>CAJOBZ010000002.1:2005625-2667500 GCA_905332375.1 Pieris macdunnoughi
GATATCAATTAGCTGATAAGCTTTGAGTGCCTGACACGCCTTTTTGATTTTTTTATAGAGCAGGGAGTTAACCGGCAGGAGGCTCACCTGATGTTAAGTGATACCGTCCTAGGACACAAGTGCGTTGCTGTTTTAAGAATGGGTACGCTCTTTTCTTGAAAGACCCTACGTGGAATTGTTTCGGAAATACTTCAGTGAGCAGCTGGTTACACATAGTAGTGGTGTGACCGATCCGTTTGCCAAACTCCAAAAAAGTACAATATTTCTTTCCATTTTTCGTCATCGTTTCTTGAAGTAGGGAGAATGGAAAAAATATGTGGTGGAGTTGAGAAGTTTATGTATCCATTTTGAAAGATCGATACACGATTTAAATAACTTCGCTCGATAGAACAAAAATCCAAACTTAGCCAATTTTTGACACGTTGAATTCATTTAATGACAAAAATTTATAAAGAACATGATTTTGAAATTTACACGATATATTTTATCGCCAGCCAACTAGTTGATACATTAATTTAATGTTTTACATAACTAATTGTTTTTACGGGCTGGCGCGCCTCAGTGCTCCAGCTCTCCACTGCGCCCCGCAGTCCACCCCGAGACACTGACAGCAATTCGTGCTGGGATAGGGCCTTAAAAAACGCTCAGTTGTAGAACGACGGACGTCGAGGTGAAGCGGGTGGAATTTCGTATTCTGCCTCGACGTCCATAGAAAGGAAAGTCATTGGTGCACAAATAGGGCTCCAACACCGAAGAGTTGAAAAGTTCTTATACTTTACACATTATATATTATCGTAAGGAAATAATTCCTTTTTCATTTATTAAATCCCGTTTGCGATTATCATATTTCTTAAGAACAGTCGTATGAATGGGAAACTTTTCCAATTAAGTATTTATGAACTGGAAATAAGTTTTGCTTCAACGGTTGTGTCTCCCTTTTAAACTTATATTCCAAACTTGTACCCGATTCCGCGCGGGTGTATCACGTAGTAGTTAATTATATATATATTACTAGCTGTCCCCGCGAACTTCGTTTCTCCTTAATGTGATTTTACTTAGCCTACCTTTTTAGTACATACCAACATGAAACATTTTGCTATGCTAACCCAGAGACAATTTTTCTAGGTTTTTCTGTGAATTTTTTTCTATATACATATTATGTTTTAATTGCTTTGTTTTGTTCCATTAGTTTCGTCGAAATACCTCTGTCTTATGTATTTTGGCACTTCTTGCTTACCTCATCTAATTTCATTTAAATTTTTTTCTCCTAGTGATCGCCTGGAAGACGTCGTTCCAAAGCGATAAGGCCGCCTTTAATTATGACAATTGGAGTATTTTTCTGTATGCATAGAAGAATAAATAAATAAATATTTTATACTTCGTCATAAAGAAATCTTAAGTTAAACCACATTGCTATGCTTACTACTGTAGGTATATACATATATAGTCTAGTCGACAAGTTGAAAATGGTACAAAATAGAGATACTGCTCTTAAAATTATGTGCGATAGCTCATGGGATCCGGAATGACGTCTAGAAAAATGTGCCAAAAGCGTGTATGCCAATTGCCAATATTTAATAAACTATTAATATTTAAGAAATTGTTATAAACTAATAAAATGTTGTTAAAGTAAAAAAATTATTATAAACAAAGTATAATTATTTTTTTAAACTTTATGACACGTTCTTTTATAATATATATACTTTTGGTTGTCTATGATGAAAATTTATTGATCGCGATCTAATCTTCACCCCACTGAGCGTGGTTAGAAAAATTTAATTAAGATTAAAATCATAATATTGTTTGCGTTCGACCCTCCTTAGGGGAAGTGACGGTGTACTTCGATTTCCGTTCCATCAAAAATATAGCCTGATATGAAAGTTATTCGCTATAAAATTCTTATAGATACCAAAAGGTCTATTATAATCTATGTCTATTAAAATAACAATATGTATCGTGTATACGCATGACAAGTTTTTTTTATAATCCTTGGATGTTTGTCATAAATTTACGTTAAATATACTATTGTACTTTTATTTTTAATAATATTGTATATATATGTATATTAACCATGAATACCATATATTGATCATGAATACGATGGTCTATACACTATGTTATAGTGCGTATGTATTGAATGTCGTAGAGGGCTCGTGATTGTGTTGCCGGCATTTTAAGAACAAAAATAAAAAAAATCGTAGTACTATGGTTCAGATGCTGTGACTATGGACTGTGAAGTCAAGTAATTTTCGGATAATCTGCACAGTTTTTTCCCACAAAACAAATCACTACGTACGAACTAGTCTTTTATAGTGTATTTATCAAACTTTAATTTGTTTCAGAAAATGGATCCGGAACTCTTCGAAGAAATGGAGGTGACGACCAGTCGATCACTAGCCACCACTCTCTTCCCTGGACACGGCAATATCACGCAGAATGCCACCGACTTGAACATGTTCTTTTTCTATGATGTAAGTTCTAGGTACTCGTTTGCTACTTTATTAGTTTTTGTCTAATAAAGTAGCAATGCGATTGCTCATCACCCGATTCATTTTAAACCAGACAACAGGAAGATTAATAAAGTCGAATTCAATAAAGTTTATTATCCTTAGGAACATCTTGTTGATTATCAGAAAACGTATCATCGGAGATTCAAATATTATGGCATATAGACGCCGCGACAGCACAAATTCCCTCTCTCATTGAAGTCTCTCTTTTTGGCCAAATGAGACAGGTCACTTCGAATGAAGTGCTTTTGTACCACGGTCAGTAACGCTGGACTTACGGGTGTGTTGCCGGTCTTTTAGGGATTGTTACTCTCTTTTATAAAAGCATTTGTCGTATCGGTTTGAGAATCTCTCTGCTTGCTACTTCTGCTGGTACCAGTCTGAACAATACTTCAAAAACTTCTGAAACCAACTTTACTCTTGACTTTCTGGTATCGTCCAAGTCCAGTGGCTAAATAGCTTTACATTATCTCCTTTATTTACTTCATAAATGGACCATGCGTATGGAAGTAGCACTCATACACTGAAATATACAATCACATAAAGTAAATTGCGCCCACACGTTGAGGTAGATTAGTATAATAAAAGCTGAAAGGTTTAATCGTGTAATGGGCCGTTGTCGTCATGGATAGATAAGAATTATTTAATAGATATGAGATTTTAGTCTGTGATATTAAATTTTTCAGTGGCTCAACAACTTTTTGTGGGCTTTACATTTCTACATTGCATTGATAATTCTCAGTTCCCGGAAGTGGCCTTACACAGAACGCGTTGGTTTTATTGTGTATCGATTTAGATTTAGAATACGAAATTCCACCCGTATCACCTCGACGTCCGCCGTTCCACAACTGAGCGTTTTTTAGGCAGTTTTTGCCGCGCTGACTGAAGTATTTCCGAACCAATTCAACTTCTTAGGAGTTAGGGTTCTTCAAGAAAAGAGCGTACCAATTTTTAAAATTCCGGCAACGCACTCGCAAGCCCTCTGGCATTGTGAGTGTCCATGGGCCGCGGTATCACTTATCATCAGGTGAGCTTCCTGCCCGTTTGCCCCCTGTTCTATAAAAAAAATGTACATATAAACAGTTAACACACACTAGCATTTTCAAAGGAGTAATTTCCGCGTATATATTGGTCGTTTTTTGCGTGTCTATAGAGACAGCATCCGGCAGCCGACTTTTCAAAAAAGTTTGCATATATTTTGTACATATTCCATTTTCAAACTACAAATAACGTGCCGATTTGAGTTATTGCCAATACGGATGTGTATTCGACTGCAAGTTGAACAATCGTTTGATGTACCGCTTCCTACACAATAAATGCGCTAGAGTATCACGTACGAATGGTCAAATACAATAATGTTGACGTTATAGCGTTTTTGGCACGCACTCACGCCACGCTGTACTGTCAATAAAATGAAATTTATTTTGACGTAAACCACAATGTTTTAAGGTGGAGTTTTTATTGAATTATAAGATAGTTCCGCTCGTGCGTACTTTTGTCGTATTCTAGAGTTTTTGGATAGTAAAAAATACATAAATTGACAAGGGGCCACTTCTTCATTCTTCTTCTTTCAGTCATTCATCACTTTCCATAATCTTACAAAACACGCCATTTAAAGTATTTTCGCAACAGAAAAAGTAATATACTGCTCAAAACAATTAGCGGAACAAGATTTTTCTCCTTTCTATTGCTTAAACTAAAATTAGATTTAAATTAACTTGTACGCTATTTTTTACCTTGTTAATTTGTTAATTACTACAATTAATAAAAAAATCAATTTGTATTTTTTTTTATTAAAAAAAAATTAAAATGTGCATTGTAGACGAAAAACAAAGTGACGTCTTTGAATTTTCATTACTTTCTAATCACAGAAAACACATTTTAAGTAGTTTTTTTCAATCTTTTGAGTATTAATAGAAATTGAAGTGAGCCTTTTGAGTATTGTTATTCATTGAAGCGAGTGAGTTTAGGTCATAATGCCAGATCTGACTGAATTGCATGTCTCCCGAGCTATCGCTTTGCTTGAAGAGGGTCGAACTATGCGTTATGTAGGAAATGATCTAGGAGTAGCCCCTTCTGTTATCTACAGACTTTAGAAGCGATACCGTGAGACGGGAGAATAAGGCGTGGTCAAGGTCGAAAGAGAAAAACTACACGTTTGCAAGATCGCTACATCGTCAACTGTGCTTTACGTAACCGCACCACAACTGCAAGAGATCTACAAAATACACTATGGACGGCTACTGGTGTAGAAATTTCCGACCAGACGGTAAGAAATAGGTTGTTGGAAGCCAATTTGAGATCACGCCGACCAGTTCGGGCTGTGCGTCTAACAATTCAACATAGACAAGCTCGCCGACAGTTCGCGCAAAATCACGCTAATTGGTAACTTCGACATTGGAGGCCAGTGCTTTTTACTGACGAATCACGATTCCGTCTAACACGTTGCGATGGTCATCTCCGTGTTTACAGACGCCCAGCCGAGCGATACAGTGCAGCAGCAGTCCAGGAATATGACAAATTTGGATGTGGCTCTGTGATGGTTTGGGGCGGAGTTAGTTTGGACGAGCGCACAGATCTCGTCGTTGTTCCCGGGCGCTTGTGTGCTCAAACTTACATTGAAAATGTGCTCGAAGATCATGTTTGGCCCGCAGCATATTATGGTATGGGCCCAGATTTTCTTTTAATGCAAGATAATGCCAGGCCGCATACTGCAGCCATCACGTCAGATTACTTACGACAGCAGGAAATCCGTGTAATGGAGTGGCCTTCCATGAGCCCTGACCTAAATCCAATTGAACACATTTGGGACTTGCTTGACAGGCGCATCCAGAAGCGTCCGATTGCACCTCAAACACTGCAGCAGCTCACTGAAGCGTTGATTGAAGAGTGGGAGCGAATTCCACAAGAAGATATTCGGAGGATCATACGAAGCATGCCGCGTCGTTGTCAAGCCGTGATTAGGGCTCATGGAGGCCACACACGTTACTGAAAGTCACTAAAGACGAATATTCAAACGATATAAGAATATTTCTTTGATGGACCTTTTTTATCACCAATTAGTTTTTCGTCTACAATGCACATTTTAATTTTTTTTAATAAAAAAAATACAAATTGAATTTTTTTATTAATTGTAGTAATTAACAAATTAACAAGGTAAAAAATAGCGTACAAGTTAATTTAAATCTAATTTTAGTTTAAGCAATAGAAAGGAGAAAAATCTTGTTCCGCTAATTGTTTTGAGCAGTATGTATATATATATAACTTAATATGTACGCGTGAACCTAAAGAAATTTCGTTAATATACTAAAAATCTTCTTTAACAAAGATGTTATCTTAAAAATTTTGTGAACTGTACAATCAATCTCATAGTATTGAGTTAAAATTAGCAGTCTGGTACAAATGCTATTTTTAATACGACATTCAATAAAGGTTATTAACCCAGAAATGTGTGTCAGTGGTAATTTTGTACAATCCGTACGTACAGTAATCTATTTTTAACATATGCATAATATAGTTTTTTCATACCATCAAGTAATAAATCTCTTAGGGGCCGTTCAAGTATTACGTAAGCAGATTTTCAGATACCGGCAAACATCTTGAACAAATGTCCTTGCCTGCGCAGAAGCGATTTTTAGGTATCACTGGGAGGGCGGGCGGTGGCGCGTGATTGGTAAATCAGTTGACTTTTGTGTCCTAGATGCGCAAAGTTTCCCCCACTCCCTAGTTTAATGCTCAAGAAATTTGCCGGTAACTGTACTGCAATTGATCCCTCTCCCCCCTTCCTCTTGTCCGGAAAGTAAGCAAATGCTCTCAAAAATAATAGTACATAAACCATTGATATACAAAAAACCCAAGATGCACAGTCTCGAATAAAAGTAACGCTCGAAAGTGTCCCGAAACACTATTTCTGTCCATAACAGTATATGTTACAAGCATATATTATTGCAAAATCAACCTTACGCGAATAGCTTAAAGTTGTTATTACAACGCAGGGTATACGTACTTAAAGCAATATAATTTTACGACCGACCGTGGTCGGTAGGACAAGGTATTGAGTGGAGTCGAACATGACCTTTTTATTTACAACTATTTAACATAATTTTAAATTTATCCGACTTTTCGGGTGCTTTACAGCGTGAGTGGTCACGGTGACTGAAGACAAAAGGTGTTGGATGTTAAATAGTTGTAAATTTATAATAATACATAACATTAATCCGGTTAAAAAGTTTTTTCTTTAAATTAAAAAAAAATGTTAAATTGGCTACCTCCTGACCCACACTTTATATAGCGTAAATATATTTGTCAAAAACTATACACAAAAAAGTTCAAGAGTACATAAATTTATTTATAAAAAAACACAAATAAATAACATCGACTTTTTTTTTTTTTTTTTTTTTTATATAGAACGGGGGCAAACGGGCAGGAGGCTCACCTGATGTTAAGTGATACCGCCGCCCATGGAAACTCTCAATGCCAGAGGGCTCGCGAGTGCGTTGCCGGCCTTTTAAGAATTGGTACGCTCTTTTCTTGAAGGACCCTAAGTCGAATTGGTTCGGGAATACTTCAGTGGGCAGCTGGTTCCACATAGTGGTGGTGCGCGGCAAAAACTGCCTTGAGAAACGCTCAGTTGTGGAACGTCGGACGTCGAGGTGATACGGGTGGAATTTCGTATTCTGCCTCGACGTCCGATGATGAAACTCAGCTGCAGGTATTAATCCGAACAACTCCTCTGAACACTCTCCATGGTAAATGCGGTAGAAGATGCAGAGTGACCCCACATCTCTACGCAACGCCAAAGGATCAAGCCGCTCGGAGTGGGATTGGTCGTCAACGATTCGAACCGCTCTGCGTTGTATACGGTCAAGTGGAAGGAGCTGGTACTGGGGAGCCCCCGCCCAGAGGTGAGAGCAGTACTCCATGTGGGGCCGAATTTGCGCTTTATATAGTTGCATGCGGTGGCCCGGAGTGAAGTACCGTCTCGCCTTACTGAGCACACCAAGCTTTTTGGAGGCTAATTTAGCCTTTCCCTCCAAGTGACCGCGAAACTGAACGTCGCTCGATATGTCAACGCCAAGTATTCCAATGCTGGCTGTGGCTTTAAGAAGAGTGTTTTCGAAAAGAGGAGTAGCGACAAAGGGTGTTTTTTTAGCGGAAAACGCGCAAACTTGTGTCTTCTTGGGGTTAAATTGGACTAGGTTTTGTCTGCCCCAATCTGAGACTCCACGAAGTAGAGTTTCAACTTCAGACACAAGTTTGTTCCGGTACTCATCAACAACTGCCCGAGAAATACCTGCCCGGCCAGTGTAAAAAGTATCCCCAGTACTGTCATCCGCATAGCAATGAATGTTGCTAAGTTTCAACATATCATTGATATGCAGAAGAAATAGGGTCGGGGATAGAACACAGCCTTGTGGGACCCCAGCGTTTACGGGTTTTAGGTCGGAACATGCTCCGTCGATGACGACCTTGATGCTCCGATCGGCCAGAAAGCTGGAGATCCAATTGCGTAATTTCTCGGGAAGCCCATAGGCTGGAAGCTTCGAGAGCAGTGCTCTGTGCCACACCCGATCGAAGGCTTTCGCTATGTCCAAACTAACCGCTAGCGCCTCCCCTTGGACTCAATTGCCTCTGCCCATCTATGTGTAAGGTATACAAGAAGGTCACCAGCCGAACGACCACGACGAAAGCCGTACTGATAATCGCTAATCAGCTGGTGGCCCTCTAGATACCTTAAGAGCTGGCAATTAACAATGGATTCCATTATTTTGGAGAACAAGGAGGTTATAGCTATTGGGCGATAGTTGGACGGATCAGAGCGATCGCCTTTTTTAGGGATCGGATGTATCAAAGCGGTCTTCCAGCACTTCGGGACAGTGCCGAGCGAGTACAGGTACCGGAAAAGGCGCGTTAAGACCGGAGCCAACTCAGGAGCACAAGTACGCAGCACAATTGGGGGGATACCATCCGGCCCGCTCGACTTATGAATGTCCAAGGAAGATAGTGCTTTGCGGACAGCACGTTGCCGGAATGTGATTTCCGGCATCGAAGAATCACACCGCGAAATGGTCGGTGGTGATCTCCCTCGGTCATCCAAAGTCGAGTTAGACGCGAAGAGACAGCCCAAAAGGTCAGCCTTCTCCTTCGCAGTGTGGGCCAGAGAGTCATCCTCCCTGTGCAGTGGCGGAATGGCGGGCTGACAAAAATTCCCTTGGACAGCTTTGGCGAGAGACCAGAAGGCTCGAGTCCCTGATGGGAGTTGGGCCAATCTCTCGCCAAATCTGGCAATGTGCTCTGACTTTGCCTTAGTGATTTCCCGTTTGAAGGACCTGGAGGCTGAGTTATATGCTTTTTTAAGTTCGCTGGTATTGGCATCACGAGATTTCGCCGCTTCCGCCCATGCCTTAAAGCATTCTCGCTTTCGACGCGAGGCCGCCTTGCAAGAACGTTTAAACCAGGGCTGAGACTTGCCACCGATCGGCACCGCAGAAAATGGAATAAAGAGTTCCATGCCCTGCAGAACCACTTCGGCGACAGAGGCGGCGACGGAATCTGGAGCTTCCGGCGAAAAGCACATAGGCCCCCAAGGGTAGGACGCAAAGAAAGACCGCATCCCGTCCCAATCTGCTGACTTATAGTGCCAAATACGGCGACAACCCATAAAGCGGGGCCGTGAAGGGCGCGTAGATGGCACAGTACTCCGGACCACACAATGATCTGATGAACCCAATGGCGGGTCAACAGAGACTTGATAGTTCTCCGGATGAGAAGTCAGCAGAAGGTCCAACAAAGAGGGTTTATGACCATCCACATCTGGTATTCGCGTAATCGCAGGGACCATTTGTGTCAGGTCGTAGGCTAAAGCAAAGTCGTGAAAGGATCTTCCCGCGTGATCGGTGGTTTCAGAGCCGAGCCAATCGGCATGGTGGGCGTTAAAATCGCCAAGTATCACGATTTCAGCGGTAGGAACCCTTTCGAGCAGGGAATCTGTAGCCATTTGGATGTGCTCAATGAGTCGGTCAGTTTCGGTATTTCCGCTATGGGACCTATACAGGCATGCGTAGAATCGCGGATGGTCATCGCAGTCTACGCGCAGCCAGAGGTTAGATAGGTCCCTTCCTTCAAGCGTCCCGAGGCGACGAGAACAGATATCCTCTCTGACGTACACGCAAACTCCAGCCCGCGGCACAAATGAATGTTCCAATTTGTACCCCGGGTAGGATAGGTGGGAAGTATCAGCCGGGGAGGATATCTGTGTCTCGGTAAGAAAGAGCAAGGCCGGCTTCGCAGTCTCTAGATGATAGTGGACAGCGTTGATGTTAGAATTAAGCCCCCTAACATTTGTGAAGTCCACGGCGAGTGTGGACGGGGGTGCCTTTGTATAATTGCTCCGTTTGCCCCGAGGACGATTACTATTTTTGTAGAGCGCAGAATTGCCCCCCAGAATACGAAGGGCAGCCTGTGCGTCCACCACCGGGTGCTGAGTGTCCCGGTGGTGGACGCCCAGAGGGGGATTCTCCACCGCGAGCGCGTGTGGTACCCCCTGGGGTAGATTCTGTTTTTTCTGCACCTTCATATTTCTTGTGTGTGGGGGGATGGGCTCCGGGAATCTCTCTCACCGCACGAAACGCGAGTACAAGAAGGCGAACCTTTTGCATCACTTCACGCCGGTTTTCTGACTCCACTTATAGACGCGAGACTATTTGAAATGAGCGCACAATTTAGAATGTTGCGCTCATTTTTTGAGGACGTTTTTTAGACGTTGATTGTGCATCTTGGGTTTTTGTATATCAATGACATAAACATATTAATTTTTTGTAGGATTCCTCTAAAATGCATTTCGTTTTCGCTTGAAAACAAAACGATAGACAATGTAATATGTGTAAAAAAGTAAATAATTACTGTTGACGTTATCACCAAATAAGAAAATCAAAGACCCCCCTCCCCCCTATCGTGCTTACGTAATACTTGAACGGCCCCTTACCAATAACAATGTAAAAATGAATCGAGGCATCTTATCAAGATACAATTGTTTCCAAATCGATCCTATCGAACCCAGAAGGGATTGCACGCGCAAAACATCTTTTGTTCAGAGGTTTATTAGAACCTGTAAGAGAATGCCTTAAGGAATTTACGCTACCATTATCAAAGTTATATTTCTTATATAATCAATTTCAGTAACATAATTAATAATACTTTTTATTTACAGTATATTCAGTTTCCGGTGATGTGGCTGCTCTTCGTGTTGATCGTTCTCCTAAACGCATCAGTGATAGCTGCACTGCTCTGTACTAATGCGAGGAAAAGTCGAATGAATTTCTTCATAATGCAACTCGCGATTGCTGGTAAGTTTAATAATAATGTTCTGAAGTCATAGAGGCCATCTTTTGAGACTTTTGAAGTGAAAATGGCGTTGTACACTTTTTTTGGAATGGGTAAAAAATGTTAAACTCGCGTCAGGACACGTGACCTGATCGAAAATTCGTAAGACGGATGGAGAGTAGACAGCTGGCGCGGCGTATTTAGTGTAATATAAATTGTCATGTTTGTACCACATAAATGATAGTACTTTTATACTGATAATTAAATCAATTCGTGAAAAATTATTCCCTAACCATTCCAAAATATCAATCATTCAATATGCACAACGTTTATATTCAAGTTTTCACTTCTGCCGACACTCCCGTCGTTTTTTTTCCACTTAACTGATGTTAAGCCGCCGCCGCACATGGACACACTCAATGGCAGAGGGCTCGCGATTGCGTTGCCGGCCTTTTATGAATTAATACGCTCTTCTTGAAGGACCCTAAGTCGAATTGTTTCGGAAATACTTCAATGGGCAGCTGGTTCCACATAGTGGTGGTGCGCGGCAAAATATGCCTTAAAAAACGCTCAGTTGTGGAACGATGGACGTAAAACCTGAGCCTAGCATATACATGTAGATGTATAATTTAACGAAAAGTTTTAACATATATAAAATTTAGCCCACCTTGACTCAAATATTATTTAATATACCCTAATGGGAAAGGCAAAGGACTTAGTACATACAGCCAGGTCTTGTTCTTGGTAATAATTGGAGAATTTTGGTAGTTTTAATGGCCGAAGCCACGTCTTAAGTAGTTAGGAATCCTCCATCTTGGAACCCCAAATATTATTTAATTAACAATTTTAACACAAACTGATAATCTACTTAATGTCAAAAATTAAGTTACTATATGTAAAATTTCTAGTACATAAACTATATCTCGTCTAGGTGGTATTAAAAACAAAAAAAATCTGTATAATTGTCAGTCTCTCTCTCTATTCTCCCAAAACCGGCGAGGTTTCTGATTCAAATTCAAATTCAAATTCAAAAATCATTTATTCACGTAGGTAACACAATGTACACTTGTGATTCGTCATTAAAGAAATACATATTAATGCTTCTAATTTTACATTTACTGCCAGTTCTCAAATCAAGGGCGTAGAACGGAAGAGAAGAACTGGCAATAAACTCTTCGCCACTCTTTTTAATCGCCATGTTTTTTTTACACAACGTTTGTAAGGAGCTGCAACCATTACACCATGTTCCAGATGACATCTTAAGTAATTAATAATAATAACATAAATTAAAAACAAAGACTTGTCCTCTATCAGCAGGAGGCATGGTGAAATAGGAGCACGCACTTACATTCTCGTGGGAACAACACGCAAACACATAGTCGAAATAATTAACATCACCGCATACACGAATTCAAGTACGACCAGTCACCACAAGTAGCACCCGTTCACGAGTATGACGCATGGCCAGCCATCGACCCGGACCGGCATCGGATTTGAGTTGCAATACGAGTGTCAATTTCCGAAATCAATAATCCTCTTACACCAAAAGTCTAATTCCATTTAAGGATTAAAAGTCATAGTTCAAATAGTTGTTACCTTCGCACAAGGGAAGCGCATTTTAATTCCTAGTCCACCTCCGTGGCTCAAAATTCCTTGATTTCAATGCTTACGTAAAATATAGATGAAACACAGTGTTTGCTTATTTACGGGAAGATGTTTTTATGGAACCTGTAAAAACTATAAAAACCTTACAATACCAAGTTGGTTTGTCTCGAATAGATTTTATTAAAACCTGAATGATTTTCGTTCGTCCCAAAGTGTTAAAATGCTTATTCACTGAACCTGCCTAAGTTTGTAAAACACTTTGCTTCACTTGCAATCAAACCCCAAGCAAACAACTATATGTAACTCCATCGTAATACTATCAAAAAATGGGTAAGAATATAAAAAGACAGCATGCTAAATAATATTGTCATATCATAGACTCTGTAAAGAATAACTTATTGCTCTGAATGCGTAACCGTCTTAGACCGGACCGGCTATTAATCGACTTCCCTCATAGGGAAGGTCCTCTCGGAACATGCAACGCTTTCGCCTTCCCCACTAATCACAATCAAACGACACTCCTCATTGTGACATGTAACATCCATGAGAACATTTAACTAACATAGCTCATTTGCCCAGATTTTCGGTTGACATTTACAAGTTTTAAAATAGTTCGCAAATTATAAACCAACATTGTACAAAACCCTAAAGGTTAATCGGTCCTTTCACCTTAATTAATGAACAAAACTTATTTAATTTGTAGAATATTTGGTCCATCTACTTTGATGATGCAATTCTAAAATGAATATATACTATAAGGTATACAGACAATGCGCAAACCTTTACCCCCATTTATTTTATACCGACGTATAAACGCAGCAATGAGAATCTACAGAATGATCAGTTTTTTTGCTACTGCAGAGTAGTTGATACAAGTATTTTTTTTTGACAATTGTCATGTTATGTAGTTAGTGTTCTGTGCATATGATAACGATTGATTGTTGTAACCTGTGCATTCTATGAAGAACCTAGAACTTTCAATAGTTTTTTTTTAAATGTAATTTCTTCAATTTGCGGCTTTATAATATCTAACAAAAAAGATCAATCAATTAAAAAACTCATATGATTACAGTCCGTTTTAAGAGGTACAAAATTTGTTTGGAGGTCTAACATTTTTTAATAAATTCAATTCAAGAAGTGAATATTTTCTTTAGAAATTACTTAAAGATTCTCTGGAAATTCTACGATATACGTCAAAAAAATACATTTGCACAGCCAGTAGGTGTATTTGAACACAATTTGCTCGCGTAACTACGGAGCTTAATTCTTAAATATTATATAAATAAAATTTTGTTTGGAGTATTTTATTAAGGAGTCAAAGCAAAACATATATTTGCACTTTGAAAATGTCTACTCTTCTAAGATGAATTACATTTGATATAAAGAATGAGAAACATTTAAAATTTCTCCGAAATTTACGAGTCCCTCACGTCAAGTAAACACTTTTCGTCGGGTTGTATTGTTTGTCTCTATCGTATTTCAAAAATAATTTTGCAAGTATAGTGCAGAATGTTAAATTAAAAATGTTTTGTGAGACATGAATTTTTAATCATATTTAGTAGTAATTGAAAAAAATACCAAAATCAAAATTTGACCAACTCAAAATGACATTATTTATTACACTCAATTGCCTTTTAAAAGCTTTTAAACGTGGTGAAGTTTTAAGAACGTTATCCTAAATTTTAGTGAAATTGTTTTAAAAGCATTTATGAGCTTAAAAGTTTAGGCAGTGAAATGGAACTAAACGGAATAACGTTTATTTAGAAACTATGTGTTTGAAATACGAATAAATTTTTAGTTTCTGATTTAAAAAAAACTAATTGATGGGTTCTGTGTAAATTAAATTCCTTACCAATAAATATGACTATTTATTTCAACTGAATCGATTTTATTAATCAATTCACATTAAAGAAAATTAAACTAATCTTATTTGGAAAAATAATAAAACAGCTAATCATAGACATCCGCCATCTTGTCTGTCAATTACTTCAAGTGTCTTTGGTGGCAGTAACAAACTCCGCTGTCACGGCGATGACATTTACAATACGTAACCACGCTGTGGTGACATATGTCAGTAAATTTAATAGGAAGTGACCCAAAACATTGTACGTAGTAGTAATAGTTGACTTATGAATTTGTAATAAAAAATGTTAAGGTAGTGTATACGTAAGATACAATTTAAATAATATTTTCATAAACAAATAAAAAGCTCATCTGTTATCAAAACATTTCATTGCTATGCGGAAACATAGTTTCAAAACAGCACTTAAAAATAATGATATTCATGGAACAAACACTTTGACCATTTTCTCTTTGAGGAGATCTCATCGCTTCAATACATCCATCAACGACCCCTTCCTCGACTGAAAGACGTGTCAAAAATCTAAAGTAGAGAAATATCAAGACAAACGATTATAGCCTCTATTACGCAGGAATAGCGATTTACAATGGTAATCGTAAATTGATAGTAAAAAGTTTTAAGATTTTTCTTATAAAGGCTGCTTCATAATGGATTGTTAATATTTCTTGACGTAAGCAATACTTCTCGTATAAACCTCTGCTTGATTATCGTGATTCATAGATTCCCTTTAAAATTATTGTTTATTTCTATACATATACTAACAGTTAATTTTAATCTTGCATTGTCAGTTTCACACTGATAGATAACAACGATTTGAATTCGATTCGAATTGATGTATATTATTATATCTTATACTAGCAGACTCGGCCAAGCGTTGCTGTGGCTAAGGTTTTTGTTATATTACATAGTATTAAACTATTCAAGGGAAACGGTAGGAGAACACCAGTCATGGGGACCACCATGCTTTTTTGGTGGTTATGCCATTAAATTGTAGCTTATGTGAAACGTTGGTACTTTCAACACAGCGCCATCTGTTTGAATTGTGACTATCAAATAATAGACAAACATTTTGAAATAAAATAATATTGCGGGTGTAAATTGAGATGTCTTTTAAGTTAGATCAAACTGCACACGGTGTGCAAATTTGATTGATATCGGTTCGGTAGTTTAGGAGTCCATAGCGGACAAACAACGTGACACGTAATTTATATACATTAAGATTATGTCTTTTATCATTTATATTCTGTGGCTGACACACGAGTAGGTTGTAGATTTTTGGAAATGCCATTTTGTTCAATGTATTTCCGCAATTAGAACCTCACTGCACTTCAAAAGTAATTTCGCAGAATTCAAAATAAATAGTTTATATAAACTCGCAGTAAAAACTGGATTAAATTTCAAGAACATCGACTTTCGTAGAATAAAATAGCGGTTTACTCCGGCCTTAATAAATTTATTTTTGCCAATATAAACAATCGAATTCACGAAAATGTATAAATAGTTCTGTTTTTTGTGTTTCCCGGATTATAACGTTCAATGTTGTGTTCAACCTTCAAACTATTATGATTATAATCTATCAAAATCATGTTTCCATAAAGTTTATGAATAATTTGATATAAATACGTCGAATTGTCTAACTCAACTTTTAAAAATAGAACAAACAGATAGTCATCGACTTAGATATTTCGATATTTTAATGTAAGTAAAATCTCTAGGTATGTATATAAAATTCTCGTGTCGATGTTCGTTACCATACTCCTCCGAAACGGCTGGACCGATTCTTATGAAACTTTATATTCGTATGCAGTAAGTTTGAGAATCGGCTATTATCTATCTTTCAAACCCTTAAGTGATAAGGGGTGTCCACCACAAAAAAAAAATTGGATAAAATTTTATTTTTATTTTTTATTATGTGGCATTAAAAAATACATACAACCCTAACTTTTCACCCCTCTACGTTCAACTCCTATTTTTTAATATAGTAGATAGTTATTTTTATTGAACTTAAAAAATGTTTCATAGAAATAATTTACATGGCAAAACGTTTGCCGGGTCAGCTAGTTTTAGTATATAATTTACGTTCACAGATCTGATGGTTGGCCTGTTATACGTGTTTGTGGATATACTGCAGAAGATAACAATCGCTTGGCTGGCTGGAGAGTTTATGTGCAAATTCGTCAAATTTTTACAGGTACGTTTACGAATAGTAAGGCTTTTCTTTGGACAACATATTTTTTTTTCCAAAATAATACAATCAAAATTATGGTATAATACATTTGAAAAGCACTGTGGTTTGTATTAGTGCAATAATAGATTTTTTTTAAATAATTGTGAACGTCGAGCTTTTTGCAAAGAAGAACAGAATCCGTTGCATACTAAAATTGCGAATTAAATTATGTGCTGTACTATAAAAGTCATATATTGATACGTCATGTTATAAGGTCCATTTGACCTCATCTCTCATAGAACGCAAGTCATTGAAGACTGTTCTGTTCTCTGATCGAACTTTAAGAAAGCTCAACACTCAATTGATATAGAATCAAAACCGTTAAAGCTTTAATATTGGGTAATTGAAAATGGATAATATTTTTTATTGTATACAAACATAAATTTTACACTTACGTCATTACGAAATTTAAGCATGTAACAATATAAATTAGGTTAGTAAATAATTAAATTCCTTATTTTACGCAACATTATCAGTTAAAAACATAACAACTATTAATTTTTTCTCCTTATCACTCCTTGTCACTTTGTAAACAAATCATTGTTTAGTTAATTATGTTTAATGGTACATTTATTTAAAGACCGTTGGTTTATTGGTGTGTAGTAGCTGTTACATTGTTTTATTTATTATGGAAAATTAAGATAAGTGCCTTAAATTCCCATCGCTATACGACTAAATTAAGTGAAGTGCGTGACCCACAGTTCCTTGGAGACACTTAATTAACTTATTTGCTGGCGTCTTGGATTGGAGAATGGATTGATTGTCCTAGCGTGGTATAAGATTTTGTGTAACATCTATTTAGTATAAATGAAGTATTTTTGTATGAACTTGATAAACTCGAAAACTAGTAAATCAATAACATATTGCTCCTGGTGAAGATTTTATTTATTTGAAAAAGAAAACAGAAATTAAACACATTGGATGTATCCACAAAAAGTTTCACTGATATAATATGATACAGAGCAAAGCAAAACAAAACACGACAGCACAAAATTTATAAATCCGGGGAACGATAAGCATACTATATAATAAAGAAGAAAGATACAAGGATTAGGAGATTAATAGTGGTTTTAAATTATTAATGAAGCAGTAGAGGAGTGCGAAAAAAGATGTATATGAACATTATTATTGTTGTATGTGTATTCGCTGAAATATACAAAATAATCTTTATATTTTAGCCAATTCAGAGGTTAAAATGCGCTGCGAGGGAAAGCTATTTGGTATAATGTTATTTAATATACAGAAAAGAAATACGTGGCTTAGTAAACAATATAACATAAAAACACGTGCGACGTGATATGATGTGATGGGTAGTCGTGAATAGAGTATATTTGTAGTACCCGCATTGCAATATATGTCATCAATATTTAATGTAAATAAACTCAGCCAGAGTTAAATCAAAATCCTTGTCTACAGCGACAATTGTAATTGGTGTATACATAAAAATAGATTATGAAGAAAATAGACGTTTGACAGATTCTCTCCTGGCTTCTAATGTATTCTCCAAACAAAACATCACCTTGGGATACAGCAATTTTCTTTTGGGATAACTCGGGCGAAATATACAGATATATATACCACTGTTAGTAGTTAATGGCTCTTTCTAAAGATATAATACTTTAAAAGTAGTAAGTTTGTGCGTGAATTGAACTCCTATTATATGAACAGCAGCTGTCCATGACACTTATTTTTCAGTGCATTTTAAAAGATTCGTTTCAAGCTTTAAGATAATAAGTGCCCCTTAAATCTTTTTAATGCGAAAGCTCGTTTTACTAGAGAGCTTTCTCGAAGATGCTTCAAAAAGATAGTTCTTTTAAAAATAATAGTGTGATCCTAAATTAAATTTTAGATTTTTTTAAACTTTTTTAACTAAAACTAACTTTATTGGTAAGATTTTCGTTAAATTTATCTTGAACCAAGTTTTGAAGTAGATCAGTTGAGTGGTTAACGCACATGGTGTTAATCAGTGAAGTAGGTACCTGAGTTTGATTTTCGATGAAACAATAATTATACATATATAGATTATAGGTATATTATTATTGTTTTACCGCTGCCAATATTAATGGCGCTACAAACTTTGAGGACTGGGTCTTATCTGAATTTCTAATAGTAGGTGATCAAGCTTCTGTGCCTGACACAAGTCGTCGACTTGTTTGTTATAAGGCATGCTGGTTTGCTCACGATGTTTCCTTCACCGTACGAGGGAGTGTTAAATGGGCACATAGACAGAAAGTCGAACACACGACCCAAGGAATGAGAGTCGCACACTGAAAGCCACTAGACCAACACAATACAATAATTATATCGCATTAAAATAAACGACTGATGACGAACATTCATTACAGAAAAAGATAATATGTATATGTGCCTATTTATTCAAACAATATGTTCTTGTTACTTCTAAACTTTTTTTAATTTCAAATAGGATTGACACAAATATTTATTATGAAATCTATTTTATATATTAAAGAATAGCACGAATAAATTCTATTTCTTTTGGCTTATTATGTTTTCAGGCAGTAGTCATGTATGCATCAACATATGTACTTGTCGCGTTAAGTATAGATCGGTGCGATGCTATCACCAACCCAATGAATTTCTCAGGAAGCTGTGAGTATTAAACGTGTAATTAGTTATAATTATAATTAGGCTTTTAGTTAAGAATCATGTGAACTTTTCTCAAATACCATAAAATCTGAATTTGGCGGTCGTTACGAAAAATATAACACTCATGCTAGATTAATTTACAATTTTATAGCCAAAGTATGTATTAGTTTGACAAAATTTTGCCTAATCTAAAAAGTTTTTTTATGTAAATTTCAAATGGACTGTTACGTTACAAAATATATATTATTTCATTGTTTAACAATAATAAATAATAAGGCGGGATGTGAAAGAATCTACGGTAGATACATTAAAATGTGAACTCATAAGGTAATTCACCTATCTACATGTGAAGGGCGTTGACATAGAGTTAATTATATTACACAGAAATATCTTGTTAATTTTAGTTATTTCAAGGCAAATTATACTTGCTTTCCCAAACGCAGCACACGTTTTGTACTCTCAAGTGTATTAAACGTTACAGTAAAATACTTTTTCATAAATATTTGTAGGATTTATAATGTATGGAATGTTCAAATAAGTAGAACACTGTTTGAAGCTAGGTGTCAACTGTCTTTAATAGTTTAAAACAAGGGCATGAAATTAAACTAATAATAGACTTGATTAAGTGACATATTTGTTACCTATAACGCCTTTAGTACACCTACGCAATCGCATGCGGCAGCGAAACGACGAAAAAACTGTAAGTTGTATGGCAACGTTTCGCATGTGTTTTGTCTCGCTCTAATATATAGCTAGATGAAATAGTTGCGTCCTTGTCGGTATTGTTTCGCAACTAACTGCGAAATGGCTGTTACACAGACGCAGACGTTTCGCTAATGAAGTTTCGCATCGCAAGGCGTCACCACGCATTCTGTCAGTGAGGACAGAATTTCGCACAATGGAAGCCGAAAATATTGAATTATTAATGAATTTGATTCGAAATTATCCCGAATTATATTTAGTTGGGCATGTTGATTACAAAATCCTCTTCAGAATCTGAAAGCGACGACTGGGACGACTCAGATGACATTCTGAAACGACGTCTGCACCTACAGCCCACGAAAGCTACAATGACATATCCTTGCGAAAAACCTGCAGTGTACTAACGTTCCGCAGATATTTCGCTACCGCAATTATTTCGCAAAGATTCGCAGCCGCATACGAACGCGTAGGCGTACTAAAGGCGTAAAGAGTGTAAGTAATGTCGATTCGATTCAATTTCGAGTGAAGTAATTAAAAATTGAAACAAATTTAAAAAGTTTGGTCCCTGTGGCAGTGTACCTCTAATGCAGCATTTCTTCGCTGTATTGCGATACTTTTTATTCAGCTAGAAAAGGAGCAGCTCTGGGGCACCTCATCTTGGTAGTTCGTGCCTGCTAAATACCAGTACCAGATATAAAATGTCTGGTAAAATTAATGTTTGAATAGGAAGTCAGACTGTTGTTATACAAAAAACTAAAATAATACATTGATAATTTATAAAAAAATACAGTTTCAAGCAAGAAGAAAATATTTAGGGCTAACGTCACGATTATATTTTTTACACTCAGCACTCGAAATATTGAACCTTTCATTACTAAGAAGATATAATAAATAATAGAATTTTATTTTCAATATGTTTACGACCTTCGAGTCATTTTAGAAATTAGTTTGGTTAGAATGTAGATACAGATAGCCTAACTAAATACAAATTGTATTGTATAAGAACCTATAATCAATAAGCCAAACTAAGCATTAATGTTTTTTTTATTCAGGGAATCGCGCGCGTGCTCTTATCGCAGCAGCTTGGATCATCAGCATCATTTTCTCCATCCCTATATTAATTCTATACGAAGTAAAGGAAATGCAAGGTAAGAAACGTGTCGTAAATAGTGCGGTAGGAAAGATACTCAAAATTTACTATTCCAATAAATATCCATTTTCATCACAGCGCAAGTATAAACAGTAAGAGACAAACATGAACATAGGGTGAATCAACAAAGAATAAAATGCCATGAACGGCTGACCCTAATAATGTATAATATGTATATAGAGCGTGTATGTGTTAGTTTGTATGTATGGTAATAAACTACAAAATATATTTCTTAAAGTTAAAAAACAATTGAAGATCTGTTGAATGTGTTCTGAAGCTAATATTTTAAGCAAATAATAGGGTTATTAACAAATGTATGGATATGTGCCCCATGGGCATATAGCAACACGATTCATTTGAACTTGATTTTAAATAGAATTATGTTGATCTCAAAAGTAAGCTGGTTTCCGAAAAACCCTTCACGAAGGGTCAGTCTTCAACTACAAAGGTGTGTCGCTCATTGTTCCCAGATCTTTGTTCGTTTTGATCAAAACTGATAGTAAAGTTTGGAATTAGTTTTTAATTTTATGTATTACATTCCATTAAGATATTCCATTAATAATTCACGAGTCAGGAATGTTAATAATCTTTAATAAACTCTGAGATTTCTCTGGCTAAAAGGTTGAAGTACCGGAGATCAATCTGCCAATATCTCATTATCAAGATTTGTAATTACCTGCGGTTGAACTTCCAAATTCAAATTAGAATATTATTATAGACGGGTAATAAGTCGTACATATAATACTATAATGAACATAATCTATTTAATTGATGTTATATCCAGAGACTGCAATACTATTGCAACAGCAATATAACAACAGTAAATTTAACAATTTTGTTCTACAGATACCGCATAATTTTAATTATTTTTGTATGGGTAGTTAAACTTAATTTGTATGCATGTGGTCTAAGCATTTAAATAAATAAATGGATGGACCAAACTGTGACACCGTAGGATCATTATGCATAAGCAAATAAAACTAAAGTGAATATTTATATTAACATCAGACAAAATTCAAAAAACTTTTCACATTGGTATTTCATAATTTTGACGGGGCCACTACTATAAAAAAAAATTATATAAATAAAAATTCACGTTAGTTAACTACTGTAGAATTTATAATAATAATAATTTTATTGCAAGAATATGGTACAAAAATATGTAAGGTGCAATCGAAGGTTCGCATATTCTGCCACACACAATGGCGCGCAACTTTGTCTTTGAGGAAATTTCATTTTACATTATTAGTCATATGAATTGGCCAGTTTTTATATTATTTGTATCGTACATATCAAATGTTATTAAATTACAGTGTCTCACGCAAATAACCATTTATTGTATAATACATTTTTTCCAAAAGTAATACACCAAGTTGATTTTTAAAGACTCTAGTCGGAAGATCTTTTTTGTAACTATGTCTACTTCTTACTTCGACTTAAAAATATGTATGTTTCTGTGCACGAATAAGGACATTTCTAATATATAAATACAGGGAAGAGATAAAATTTTGAGCTTCTTAAATAGAGGTACGCAACTATCAAGACAGTTTGCTCCACAAATTGCTCTAATACATTTCTTTCGAGCCTTAAATACGCTTGTTTACTTCGACTGAGTTTCCCAAATTATAATTCCATATCTAAGTATAGATGAAACATATGCATTATAAGCAGCTAATACCGTATCATGGTTAACAGTTTCCCTTAGTCGTTTTAACACAAAAACGAAGCTGTCTATTTTGTTCTGTAATTTTTCAATATGTGCTTTCCAACTACAAAATGTATCTAGCGTTATACCTAAAAATACACACTCGTTCATTTTGTCTAGTTTATTGCTTTTATATTGTAAGTCTATTTGTGTTTTTCAGTTATATGTCTGAAATATATGTTATAATTATATACATAGAAATCGGGAAATTTTGATGGAGGGAGGTACGGATATCGCTACCGTATCGCTAAGATTTTCTCTTCTAGGCAACACTTATAATGATAAATAAAGACACTATAGGATACTTAAAAAAAATATATTTTGAAACTGAGCTGATTTATAAATAAATTAAACCCTTTAGAATTTTCCGATACATAAAATGTCTTTGTTCTAACAAGTATTAAATATTTCCAGGTCAACTCCAGTGCTGGATCGACCTGGGCACGCCACAGCGGTGGCAGGTCTGGGTCACTTTGGTAGCTGCCATGATTTTTGTGCTGCCAGCTTTAGCTATCGCAGCCTGTTACGCTGTGATAGTTCTCACCATCTGGACCAAGAGCAAAGCGGTGGTCATGTCCCCACCAGTTAATTCTAGAAGATCCAAGAATATGAGAAACGGTATGTAATTTTTTTAACAAATAAAGGAGTTTACATGGTTAAAAGTTAGATTATAGGGGATGCTCTACTCCTACTTACTGTCACAATTGAGAAACTTAAGAAGGACTTGGAGTCGTGTCAGCATTCAACCAAGAGTCTTCGTGACCGAGGTGTAACCTCTCATGTAAGTGGGTTGCAAATCCTGCACGTGATCCATCCCCGAGAGAATTAGTGCTAATTGCAAAGAAAGAAAATTGCACAGCTCAAACACAACGTGTTGAGAATCACACACCATTAGATTGCGGAGGCTATTTATTTTTATTTGTTGTTGATGTTGGTACTAAAATTAAGTTTCTTATTTAAATACATTTTCTAGCTCTAATGTATATGAACAACTTAAGTAAATAGTAGTGGTAATCCGGATGATTAAGCACTACTACCTATTTCTTTTAACAACTGTTTGTATAAAATTTACAGGAAATTCCAGAAAGATGCCTCATAACCTATCGTTGATAAAAAAATATATAAATCAGTGGCACTGCAACCTCTTTAGGTCAGGACCTAACCAGACCCATATTCAGGAAACCTGAGGCCTTGGCCTCAGATTTCTGAATCTGTTTCATGATCAATTTTAAATCTAATAGGAAAGTGGTGATCAGCCTCCAGTGCCTGACACACGCTGTCGACTTTTTGGGTCTAAGACATGGCGGTTTCCTCACGATGTTTTCCTTCACCGTTCGAGCGAATGTTACATGCGCACATAGACAGAAAGTCCATTAGTGCCGGGGATCGAACCTACGACCTCACTTGGCCAACACTGCTAACTCTATCGTTGATCATTATTTATTTTCAGTTCGTCTCTGTTGGTTTTATTCCCATAGCTTGTTCAGTGTTATACATGTCGTATCCATACATTAGACAGTCAGCCAGGACATGTAACACCGGCACTTCAGCTGTATTGCTACAAGGACAGGCAACACTTTGTCTCACTTTGAATCTGTAAAGATACGACAAAAATCCACCGTGACCTGTCAACATCTAGGTAATCAATCCCGTTGGTTTTGTTCCATTATTGAAAAGGCCGAAACAACGTTTGGACAGAATTACTTAGTTATTACAGCTGTTTCGCCGTTGCTATATCTGTGCTTCCATTTTTCTATCGCGTTTCCACGTAGACAGTTCTTCAAATGCGATATGGAGAATCTATTGTACACGAGTGCCTCATCTAAATGCGCAGCTTAGTCTTTACTAACTAAAATTGGTCTTTGTTATCTAATTGGAATACATTATTATTACTATTATTACAGCACTTACACAACAGTTATTCTTATTAGCGAAACAGATCCTCTTTCACGCATTTCCATATGCAAATGTACATATACCGCGTTACCACTTTGAAGATGAATTTTGGGTACACAAGCCATGTAGACAAGTAATTAGTTGGTCTTTAAGCTCAAGCGATGAAAGATCGCCCTATTTCTAATAATAGTCAATGCACTCAGAGATCTTCGGGTGTGGTAGTAGACCAGCTATTGGGTGATGGACGGGTTTGCATTAAATTGTTAAAAGTTAAATAACTTTCCATAGTAGCGTACCATCACAAAATATGAAACACACGTTTGCTTGTCTTGCTGAAGCCGCGTGCAAATTATTTGAAGAGGTCAATTAAGTATGAGGATGTGCATTGTGCATTCGAAATAAAATGTGTTTAATCAATTTAAAAGGGCATTAAAGATTAGAATTAGTGTAGAAGACTAAAATTATGATGGCCGTCTGATGGCGACGTGCATATAATAAGTTTTTAAGTGAATAATACTAAGTTGCTAATGTAAAAAAAATATTATTTTTTTGAGAATTAAATTTCTTTAAACGGTAAAGGTTTAGTCCGAGTTATGTGTAAACTGAGGGTAACTTCTTGAAACTTAGCGTTAAGTATGACTTCGGTACGTCAAATCCAATACGTTTTTGACGTACCAGTGTCTTACTTAGTGAAAACTTTGACGCCTAACTTTATTTATGGGGTAATTAGTCAACTAATTATTTAATTTATACAAAAGTTTGAAAGCGTCTTTAGTCTCAGTCATTTACTGTATTTGTCTTGTGTATAGTCCATTGAAGCAGGCTTTGTAACGAGCTACGACCGAACTAATGCGAGTACCATATAAAGAAAGGAAGGCCAATTTTAAGAAATTATAAGAATAGTAGACGTAGACATAACATTTATTACTAACAAAACACACACACAGAAACACACAAAATTACAATAGTAAAAAAATAAAAATGAGAATGATGATGATGAAATGAGAGATAACAATTTTTTTTCTTTTAAAGAACAAGATACTTTTTAAGTGTGTAATGCGTGTGTGCTGTGGTTGTAATTGGACCTGGCTCAGCATTATGCTGAGGAGCAGACTGTTCCACATAGTATTAGTTTTTGTGTTAAAAACTGATGTGATTAACGACTTGATATTGAAACTTGATGTTCGACAAATCTCTCTCTAAAACCGATGCCATAAGATCCGTAAAAATTATAACTCCGCGTCTAGTAAAAATACATTATTTTTTACTATATCATATTATCTATGAGCAATGTAGGTCTAGTTGCTTACGCGTGCACCTTACAGCCTCGAAGTCGTGCATTTGAATCACGACTGCGCACCTGCGATTTTTCTTGCTTGGTGAAAACATCACAGAAACCGGCATGTCTTAAAACACAGATTTTTGCGTTTAAGACGTATATTACGTTGTAGTACGTACGTTTAGACGTAATATTATCTACTTATTTATAGAGACTAAAAATGATCAAAGACCCGGATGCAATCGGCTATGCAACATATTATATGATATTTTAATTACTATCATTGTTACGGCTTCATTAACAGCTACGTATATAATATATCTAAAGCTTTAAAGCTTGAACATTCACGTTTTTCCTTTTAAATTTTAATCTTGAATCATTTATATTCGTATATTATCATATATTCCCCGATTAATTTAATACAGAATGCAGAAAACATTCCCCAATACATTAATCTTTCGAGATATTATGTGGGCTTAACAAGAAATAGAGACAGAAGCAACGTGTCATGGACGAAAGACGGAAATGGTATCATCTGACGGAATTCACTAATGACACTTAAGCTTGTTATACACAGGGGATATTTATTTACTAAAGAAAACATATTCATTTCTACACTATTGTAAAATTTGTTTTCATAATAATTATTTGAATAATGTATATATGTCGATATTAGAAAAGCTTGATAGATTCTTCTCAATGTTTTCCTTTAACAACCAAGGTCCAAGAGTATTCCAAATATAAGTTTATATATAAAGTTTCGGCTCAAATATAAGAGTTTTTTCTCAAACTTTAATTTTGTTCCCTTTGAAGAAGGGGTTCAAGTGCACAGGCGCTTATTAAAGATGTAAAGTTGGCGCCTGGTAGTTAATAACGGTGACCAAAGAGCTGGTGCTTTCCTCGCTCAACGAATAAGTATCGCAATACAGCGAGGAAATGCTGACAGCGTTAAGGTACACTGCCACAGGGACAATACCTTTAAAAAAAAAAAAATCTTTTTAAAGTTTTTAATTACTACAACGTGTAATAATCTTCTTAAGACGGTTCTTCACTTTACCATATGATATTTTCGAATGTTTTGTTTAATTAATAGTTAATAACATAACTCCGGACGTTAAACTTCCATTCAAAAATTATCGTAATGAGTCCAATTAAAAAACAGTTCAATACGATACATAATCTAGCTAGTTTTGGAACTCCCAGACATAAAGTATTAATTTGTATAAATAAATACTGAGAAATGTACTATGTCCTGAAACATCTAAGAACATTTTTTTTCGTTTCCAGGACAGGTGGAATGCGACCCAGATTCCCGCCGTGCCAGCTCTCGCGGCTTAATACCGCGAGCCAAGATTAAAAGCGTCAAAATGACATTTGTTATTGTTTTTGGTAAGTGTGAACTTGGCCTAATAAAGTGATGAATTCCCTTGTAACTATAATTGAACGGTGGATTTATAATTCAGTAAATGTCACAATAATGTTGCTACGTGATGTTATTATCGCGAGACATCTTTGTATTGAGTTATTTACTGGACCTAATTCTAAGAATGTTATAAATCTGAAGTGTTTGTTTAATCATGTAATCGGTATCTCCAAAGCTATTGCTTCAAATATATCATTACGTTAAGATTGAATAAATGAATACGGCGGGAATAGTTTATACTTAAAAAGTTACATTTTCTTTGTTTTATTATTTTAAAATAGAATTTATCAAAGATAATTTCGTTAGTGATTTTTTTAATGGAAATAATTTATTTATTATACTAGCTCAAATGACGAATTAATGTCGAACTGTCAATTACTATAAACAATATATTTGGGTTTATAGTGCTTTAAGAAAGTATTTTAGATTTTGTGTTATTTCATGTAATTATACATTTATGAATCCCAGTAGTAATTGTTTTAAATAAGTTTTGCATTACTAACTTCATTTCGTCCGACGAGAAAAAAACACTAAAAGGGGAGAGCTAGACTACAGCGTTGTTAAATCCATCCAGTAGTGGACCACCATTTAGGAACCTAAACTGACCACAGATTAGGTTCTAAAATTGAACCGCATTTTTTCGTAACAGAACCTAATAATTAAAGACCTAAAGTTCCTTTAAACTGCTCAACTACGGAACGATAGTATTGTTGCCATTTCTGAATTCTCACATTTAAGTGAAAAACATAGGTTATATTTCTAATATCTCTGTTAAAAAATTAACTCTAAATGTATAACTTTCAGACATGTTTAGGCCATAGTAGGCCCCCAAATTTAAATAGGTCATAGTTGTATAAGGTCCTTATAGCCTACGATATCAGTACAATAGGTTACACAATATCGTCAACAAGCAAATTCCATGAATTGATTTTCTCAAACTCGATATGATTAGAAAATGACGTGACAGCTTGATTGATGCCTTGGTTCGGGGTAATTATATACCCTTACATTATTCAGGTATAATGGGTATAATGAATACTCAAATATCCAATTTAACGATATGACCACACTGTGTGAGTCCAAATAGCGATAGCTCTTCCTTGATCGTTTGTCTAAAGATGAGGGCCAGATAAACCTCCCTTTTGCGTCTCAGACGGTCTGGTTTTCTCACGATGTTTTCCTTTACCGTATTAAAAGTGTTATTTTCGCATATACTCTTATATATTTATAATTAAATATTATTAATTATAGAATCGTTTGCAAAATTAACGAATATCGATAAATCATCACGTGTGCTAATTATCTCGAAGCGGAAATTATCGATATAATTACATTGTAAATTTAATTGGAATAACGAAATTAGCGTTACATTTCGTAAACCCGTAATATTACATCTGTATCCGGGAACAAAAATACAGTGGGATGTCTTCCCCGATTCCCAGATTTCTACTTCACTCCGAATGATTCACTCAATTTTTTTTATATTGCACGAGCGCAAGCTGCCTCCGCAGCTTAGTTCTTAGCCTAATCACTTCGCGGTTTTGCGTTCAATTCCTAGTGAAGTAGTAGTGGTTTCGTGTTGCGCACGTGGCACAGAAGACCATTATAGCGATCGACGTAAACAAAAATAAGCAATGATTGTTATTTTAAAGATTTAAATTCGCGCCTGGTATATAGTACCGGTGAGCCCAGAGCTGGTGCATTCCTTAACGAATAACCACACTTTTTAAATTTGTTTTAATTTTTTGATGTGAAACATCTATAGCCGCACGTAAAACCAAATTCTGGCGTGGTGACGCATGCTGTGGCGACGCTATATGATGGTATATATATAATATATATACAGTAGTGTGTACGGTGTGTGTATTTCGAAGTCACTGATTAAACGAATTAAGTAGTCACGATTTGAAATAAATTCGTAAATTATTGTATTTAAAGAAAATAAATGTTTATTCAATAAATAGTCATCGTTATCTGGAAAAAAAAACGTAATATTTTATTTTATCATTATGACATATATCATTATGACCTTATCACATCTGTTCTTTTCTGCATATTACTTTTACAAAATAATGTCGATGTTTCACATCTGTCAGGCGTCCCCGTGACGGCTCACATTTTTTTCAAATTAATTTTTGAAGTGAAACTTCTTTATCGAGGTTGGAAAAAAATTGAGTGTAACATTTTTTCGTTACGCGTCATATTTTTCGGTTACGCGCCATGTTGCTTTTCGAAGTCAAACTTCTTTATCGGCGTTGGAATGAAACTTCTTTATCGACGTATGGGAGAAATTTTGTAGCAAATCGTCACGTTTTTCAATGATAGTAATAATTCTATTACAATTAATGAAATAATATAATATAATAATAATAATCTTCGTAGTAATAAGGTAAAATGAAATATTTGTATTCATGTCTATGATAATAAAAGCCTTTTGTTAAACTTTATCTTATTTAACGAACTTCTGTAAAGTTGCATATAGTAGATAATTTTTCGAAAAATAAGTGTTCTTCTTACGTGTGTACACCTAGTACACGCACAATTTATTTTACTTATTTTTATTATAACTTTGTAAGTAAATAAAATAATTGTAATACTTGATTTTAATCAATAAAAATAATTTGGATGTGTACATAAAAAAGCAATAATTATTTTTCTTCAGGGCACTATTTCCGCGAAGCTGTTGTTAGTTGCTAACATTCTTCGGCGATATAAAATACTCATTCCAGATTCAATTTCAGATTAAATAGTTTATATCGAACTACGGTTCACCTTGACCAAGGCACTGTTAAAAGCCCCTATGCGTCAGTATCCCATATAAAAATCTTCCGCATTTCAATCAAAACATGTGTGAAACACCACGCCTATACTTTACTAAGAATAGCCCGCGTAAACAGCGGAAGCCGATTATCTGTGGAAGATTATCTCATTTATATGTCAGACATATTAATGATGAATGCGATCTATTTTTGACTGCCCTACGCAAGAGTTCAAGATCACAGTTGCTCTTCTAATCAAATCTTCAATTATATATATAATGGCGTGGTAAATGTTATCTAAACAAAGGCCGGCGATGCATTTTCGAGACGTCTGGCGAATTCCTTAAGCGGCAGTATCAGTTAATAGGTGATATTCCTGCCCATTTGAGTCTATTAAAAAAATGAAAATTATATTAGAGGTATTTCCGCGTGAGATACGGTAGAAACTGTCGTATTTGACTTCTGAACTAAGCGCGATGGTGCGACAGGATTTTTTTGTATAAAAATAACTGACTCAATTTAAAAAAAAATACATTTTAAAGCAAAAATTATGAAAGACCTGAATGGAACTGCACTAACGTCGAAACTTTGTGGCTTACTATACCAGAAAATTCCCTTGGAGCTAATGGTCGGCGTAATCTTCATATTGGATTGGTCTATATACCTCCCGATTCTAAGCAGCCGCAACGACTTATGACGTTTATTTCCTCATTCAGTCATATAATTAAATCAAACCCAAATGATTACTTCATAATTGTTGGTGACTTTAATCTTCCTATCATTAACTGGTCTCCCACGGGACCTATTATTTTAAAGCAGGGTACGACCCAGTTACAAGAAATCTCCGAAGATTTCATAAAAAAGTTAAATTCTTCTGGCCTAACACAACATAATTTTATTCCCAATATTTGTAACAATGTGTTGGATTTAATATTAAGTAATGTCTCTCTAGATAATACCAGAGCTGACATAGCATTGGTTAAGCCCGATATGCATCACCCCTGTTTAAGTATTGATGCAACTGACTTACTTCTGCGCAAAATGTCTCCAAAAGTTGGTCAAAAGTATAATTTCTATCGCGGTAATTACGAAGCTATTAATCAGGAACTAAGCGAGGTCAACTGGACACAGCATCTTAATGGAGACACTATAGATGAAGTTACAACAAAATTTTATGATATTGTGAATAGAACTATTATAAACAATGTCCCAATAAGCCGTAATAAATGCAATAATAAGTACCCCGTGTGGTACACTAAGTCTCTGATACACGTCATAAAAGAAAAACTAAAAGCTCATAGGCGTTGGAAAATGTACAAGAACCCGCGAGACTATGACGAGTTCTCGTTGTTACGTAGTAGGCAAAAGCGTATATCCAAAAAGTGCATGCTATCTTATGAACAGCATGTACAAGATAACATGGCTAAGAATCCTAAGGCGTTGTGGTCATACTTAAGAAACAAGAGGCAATGTAAATCTGGTTACCCTAGTAAGCTAGTTCTTGGAGATGAGTCATATAAATCGGAGCCTGAGATTTGTGAGGGTTTTAATAAATTCTTCAACAGCGTCTTCCACTCTCCTGACGATACTTATGACCTACCTGAACTACCTGAGTCAGATATCATATATAATAACATTCACATAACGGAACACGACGTCTTTAAAGCTATAAAAAATTTAAATATAAACAAGGGTCCAGGTAGTGACGGAATACCAGCAGTTTTCCTACAAAGATGTAGTAAGGAACTTGCAGCACCACTATCACATATATATAATCTGTCCCTTAACACATTCTGTGCATTCCCTTTAAAATGGAAAGAAGCACATGTAGTTCCTATTCATAAAAAAGGCTCCAAAAACAGAATTGACCATTATCGACCTATCTCAATCCTTAATTCTTTTAGCAAACTGTTCGAAAAACTAGTACATAATGTTATAAGTCCATTAATCACTAAACAACTACCGGAGCAACAACACGGCTTTACTAAAAATCGCTCAACAGTTTCTAATTTGACTATTTTTACTGACTATATACTGAGAGGTATGGATGAGGGTGACCAAATTGACGCTATCTACACGGATATAGAAAAAGCTTTTGATCGCGTTGATCATATTATCCTGTTACATAAGCTTTTCTCCCTTGGAATACGTGGTGACCTTTACAGGTGGATAAAGTCATACATAACTAACAGACGGCAAGCAACAGTAATATGCGGGTTCAAAAGCATGTTCTCTAACATTACATCAGGAGTACCCCAAGGTTCAATACTTGGCCCATTATTATTTAATGCTTATTTGTACGATATAAAATATTGTTTTCACTTTTCTAGACATCTTATGTTCGCGGATGACCAAAAAATTTTCTTAAGAATAAAATCAATAGATAACTGTAATCAAATTCAACAAGATCTTAATAGGTTAGAAATATACTACAAACAAAATAAACTTTCAATAAATATAAACAAATGTAATAAGATAACTTTTTCGCGTAAAAACAAAAAAATTCAATACACTTACAAAATCGATAACACCCCAATAAAACAAGTAAAATTAGTAAAAGACCTGGGAATACTATTAGATGAAAAAATGGGCCTATCACAACATATCGATGACATAACAGGCAAAGCGTATATGCAACTAGGATTTGTCAAGCGGTCATGCAAGACATTTAATAACATACATTGCATTAAAAGCTTATATTTTGCTTATGTTAGAAGCGTGCTGGAGTATGCGAGTGTTATGTGGTCTCCATATTATACTAAGCATAAAAAAGCAATAGAAAATATACAAAAAAAGTTTGTAAAATTCCTTAGTTTTAAAAAATACCAATGCTTCGATTGTTATGCGCATTCTTGCAATTATTTTAATTTAGAATCATTAGAAAGTAGGCGAAGTCAGCAAGACCTGCTTTTTTTACATGGTATTCTTAATGGGCGGATCGATAGCCCCTATTTGCTGTCGTTAATTTCTTTTAAAATTCCTTCTCAATATGCGACAAGACACTCAAAATTGTTCCATGTGCCTCGTACGAACTCGAATTACCTGCATAATTCACCAATGTTTCGGGTTTTATCTAACTATGACACTTATTATGAGGAATTTGATATTTTCCACCTCACCAAGGAACATGTGAGAAAATATTTGAAGGGGCGGGAAGACTCGAATTTTGTTTAGGTTGTATTTGGTATTGTTTTTTGTTTTAAATATTAAATTTCAGTTTTCTGTATATATTTTTTCTATTGATGCGCTTATTTGTTTCATTTTTCTTATATAATATTGTTTATCTATGTAATCTGTTTTGGCTTTTTGTACTGTATAAGTGTTTGTTTTGTAATATTATGTATGTTAGCTGTAAGATTACTTATAATTAAATAAATAAATAAATAAAAATCGATGACATCATCAAACAATGATTAAATTCTAGGGCCGGAGTTAGGGCAGGGCTACCGGGTTGCAGCCCCGGGGCTCCACAAAAGAGGGGCCCCCATAATAGAGACTTTGGAAAAAAGTTTTCTACGGCTAGACTAATCTCTAGTAAAACTTTTTAAAAGTAGTTACTTTTCTTAAGATATTTTTTTTCGCTGTTTTACCTTTACCTTCACCTTTGTACTACCATGATATATTGTTCTTAAATATTAACAGAATCATTCGTACAAACATGATTATATATTTTTATGTTTGTTATATACTAAAAGAATCTATTTAGTTTCACAATAAAATATAATTAAAATATAAATATAAAACCTCGACTGAAAAAAATATTTTTTGCAAAATAATTTTGGGGCCAGGGAGCCTCCACTCCTTTGTTGTCCCAAGGCCTCCAGACCTCTAAATCCGGCCCTGTAACATTATTTAATCACTAAAAACAAATAATAATAAGCAAAGAGTAATTATGCATTCAAAATTTAATAATAACATTATTCTTTTAATACCCTAAAATTGAATACCAATGCCAATTTGTAACAAATTCATAGGTTGTTTGAACACCCTATTATTACGATCTACATACCAAAACAATCCAAAGATAACAGACACTTGATATCGATCATAACTACGCTAGATATCAACGATGTTTTGATCTGTTTTAGCTTTCGTCAGCTGAAACATTTCTATTTGATTTATTCATGCAAAATGTTGAAAGAGGTTGATTACCAGTCTTTGTAATTTAACTGTTGTTTCATTTATTGACTACACTTGGCATAGGCTATCGTTTTCGTATAACTCCTATTTTTATCAATTGCATTAAATTCGTAATCCATTTATTTTTTAATTTACTATGGTCGGCGTAAGTTTATTGATTGATGCTATAAAAAGTTTTTGGCTTTTGTTTTTTCTAGGTGGTTTTGAAATAAATATCTTTGTAGTTTAGATGGCATTCGTATCAGAGTGATTATAGTGGGTTAGAAACTAGACGATGTTGATGATATTAATTTATACCTAATGGGAAAGGCAAGATATAAACTAAATATATTTTGGACGTTTAAATATATTTTATTTAAAGAAGTTTCCGTCAAAGATGTATTAAATTAAAAAAATCTAAAATAAACTAAACGAAAATAATTTTCCCATTTATCCTAAACTTTATTTCAAATTACGTATTACAGCAAAATACCTACACTAATTTAAAGGAGAATTAATTCACTTTATCGTGTTTAGGATTGTAAATAGCGCCATCTAGTATTACGAGTTTGAACTACAATAAAAAAATTTACATTCCAGTGTTCGTTCTCTGCTGGTCACCGTACATCGTGTTCGATCTTCTCCAAGTATACCATCACATACCTCCGACACAGACCAACCTGGCAATCGCTACCTTCATCCAAAGTCTCGCGCCACTCAATTCAGCAGCTAACCCATTGATATGCTGCATGTTTTCTCCGCATATATACAGTAGTTTAAGGTATGTAAATAACCTTTCTATTAATTAAGGAGCAGTGTTGGCCTAGTGGTTTCAGTGTGCGACTCTAATACCATGAGGTTATATGTTCGATCCCCGGCTGTGCACCAATGACGCTAAGACCTAAAGAGGTTGCAGCGCCACTGATTTTTGCGAACGAAGCGAACAATGGTAAGCTAATAACCAAGTACAGTTAATTCGTAAGAGAGAGAATAATAAATAAATCCTAAGAATATCATTTGTTTCTGCAGACTTCTGCATATGTTTCATTGATTAAATCTTCTATTTAAGCAAGGTAAGTGTGTGCTATTTATTTGCTGTAACTTATAATTGCGTAAAAGACGAAAATTTCATTGCACATATGGCGCACATACGCACGATTAATAGGTTCATCGCACGCTAAACCACTTGGATGATAATAAAAAAACGATTTGGATGAGTTAAATAATTTTAAAAGCCTTCTTTTTTACTAAATATAACCTGCTGGAATACTAGTTATACGAGTATACGTTGAAATTCGACCGAGAACATGGTTTACAGCTGATAGATAAACCAAAAAGCAAAATCTAAAAATAACGCAAATATTCAACGCAACAATAACTGACTTGAAAAATGTCTTCCTTCACAATGAAAATTTAAATTATTTTATCTTTCAATAAAAAATAGTGGCGATACAACCCTTGGTGTTTTCCTTCACCGTACGAGCAAGTGTTAAAGTGTTTCGAGTTTACGACTTAAGGGATGAGGGTCGCATGCTCAAGCTACTTTATAAATATGCTTATAATTCCAGGCGCGTTCCTCCTTATCGGTGGCTATGGTGTGGACAAAAACGAAAGCGTCACACGCGTGGTACATTGCGGTCGCGGTCGGACTCCACAGCCAACTCGGATCTCCTTAGTTCCACACATGCAAGGAGATCACACACTATAGCTACGGTAATTATTATTCTTATGGTATAAGCTAGCTTTTCTTGCCTTTTGCCTTTGCGTTGTGCATTTAAAATTAATGTATTTAACATTAAATATATTTTTTCATTGTATGATTGTCGGTGTAGTTATACGCATTAGTAATAGTTACTAATAGCTAAGATAGAATAGTTATGTGAAAATAAATAAACTTTATATTACCTGCTTATTCATAAACATCAGTCTAATCACAGGGTTTACTTATTCACCTGTCTCTTTTTAGCACAGCATAAACTCAATTTAAAAGAAAGAGATAAATAGTGCTTTAGTTTAAAAAAAATATTGTTTCATCATAGGACGTCGAGGCAGAATACGAAATTCCATCAGTATCACCTCGACATCCGCCGTTCCATTACTGAGCGATTTTTAATGTAGTTGCTGCCGCGCACCATTACTATGTGGAACCAGCTGCCCAAATATTTCCAAACAAATTCAACTTAGGGTCCTTAAAGAAAAGAGCAACGCACTCGCGAAGCCTCTGACATCGAGAGTGACCACGGGCGGTGGTATCACTTCAGCCTCCTGCCCGTTTGCCCCCTTCTCTATAATAAAATAATATGTCTACATAACATAACTCGTGCTTTCAGGCATTAAACCGCACATGCAGTAGCAGTATCCCAAGAACAGAACAGCGGCGCACGCAGCTTCTGGTTCTCTTGCCTTCCAAGGACTGACCCAGGCTTTCTCCAGCGCATGACGTCATGCTTTAAGATGTAGAGGATTCTCTTTTTCGTTTATTGTTGTACTATTTGAACTATCTTTAATAAGCATAGATGTTGGGTGTTACCGTTTGGTATTGTGTGCCATTTCTTAGGGCAGCTAGTTTGATGAGTTAAACTGAACTACTCTCAGCCTCTCAATATATCTAAAAATCCGATAATATCGTGTCATAGGCTTGGTTAACTATATTTGTGATTTACTGACATAAATATATGGTCTCAGATATTACATTTCACATACATCGATTAAATATAAATAATTTGTCAATAGGATCCAAGATTTTTTTAATCCCAGTTAACGATAAATGCGGTAAATAATATTTGAGTTGAGAAGCATTTATAGGTAACAGTTTACATGCAAAATACTTAACTACTATGACGCTTAGTAGACGTTAAGCAGACATCAGACCTAAAAAAAATACATTAAGCACACTTTTCGAGAGTTTCTATCGAGTAAACTATACACAATATAGTAAGTAAGTCATGTAAACAATCAAGGTCGATTGGGATGTGTTCAGGATGCAATATCCGAATTACGCAAAGGTATGTTCGTATGTATATAGGATAAGCTAACATAGTGCCAAGTTTGTATTGTTACAATGTATAAATAACTTTTTCCTTTATATTAGGTGTCATACATGTACCTTACTTTGTAAAAAACATGTCAAAAGGCCCGTATGACAAAAATAATTAAAAATACGTACTAGGAACGTAGGCCCGTATTCAAGAACGTCAATCAAACTTAAATCAGTTTTCAAAAGCTATAATTTCTTCAATTTGAACTTCACATATTTGACAGCGCTCCAGCGGAGATTGTGACTTAACTTTCGGAATAAGAAGTTAAATTACGACCAAAATCCGATAATTTGACAGCAGATGTAAGATTCAGAGATCAGAATTAGGCAAACAATCGTATGTCAAAATGTAATATGTTCTTTGCAGGATTCATCGTAAGCGCTAAGTTTTGATCCTTAGGGTAAGCCGTCTGTGAATGTTACAACCTGAGTAATTTGTATGAGTTTAAGCCAATTAATAAATGGCTATATTAAACCACACCCACACTTCTTTATGTGTTAAACTTCGTATATTCTAACCCCAAGGGGGTTATTGCCCTATATTTCTGTTGTAACTTCACACAGTTTAGACATTTGATGGAAAATGGAAGTAAAATATTTTCGTCAATACTAATTTCAATACTAGAAAATTTCTTTGTGTAGGATCTACTGTTACACAAAAATCAACGTTACTTATAACCTTACATCAGAAGTGGTTTAATGGTTTTTGAGATGTCACCAAAACGGTGGTGTATAAAAAAAACAGCTTTGTTGAATTTCCTAATTTTACGGTACTAGATTTAAATCGTAAAGGATCGTTTCAATATGATTTTTTTTAAATTTAATACGCTTTTCGGAGGCGTACAATGTTAATACTAGGGTATCCCAACAATGGCACAGAAACGCAAACTGATAATTTAAAGTTGATAAAAAGCATTTTTTTAAATATTCTTATTATAATTGAACAACTACCTAGAATACTTTGCAATTTGTCCATCACTCTGTCTACCTTATAGGCTACGTTTCATTTGAATGTATGATTGTTTTATCGTGCACGTTTAAAAAACCACCAGTGTAGACCAATATCCTTATTTTATTCAGTATTAGTTGCAAGTTACTCAGATTTTACAGTCCAAAGACTCGGTTAGAAATATTGCTGCGTAAGTTTCGAAGTCAAATTTATATTAAAGCTAAAGATAATTCCTTGTATAAAGTACAATCCTAGTCCAACTGAATTACAGAGGCGGTTTCTCACATGACTGAATACTGTAATGTATAAAAATATCTCTATATGCAAATCTATTTATCACATGTTTTTGGATTGATCTAATATAAATAAGTCATAAGATCTACTAAATTATGCATTAAGTGTTTGTGTAAACTATGTCAATAGCAATATTATTGGCTAGATTCACTGTGTAAGTTCATAAGTAATTGGTTTATCCTAAAGTCTAATTCCACCATTTTAAGTAAAATACTCACCTTTTTCATCAAAGCGTAAACAAAATTTGACAGAAAGACACAGAAGAGCTTTAGTTAAAAAAGTGCAATTAGACTGAATTTTTTGGATAAGGAATTTTCCTATTGAACTGCGAGTATCTTTTCTGTTCTTTCAGAATATTGCTAAGTTACGGGACGAGATAAAAAAAAATACTGATTAGGCACTAATTGTCTTATTAGCAAAGTATTATGGAACGGGCAATGCATATTGTAGTGCTGTATAATTTTTTGCAACAAAGCAAGATTATTGCCACACTTGTATTGGATCTACTTTTTTAAGAATCTTATAAATCAAATATAAATGTCGTCCATGAAATAAATATACCAAAATCAAGTTATAATTGGATTTTTGGACATATTTTTTCTTAGTTCTTGGCGTTTTTGTGCCTTTAAGAATAAATAATATTTTGATTATTTTGTCTGTTTTAGATTAGTTTCTGTTTTACATAATGTTTCTAGTCTAGTAGTTTTATATTTTAAATGTAATCTTAAATCAATGGACTAATATTACTTATTTAGATGCTACAATAGGATTAATTATTTTAAAATTTCATGGGATATGCCCCACCTTAATGCATTTCTTTTTCAGCACCTTTGAAGTTATACTATACAATATCTAAAATATGTCAAAATAAGCATTTATAGGTGTATAAATTATGTACATACTATGCATGGAGTATATATAGCATAAATGTATAATTATTTTTGTATTATATACCGGATATAAATACAATTAAAATATTATACTCCTGAATGTGTTTCATTTTAAATTTCCTATTTACTATTCTACAATAAACTATTGGGCTTCGATGTTAATAAATTATATTTAAGTATTTAATAAATATGTTATTTTTAATAATATTGATAACTATTCTTATAGGAAAATGTAGAAATTGAATTTAATTCAATAATGTAGTATTTATTACAATGCAACAGCATCTGGTAAAATATTTGCAGATGGTCACAGGAACGAGGTACGCAGAAAGCACCTAAATAATGGTGCAAGAAGAAGAGAAAGGAAGAGACTGAATGTGGTCGTCTAACGACAGGAAGGAGGAGTAGGGCCCGATAGTTAACACAGCATCAAACGAGAACTTTAACAATGACTACCTGCATTTCATATAACTAATGACTATGGGATCACTATTACCTACTGACTATTATCAAACCATTAAACCATGAAAATTGGCTAATTGAATTAACCACAAGTACCACGGTTTTAAACTGATTCAACTCGTACTTGGACTTTAATTTATGAGATCTGTAATAATGAGAATAAATAAATAAATCAGTGGCGCTACAACCTCTTTAGGTCTTGGCCTCAGATTTTTGAATCTGTTTCATGATCATTTTTAAATCTAATGGGCAAGTAGGTGATCAGCCTCCAGTGCCTGACACACGCCGTCGACTTTTTGGGTCTAAGACATGTCGGTTTCCTCGCGAAGTTTTCCTTCACCGTTCGAGCAAATGTTAAATGCGTACATAGAAAGAAAGTCCATTGGTGCACAGCCGGGGATCGAACCTACGTACATTGAGAATAGCACCTGATAGTAATGCCATTACTCCGACATATAAAATACATTCAAATATAACATACATATTTCTGAATATATTTTATTGTTTTTTTTCCATAATTAAACATACTTTAACAATGTTGAACTTGAGTAAATAAAACATCCACAATTACTTACGAAATATTAATTTATCACTGGGTTATTTGGAAATATCTTTTTCCAATTTGACCCCATTCGCAATATCACCCGGAGCGGCAATAGAGGTCTATCGCAAACAAACTTTGTACAAACTGAAAGTTATCGAAATGTTCCCTTTTATTGAATTGTCGATGTCGGAAGCCTTATATACTTCAAACATATGTATATACAGGAAACAGGATGTTTTGCAATACAATTTTTCAGATATGTTTTTCTTAATAATTATTTATGTTATTTGCGACTTCGAATGTTATGAGCGTAATGGCGGCAGAGTTTTTGTTGAAAAAAGGAAAAATATTGGACTCCCGTAACCACACTTTGCTGCGTTGTCTGTTATACTAATCCGTTTCCTTTATAGCCAAGAAGGTAAGGCCCTACTTGCGCCAAGTTAATTCGAGCAGTGTAATCCACTAATAATATTTTTTTTAACACAAGTAAATTCCAAATCTCTAGTAGTAGTCTTTTAGTTAACGCAATTTACTTCAAAAGCTAATAAGAGTCTTTCGGCAAGGGCAACTGCCTTGCGATTCTGTAACTCACTTTTCGAACTCACACAGCGGTTTTCGCATCGGCGGTCGCTCTTAAATCATTCGTGAAGCAGTCATTTTATGATTTGGCATTCTGAAAAGGTGAGAGCTTGTAGTTTATTGTTTATCAATCATCTTGAGTTACAGAATCGCAGGTCTGATATTAATTCTTATTGTTACACCTACCTGATTATTCAGTGTCTATTTATTTGTAATGTATTTTATATCTTACAATGTAATTGTATATTAGACACCTACACAGGTTTCCTTAGAATGTGTTCTTTACCATACATATAATAAACTTATCTATGGAACAACGGTATTCTACTAGTTAAGAATCTCACTAAGCGCGTTTTTAACCTTAAAGCTGTATTATATAAACGTACATCGTAAATAAAGCTTAACGCCCTTAAGCCCTAACTTAAGCAACAATTAATTGAAAAACTTTTGAGTTTATTGAAATTAACTCGGTGTCATTGTTACATTCACCGGTTGAGATAGGTGTGCGGGAATTTCAATTACTTTTCTTTCGCTTAAATAAATAAAAATACGTGTAAGCATGTAAGTATAGAGGATTCATTTTATCCTCTGTTATCAAATAGGTTACGTAAAACCAAAAACTGTTACACATAGAATTGTTAATCCCCTTTCTCCCGTCTTTGTCCTTGGGGTTTTCTAAATTTTCTGAATCACCCGGGACATGAATCTCACTACCTAGCAACATATAATATGTATTACATAATAATAATTCAAATTATCTACTCAATAGAAAGGTTTTCAATCATTGCTTCCTGCATGTCTTTATTTATTGAGCCGAAACCAAAACGTTCACAATGCACGACGGAAAGCCTGAAAGTTGCGCAGCGGATCATGGAGCGTGCAATGAGGCCATTCGTGAAAAGGCCGGCGTGAGCGATGTAGTAAGGTCTGTCGCAACATCTAAGCAAGGCTGGGCAGGCCACTTAGCGAGCATGGACAAGAACCGATGGACCTGCAGTCTCATTTAGCTCGGCAGAACAAAAGACCACGCGGCCGCCCACAGACTAGGTGGACTGACGACATCGTCAAGGTTGGCTAATGGCAAAAGAGGCTGATGATTATGATGATGATTCGTAAATATATTTTGAAAATGTTAATTGGTGATTTGAATTAGCTGATTATACGTTTCTTTCTTATTCTATTGTCTACTTTATTTTATTGTACAACTCTCAAGCAAATAAAGACTATAATAAAATAAGTTTTCACTTGTTCATATTCTATTTTTCACTTTGAAAATTTACTTAAACACAACGATTAAAGGTGCGGGCTAAGGACAAAAGCATTTTTAATTAATAAACTCCTGTTTTACAAGAGCTATATATATGTTATATATTGACCCCTGTTAGGGTTTCTAATAATAACGAATACGTTACTATTTCTACCATAATTAATATTTATATTTATGTTTAGTTTAAATCGATATAGTTGATATATACTTATTGTATTTAATAATTAGATATTTATATTCTAATTATTAAATACAATACTTCAGAAATCGTCCTTTTATTGTAAGCTAGCCAATCACAGTAACCGCTTAGTCTGTGATACTTTATACTTTATACAACAACTAGTGGACCCCACAGACGTTGTCCTGCATGATATTTAAAGCGATTAGGATATTAAGCAAAGTATGAAAATACCGATTGCAGTGCCATCTGCCGGGCTGATTTGTGAATCTAAACCATTCCCAGATCCCCTTGAATACACACAAAAAATTTCATCAAAATCGGTCCAGTCGTTTGAGAGAAGTTCAGTGACATACACACTCACAGAAGAATTATATATATAAAGATATCCGGTGATTTACACAATAAAAGAAGTTTGTTATAAATCAGGTAATTTAATAAATACTTTTATTAAATTACCTATTTTATTTTTAATGTAGTTTTGTAAATAACAGTTTTATTGACAAGCCCCACGATTGGTTGACTTTTCTCGAGTGACGCGGGAAAATGTTTGCGTTCTCTCGGGCGGTAATTGCTTAAGAGGGGAACAATCAAGCGCGGGGCTAGGTTTTGTCGGAAGGTCCAAGGTTCGGGTGGGCGTTATATTTTGGGGAACGATTAGAGATTGTCATAAAAATTGTCAATTCTAAATTAGTGTCTTAATATAGAATATTTACCAAATCTATTGCTCTCTTCTTTAGTTACGACATTCTGCACGACTGGCTGGAAGAGTTCTGGCTACCAAAGTAAAACAATCTGTAGCAATCTTGATCTCAGATATCTGTATAAGTTCAAACGCACGAACATTCAGAGTGGCGCATCTAAACACAGGACTACCTGATAGTTCTCGTACTTTTCATACAAAAAGTATTATTATAATAATGATAATTTTAATAAGATTTTATTTGTAAGTGCATATTGCACTGGATTCCTGGCGAACTTAGCCAGTCATTCTGACGCTCATGGAGGTTTACGAGACATTTTTAATTTTCCTTGCAAAGGAAAATGCAATTTCAGACTGCATTTGGCACTCACTACAGCTGTGTTCACCAAATGTGGAACAAACCGAACCTACTAAAATTTAAATTACTTTTATGATACAAAAGCGTATTAAGAAATTATACATTTAATCCGGTTGAAATTCACCATAGAGTTGTCATACATATTAAATAATATAATTGATAATACATATTAAAAGTACAATTTTGTTCCGGTATCACATAATAATTACTAATAAATACTTGGACGAAAAAAACAAAATTAGTTTCCTCACGATGTTTTCCTTCACTGTTCGAGCGAATTAAATGCGCACATAGAAAGAAAGTCCATTGGTGCACAGCCGGGTATCGAACCTACGTCCTCAGGGATGAGAGTCGCACGCTGAAGCCGCTAGGCCAACACTTCTCGTTACTATATCATTAGAAAATATAGGATGAAAAGCGCTTCGTTTACTATTTTGCTGCTATTCTATGATATTCTTTTCGTTTTCACCAAAGAAAAATAATGCTTATAAATTAAATATACATTGGTCCCTATAAAAATGTAAATGGTTATAAGCCTCGCTCAAAAGAGACAGTGTCTTCTACTCGATAGAGCGTATCACCTATCACGGCACCTAAATGAATGAATGAATAATTCAAATCCCTTTCACACTTCGGACGTGATTTATTTTCAGAGATGCTCACCGATGCGATTATTTAAATATTTTTATACTGAAATAAATGTTTGTCAATCTTCAAAGTCGCTGAAAGGTTTTTGGATAGATTTAGACGGTATAAAATAAAGTATAGGTAGATAACAAAAGCCACTAAGTGTCTGGGGTCTGAAGGGCCACATAGTAAACATTCTTTACATCTAAAGACTAAATAAAACCAAAGAGAAAAAAACACAGATTAAAGAAACAGAGAAAAAAATGATTATAACTGTCCTAAATCTATGGTAGCTAAGCAATCACACCAAATACTTTTTAAGGGTCCAATTGTCAGGTGATATGTTGAGATTTGAGGGTAAACAAATAATATCTTAGGTCGTTCCTGGAATACCCATTCTCTTGAAAGTCAACGGAATACATGGAATACAATCCATAAATGAGTTTTTGCCACGCACCACCAATTCGCCTTAGGGTAAGTGGGTCCTCAAGAAAAGAGCGTAAGGCAACGCACTCGTGAGCCTTCTGGCATTGAGAGTGTCCATGGGCATATATCATTTAACATTGGGTGAGCCTCCTGCCCGTTTGCCCCAGGTTCTATAAAAAATGTCATCCCTAGGAAATACGACCATACAATTTAAAATTGATTTTATGATTCTTTCAAGCAAGTTAGGTGGCGGTCTACTTGATTAAAATAATAGATTTATGGGTCTGCCCCATGTCCCATTTGGGGATTGAGGGACTTCAACCGTTTATAAAAGAATCAATTTTATTTTTGATTGCGGGCTGTAAAACAACTGCTTAAAATTTTGTTTCATTCACGACTTTACTGAAGTCTTGTAGCCTCAAGATATTGAGACATTTTGTTTGAAATAATTTAAAATTATTCTCAACAAGTGAAAAACTCAGGCCTCTTTCCAAACCAACGCAATCATTGTTCAATTGTCTTTTAACAAAAAAGTACTAAGAATTTTGTGAATAAAAACGCGTTGAAATACATTGTTAAATTACGATTCGTTCATTTTTGATTCAATATTCAAATTTTTGGTTCAATAATAATTTTAGCAATTGTTATGAAACTTTAATATCAATAAGTAATCATCAGTCTTCTTTGCTTTGTTTATTTTAAAACCAGCCAGTTTCATAACCATTATTACAGAATAGTATTTGTTAATTGTTAGAAATATAAATGGAACAGTATGGCGCCGAATAAATACTTTGACCACAGACATCGCAATGACCTCTTTTTAATACAGTAAATATGTATTCAGCTTTCCTGGTGTCAAACTAGGATAAACGTTTTGATTTGTGCCAATGGACGTTCTGCAAATCAATTAGATCCTCTTCAATCGTATCACCTTGCAAGAAACAAACTAAGAACATTCAGGCCAAATTATGGATATCACGTTCTGAATTTGAAAACTTATTTAGTTGATTGAAGCGTAAACCCATGTAATTAAAACAGACCCTAAAATATATTTAATTATCACACCTGTTAAATAGTGATGCTATTTATAATAGCAGTGATATGTTTTAATAGTTTTGTGTAATTTAGAACTAATATAACTGAATAAGGATAAGAATATAAAAACAAATAGAAATATCATTTTGTTTAGTTTTAGGCAACCCGTTTGTCAATGAGTCTAACATGGATGACTGCAACAAAATAATTATGGAGTATGCGAAGATTTTATTCAGCGATTTATGTAAAGTGGTAATGACAAAGATGGTACTGGGTATGTGACGGAAATATATGAGTTTACGATTATAAAAAAGGATAGATAAATATATACTGATATGATAAAAGAAGTACGTAACCATGAAGTACGAACTTAAGTGAAATTTAAGATAAATGAAATATGCGCGCTTTAACTTCTCATAATCATATTACTATGTATTGCAATTTAATTAATATTGGGTAGTTTTTGAGTCTATTTGTAACAATAAATTAATGCTCGAATGAATGAAAGCTATTTAGTTTTACTCTAAATATTTTAAAGGTTTTATAGCATTGCGAAATTGCATCGCATTCTATCTTTAGATATAGCAGTGACTTTTCTTATGACAACTGCGATTACTGCGTATAACAGTGATGTATGACCATCTGTAAAATAATTTTATTGTTTACACGTGGAATTTCAATTTTGTATAATTAAACAAGAATAAAATTTACAGGTAAATTGTAAAATTGAAGTTCAAATAGAATTTTCACTGTGTTTAATGTGAGCAATATGAAATAGACAAAATTATAATTATAATTAAGAGGTACAATAAAATCAATAAAAAAAATACATTTGATGATAAGTTCATTGCAATATACAAAACTTTATGCAGAAGAATATTAAAATTAAAAATAATTCATATGTAATTAAAGCACGTAAAGCACTTTTTTTGGTCTTAGGTAATAAATTCGCATTTTTCATTTGAGTTAAATGTTTAGTATTCGCGAAAAAAAACACTGTATCATTTATTTATTTGTTTTTCTTTATTCACACAGTTACATATTACTAATGTAATAGAAAACTTATTACCAATGGTTATTATAAACTAATTTGTAAAATAACTGGCATCTAAGGAAATTTACGGTCAAGGTCGAATTCAGTTAATTAAATGAAATTTAATTGTATGTCGTAGTCTGTATACTTATAACCATGTAAACTAAATTAATACGCGTGAAGAGAATTATGGCAATTCTTTTATAAAACTTTGATGATTTTTTTAAAACCGATGTACACGACCAAAGAATAAGAAATGGTCGGCAATAAAGACAAAAAGATTTTTTTAATAAAAGATTAAAGAATTATCTAATGAATGTTACCTTTTGCCAAAATCACAGTTTTAATCCTTCTGGGGATGCTTCCATTCCTCTGTAATGACTCTTTTTAGCGCCATGATGTTTTGTGGAGCAGGTTGCACGGATCTTACTCATCTCTTTAATGTATATCACATATTCCAACTTCTTGCGTGTACGTTTCCACGTCGCCCGAACAGTGCGGGCTAGCATTGTTGTCTGTTAAATCGGATCGCGTAAGAAACCTAAATCTTTCTTTATTAGCAAATTATGAATGAGTCGTTCCTTGTAAATTTAGTTATTACAATTATATGACTAGTTTCATTTATATTGTATATACTGAGCAAAAAAATTCAAAAATGGATTTTTCAATAGAATTGTGTTCAAAATAAAAAATAAATTAGGTGTAGATCAAATATTTATAAAGGGATATCACAATTTCTGTGGTAATTTATGAAATTTATGGACTCGATACAAAAACAAAATGTTGTTTCCCCCAAGTTTTCCCTCAGCCGAGGGTGACAATTTTTACGACCCTATGAAGATTTTACTAGTACGAAGTACGATTTGAGTTAGAAAACTGTGAACTTAATATTATAAAGATGTAACATCAGTGGATTAATTTAAAAAAAATCTTTCACTGTTTCATCACAGAATTTATAATAAAATTGTAAAGTGTCTCGACGGACAGTTTCAGAGAACTCCATAGAGACTACGAGCCAAGGCTATACATTTTGCTCACTCAGGCTTTCTTAGTGTTATAAGCATGGCGACTAAAGCACCCCGATGAGCCAGGAATCGTACAGAGACCTTTCCCCGAGTTTTTTAAGAAGGTTCTTAAAATAATGATTTACTACTTTCTTTTATCTTGTTATGTATATTCGTGGATGGTTCAATTCGACTTCGATACAGAAAGTCCTTTTGGGAGTTGTGTGCTGCGATATTGTGAGGAAAATGCATGTACATATATCTGGTTAACACTTCGTTTTTTTAAGTTCTTATTATCTTATTTAAAGCAGTCATTTTACGATTTGGCATTCTGATAAACAATAAACTACAAGCTCCCTCCTTATCAGAATCAATAAATCATAAAATGACTGCTCCACGACTGATTTGTGCGCGACCGCCGCTGCGAAAACCGCTGTGTGAGTTCGAAAAGTGAGTTACAGAATCGCAAGGCCGTATTATATTCTGTGGACTTTAAATTGTAATTTTTAAATAAAGAATGCGAGCATCAAGTTCGCATACTCTGTGGCGCATTTACGGGAAATATGTGTGCAGCTTATGATAACCCTCACATTATTGTAAGGTGACCGGGTCACGTATGATAAGGCTTTTCACGTTAAACGACCTAAGAGCGTCCATATAAAACGCTGTAACCCTATAGATTCATTCTTGCTTCACTGTCAACAGTGGCTATAATAATAGTATTTTTTTAATGTAATAGGAGGCAAATGGGCAGGAGGCTCACCCGATGTTAAGTGATACCGCCGCCACCCATTGACACTCTCAATGCCAGAGGGCTGGCGAGTGCGTTGCCGGCCTTTTAAGAATTGGCACGCTCTTTTCTTGAAGGCCCTAAGTCGAATTTATTTAATGATATATTAATCTATAATTAATTAAGTAAATGGGTAAGTAACAATTCTTAGTCGCTTTAATCATATAAACAAAATTACCTATTTATCTTGTTTAATTTTGTATATTAGATCATTTTATATGAACAAAATATATCAAAGAATAATTAAACATAGTTTTATAAAATGGTGGAAGTCAACGCGTTGTCACTAGCTCTTGTCTAAGTAATTGACGAAAGTCTTATTTATTTATTCCGGTATGAAACAAAACTTCCTTCTATCATCATGTATACAGGAGCATTCAGATTGTTATAAGTCAAGCCCAATTTTGAGGGCATGCGTTCAAACCCCTTGCTCGTGGTGTGAAGGAAACTATTGTGTGTATAACAGCGCCGGTACCCTGTAAGTCCCGATAACAGCGAAATCAATTTCGAGCTTTTTACCCACTACGCAAAATAATAATAATTAAGCCTCATTTATTCCTTGAAAAATTTACAAAATATACACATTACTTACAATATATATATTATTATTTCTCCCAATCCTCTCCACCAACTTTCTTAACCTCGTCAGCCCACCGTGCAAGAGGGCGATCACGCTTTCTTTTTCCTGGTGGTCCTTTACACTCTCTTACCCTCTTTGTCAATCTGGCCCTCATTCTTCGATCGGTATGGCCCGCCCATTCCACTTAAGTTTTTTGCAATGGGATAGTGATACACATATTGAGAAATACATCGAAAGTGCTACCGTGTCGTAGACCTAGAATTTGATGATGTGTGACATACCCATGGCAGCGTGGATCGTGATTGTTGATGATGCATTACAAATAAGTGTACAAATATTTCTATAAATCCATTTTATGTACTTCATTCTCAATTCATTCGTAGTGATTTTAAATATACATTCCCATTCATTCTATTACATTTATAATTATTACCCAATTTCGTTCTTAAGTTACGATATTTAATAAAGTAATTATATTCCCGTACAGTCTTCTCAAGTTAAGACGAAACCAATTTAACCCTAATTATTTTAAATTATCTTCGTACGAGTAGTTTCTCTCGAGATTATATAAAAATTTAATATTTTGTACCCTGTCTACCGTAATATTAATGTCTTAAAATTCTGTATGTTTCAGAAGTCTTACATGTTCTATTAACATATACTAGAAGGTGATATATGAAATATCGTAATATTTTTCTTATAAAGTGTTTGATGTATAAAGAAATCGCTAAATCAAAACTTCAAACAATGAAGTCTGAACTAACCCTGAGATTTTAATAATGATTATGATATGATGTTTCTGATGGATCAGGAACAATACCTCTTCAGCGAAACAAACTCACAAAATTGTAAGAGTTAATTGTAAAATTTGTTCGGACTACATAGTTTCTATCACTTCATATTACGTATTTTTCAGTCACGAATGTAAGAAAACCCTCGGCTGTGTGTTTTTTTCTTTTTTCATAGAACAGGGGGGACAAATGGGCAGGAGGCTCACCTGATGTTAAGTGATACCGCCGCCCATGGAAACTCTCAATGCCAGAGAAGAAAAATTAAGAATTGGTACGCTCTTTTCTTGGCCGGTCTTTGTTTAATACGGCCAAGTGGAAGGTCCTGGTATTGCCCCGCTCAGAGGTGAGAACAGCCCTGCGATTGTGTAACTCACTTTTCGAACTCACACAGCGGTTTTCGGATCGCCGGTCGCTCTCAAATCAGTCGTGAAGCAGTCATTTTATGATTTGGCATTCTGAAAAGGTGGAAGCTTGTAGTTTATTGTCTATTAGAATGCCAAATCATAAAATGACTGCTTCACGACTGATTTCAGAGCGACCGCCGTTGCGAAAACCGCTGAGTGAGTACGAAAAGTGAGTTACAGAATCGCAGGGCAGTACTTCATGTGTGGCTGAATTTGTGTTTTATACAGTTGCAAGCGGTTGCCCGGAGCGAAGTACCGTCTCGCCTTACTGAGCACACCAAGCTTTTTGGAGGCTAATTTAGCTTTTTCTTCCAAGTGACCGCGAAACTGAACGTCATCGTAGAATAAAATACATAATATGAAATGATGGAAACTCTATGTAGTCCAAACTTTATAGACTACCTTTTTTCATGAAAATTGACAAAAATATATTACTTTTATATCCGGAGTACTTTAACGTGTAAGTTATAATTATATATAGTCAATTCAAAATATTCAGTAACATTAAGTTCTTTGTCACCGAATTCGCATGGATTTGACGTGTATTGATGTGGGTCAATTGCTTTGTTTTCCATTTTCATTGTTAAGTATTTCTAATTCAATTTTGAAGTTTCGTTTTTATATTCAATTTTGAATAAGGCATAATAGAAAGGTCAAAAATAATATTTTTATTTATTTTAAGGAAATATCAATTTATCGCTTTAAATATAATTCAGGTACGAAGAAACGTGAATCAAATTATTAACATACCTGAATGTTTTGTTGTTGCGAGAGATTCTGGTGACAACCTTAGCCTTTAATAGAAATATAATTATTAAAATACATATGTATATATGTTTTTAAATTATTTATATTAAATCAAATATTGATTGCGAGTGGAGCCATTGGCGAACGCTAAGATTCTGTGAGCTCTAGAACAGACTAAATTTAAAACGTTTTTATCTTGTTCGGCATACTTATGTAGAAAATTAAATATGCAACAATATACGCATTTTTGAAACAGGAAAGCGAAGTTTAAACAGCGGAATGCCGTGACGTCATCATTGAGTAAATAAGCTTAATTTTTTTATTAAAGGAAAGGTATAATTTTTGCTAAAGAAATGTGAAAATATATGGAGTGTTATAGGTAGGTAGGTAGGTATAAGGTATATTTTATTTTTGCACACATACATCAAACATGTTTTTTTTTTTTTTTTTTTTTTATAGAACGGGGGCAAACGGGCAGGAGGCTCACCTGATGTTAAGTGATACCGCCGCCCATGGACACTCTCAATGCCAGAGGGCTCGCGAGTGCGTTGCCGGCCTTTTAAAAATTGGTACGCTCTTTTCTTGAAGGACCCTAAGTCGAATTGGTTCGGGAATACTTCAGTGGGCAGCTGGTTCCACATAGTGGTGGTGCGCGGCAAAAACTGCCTTGAGAAACGCTCAGTTGTGGAACGTCGGACGTCGAGGTGATACGGGTGGAATTTCGTATTCTGCCTCGACGTCCGATGATGAAACTCAGCTGCAGGTATTAATCCGAACAACTCCTCTGAACACTCTCCATGGTAAATGCGGTAGAAGATGCAGAGTGACCCCACATCTCTACGCAACGCCAAAGGATCAAGCCGCTCGGAGAGGGATTGGTCGTCAACGATTCGAACCGCTCTGCGTTGTATACGGTCAAGTGGAAGGAGCTGGTACTGGGGAGCCCCCGCCCAGAGGTGAGAGCAGTACTCCATGTGGGGCCGAATTTGCGCTTTATATAGTTGCATGCGGTGGCCCGGAGTGAAGTACCGTCTCGCCTTGCTGAGCACACCAAGCTTTTTGGAGGCTAATTTAGCCTTTCCTCCAAGTGACCGCGAAACTGAACGTCGCTCGATATGTCAACGCCAAGTATTCCAATGCTGGCTGTGGCTTTAAGAAGAGTGTTTTCGAAAAGAGGAGTAGCGACAAAGGGTGTTTTTTTAGCGGAAAACGCGCAAACTTGTGTCTTCTTGGGGTTAAATTGGACTAGGTTTTGTCTGCCCCAATCTGAGACTCCACGAAGTAGAGTTTCAACTTCAGACACAAGTTTGTTCCGGTACTCATCAACAACTGCCCGAGAAATACCTGCCCGGCCAGTGTAAAAAGTATCCCCAGTACTGTCATCCGCATAGCAATGAATGTTGCTAAGTTTCAACATATCATTGATATGCAGAAGAAATAGGGTCGGGGATAGAACACAGCCTTGTGGGACCCCAGCGTTTACGGGTTTTAGGTCGGAACATGCTCCGTCGATGACGACCTTGATGCTCCGATCGGCCAGAAAGCTGGAGATCCAATTGCGTAATTTCTCGGGAAGCCCATAGGCTGGAAGCTTCGAGAGCAGTGCTCTGTGCCACACCCGATCGAAGGCTTTCGCTATGTCCAAACTAACCGCTAGCGCCTCCCCCTTGGACTCAATTGCCTCTGCCCATCTATGTGTAAGGTATACAAGGAGGTCACCAGCCGAGCGACCACGACGGAAGCCGTACTGAGAATCGCTAATCAGCTGGTGGCCCTCTAGATACCTCAAGAGCTGGCTGTTAATAATGGTTTCCATTATTTTGGAGAACAAGGAGGTTATAGCTATTGGGCGATAGTTGGACGGATCAGAGCGATCGCCTTTTTTAGGGATCGGATGTATCAAAGCGGTCTTCCAGCACTTCGGGACAGTGCCGAGCGAGTACAGGTACCGGAAAAGGCGCGTTAAGACCGGAGCCAACTCAGGAGCACAAGTACGCAGCACAATTGGGGGGGATACCATCCGGCCCGCTCGACTTATGAATGTCCAAGGAAGATAGTGCTTTGCGGACAGCACGTTGCCGGAATGTGATTTCCGGCATCGAAGAATCACACCGCGAAATGGTCGGTGGTGATCTCCCTCGGTCATCCAAAGTCGAGTTAGACGCGAAGAGACAGCCCAAAAGGTCAGCCTTCTCCTTCGCAGTGTGGGCCAGAGAGTCATCCTCCCTGTGCAGTGGCGGAATGGCGGGCTGACAAAAATTCCCTTGGACAGCTTTGGCGAGAGACCAGAAGGCTCGAGTCCCTGATGGGAGTAGGGCCAATCTCTCGCCAAATCTGGCAATGTGCTCTGACTTTGCCTTAGTGATTTCCCGTTTGAAGGACCTGGAGGCTGAGTTATATGCTTTTTTAAGTTCGCTGGTATTGGCATCACGAGATTTCGCCGCTTCCGCCCATGCCTTAAAGCATTCTCGCTTTCGACGCGAGGCCGCCTTGCAAGAACGTTTAAACCAGGGCTGAGACTTGCCACCGATCGGCACCGCAGAAAATGGAATAAAGAGTTCCATGCCCTGCAGAACCACTTCGGCGACAGAGGCGGCGACGGAATCTGGAGCTTCCGGCGAAAAGCACATAGGCCCCCAAGGGTAGGACGCAAAGAAAGACCGCATCCCGTCCCAATCTGCTGACTTATAGTGCCAAATACGGCGACAACCCATAAAGCGGGGCCGTGAAGGGCGCGTAGATGGCACAGTACTCCGGACCACACAATGATCTGATGAACCCAATGGCGGGTCAACAGAGACTTGATAGTTCTCCGGATGAGAAGTCAGCAGAAGGTCCAACAAAGAGGGTTTATGACCATCCACATCTGGTATTCGCGTAATCGCAGGGACCATTTGTGTCAGGTCGTAGGCTAAAGCAAAGTCGTGAAAGGATCTTCCCGCGTGATCGGTGGTTTCAGAGCCGAGCCAATCGGCATGGTGGGCGTTAAAATCGCCAAGTATCACGATTTCAGCGGTAGGAACCCTTTCGAGCAGGGAATCTGTAGCCATTTGGATGTGCTCAATGAGTCGGTCAGTTTCGGTATTTCCGCTATGGGACCTATACAGGCATGCGTAGAATCGCGGATGGTCATCGCAGTCTACGCGCAGCCAGAGGTTAGATAGGTCCCTTCCTTCAAGCGTCCCGAGGCGACGAGAACAGATATCCTCTCTGACGTACACGCAAACTCCAGCCCGCGGCACAAATGAATGTTCCAATTTGTACCCCGGGTAGGATAGGTGGGAAGTATCAGCCGGGGAGGATATCTGAGTCTCGGTAAGAAAGAGCAAGGCCGGCTTCGCAGTCTCTAGATGATAGTGGACAGCGTTGATGTTAGAATTAAGCCCCCTAACATTTGTGAAGTCCACGGCGAGTGTGGACGGGGGTGCCTTTGTATAATTGCTCCGTTTGCCCCGAGGACGATTACTATTTTTGTAGAGCGCAGAATTGCCCCCCCAGAATACGAAGGGCAGCCTGTGCGTCCACCACCGGGTGCTGAGTGTCCCGGTGGTGGACGCCCAGAGGGGGATTCTCCACCGCGAGCGCGTGTGGTACCCCCTGGGGTAGATTCTGTTTTTTCTGCACCTTCATATTTCTTGTGTGGGGGGGATGGGCTCCGGGAATCTCTCTCACCGCACGAAACGCGAGTACAAGAAGGCGAACCTTTTGCATCACTTCACGCCGGTTTTCTGAGAGACAGTGGTACTGCCCCGGTCGTGCCTGCCCATTTGGCTGAAGCCCGAAGGCAACAGCATGGCACTCCCACTAGGAAGGGGTTGACTGATTGCGCTGATGAAATAACCTCTGTCACAGGTTATTTCACCAGTGGGCGATGGGGTCGTCACGTCCCGACGCCTAAAAAGGATAGTCAGATACTTATGAATATACGTTATTGAATGGTTATACACGTGTGAAAATGGCATGAGAACTTAAAAAGGCGCTGTCCTAACCAGATCCATGCAACTTCCTCACAATCGAGTAGCCCACAATATCGCAGCGCATTAAGAGGGTACTCTTTATATTGAAGAAGTCGCATGGGTCTACCAGTATGTAGGAATAAAAAAATAATATGAATAGTAAATAATTAACATAGCAAGGTTTCTAAAACAACTCGGCGAAAGGGTTCTATGTACTTGCTGAAAATGTCCACCGAGATTTTTATTGTAAATTAAAGTTTAAAAATTTAAACACTAAATACCTAAAAAACAATTGAAAAATAAAAACATAACAAAAGTGACTTTTGTTCTTCATAAATCATTTAAATGTTAGATAATGCCATTCAAGAAACGCAATATCACCTAGAGAATTGCAAATAATTTTATATGGTAAATTAGCTCGCTACAATGACTTGGCAAGCACTAAACCAAACTTCTTTGCTTTATCACTTGACACCGAACGCAAAGATATTTGGAGACATTCCAGAGATAAACAAGGGAATTTACATACTAATATGACATAAAAGTTTATTATTCAAAAAGTTTTGTTTGAAATAACATCCTTGAATAGACATATTTTTATCGGTTCCATTTTATGAGTAACGTGATTACGTCATTAACCTACCGTAACTTTAATCGAGTAAAAATTATAACTGTCAGTTTAATAAAACTCTATAATGTGCCTTATTGTAAGCCAACGAAGCGTCTGTTAAGTGACACCGCCCGCCGCCCATGGACACTCACATTGCCTAAAGGCTCGCATGTGCGTTGCCTGCCTTTAAGGATTACGTACGCTTTGAAAATCTATGGTGGCCTTACCATCACGAACACTTTTTCGGATAAAAATAGTAAATTACAAATGCAGATAATATGTAAATATATAAAGTTGATTTTTATTCGATCAACAATCTCAAACATTTTTAACCAAGCACTTTTGTGCACTAAACCGTGTTTCTATTACGCCATTATATAAGTTTTTAAAAGCTTACAAGAAAGATACGAAATAACTACTTATGAGCTACGCTTTGGAGCTACGGGCGGTAATATTCTTAAATTCCTTCAGAATATACTACGGTGTAGCTACGAGTGTGCTACGACATTTCCATACTGTATCGGTATGTACGAATTATGAATTATGTGTTAAAAAGTATATGAAAACTCATAATATACGTGTTTTTATGTCGTTATATATACCACAGTGATGAAAAACACTGTAGATAATGAGAATTAGGTTGCCTTCATCAGTGTCTTCGAAGTATTGTGTATAAGTTTGTTATTGAAGAGTTTGAACCCTAACACGGATATTTTTCATCCCAAACATTACAATAATGATTTTTTATAATTAATAAAAACTTTTTTTTTCTATTTTTATCGGTCATAAAAGACCGAATAACAAACATATTATCATCTGTAATTAAAATATAATTTACTAATTGTTGCTAGTAAATTATGAATTGTTTGAATTTACATGTTACTAATTTTTAATATGTAGGTAAAGAAAATTGTAAATAAGGTACATTTGATTGTTATGTTTAGGTTTTATTAAAATAAATTTATGCCTTTATTAATTTTTGTATGTATTTACTAATACTATACTAATGTATACGTATAAGCATAGCTACCAGATTCTAAGCCTAATTGGTGGGAAATGAGTGCAAATTTTTACGACGTAGTAAACTTCGCTACCGTAAATTAAGTGTGGAAGTTCATCGTTCCCTCCTAATTCACATGGTTTTATTACATTTATACATCTTTTATTTTCAATTAGTAACGCTAGTACATAATATAATGTACTGTATACTTGTACTAAAAACTTATGAATATACTTGTATTATGTTTCGTTATTGGTTATTTAATCTCATAACAAATTCGGATTAAGGGAAGAACGAAACTAACATCATCATCAATTGTCAGCAGCTAGCTGCTAGATAACAGAAGAGGCTCTCGACCGACTAGTGGATGAAATTCGACATTTTACAACAAGACATTACCGCATAGCATAGAAGCACTTATTAAAACAAATAAACATTATTTAGGTTAGTCTGAATCTGTCAACTACTATATAAAGTCCACCACTGAACAACTGGGACAATAAACTCAATTCAATGGTAATGATTTAGAAGGGTTAAAGTAGTTGTGTGTCAGTGACAGGTTCATTATTATAATCAAAGATTTATTACTCCCAAAGTTTGGGCATAATAAGAGGTATTTATGTAATCAATTTGTCTGCGATAGATATATATGTCATTTGTAAAATATATGAATATTAATTGTACTTCTTTTACTGGATTAAAATTAACAACTCAAATGCCGAAAATGTAGCCAAGTGACCGTGCGTTTAATACACATAGCTTAATACACGATATCTACCCTAGAGTCTGTATGGCAACTGAAGCGAGTTTGGTTTGAAAACTATAAAATTATATAATTTTTGTGTATAAATGAAAGGACGCGTATTTGTTCGCATCACTGCCACGTTGGCTCTCTTTCCACAAAAACTTTATTGGTGAATTAGGTTAGTATTTTCCATAGAACGCGTTTTAAATTGCAGATTTTTTTAGCTTCGAATGTACTTTCTCCCTAAGCATAATCAAGTTTTGTTATGTTACCTATGTAATTAGTAGTACTAATTAAACAAACTAGTATTAAAAAAACTATGTCTTATAATATACGTTTTCTCAACAATATTATGAATATCTTGTTTGAACATTGTACCAAAATAGAATAAAATACGAATCGTGTTATACATTGTGCCAGTAATAAAAACATATAAATTTTTAAGAGGCTGTCTTACATGAGTGAAGGACACATCATACATTTTGTATGATGCCGGTTCAAAATTTTCCTAATAAGAAACATTTATTTGATTAAATAAATATTTAAAAATAATACAAAAATCACTTGAAAAGTAAAAAGTAAAGGTAAAAAATCATTTAATCATATAGGTAACATAATGTACACTTATGACTCGTCAGTAAAGAAATGCATATTAATGCTTCTAATTTTACATTTACTGCCAGTTGTCAAATCAAGGGCGTAGAACGGAAGAGAAGAACTGCCAATAAACTCTCCACCACTCTTTTTAATCGCCATTCTTTTTTACACAACGTTTGTAAGGAGCTGCAACCATTACAACATGTTCCACATGACATATGTATTAAGTAATTAATAATAATAACATGAATTAAAAAAAACAAAGACTTGTCCTCTATCAGCAGGAGGCATGGTGAAATAGGAGCACGCACTTACATTCTCGTGTGAACAACACGAAAACACATAGTCGAAATAACTAACATCACCGCATACACGAATTCAAGTACGACCAGTCACCACAATTAGCACCCGTTCACGAGTATGACGCATGGCCGGCCATCGGCCCCCACGCCATATTTTAGGGAGAGAGACAACCCGACGCATGGACGCCGCCACACTTTAATCAAAAATGGCCCCAACTCAGTTTAAGATATGTATATACTATACAGGGTGGCCAAAAAGTCGTGGATCAAACGCAAATAGGGGATAGATGAGGTCATCAGCTGCAAAAAAATGTTCTACTATTAAAAATAATACAAAAATCACTTGAAAAGTAAAAAGTAAAGGTAAAAAATCATTTAATCATATAGGTAACATAATGTACACTTATGACTCGTCAGTAAAGAAATGCATATTAATGCTTCTAATTTTACATTTACTGCCAGTTGTCAAATCAAGGGCGTAGAACGGAAGAGAAGAACTGGCAATAAACTCTCCACCACTCTTTTTAATCGCCATTTTTTTTACACAACGTTTGTAAGGAGCTGCAACCATTACAACATGTTCCACATGACATATGTATTAAGTAATTAATAATAATAACATGAATTAAAAAAAAACAAAGACTTGTCCTCTATCAGCAGGAGGCATGGTGAAATAGGAGCACGCACTTACATTCTCGTGTGAACAACACGAAAACACATAGTCGAAATAACTAACATCACCGCATACACGAATTCAAGTACGACCAGTCACCACAATTAGCACCGGTTCACGAGTATGACGCATGGCCGGCCATCGGCCCCCACGCCATATTTTAGGGAGAGAGACAACCCGACGCATGGACGCCGCCACACTTTAATCAAAAATGGCCCCAACTATACAGGGTGGCCAAAAAGTCGTGGATCAAACGCAAATAGGGGATAAATGAGGTCATCAGCTGCAAAAAAATGTTCTACGGGAGGTCTCTAAGGTCAACCCCTGCAGAGTTATAATTTATTTTGCGTTTTATAGGAAAATTGACTTTTTTTTACTAATTCTTATTAAAATTCGAAAAAATGTACATCCTGTATCTTTTTCATAATATCCACTAGATTGGTACTGATGAGTTCTTGCGTTAGACATACTATTTATAGTTGTTTATTGAGTGTATTGAAGATAATATTAAGTTATACGATATAAATTTTTTTTCAAATCAAAACTTTTTGTTTACTTCGGACCCCACTGTGAAAAAAAATTACTCTACCAAAAAGTGACCCTGTATTACAAGTTTTGTTTTAAAAACATTTTATATCATATAACTTAATAATATCTTCAATACACTCAATAAACAACTATAAATAGTATGTCTAACGCAAGAACTCATCTAGTGGATATTATGAAAAAGACACAGGATGTAGATTTTTTCGAATTTTAATAAGAATTAGTAAAAAAGGCAATTTTCTTATAAAACGCAAAATAAATTATAACTCTGCAGGGGTTGAGCTTAGAGACCTCCCGTAGAACAATTTTTTGCAGCTGATGACCTCATCTATCCCCTATTTGCGTTTGATCGACGACTTTTTGGCCACCCTGTATATACACCTATATTAATTTGGAGTGACATATACATATATAAATTATAGTTATTCTTTAAAATAAATACAATAAAGCTAGTTCGTAGCTTTGTGTTGAAACGACCTTTTTGACCCCAAACGGATTTATTCTGATACTCCTAATCTAACCTCAAGCTATTCAATAAGTTTTTCGTCCCAAAATCCTCGGACTTGGCATTTGCATTACAATTTCGACTAAGTTTGGATTGCGTGCCTTGTATGAGAATTGTGGTCTAAGCAACGGTTTCTTATTATTACTATATGTTATATTTACAGTGATAAAATTTTGTGACAGCCACATCAGATTGACACAAAAATTTGACAAGTAATTTATCCTAATATGATGATTTAATAATTACTGCTGTAAAGCAATTGAACGTCAAATTAAAAAATAATAATATACGTATTCGCGGTGAAATTAAAACCAATTTCGGTCGAATTGTTCCGGCTTTATTTTTTAATATATTCGAAATAAATATAGACTATGTTTTACCACCATAATGTAGCATTCAAATGGTGGACACTTTTTTCTTTATAATATTGTAGATAGAACTTTTATTAGATTTTTGATCGTGTGTTGTATTTGTAATGTAAGCGCGTGTGTATTTAATACTGTCGAACAAAAAGCATAATTACGACACGAGTGTTAACCCGTGACCTATCTTCATGTGAAGTCCAGGTAAAGACTTGAACCGTTAAATTTAACTTGTTAATTTTCAATAGTCATAAAGTTACCATTCCAGTAAAAACTAATTAGACTATTAAAAGAACCCAGCTTAATTACAATGTATTTTCAGAGAACCATTTAAAATAAATTCATTTGAGGTGAATAAATTTTTTGTTGAAAGTAATTTAGGGGTTGGAAAATGGTGACGAGGATGAGAGACGAGTGGATGAATTTGGAGAAGGCCTTCACTTCATCAGAGGTAATGTACTAATGTTTAACATAATGTAATCCTGATTATGTACTACTTGAATACAGGCTATTTTTATTATATTATATAGTTATTAGTTTCTTGCAATTAGATTCATTTATATTTTATGACTGTGTTTAATAGTGAATAACATTTTACTCTTATATAATGTTCTATTTCTTTTATTTCCAATATGTGACGAATAGAAAATTACATTATCGTTTAAAATCAGTTTAGGAATAAGCTTGTTGAAGTATAATTTTAATAAATAAATTAAATTGGTCATTGCCAATGAACGGAATTAATACGGCTTCAAACTTTCTTTTGTTTCATAACTAGTCCGACTCAGTTCGTTTCCCAGGGCAAGGTAGGATTTAATTCATAACTGCAGTTTGTGCTATGGTCCAGTCCTTTCATCATTATCTAATGCACAGAAGGCTGATCACCTAATAATTAATTAATAACTTTATGTAAATATTTACTTTATTATGACTATCCTAAGGCCCAACGTATGTTTCTTAAAAAATATATCCCCGCACTTCCGTTTTGGCCGTCGTTTGAATCGTGAAAAATGATCAACAAAGATAACAATTGTTTAAAGGCAAGTTGATCACTGCCTTCTTTGCGACACATACATCGATTTTAGGTTCTTAAACTATTTTTTTTTTGTGATAAAAAGCTTGCCAACGCTCGGCACACTGATACATTGGTAAAAACAAACACAAAATCCATTTTTTAATGTGACAAGCACTTAAAGGCAAACATAACATACACGTAGAGATCATACAAATATCAATCAAAACAATTATTAAACAAAACAAAAAAAAAATAAATCAGTGGCGCTACAACCTCTTTAGGTTGTGGTAGGCCTCAGATTTCTGAATCTGTTTCATGATCATTTTTAAATGTAATAGGCAAGTAGGTGATCAGCCTCCAGTGCCTGACACATGCCGTCGACTTTTTGGGTCTAAGACATGTCAGTTTCCTCACGATGTTTTCCTTCACCGTTCAAACTAATGTTAAATGCGCACATAAAAAGAAAGTCCATTGGTGCACAGCTGGGGATCGAACCTACGACCTCAGGTATGTGAGTCGCACGCTGAAGCCACTAGGCCAACACTGCTTTTTAATTAAACAAAACAAACATTACAAATAATATATCACCAGACTTATACAATTCATAATATTAATAATACAGTAAGTAAAAAGTTCTTTTTAATAAAGTCTATCCTGATATCCTGAAAATACAAGTTCGTAGAATAATAACGTAATAAAAAACCTCATAAATACCATAACCAGAATCCTCTGGATTGTGAAGGTTAAGTCGACCTTGGATGCCCTTGACTTGCCAACAGGTTTACGATCTGTTTTATTAGAACCTGCCGGAAATCCCGGAGCTTCATGTCAAAATCACTCGCTATCTCGCTGATGTTAACTGTCAAATACAATTTTTATCGGCGCTTAGATGTTTTCGAAGTTATCTTTTTATTTTATTTCAATAAATTCGTACGAAATATGTTTTAACTTGAATAGTTTTCGTGACGTTTATATGAATTAATGTACGCCTTTAGAAACTAACTTTGGCAATAAATTATTTCCATATCTATTAAATAAATAATTATGGCAAAAATAAAATTGTGTAACGTATAAGAAAGATGGCTGAGTCTGTTGGTACTAAAATTATTTATCTTTATTCCAAATATTTATAGAACTTAAGCCACATTTTAAGCCTCATTCATAATTATATATAATTTTATAATTTGTTGAGGACATGAATCCTACCGTAAACACAGCCTTTCCAAATTAGTACGTGATAATGCTAGCGTAAGTAGTTATTGTCCCCATGTCACTTTCTAGAAGATTTCATGTTCATTTCATTTTTATTCAGAAACCCAAACTTAGAAGTTCTCGTTGCATGTAAAAATTATACGTTGTTTATATACAAGTAAAAAGGTGGTCGTATGTCCTTCGGCATATTATATGCTATCTAGAACATACCCATAAATATAACATTCTTTATTGATAGGAGTTCTACAAACAGAAACTTTAGCATGACGTATCGAGGTTATCTCCGATCAAACAAAACTCCATTACACAAGGAATACTTTCTAACTCATATCCTGCCTACTAACGTCCGGTGTCTATTCATAATAATGTGTATTTCCTTGTGTTTCTATTGCACATGGGAACTATCTGAAGGCTCACATATTACGTGTACCATCACCTTCACACTGGTAGAAGACTTAAAATTGTTCGATTTAATTGTCATTAAAAGTTTCGAAAATTAATAATAAAAAAATATATTTTTTTTAAATTTATTACTTCGATAATGAAAACACGTGGCATTTTAATTTACAATTCGTCATTTGAGGTTTCAATAAATTATTTTGCATAAAATATAAAATACTAATATTTCATAAATTCTATTTACGAAATTTTAATTTTAAAAATAGAATTTCTATAAATTCACCCTTCTCACTATCTCTCAATCGGTCTCAATCGCTCTCTCTCTTTTCTTTGTCAAAAACGCTGCACATCTTCGTGACGATTTTTAAAAATTTTACCCTCATGCGCCTAAAGAAGTTTAACTTCAAAAATACAACGTTAAACAGTAATAGATTAAAATATTTACAAAAATACGAACTATTTCTTACAATATAGGAACTGAAACGAATTGTCAGTTTACCCAACGGATATATAAAAACGTCTGGTTATCTGTGCAGTTCATTATTTTCCAAACGTTGTGTCATGTGTGATGTGTTATCTTAGTAATCAGAGAACTTTGTGTTAAATTAACACATTAATGTAGAAATGCCCCTTAGAATGTGTATGGAACAGCAACCAGAATTATTTAATTGCTTACAAAAGTAATTAAAAAGAACAAAATAAATATAAATTTGATTGTATGTAACTGTTAAAACATTTGTATGATGTTTCATTTCGTTAAATGGTTCGACTAATCGGAACTAATGTGCTAGCTTTGAGGATTAGTCACATGTTCCTATTTAGAAGTTTAATTAGACTGTTACGTGGAGATTACTTTAGTTTTGAAATATTGTATACCCATACAAAGACAACATATGGTGAAATCTTTTTTTGCTTTACTACAGCTTCATAAAAAAATCCACAAATTAATTTTACTGTAATATATAAACAAGAATTTATTTTTCCATTCAAAGACCAAGAGTAACATGCCACACTTTTTTATAATAGAAAATTCACAAATTACTCAGATGTAGTATCATTATGTTAGGGGGTAAATAATTTAAATCAAATAAAAAATAGATATCTTTATGTACACTTGTGAACGTAATTATTAATTAATGGTTCTAAATTTGCATACAAAAGACTGGCAATAAACTCTCCGTCACTCTTTTAAATCGTCAAAGTATTTTTAAATATTTGTAAGCACCTGCAACCATAATGTCCCTCTTCACATGTTCAACCAGCTAATAAGTGTAATTAAAATAAAAAGTGTGTGTGTGGGAACAACAAGCAAACATGCAGTATCAACGTGAATTCAAGCAGTTTTATTAATAACCCTATTACACGTCACTAAGATTTTTATATAGGTATTTAACACAGTTGAAAGTCTGTTCCACAATGAACGTATGTTTAAAAGGCGTGCGACGAGTTGTTCGGTCGCAGACTTCAAAAACAATTAGACTAAACCAAACGCATTTAATCTTACTTAGTCCCTTCAAGACATAAAAAATCAGTTAAGCGTTAATGGGGTATGAACATAAGACCGGTCCGAGTCACGTCAAGATATCAAATGACTAAGTAAATGAAGGTACTTTACGAGGTGTCCTGGAATAAATTCAGTAGTAAACACATTGTACTGTTGGCCCAGCGCCAGTTCAGATTTAATATATTTGCGACCGCGTAAACAAAAGATACATTTTTGGAGTTCCTTTTCTAACAAACGATTGTATATATTTATTTTAATTGTTGAGATGTTTAACTATCTAATTTTGTAAAGTTTGTATAAGAACAATATGTACAAAGTATGTATTAGCGCCTGTGCACTTGAACCCCAAGGCCCAAGAGTCTCTACTCCAAAGGGAACAAAATCGAAGCTGGATATCCTCCAGCTTCGACTCATATGAGCCGTTAATTATTTTCCGCCGGCTCTGTGAGTGCGCCAGATCTTTTGCTTGTTCGAGGGAGGTACCTACCTAATAATATTATGTTGTTAGAATGTATGTGTACGTTTCTAACAAATGGAATATTTGGTGAATACTATTTATTCTGAGATTAAACTTGAAAAAAATAGCAGTAAAACGACCTCTCGTGACAAAATTAGGGACTAAAAATTGGTTCTAAAATACATAATTATATACTTATTAATATAATTAATAAAAACTTTATTATGTCAATATTAATGAATTCACAAAACAATGGAAAGACTTATGCAACAACGTACTTAATATCAAAGTAAAATAAACTAATTACATTATAATATTATATTTAAAATACATATATAAACTAGTAGCCGCGGCCAAGCGTTGTTGTGGCTAAGATTTTTATTATATTACAGAGTAGTAAACTATTCAAGAGAAACGGCAGGAGAACACCAATCCACCATGCTTTTTTGGTGATTATGCCATTAAATTGTAGCTTATGTGAAACATTGGTACCTTCGACACAGCGCCATCTGTAAGAATTGTGACTATCAAATAATAAACAAATATTTTGCAATAAAATAATATTGCGGGTATAAATTGAGATGTAAGCTATCCTATCTTTTAAGTTGGATCAAACTACACACGGTGTGCAAATTTGATCCCATAGCGGACAAACAACGTGACACGTAATTTATATATATTAAGATTAGAACATTTTGCAATTGTCTACAGAACCCGAGTATATACATATATAATATATATTACAGCTTATAATATAGTACAACAAATTAACATTTCTACCCAATTGAGCTACTATGTCTTATGTGTACCTAACCTAGACTAACTAGCTTCCAAAAATTGTGGTAAATATTCTTTTTGCTTTCCATTAATATTTTTGTATAATATAAACAAAATGATATGTAATTAAATTGTTTATGATCGTAATTTGATCCGTTATGAAAGGGGATAATTAAAATCCGTCGCAAAATATCACATTGGAGAACTCCATTACTTAAAAATAATTTGTAATATTTTTAACAAATTGTAACATGTCGATGTATTTTGTTAAACCAACGCTAGTAACTGACGAGACCAACCAACGAGAAATACCTCAAACTTATTAAAAGTCGACGCGTAGCTAATAATTTTAGTTAAATATAATCAACTTGTCACTAGCGTGTTCTACAAAACCTAATTAAAGTCTTAATTTATAACAGTCATATTTTTGAAGGGCAGTGTTAGCCTAGGTTTGATGAGCGAATGTTAGTGAAGTCGTAGGTGAACCCAGGCCGTGCACCAATATACTTTCTCGTACGGTAAAGGAATACATTGCGTTATCTCGTGAGCTTAGCTTTGGAACAATATGGTCTCATATTAATAAATTAAGGTTGGTTCAATGTAAATGTTAAGAGCGGCTTGAGGGCGGATTCACATCTCTGAGGGCAAATTTTCTGTCTATGTGCGCAATGAACACTTGCTTGTACGAAATAAAAAAGCATCGTGAGAAACCGGCATGCCTTAGAGCCAAAAAGTCGACAGCGTGTGCCAGGCTCAGAAGGCTGATTACTTGCCCACTATAAACAAAATATTACGAAGGAAATACAGAAACCAAAGGCAAGATCTAAAAGGTCGTAGCGCCCCTACATTTGTTTTGGTATATTTTTGCCGATTTATTATGACATTTGTTTTCGCGTTTCTTACTCAGATATCCGTTTCGTTCAATTCCAAGACCGGGAGTTCATGTCAGCATTTCCTCGAAAACGATTTAAGACAGTCCAAAGAAAATTAAGAGCAAAACGAATAACCTTGCCCGACAAATGTCAATAAAACGATAACGTCCATTAGCTGTGTTTATTCGTGATTCATACGTGTTAAATAAATATTCCTCTTCAGTTTCTCCTTATATATTTAATAATCAATAAGCTATATGGGGAAATAACATTAGACTATCTTATTCCAAATTTAATAAACTCGCTACTAGCTGCACTTCTTTCTTATAGCAAGAAACAATAAATAAATAAATAAATCCTTTATTTGCCAAGATAGAATATTAAATTTAAATTAAAAAACTATTACATAAATCAAACAATTATAAATTTTGCATAACAAACATTATGCTAATCAGACATCATCTTCCTTTAATTCTTATTCGAATATAGGAATACGTCCTGTATGAAATGAGAATTCTCGTCAAGAAAATATTTCAATGTGTTCGACGTCCTGGTGGACAGAAAAACTGTGTCCAGTTCGTGTTTCCACCACACCAACTTATTTTCTATTAAAGATCATGTATATAATAAATAAATCAATATTTAACAAACAAACAAATTCAATTCATAGGGATGGTTACATAAAGAATAACAATACAGTAATGTTTAACTGTTTGAAGATGCGCTCCATCAGCGAATGGCTAGGTAGAAATCGGTAAATGAAAATTAAAGGACAAGAAACATGTGTGCAATTCACACGTGGTAGAAGTTAAACCTTCAAAAGCTTTGGTTTCAAGATAATGAGACGTATGTAATTTTAAGTTTAAGTCGATTATCAATTATTAATTATCACAAATAAAATACACAAATTTAGGTTTATACACTGAATAATGCTTCCTATCTCAATTTTTCCCACGTTGAATCTTATGAATTTATGTGTATATCTCTTTTTAGTGTCGCTTTTTCGTTTCATCGACTTTCAAATACGTACGCGCACATTCACCAACACGATCAGGTTTTGTGTTTTCGAGTAGCTTACAAGCTAAACAATAATGTTACAAAGAAGGATAAAGACGCAAGGAAGAAGCAGCCAAAACGATAAGGTTCAAGGATTTAAAAATTATGAAATCATTTTTACCAAAATATCTTCGTGAATATATATCACGCTGATAAAATCTCGGTTCTATTTGTCGATCGAATGATGCCTTAACCTGAATTTCCACCGCCGACTATTACGTGTCTACAATAAAAACTAGGGAGCCATAAGACCAAAGATTTTATTACATCACCATAAATGCGTAATGCTTTTATGACACTACCATAAAAATAGTGTAAAGCCACTGAAATATAAGGATTTTCCATGATTTTTTATCGCTTTTTACAATTATATATATAAAAAATCACTGGCGCCGCCTTTGTTTAGGTCTGGGCCTCAGATTTTTGTATCTGTTTCATAATCTTTAGTCGATCTTATAGGCAAGTAGGTGATCACCCTCCTGTTCCTGACACAGGCCGTCGACTTTTTGCATCTAAGGCAAGCCTTATATGCCTTGTAGAAAGAAAGTCCATTGGTGCACAGCCGGGGATCGAACCTACGACCTCAGAGAAACTGCTATTTTCTACAAATATCATAGACTTTTGATTAGTGTTATAAAAATTTAAAGAATTGGCTCGAAGTAAAAATAATCAATTCTTCGGTGCTGATAAATTATTGACTGAATATAAAATACAGTAAGTTGTAAAGTGTATTATGAAAGCAAAACAAGCATTACTTATGCGAGAAACGTACAAAGTGAACGATAAAAAGGCGCTCAACCGCACTTCTATTCTAGTTGACGATTTTACCCCGAAGCCCCAGAACAGGCGTTTTACACGAAATATTCTCATGGGACAAAGGCCTTAAGCGACAGCCACATACATTTTAAAATACAGCCCGCCCTTGTATTGACGTACATTGAGCCATTACAAAAATGAATCTTTTAAATATATTTGAGACTATTTTTCAAATAATTGTTTACAAAATCTAAATTGGATTAAAAGCGTAAGCATTTCCCAATCAAAAGGTCTCAAACATTAGGTGAGATTAGAAACACTGTTTTCCCGTCCTTATGTTATTTCAGTTAAAATTGTAGATAAACATTTCCACGAGACTAGTGATGTCGACTCAGGGTGGCGATTTGATTAGTATGTACTGAAACCTAACATGTTACACATTCATACACATAATACTCACATGCACCCACACACATACTCATGCACTCACGCCTGTTACGCGTCGTTTAAAGGTAAAAAAAAATCCAAATTATAATTTGTTACGGATTTAACTATTATTATATGCATACACTCGATACAGGTATTTTTAGCTTAAAAGGGTTCCCAAATTGTACACATTATAAATCATTGTTATCTAAATATATAAAACAAAGTGGTGTAACTCACTTATAACTCAAGATCGGCTGCAACGATGTTAGTTATCTCTTTTTTGGTGGTGGAGTTATTCTTCTCCGCTCCGAATAGCAGAATAAGTAATAAAATATCGGATAAATTATCGAATGAAAATAAATAAATAAATTAATTTTACGAATGCAAACAGCATGTGGTGCCATCTGTTGACAAAGCTACGCATCATTTTACATTGAATTCGTGTCAGTTCAAGCAATTCCTATCTTGGGGCGAATGAGGAGATGCATAACCATGCTTTGATCTTGATCGAAGACACGTGTTTCCTCATAAACAAATGTTGTATATCAGAAAGTGCTTTAACATGCAGTATCGCAATATTGCTAGAGAGAAGAAGCCTAATGTGTGAAACTGCCATTTTTCTTTCGCAATGCCAAGCAATAAAACGTCTCTGTATTTGCTTAAAAGTTGTATTAATGTTATTACCTTAGTGAAATCCTAAATTAAGTATAACTAAAGCTAACACGATATTATTAGACTGTTCGGCAGCACGAAGTTGGCCGGATCAGCTAGTAATCAATAAACACATTTTTATTATTTTATAAAAAAGCGACATTTTTTAATTTCTTGCAACTCGTCTATTCAATGGCTCCACAGAGTAGTTGCATACGTAAGGGATCATCGCACTCGCAACCCATCAACTAGGAAGGATTTTAGTCACTGTACAGTGTATACAATATGGTCCCGATTTTATTCTTATCTGTGAATGTGACGTGATCTTTCAATACGTCGTAACTCAAGTATTTCCGAACCCATTCGACTTCGGATCAAGAAAAGAGTGTACCAATTCTTAAAAGCAAGGCAAATCCCTCTGGCATTGAGTCCATGGGCGTTGGTATCACATCAGATGAGTCTGCCCGTTTGTCTATAAAAAAATAAAATTTCAACGAAAAATAAGCTTAAACGTAACTTGCACGACATACTTTCAATATGTCTTAAACTTATCATATCAATTTGTGGTATATATGAACAAATAATGTATTTAAAGAAAACACTTTTTAACCGGATTGAAGTTATATATAAATATAAATTTATAATTATATAATTTCTGCCAAAACCCTGCATCTTTTAGTCGATACTGACTCCGGGGAAATAAATACAGATAATACCACTTTTGACAGCTGTGATACTTTTTGACATTCAACACCTTTTATCTTCAGTCACCGTGACCACACACGCGAAACGTCGGAAAAATTTAAAATTATGTAAAATAATTATAAGTTTATAATAATACATAACTTCAATCCGGTAAAAAAGTGTTTTATTAAATGTGTAAAAATAATGTATTTATTTGTTTCTCCAAAAGTTTATATAATAATGTGTATAATTATTATACCATAGTAAGAATCTAGTGCTTTTTGAAGCTTGAAGCTCTCCGGTAATAGGTCATTAGCCTTTCATCCGGAATAGGAAATATCTAGTTGGACTTACAGTGTGCAGTATTAAACTTTTACTGTATTTGAGAGAAGTCATACTTTGATACTATAGTAACAAATATATATACAGTAACTGATATAATCATGATATGTATGACTTATATTATTTATAAAAAAAAGAGTTTAGACTTTATTTCCAGTTGTTCTCTTCCGTTCTACGCCCTTGATTTGAGAACTGGCAGTAAATGTAAAATTAGAATCATTTAATGTATTTATTTTCTTTTTTTGACGTTCATAAGTGTACATTGTGTTACCTATATGAATAAATGATTTTTGACTTTGACTATACTTCCTTGAGTTTCAACATCTCGTAAATGAGCTTCACAGACATGGTCCGCGTCACAAATTGAAATCAAAATTGCAACGTAATTTTATGTTGCCGATACCAAGCAGGGTTAGGACCCGAAATTGAACACGCTATACCTAAGCTATAAGCTAGTGTTTCTTAATTGCATACATATATGTGATATATCACTTATGAAATTGGAATAATCTAAGTGGGAAATCTATTATGAACACTTCCTAGCTAATAAAATGAATTGTATTAGATTTTCATCAATCACCACGACCGTGGCCGAGAGATAAAAAAGGCGACATCCCTCAATTTTCCTTTGTTACACATTGGGGACGGAAGTCAAGGTCAGTCAAGGGTAGATAAACTTATAGGATGGGAAAACTCATCCTGTCATAGACAACCGTAATATGTTCATTTGTATTAAAATTAGTACTTGTAAAAAAGGTTCAAGGAAGCCCGAGGTCTTAGTTAGATATATTTTTACATTCATTATAGTATTGATTATAGATTTATCAATCTATTAGTAGTTAATTATTTTTTATTTAGATATTTGTATTGCTTTTTGGCTGAACAGTCGTTCCGGCTGTGCACCAATGTACTTTCTATGTGCGCATTTAATACTTGCTTGTAGGGTGAACCCAAAAAGTCGACGGCATGTCAGGCACATAAGGCTAATCACCTACTTCCCTTTTAGAAAAAAATATCACGCAACAGATACAGAAATACGGTTTTCTATATTGATTCATAAATACTTTCTACTAACTAATCGTAAAAACAATTTTTTTATGAATAAAAAAGGATTTACTCTCATAGCTAAAACATTTTTATCAAAAAGTCTATCCGTGATATTAATCTAAGACATATGGTATGTAGCATCAAGGGCGTAAATTTGACTAGACTTATAATTAACCTTAGAATTTTTAATTAACCGCGTAATTTATAATTACACTTAATTAGAAGTTCTAGGGACTGCCTCAGTTAAAGGTCATTTTAGGTTCGTGTGAGCGTGAAAATAAAATATAATTACGCGAATATCATTTAATTTAAAAAAAAATTGCAGCGTCGTCAATCCAATTACCACAGAACCTGTAGGGCTCGCATCAGCTGTAACAGTTTTATAGATTCTTATCTTCTTTGATGATAATTTCAATACAAGGGATTTTATGTAACATTCAATGTGAAAACATTAGCCAACAAATGCGTACTTGGAGTATGAAGATGTCAGTGCGAGAGGGGTATTTGTGGTTGATTAAATTTTAATCAAATTAAATTAGGTTTTGCGGAAAGCAAAATTGTTTTATACATTTATCAAGCCTTTGTCTTAAATTAAAGAGCAATTTTAGCCTAGTGGCAAGTTGCCTGCTTGTGCGTTCAACAGCGACTGTATGCCTATGGGATAATTATGTGTAGGCAATTTCAGTTTAAAATTCAAAATCATTTATTCATATATAATAGGTAACACAATGTACACATATGAACGTAAATATATATATATATATATATATATGCAATGCTTCTAATTTTACATTAACTGCCAGTTCTCGGAGTTATACTGATTAATTACAAGCATTTCACGATATGACAAATCATTAATTGAATCATAAGTCACAAGTCAAAAATCATTTATTCATATAGGTAACACAATGTACACTTATGAACGACAAAAAAGAAATATACTTTAATGAAATGCTTCTAATTTTACAATTAGTGCCAGTTCTCAAACCAAGGGCGTAGACCGGAAGAGAAGAACTAGCAATAAACTCTCCGAGACTCTTTTTAATCGCCAAGATTTTTGTTTAACACAAGGTTCGTAAGGAGCTGTAACCATTACATCATGTTCTACATGACATCTTAAGTAATTAATAATAATAAAATAAACTTAAAACAATGATTTGTCCTCTATCAGCAGGAGGCATGGTGAAATTGGAGCACGCACTTACATTCTCGTGGGAACAACACGCAAATACATAGTCGAAATAACTAACATCACCGCATACACAAATTCAACTACAATCAGTCAATGCCGCTTTTCTAACAGCGAAAAAATTAAAATTCACAGAAATGATGCCTGTCAGCCATAACTGCCTTAAGCTTCTATGTCCCCCTGGATCCCCATCCAGAGGGCAATCAGAATAGGACACAAGCCCGGACTTCGACCTCTCTTAATTAAAGAATTAGAAATTATTAAGAAATAGATATTTCAAATTTGTGACCAATGGACGTTTGATTTATCCATTGATTTATCGAATTACTTGAATTAAACATTTTAATTATTATGTTTTAACAATCTTGATGTAATTATGTTAGTTAGATAGTAGCGAAATGTCCGGACAATTTTATAATTTTAAATAAGAAAATATTGTTCTTAATTGTTAATATTATTATTTTTATACCGAGGTTTCCCCTTGCATACAGATTTATTTATATCTACTAAGCATAAATAAATATAAATTATTAAATATATCTAATATTGAATAAAATGGACAAATGTTAAAATCAAGATCTCAAATAGTCCTTCATAAACTCATGTAAACACTTCTTTTATTATTTACTCAGTTACGTTAGCACAGAGTTATTAAACGACCCGACGACATTTACTGACCCACGTCTTATTTTTGGAAGCTTCCATTAAAGACATCAAAGAAAGTATAATTATGGATTGGGATTCTATCAGCAACTGCAAATGACTGAAATTAATTCTAAGTGTGTGTCTTTAAAAGCTTTACTCAATTAATGATTTAAATCTAATAGGCAAGAAGGTGATCAGCCTTTAGTGCCTGACACACGCCGTCGACTTTTTGTGTCTAAGACATGTCGGTTTCCTCACGATGTTTTCCTTCACCGTTCGAGCAAATGCTAAATGCGCACATAGAAAGAAAGTCCATTGGTGCATAGCCGGGGATCGAACCTACGACCTCATAAAATACGTACACTATCCTTACAGTACAAATCCAATACAATAATATCGAAATATTTAATGTCCTAAAATATATAATACATAAGATACACAAAATCGCTACTGTTAACTCACTCTACGAACATATTATAAAGATTTCGATAGTGTCGGTGACAGTATTCAGAATGTAACGTCTTTGTTAACGGAGATCTCTGCATCAGACTGGTTTTGGCCCTTGGTGTACATTTAAATAAAACTTTAGCAATTTTAAACATCAAAATATCGTACCTTTTGGTTGCTAAACAAGTGACAGTCAGCAAAAGACTGACATATCTAATTAAAAAAAAAAAAACTATTTAATAATATGAATAGTCTTTTGTGTATGTACAACCAGTGGTGTTACAACTCTTGGTGATGGCATTAGATTCCTGTATTTCGTGATCATTTGTTTCGAATCTTTCTGTGCCTGCCGTTAACTTTTCGGGTCTAAGGCATACGGGTTTCCTCACGATGTGTTATTCTACTAGTCAATGTTAAATGCACACATAGAAAGTCCATCCGTGCACAGCCATAGTTTGAACCTTAGAGATGAGGTTGAAGCTACTAGGCCAACACTGCATTTTTGCAAATATTATTGCGTGTATACTTTTCAATTAGCTGTCGTTTTCATTGCGAGTTGTAATAAATTCTAATTTTTTCCAATATAAAAGTTTTTTAAACATAATCTCTGACGTCTGTATGAAAACATTATATCATAACGAATTTATTTCCAACCCATAAATATAAAGTAATTACAATATTCTTAACATACATAGTAATAATAATAATAATTAAAAAAAAAAAAAAAATTAAATAAATTTAATGTCCCCGAAAAGTATCTACTCCAAAGGAACGAAAATCAAAGCTTGAGGAAAGACAACAAGTATATATTAGGTGTATACTTGTTGAATAAGGCAGTGAAATAAAGAAACAACAGTCTGCGAATGCAAATATGTCGTAAACTGAAACATACTTCAGCTGATACTTCATCCAAATCACTTAACGCTCAACGCATAATATTCCTTATTGATATGACAATATAGCATAATTTTAAACGTAACACAATTTTTGCATGAGAAATTTTAATTAATTTTGCTACCAAAATGGTTATACAATCATAGAGCTGTGAAATTATCATTAACAATTATCACAAGTTCATTTTATGCTTTTCAAATATGATAAAAGCAAATGTTTAGAATCTTGTTATAAGAACTGCCAGGTCTAATCTTTAAAAATCGGAAAAAAGGGTAATATGAACAACGCATGGGCCAATCAATGTATTAATTAAACGAAACAGCCACGTCACAATAATAGAAAAGACTGCTGGAGCCCACGAACATAGGCTCCACCATCACGTGAATAATAATAATAATAATAAAAACTTTATTGACCTTTTATAATGATAAAAACATATATGATAATAACTTTTGTCATAACAAAAGGGTTTGTGACAGAAATCTCGATGTCGAGGCTATTCAACTCCTTGACACCACGGGCCTAGTGAGAAAACTTAAAAGGACAAAACCATTTGAACTAGTGAATTAGTGCTAGTGCACGTTAGTATTAAGTGCTACATAGTGAGTGACAAAATAGGACACAGGAACAGAGTGTCTTCCCTTTAATAAAGACTGTAAGTAGTGTTTGGACACTTTCTTATGTTAAATATATTTTTAGTTAATTAGGTTAGACTTACTTTACTTATTAGTCTTAAGTTAGGCTAGATTGTAATGTTCCATGAGGTCTTATAGTATAAGATCCCGATATACAACGACCTTCACCGAGATGCTTATTTAATGAAACGTATTTTATATTTAATTTATATGCCAATAAATATAATCCATATGGGTTACCTAGCAAATTTCAGTCCAGAGTATGTTTAATTAATATTTAAAAAAAAATATTATGAAAAAAAATAATATTATTTTGTTAAGACAAAGCATCTCGGTGAAGGTCGTTGTATATCGGGATCTTAGACCATTAGTAAAGAAACATGTATAAAAAAAGACTTCCATAACGCATTCTTAAGTTAATTATATGGTAAGCAAATAGAATAAAAAATAAATTATACTCAAAACTTTCAAAAACACTTCAGTTCAATTAGTCAAGTTTTAATTACGATAAAGTTTAAAATTGACTTTTTAACCCACAATGTTTTGACTTAAAATCCATATTATCAAAATAACACTGGTTTATAAATTCTAGTAACCGCGATTTACTAGATTTGGTACACGGTACGAGAAGATAAAAAGAACCATCAGAACTTCTCAAAGGGGCCTAGAAGGCATGCTCAACATTAGAAAAAATAATAAAATAAGACGCATTAGTATTGTCTTTAATTGACATAACCTTTACACATTTAAAGAAAAAACTTTTTTAACCGGATTAAAGTTATGTATTATTATAAATTTACAATTATTTGACATAATTTTAAATTTATCCGACGTTTCGCGTGCTTTACAGCGTGCGTGGTCACGGTGACTGAAGACAAAAGGTGTTGAATGTCAAAAAGTATCACAGCTGTAGAGAAAGTTGCATTATCTGTATTTATTTCCCTGGAGTTGGTATCGACTAAAACATGGAGAGTTTTGGCAAAAATGAGATTTTAATTTGGATATTATTGGATCCCAGGTGTCTGACAATTTTAGGCCGTCTTCTCTATTGAAATTGGGGTGTTTTTTGATTTCAATGGCTTCGAAAGCATACGACACACACGCATTACCACAAATGGCAAGAAAAACAATCCGCGAAAATAGAGGACACCGTGAGCCATTTTTGCCAAAACCCTCCATCTTTTGGTCGATACCAACTCCGGGGAAATAAATACAGATAATGCAACTTTCTCTACAGCTGTGATACTTTTTGACATTCAACACCTTTTGTCTTCAGTCACCGTGACCACGCACGCTGTAAAGCACGCGAAACGTCGGATAAATTTAAAATTATGTCAAATAATTGTAAATTTATAATAATACATAACTTTAATCCGGTTAAAAAGTTTTTTCTTTAAAGACGCATTAGATATAGATAGATAAGAAGCGTTACCAAATCTAATGATGCCCTAAAATATGCTCTAAAGCTTAAATGGAGATGGGAAGGGCATGTAGTAAGACTGTGTGATGATCGACGGACCGAGGATCGAAACCGAGGAAGACCGCTCACGAGATGAGCGGATGACATTATTTAATCGGCTGGCTCGAGCTGGATGCAACTCATCCAACTCACGAAGATAGCTGGAGATCCTAGGAGAAGGCCTTCAGTTGCGGAAGGGTTCTTGCAAAATAATTAGCACATAGATATAGAAATAAAAAGAAAAAAATATGTATGTTTTTGTGGCTATATTTTATTACTTCTTACAAGCAATATAGATTATATACATAATCATTGAAGCAGTGCAAGAGTGTGCTAAAATATAAGGCAGTATGTTCAATGCCCTTAGGAAAAAAACATGACAACTCTTGTCACTCTTGATGTCTTATACCCATTGGAGGCCTTTACCCTAGCGATATCTTTATTTGTGTATTAACCACAAACAGCAATACATAGTTTAAATTACAATACACAAGACCGTTATTTTTCATCTGTGTGAGACATTAATTTTTCATTTTGTTTCCTTATACGTTGTATTGAAAGACGTGTCATTTATAACACCAATGTTTAACTGTAAAAATCCAACTGAAATTCAAAATGTTTATGTTCAATAAAACGATCGTTTACTAGATGATAAAATGTTCAAAATTGCGTTGAGAAGCGCATTTTGAAGAATATTACTCAATTACACGTTTAACCGCGATCTATAAAACCCTGTAAGACAATAGAAAATTATGGTTGTACACACATTTAGAGATAGCTTCAAAGGGTTTTAATTATTATTTTCATTAAACATAAACTTATCAAACACATTAGTTACATTTCATGTTAATCCTTTGGCTGCATATTTAAATAACACACGTGACCAAGACGTGCTTCGTCTTAATCGTGAAAGCTTCCTTTTTCGGTTCATCAATCACTCCAGTATAGGCATATCGTATGTTAACTTCACGCAAGAACAAGCAGTAAGTTTAGAAGAATTTGTAGCAATGAAATATTTACGGCTTTGGAAAAAAGAAACATATATTTTTAAACAAAGTTTCATATTTGACTTAGTTAGTTTTACTTTTAACAAAGCTGCATGGTTCCAGTTGGGATTAAATATAAAAAAATCAATGGCCATAAATTTTTGTAACTGTTTTTTGATATTTTTTTACTTGATATGCAAGTAGTATCATCCTTCTGTGCCTGACACGCCGTCAGTTTTCCTTCATGGTACGAGGAAGTGTTAAATGCACACATAAAGAAAAAATGCACATTGATTCGAACGCATGACCTTGAACTTTGACCAACATTGCTCATCATCACTGATGCTCGTCCGATAGCGTCGTTGGAAACCGGCATCTTTCAGTAAAACTGACAGAAATGTTTCTACTTACATGTCGCATAAAGATGTATAATCTAGTATGTACATACATCCGAAAGTGCAACGACCTTTATTATTAATAGGGATCGCAAACTTTAACTGTTTGTGACAAAACATTTAATTTTTATTACAAAATTCCGGGTAATATAGTGACTTTTAAACTTCTAAACGATCTCAGTTGGCGATATTTCGTCCAACTTCGCTCCGAACTTGGCAAGTTTGTGATATGACGTAAATTCCGTTAGAAGCCTTAGTTTTCGTTGTTCATGATTGTTTGAAATTTTTCCTCAACAATAGACTAATAATAATTCTAAACTAATATTGAGGAATATATGAATGTTTACACAGGAGGATCATGTTATAAAAATACAAAATATATCTAAATTAGTTTTGTTATTGTTTCAGTATCGATAAATATACGAAAAGGTTGTTATGAACTTTAATTAAAAGCAACCAGTAAAATAACTTTTAAGGCAATTAACATTATAGAGTTGATTATCTCTGAAGAATTAATTGAGGCAGCAAAATAAAGTTTTCGGTGTTTTACTGAATCCAAAATCTAATTTTCTTATTTTCTATTTATATATAAACAAAGGCACATATAAAGAGTATCATAATAATGGTCATAACTTGGCAACAATGATTAGATGACGAATGTCGAAACCAATTTTATTCTTAAGATATTTTCATAAACAAAGTGTTAAAATCGGAAAATAATACCTGAATCCGTCCGTAAGTCTTAATTATTATATGGATTGTCAAAAAGCCTTGGACTCCTTTAATTATAATAACTCTATTACCTTTAAGGAACGATAGAACATTCATCAAAGGGTTCAAGTTACAACTTAGAAGTCACATTTTAACTGTAGGTTCATTACTATGGCATTTCCTTAGACTTTAGGAATCGCGTATGTACTGTTAATGATTAAAATTATATAGTACAATGTTAACTACATTAAAAATAAATCGATAGCACTACAACCTTTTTAGATTCAGGCCTCAGATTTCTGTATCTGTTTCATGATCATTTGTCAATCTATTAGGCAAGTAGTAGTGCCTGACTTAATTAATAATTTTATTAACTAACATTTTTATTTACTGTACTGACATGATAATGAACTAATTAACCATATAACCATCATTAATGGCTAATGATTATTATTGATTCTATTATCCACTTTATGTAGCATGCTATGATAGCTACGATAGCACTTTCATGGTAAAAACGTTATTATTATGAAATAAAATGAAAATACGTCATACCTATATCATACATATACCTTAAACTTACTTTAATAAATTAATTTTTACCATTCAAAGTCCAGCTTCAAAATCTAAACTACATTGAATAACCTACAAATAACTGAGCGTGAACTGTGTTTGCAAGATTAAATTCTCAATGTTTATTGTTCCTAAACATAAATCGCCTTTATCTACGGAATTTATTCATTAGTCTTCTTTTAAACTATGACTCATGCAAAAAATATTATAAAGTAGTGATTTATTACTATATTATAATACAATAAATATAGACCTAGTTGTAAGTACAATATAGCAATTGTATAGACTGAGCTTTCGCGCGCATTGAGTTTTGTACCGTCTCGTCGCACGCACGTCCGTAGCTCTGCGGTCACGAAGTTATATCGACTTGAGAGCTTTTGTGTTTGAACTTTGTGTGTTATTGATATGACTTTAGGATAGTGTAATTTTTTCTTATTAGGTAAGTTTAATTAAGTTAACTTTTAAATGCATTGTCTAATTTAATTTGCGATATAGTAGTGTAAAAATTTAGTTATTACCATACACATTATTATTTTATATATATTTCCATTTTAATTTTAAGTAATTCTAATTGCATGTTGGACACTATTGTGTTGGCTTAGTCTGTAAGGATAAGATGTAGATTTTTTATGATATATTACATGATATTAATAAGAAATAAACAGTGACAATGTGCTTAATTAATTTATTATATAAAATATCTTACAATCGTATGAAAAATTACCTATTGTGAATGATTTGTCTCTGTATTAAAATGTAAACTTAAGTTAACTGTTAGATGCAAACAATTCGTTTTAGACCAAATATGTTAAAACATCAAAATTTATTAAATAATAAAAACATTGTATTTCAAAATGTGTCAAACTTTTAATTAATGTTGCGTTAGACGATTTTGTGTGAGATACACTTGGAATGACACGTTGCACACTCATTTACATAGTAACACTTCTCGAACATACATATATACAGTCATAGAAAAAGCTTCTTTATAATATCATATTTTCTCGCAATATCTGAAATTAAAAATTATGGTTGAAAAATATTTTCATTTTAGTTTTTCGTTCGATGTTTTGATTAACTTTTGTTCGGAGTTTTCAAATCTTGGGTGTACGCAGAGCTTTATAGTGTCGTTACTGGAATTAGATGGAATTGAAACCAAAGTCAGTGCTACACATATATTTATTCCTACAAAGGAAAGTTTTATGTATTTCATACATTGTGCGTTGATTGTATATAATAAATTGGCCAAATATAATCGAATTAATTTTCACATTGTTCGTCAGTAACGGTGGATCACTACATAGTGCTCATTTGTTTCTCCAATAAATTTAAACTTTTATAGAGTTAAATAAGGTTTTTACATAAATATAAAATTTGAAATAGGAAATCTTTTCCGATATTTGTTTTAAATATAACACTGGCATGAAACAATGGGATCCTTATTTATGCTCGGACCTTAAAGTCCTTAAGGACTCTTCGACCAATAGGTGCCTTGAGCTTGTTGCTTTATACCTTAAGACGTCATTAGGGATGCTACAATTTTGTTAAAGGCCGGCAGCGCACTCGCGAGCCCTCTGGCATTGAGAGTGTCCATGGGCGGTATCACTTGACATCAGGTAAACCTCCTGCCCGTTTGCCCTCTGTTCTATAAAAAAAAAGTTAGTTCGATAAAAAAGATGTTTACCAATACTGACCCAAGACTAAATTTTTCTAACCCATTTAATTCATTCTGGATCAATTAGTATATAGAATAAATTAGTATTTTTATAAAAAAATAATCGGCCTTATCGCTTTTATCGTGAGAAAAAAGAAGATATTTTAGATGATGGATAGACCAGATTAAGGTGGTAGAGAGTGGAAAAATGCAGACAGAAATGATCATATCAGAATGTTTCTGAAATAAAAGGCTTTTATTATTATTATTGTTAAAAATTCCAAAAGCCAAAGGCAATGAAAGGTTCTTTCACAGATATCTCTGTGAGTGAGCTCACAGGTTCTAAGCCCATATGTACAATATTGGAATTTTATTAATTTCGCATCTACATTTGTAAAGCTTACTAAATAGATCTACGTTAGCCAAGTAGCCAACTCTGAGGTTGTGGTTGCAAATCCCATCTGCTCCTAATGAAATTGTCTATTTACTTCTCCTGTTCAGTGAAACATCTTCAAAAATATGTCTGACGCATGGGGATAGAACCGCCGGCACCTATTTAAAAAATTCATGGCATTTTTGATGTTTATAAATATTTAATAAGTAAAATTTATTGTCAGAAATACTTTGTATAAATCGATAAACCCATAGTTTTTCGTGTGAACAAAAAAAAAAATACCAAAAACACCACACTAGTACAGCATTAATCAGGTTTATTTCTTAATTTTTCACTATTTATTTGATATATTTGATGACAGCAAAATTATTCTCCAGTGATAACCCCTTTGCTCTGCGGCCGCACCAGAAAAAAAATTAGTGGTTAAAATATTTTAAAGTATGCTATGAATTGAAATAAATTATCAAATTAATAATAACATATTATGACCACAAAATTACGATAAATGACAAACAAATTGACGTATATACAAAAAAATTAAAGGCTTCCCTTCATGTGGACACGACCAGTGAAATATCCTATAATTTTTGGTATTATTTATAGAGAAACTCACTAACAGTCATTATTATATTAAAATGGATTTATTTGACCCATAATTCAATAATTAACGAAATTACGGTGGTAATTCTAAAGGGTCAATCAATACAGTACAGAAAATATTGTTTCGTTGATTTCTTCCATCAAGATCCTGTCGGCGCTGAAAGTATAAATCAAAGAAAGGTCATGGAATCGATTTGACATACATGTAGTGTAAGAGCTGAAGACCATTTTTGTATCGAACTTTTACATTATTAATAAAAACAATCCATACCATTTTTTATGTATTGAATATTAATAATATTATTATAAAGGCATAATTCTATTTTTGATTTCTCTAGTGTTCTTCGTTACGAATAGCTTATATATTTTAATAGCTTATAAATATCAACCTGAATTATTAATAAACCTAATGAGTTCTTGATATTACCACTCGTTGAAAAACTAAAAAAAATAGTTATGTTAATAGTTGATTATTAACTTTAAAACACAAATATACAGTATATATTCTTAGCCTACATAGTAATAATAATACTATTTGAAAAATACAAAATTAAAACAAATTTAAAATTTCGCCCTGTGGCAGTGTACCTTTAAGGCTGGCAGCATAAACAAAGCAATTTTTTTCACAACTCTTTGTAATCAATTGTTTTTGTGGGATAGGAGCCACTCTCACCTTGAATAAAGTAAAATAAGTGCTTAACGTAGGCCATAAACACCTGCATCCCCGATGGACTTACAAGTTTGTTGCCGGCCTTTAAGAGTAAATAAAAATGTAAAAAGCTCCTAAACTAACTGACCAACGTCATTATTCTCTATATATTTCGAATCAGATGTAACTCAGCGGAAAATTACGTATAATTCAAGGTCATTTATAAGTTTCTGCCCTTGACAACGACCTTCAATCGTATCCTTCCCTATTTCCTCTTATTTACTAATCAATTAATTAAATACAATCAAGGGATGTAGAATCTTTTCGTAAACGTATTGTGTGTAACGGGTAACGAGTGTAACGGGACAATGGGCGTAACGGGACAATGATCCATGCTTTTTCGTGCGTGCAGCCGGCGTTCATAGAATTTATTAGACGTTCTCACATCAAAATCTTAAGAAAAATAACTAAACAGTTCCTTTAGGTAAAGTCCGCAAAATTAAATACTCCAGAATTCGCTTAACATTTTAAACTATATTAATACATTATTGTCAAGTTGAAGAGTTAGACGGTGAATTTAAGTATTCATTGTATAGATTTTTAACCCATTTATTAATATTTTATTTAAATCATATAGGTAACTTATAAACGATACCATTTAATATTAAATACCTCCACCATTTTTAACCGATCTACCCCGACATGTCTCCACCACTGTTTTTGCAACTATTTTATTTTACACAATGTTTGTACGACACGATACACCGTGGTTGGGATGGCATAAAAATATCACGCACTTACATTATACGAAGGACTAAATTTAAATAATTAATATAAATATGAATTCCTAAAATAGAATTAAAGGAAACATAAAATGATTGTATTAAATGTATTTTGCTATGATAACACAATCTATTTACAGCAGAATCCATCCTTTGCCTGCATTGATAAGAACTTTGATAAAATAATTTAAAAGCTGACGTGATTTCAACGCGAAGATAATAACTTTATATATAACTAACGTGACCAGATGTACCGTTTTGAACGGGACTGTCTCTTTTTCCAATTACAAGTCCCGGTGTCCCCGAAATAAACTGTGGGACGCAAAATTGTCCCGTTTTCAGAAAGCGAGCATTTTGTGATTCGTAACTTTTATGTCAACTAACTTTTGCCAAATAAATAACTTTAATAAAAAAATTTCATTGACTACTTGTTATTTGACCTAAATTAAACCAATGTCCCGTTTTGAGTCAAAGAGTAAATGGTCACTTTATATACAACGCTTCGCATGGCAAGTCATTAATTATTCCATTTTCAAAATATTTAGCTTTTATAATTGACCCAGATTGGTAATAAAAGCTCGATACTAAATAACTTTTAATACGTTATTTTTTTATATAAAACACCAGTTATGTAATCTAATATTAGTCAAGTTACTAGAAGACACTGGGCCAACACTGCGCACTGAAATGTAAACAGCAATTTATAGTACTTACACAAAAGACAAAACAATTACAACAACGATTTTAAGAGGCGCTTGAATGCATTAGGGGAGCAGGAAAACATTTTATCAACTTTAAAGAAGTGAGTATACGAGTAATAGGATCACATTCTATGTACGGGTATAAAGTTCACAATTCCTCAAGTCCATGTTTAATGATAAAAAACAGTCTAAATCTTTATATATAAGTATGTGTCCAATTATATAGAAGTATGAATAATTAATTTTTTTTTGTTGTGTCTCTTATTTTCAGAGAAATATTCGTATTAAAGAAATATAGAAAGTGAATGAGATAAAGGTGTGAGAGATCTTCCACTGACAAAATAGTGGATTCATTTATTAAGGACGGCTATACATCTAATATATAAAATTCTCGTGTCACAATGTTCGTTCCCATACTCCTCCGAAACGGCTCGTCCGATTCTTATGAATTTTTTATGCATATTCAGTAAGTCTGAGAATCGGCTACTATCTATCTTTCTAACCTAAGTGAGTGTGTCCACCCCAAAAAATTTTTTATTTTTTTTAGACAATTTTGTTGCTTTTATTTTTTATTACAGCATACAAAAATACATACAACCCTCAACCCTTATACGATCAACCCGTATTTTTATGTATTCGATCTTTTATTCTACCTATATATTCGAAACCTATCTATTTAAGATAGTTATTGAACTAAAAAAATGTTTCCTAGAAATATTATACATAGCAAAACAACGTTTCCCGGGTCAGCTAGTATAATAATAATAATTTATTTAATAAATTAAACAATCATAAGTCCATTTGGTTATTATTGTGTTCGTCACAATATTGTCTTTAATATTATATTAGTAGGTTAGAGAGTATTTAATCATAAAAATGCATAGGGCACATGCACACAATCCAGCCTTCCAGCTATTACCTCCAGTGACGGAAAAACAGTCCACAACTTAACATCGTAGACGCACTGAAATAGCTAGGGAGCCCCATCAGCTTCCTGAACGAATTATTGAACTGAACATCAAGGGCATTGTAACATAAAAAAAAACTATAATTTTGTGGGCGAAAGTGTAAAAAAGGAAAAAGTGTGTGAAAGCGCGTGCTGCGCCGGAAAACGATCGGCGCACGAAGAGGGTTCCTTTCGACACGTTACACAAAAATCGGTACACCATCGAGATAAAGCAGAGGCATATTCATCACCATTTTAAAAGACGTGTCGAAGGTAATGGTGCCTTTTTTACCATTAAAAAGAAACCACATGGCAAAGCTAGTTTAATATACTTGTTCGATACATATGACAATAGCTATAATAAATAGTTAAGGTCAAAGTTAATGAAACTTCGGTTCGTCGCTGTAATTCCTGTTAATTAACACATAAATTAACTGCCGCGCCACTGATTAAGTGTTGATTTTTATGTTTTAAATGCAAGTTCAAGGTTCGCATGTCGATAATATACTTATAAAAAAGCGATTTACTAAGAGGCTAAAAGATATTGTCTTTGGTTTATTATTGTCTATTTAAATATAATAAATATCGCGAATTCACATTATTTACGAATCACGATGTTTCCAGTGCTTTTCAGCTTCACAACTAGTTTATATTTATGAAGGTGTCATATGTACAGATGCACTCCTTTGAAAAGCAACCAATATTTACTACAATGCCTGACAAAAAAACAATGGCGCTACAACTTTTATAACTTTTTTAATCGTTATATCTCAGAAACGGTGGCTCGTAAGAAAAAAAGTATTAATACATTTTTTATACACAATTGTATGATATACAATTTTTGTCTGAGATACTTTTATGATAAAACTTACCGTTTTGCTGAAAATCGCGAAAAACTATTTTTTTTGACCTTTGACTTTGAATAAAAAAATTTCCTTACACGGAATGATGGGGAACTTCTTGACATTGTTTATAATTATGTTTATTGGGACTTTATGTAACTTCACTCTCATTTTTAGGTCTAAATTGACCGGACTACAGATTTCTGTATTTGTTTCGCGATCATTTGTTTTTTTTATAAATATGCAAGTAAAGTCTTCTGTGCTTGACACTCGCCATTGACTTTTTGGGTCTAAGGCATGCCGGTTATCTCACTATGTTTCCCTCACTGTACGAGCGAGTGTTAAATGCGAACTTAGCCAGACTGTCCATTGGTGCACAGCCCGGGTTCGAACCTACGACCTCAAGGTAGAGAGTCGCACGCTGTAGCTAGGCCAACACTACTCGACTAGTGTCAATGCCTGACGCATGTTACATTCTTTACCAGCATGTAAAAAATGCACTAATAAAATCACGCTTTATTTCGACATTACTTTTTAAGACATTAAAACTATTTAATTTCAAACTTCCATTGTGTCACATAGATCTATATTTTTTATTTAAGTTTGTTCCAAAGAAATTGCATTAACATGTTTTTGAAGTTGTAGATACGCCAACCACCGCATGTAATAAGTTTGTTTGTCGAGGTCACAGATCTCTTAATAGAGGGTTATGTTAGACCTCATTCGGATGATATCTTCTTTTGTTTCGCATTAGTTTGAGTTTAGAAAAAGTATATACTTTCCATTGTTAGTTATTTGATTAAATTAAAAACGAATGGAAATACACAATTAACGGTCCACATCATTTCCCTAACTTTCGTACTAACTGATCTAAAATTGTTGTGATTTATGTGCCTTTTTTCTTTTTATGTATCCTTTTTTTAATATTGTCCTGATCACTGTTTACATAGTTTTAATTGTTTTGTTTAGTTCCATAAGTTTCATTTAATTATGTCAATTGTATTATATTTTTGTTAATAAAATATATCAAATTTTGAAGGTAAAGATTTTAAGCGTAACCTAACAGGGCTCATGTCGTTTGCATACAATATTACTTCTAAAATGCTATAAAATTATGGGCAACAATTGTCAAATTCGCAGCACTTCTACAGCTAGGGGTCAATCTCAAAATCTTCTCAACTCGTGAGAAGTACTAGCTAGATGACTAGGCGTCTGATGCGAGGAGTACTTCCTTGCCTTAAAGTCTTAGGTCTGGGCCTCAGATCTTTCTATCTATTTCATTATTTTTCTTAAGTGGCACCTAGATGAGCCTTGTGTTTTCACGGCGGTTTCCTTGTTATGTGTTACTTTACCTTTAGGGTCTGTTTCACAATGTACGGATAAGTTCTACATAAGTTCCAATTTAGCTATTTAATACTTATTGGTAGGATAAACACTATTTTTGCGTTTCACGACTGTCAGATAGCGCTATTCGTCACATAAAGTCCGTCATAAATTATGAGTCCGATGAATGTCAAATATCACAATTTATCTTCCAAATAATTTGTGTTGCATAGCTATTTGGTACTTTATCCATACATTGTGAAACAGACCCTTAGTGATGTTAATTGTGTTTACTACCCGCAATTCGAATACGCAACCTCAGCGTTGAGAGGCGATGCTCAAGCCACTAGTGACTGCCAGATGGACCAATGTTCACACTTTTTCTTACACTTTAGTTGGTAAAATGTACCAGGACGCTATGCCCGCCTATTCAGACTACAATCTTTATGTGTTACGTAAGAACCACGTGGTCATTCATCTATAAATAAAATTGATTGGATCATAACATTGTTTACATAGCAGTAATAAAAACCCCACCGCACGCGTTCAGTAAAATCAGAATAATAAATCATTATAACCGTTCTTGAACTATTTTTCGATAAAAAATAATAATTTTTGTTATTTTAGTAGCCTATTAGATCCATAAATACATTTATGTATGATATATTATCAAACATGTAAATTGAACTCGACATACCAGCTTTATCAAAAATAATTGAAGTAAAATCTAAAACAAATGTTTCTTTTTAGTAGTGTTTTTAATTTGTATTCTAATACATAATATTTTAATTGACCTTGAATATAATAATCTCTCTAAATGACATTTATGATTTGAATACTTGTCGCTTTAGGGTTGCCTGTCTAGATATTTTTTCCTATCGATATAATCATGTGCAATAAATAAAACCATAGAGAAAATAATCAGAACTCCAGTTCCTTAAAGGCTATTGACCCCAATTATACTTTGTCGGTCGTAATCTAGGCTTTCAGTGTAAATCGGTTCATTGAATCGTTATATTGGAACAAATTGAAGCCTTTGCTGCGTTTGACAGGAACTGATGACGCGTCCTTATTTTGTTTATCATTTGTTAGGACATACTGTTTCCTGTATTTCATAGCGATATTTAGCTTTATGTTTCTAAGGTGAAATTAAAATGCGAAGTCAAAATCATTGCTAAAACAGAAATTTAAATTCCGTACAGCTAATGTGGTTTGACACACTCATGTCTGTTATTAGATCCAAATCAAATAGTCTACACACACACAAAAGTTGTTGCATTCTTTTTTTATATAATAGGGGGCAAACGAGCCTACGGGAAGCCCAAAACTGGCAGTCATCGCAGCCCAAAGACACGCAGTTTTAGTGGGTGCGGACACTTGAATTTTTAATAGTTGGAGTTCATATCTCTCAAGGAAGTCCCCCACCGGAAGTCGATTCTACAGTTCGCTAGTTCGCAAAAGAAAATGCCTTGTGAAACGGACTGTGGAAGGCTTCCAGCCATCAAGGTTATGTTTCTACTACTATAGTATCTGCCCGTATCCCGAAAAGTAAATAGGTTCATAATTCATATCATTTCAATTCAATTGTACAAATAAATAATACATATTTTATCAAATGCCGACAAGATGCTAAACAATTGAGGTAAGCCTCGATTAACATTTCATGTAAAGTATGAATATTACAAAAACTCGTTTACAATATATCTGCTATTCATACTAAACATTGAAATAAACTTAATTATATTTTTTAATGGACAGAAACGCGAATCTATTTAGTTTTCCACCTTCACTACAAAACTCGACGTTTTAATTTTTACTATGATTGCAATCAAATCTCTTTAGATTTACATGTTAGATGTATATTGGCTAACCTTCGACGACCTTGGCCAAACAAACATAAGATTGAGTGATGCAAATGTATCAGGAAGTGTGTATATCAAATTTCTACTGACAAGACAAGATTACATATGAGGTCGAAATATGTAAAGATTGCTGAAAAGCACTAAAACAAATTAGGTATATAATGTACGTTTATATAAGCACCACAGTACATTATATACATATCACGTTGAATGAGTTTAAATTTCGCTATAATATATTATGATTTATGTGTCTAAAAAGTACGAAACGAAATTTCCATTAATAAACAGTGTAAGGAAGGTGTATTCATTATAATACCGTATCACCTCGACGTCCTTCGTTCTACAGCTGAGCGTTTTTAAGGCAGCTTTTGCCGCGCACTACCTATATATTTCCGAACCAATCCAACTTTAAAAAAAGAGCGTACCAACTTTTTAAAAGGCCGGCAACGCACTTGCGAGTACTCTGGCAATGTGAGTGTCTATGGGCGGTGTCTTTTACATCAGGTAAGCAGTCTTGGTATAATGTACGAAATCTAATGTACGAAGCATCCGATGAAAGCCAGTTCTTTTTCGGATTGTTAGTTAAATTTACTTATTCAAGTCATGTTTCATTACAGCTGCCATAAATTATTTCAATATTATGGTCCACATTTAAGAAAACATTATACTCCTTTTTAATGTTGTGAAATAGTTTACATTGCATAAAGTTTTACTACGTTGAGAACTTACATACCTATAAAATAAATAACATAATTAAAAACATGTTTGCTTATTTCATAACATGCTTAGGAAATACCGGCTAGAATTCAAACAATTGTGTTATCCATTTGTCGCGAACGACTAAACTCCATTTAAAAATAAAAATAATTATTTAAAAAAAAAATTCAAAATTCAAAAATCATTTATTCACGTAGGTAACACAATGTACACTTGTGATTCGTCATTAAAGAAATAAATATTAATGCTTCTAATTTTACATTTACTGCCAGTTCTCAAATCAAGGGCGTAGAACGGAAGAGAAGAACTGGCAATAAACTCTCCGCCACTCTTTTTAATCGCCATGTTTTTTTTTTTTTTTTTTAATAATCACCGTCTAAAATTAGTAATAATAGCGCGTTTAACCAATTCAAAAGGGCATTAAGACATATCAGAATGAGAGTAGACTAAAATTGGGACGGCTAATGGCGACGTGTATCTCGTTCGTATATACATATTATGATTCTCATGTAAATAAAATACATTATTTTTGTAATGAGAAATAAAGTTCCAACTTCGATTTTGTTCCCTTTGGAGTAGAAACTCTTGGGCCGCGGGGTTCAAGTGCACAGGCGCTTGTTAAAGATTTAAGTTGGCGCCTAGTAGATAGTATTGGTGACCCCAGAGCTGGCACTTTCCTGGCTCAACGAATAAGTATCGTAAAACAGCGAGGAAATGCTGCCAGCGTTAAAGGTACACTGCCACAGGGACCAAACTTTTTAAATTTGTTTTGATTTTCATTTTAATTACTTTTAATTATTTCTATTATTACTTTGTAGACTAAGAAAATTATAAATACTGTATACTTGATTGTAAAAATAAATATTCTTTATATATTAAGTTCTTTAAACATTAAAATACAATGTAAAATATAACATAGCGTTACGATCAAACAGCGCGATAAATAAAAACCACATATAGTATTCAAATCAAAACAGTAACTTAATTTGAATTGACAGTCGCGTTAATGAAAAGTATAATATTATATAACTGCGCGAACGAGACAACTTAAATCTTTTCTTTAATAAAATATTAGCGCAAAGTTCTTGCGGTTCACCTACAGTCTAAGTTATGGAGGCGACAAATTGAATTTTTCCCTGACCGTAAAATTCCTTTTGTCTGATTACTTTAACAAAATACGTAGATCGAGCTAGCCCTGAGATTTATCTTATATCGTGAGACTTATCAGACTTTTATTTCGAAATATACATATTTTTGTTTAAAATAATTCACTAAACTGTACAGCAAAAGTAATATGTAATGATAATAAAACTCTAATTATGTACTTTTAAATTATTTGGTTTAAAGCCCGCAAATTGTGATTGACACAGAAAAGTGTATGTTTTTTCCCTACAATAAAGTTCACAAGAGTGCGACTTTACGCGAATTACAATCAGGCCTAAACAATAATTATGTGTCATTAGTAATATTATGTTGGCTTAATTTTCTTCAGTGAATAGCTTAAACTAAGGTTATGTTCATTAACACTCTTAGTGTTCTATAATATTTTGACAATTTAGTGTGTCCGAGATACCGCACTTGCACTTATATTCACGTCTTTAGGTTATAGCTGTGAAGTACTCTCAAGATCATTTAATTTTATGTTGATTCATATCATCATCACCTATATGCTAATCAGACATATGTTGCGACCCTTGGCTTTCGACCGCTCCGCTGGGAATATGTACGGCGTTTACGGGTAAAGTATCTGTATATGTGTCCAAAAGGAATGACACAAATGCCGTACAGTAATAAATGACCTATATTGCTTCTGCAATTGTCGTCGAATTAAAAATTTGCACCGACTTCCGGCACCATCACATTTGTACGGCACTAGGTTTTTCGACATTTATTTTTAATCATCTATACACTTATAACAAAGCCGTACATTAATAATTAGTCGAAATTCCCCCATTGTACATGAGAAAGTCCACTCACGTACTCACATGTACCGCTCAGAAATGACGGCATAGTGCTCAGAGCTATTTTCAGATATAGTAACAGCCTTCTAAGCGTAATTCAGGTTGGGTCATTTCACAGGTATTTTTTGTTCATGGGCTTGTGGTCTATTAGTTCCTAGTTCCTGTTATATCAAGAAGTTGGATTGACTCAGTATTCACATGTTTATATACCTTGTTTAAGTAAGCTAAGGCAAACCGTTTCACATTATTAAGATTGTATCCACATTAAGATCCTTGTGGATACTTTTATTTTAAAAATACTATGATGCATTGACAATGTCGCGAAGCACCTTGCTCTGAAACCGTTGGTTGTATTAGTTCTAAATTGCTCTCCGCTGTACCGCCCCAAAGCAAATATATAACCTAAGTGAAGTTTTATTTCTTAGCTGTTTATAAGTAAAGCAATTCTCAACATTGGGGTCGCACGTTCTAGCTTAGGCTGATAATTATCGACCTATAAGCTGAAAATTGATCACCTACTTGTCTATAAAAAAATACTAAGCAAAATCAGTTGCTATCTAAGGCTCATAAATTATTGTAGCGCCACTGAACTATTATTATTCATATCTTTCTCTTATCAGGTAAACTCACTTTGTATGTATCGCAATAGTTGACACCTCTCCATATAGGTTTTGAGTTTGCTGGAACAAAAACAATTCTGTGACAAATTTTCGGGTTATATTAAATTACATTGTTCGGATAAGAGGCCTCTACGTGCGCGTCCCGATCGGAATAGAAAAGTTACCTTATTTCATTTGCTATTTTTTTTTTTTATCTTAGCTCGCATTCTATTTCAGAAGGGTTCATTAAATTTACTTTGCCTCTCAATATGAGCAGTGTTGGCCTAGTGGCTTCAGCGTGTGACTCTCATACTTGAGGTCGTAGGTTCGATCCCAGTGCAGCAATGGACTTTCTATCTATGTGCGCATTTAACATTTGCTCGATCGGTGAAGGAAAACATCGTGAGGAAACTGACATGTCTTAGACCCAAAAACTCGACGATGTGTGTCAGCCACTGGAGGCTGATCACCTACTTGCCTATTAGATTTAAAAATGATCATGCAACAGATTCAGCAATCTGAGGCCAAGACCTATAGAGGTTGTAGCACCTGTATTTTTTCTCAATATAAGTATAAGCCGTGCTAGGTGTGTGACCAATGTATGTTCGTATGTTTAGTTTTTGTTCTCAAACATCACACATTTTAAAATAAAGACAATCAGATACTTATGAAAATATGTTATAGAAAGGATATACAGGACATGAGTACTTAAGAAAGCGCTGCGCTAACCAGATCCATGCAACTATCATATCGCAGCGCACAACTCCCGAGGTGACTCTTTGTATCGAAGAAGTCGTTTGGCCATTCTTTCGATTGGCATCATAAAAGTAGGGGTGTATTTTTTTTACATTTAAGTCAGTTCGATTCCCAGACGAGGCAAGTAATTTTTAAAAATCTTTGAATGCAGAATTAATAACTTTAAAAAATAACATAAAGTCTTCTTTTAGTAAAATACCCTATCTACGATATTTAAGGTACTTTCCCTTCATTTCCCATAACTTTGGGACGCCCTGTATTGGTAGGCGGTGGTAGCGGACTATCGAAAGTGCACGGCATTTATCTTTTATTGAAGATTGTCTAAAGTATTAATAACCTGTGTTATTGCCGTACAGATAAAAGTCACCGGAAAATGACTCTTTTCTGAGAAAAGTAATTTACCCCATACACCTATGTGTTCCACAAAAAATGTACGGCATGCTGGAAAATGTTATCTATTTGTGAAGTACTCTCAAGATCATTTAATTTTATGTTGATTCATATCATCATCACCTATATGCTAATCAGACATATGTTGCGACCCTTGGCTTTCGACCGCTCCGCTGGGAATATGTACGGCGTTTACGGGTAAAGTATCTGTATATGTGTCCAAAAGGAATCACACAAATGCCGTACAGAAATAAATGACCTATATTGCTTCTGCAACTGTCGTCGAATTAAAAATTTGCACCGACTTCCGGCACCATCACTTTTGTACGGCACTAGGTTTTTCGACATTTATTTTTAATCATCTATACACTTATAACAAAGCCGTACATTAATAATTAGTCGAATTCCCCCATTGTACCTGAGAAAGTCCATTCACTCACGTACTCACATGTACCGCTCAGAAATGACGGCATAGTGCTCAGAGCTATTTTCAGATATAGTAACAGCCTTCTAAGCGTAATTCACGTTGGGTCATTTCACAGGTATTTTTTGTTCATGGGCTTGTGGTCTATTAGTTCCTAGTTCCTGTTATATCAAGAAGTTGGATTGACTCAGTATTCACATGGTTATATACCTTGTTTAAGTAAGCTAAGGCAAACCGTTTCACATTATTTAAGATTGTATCCACATTAAGATCCTTGTGGATACTTTTATTTTAAAAATACTATGATGCATTGACAATGTCGCGAAGCACCTTGCTCTGAAACCGTTGGTTGTATTAGTTCTAAATTGCTCTCCGCTGTACCGCCCCAAAGCAAATATATAACCTAAGTGAAGTTTTATTTCTTAGCTGTTTATAAGTAAAGCAATTCTCAACATTGGGGTCGCACGTTCTAGCTTAGGCTGATAATTATCGACCTATAAGCTGAAAATTGATCACCTACTTGTCTATAAAAAAAACACTAAGCAAAATCAGTTGCTATCTAAGGCTCATAAATTATTGTAGCGCCACTGAACTATTATTATTCATATCTTTCTCTTATCAGGTAAACTCACTTTGTATGTATCGCAATAGTTGACACCTCTCCATATAGGTTTTGAGTTTGCTGGAACAAAAACAATTCTGTGACAAATTTTCGGGTTATATTAAATTACATTGTTCGGATAAGAGGCCTCTACGTGCGCGTCCCGATCGGAATAGAAAAGTTACCTTATTTCATTTGCTATTTTTTTTTTATCTTAGCTCGCATTCTATTTCAGAAGGGTTCATTAAATTTACTTTGCCTCTCAATATGAGCAGTGTTGGCCTAGTGGCTTCAGCGTGTGACTCTCATACTTGAGGTCGTAGGTTCGATCCCAGTGCAGCAATGGACTTTCTATCTATGTGCGCATTTAACATTTGCTCGATCGGTGAAGGAAAACATCGTGAGGAAACTGACATGTCTTAGACCCAAAAACTCGACGATGTGTGTCAGCCACTGGAGGCTGATCACCTACTTGCCTATTAGATTTAAAAATGATCATGCAACAGATTCAGAAATCTGAGGCCAAGACCTATAGAGGTTGTAGCGCCTGTATTTTTTCTCAATATAAGTATAAGCCGTGCTAGGTGTGTGACCAATGTATGTTCGTATGTTTAATTTTTGTTCTCAAACATCACACATTTTAAAATAAAGACAATCAGATACTTATGAAAATATGTTATAGAAAGGATATACAGGACATGAGTACTTAAGAAAGCGCTGCGCTAACCAGATCCATGCAACTATCATATCGCAGCGCACAACTCCCGAGGTGACTCTTTGTATCGAAGAAGTCGTATGGGTCCAAACATCCACGAATATACAACGTAAATACATAAATAGCAATTATGTAGGAATTTAACGACATGGCGAAAGGACTCTATGGAGTATATGCGCCGCTAATCAATAAATGTTCATAAGAGGAATAAAGACATCGCCTAACATCGACGGCGTATATCAAGTAGCAATAATGCTTCATACAAGTAATACTTGATTTATTCGTATAAGAAAACTTTTCTTACGTCAATTCTTGAATACCGCCCACAGCGATATATATAGATTAAGCTTATTTAAGTTGACACAAAAATGACCTTTATAGCAACTTGTGTTATAATCCAGAGTGGAAATTTGTGTAAGCCACGGTAGCGTAGCAATGAAGGAGTTTGTATCTTGTCCCTAAGGGATAAGCGTAGCAAGGAAATACTGTCCGGTGGCTTCGTAGCATTGTAGCTACTCGTAGCCGCGTAGGCGGCCCCTGTTTTGTAGCGGGATAAGTTCATTTGCTGGTATGAATCATAGTGTTACAAAAGCCTTCATACATTGGTCCTAATAAATTATATATCGTGTAAGCTATATATTTTATTATAATGATTTTGTTTCTATAATAAAACATTCTGATTATTGTTCTAACTTCCGAACCTACATATTTTTACCAAGTCTAGGAAACTAGGGCTTAAGGGGGAAACACATTATTAAAACGCCACGCGACGGAACCTGTCGACACCCGATGTGCATCGTGCACATTACCAACACGCGCCACCATGTCACGCTTGCAAATTCAGAATTCATTTAGCTGAAAATAGTGAAGGTGTATAGCCGTGTGTGCTATTAATTTAATAAATAACGAGTCTGAAGAAGATTTGATGCAAATTTTGGGTACACATCTGATACTATAACCAAAATTGTCATAAAATGCTTTCAAACTGTACTTTTCATTTTGCGACTGTTCAGCTTCTGCTTCTACATGTCATAATGTGTGTGTATGTGACATTTGTGCTAGTCGTAGAAAATTGTAGAATTTAATTCTACTCAACCCGCGTCACGTTTCATCGCGTCGCGTGGCGTTTTAATAATATGTTTCCGCCTCTATTGTTACAAAAATAATAAATATATTATCATCAATCATTTTTACAATTTATATGTCCATACATGTAGAGTGTTTTTTGTATTAATACATTTTCATTCAATTCACTCCTATCCGTATTAATAAATATAAGTCCTGGAAAACTGCATATATATATAAAACAAAATTAACGAAAAACAAGAGAATTAAATTCTAATTTGTAAGGTTCAAAATATTTAAGTTCTCGTAAATTGTTATGAGGCCATTACTTCTTCTCACCTAAAGGAATTAAGTTAAACATTAACTTGAAATTTGCTCTGGAGATAAACAACTTTGGGCAATTTACGCGATCAAGGTCAATTATATCGTAAACTAAGGTTAAGATGTTAATTGTTGCTACGTTTTACCTTTAATTATTTTCTTAATTTGTAGGGTTTTTTTAAATCATTAATTTTCCTAAAAAAAAGGTTTTGATTTCAGGTAATACAAGTAAAATGCTACCAAGTCGCTTAGTTGTTAATTCAGTGCATTTGCAAGAGTTAAGAGTTTGCTATAGTTACTAGAGTTTAAGATTTACGGTAATAAAAGACTGGACTGGGCTCACTAATATATTTTTTTCTCTCCAAATCCAGCTGTAATCGCCACTAGTATATCTTTCTGTATGTGGAAGTAAGTGTAATAATTAAATTAGTAGTTTTCAAGTTGAATAGTGTTGGTTTGGTGGCTTCAGTGTGCGAGACTCATCTGTGAGTTCGTAGGTTCAATCCTCGGCTGTGCACCAATGGACTTTCTTACTATGTGCGCATTTACCATTCGCTCAAATGGGGAAACCCAAAACACCGACGGCGTGTATCAGGCACAGGAGGCTGATCACTTAGCCTATTAGATAAACAAGTGATCATGAAACAGATACAGCAATCTGAGGCCCAGACCTAAAAAGGTTGTAATAAAATAATAATTATATAATGAAAAAGAAGCCATTATAATTTTAAAGTTTAAACACTTGAATAGAAAATCCTAGATATTTTACAGCACTTGACTCGGAGAATACAATATTCTTTCCGTGGCAAATATTTGTAGAACATTTATTCTATTTGAGCTACATTTTATGTATTACAATGTTATTGCAGTTGTTTTTGCAATAAGATTTGTGTACGTTTTATCGCACCTGCTAGCCTTAATTTATACTAGCTTCTGGGTATAGTTTTTTTGAGTACTTCAGCGAAAATTCACTTTGGATTTTTAAATCAACTTCAAAAGTCCGAAACTGGAAGTTAACAATTAGACGTGATTTTTAATTGGATTCATTGCTCTTTGTATATGATATATTAATAAACACTATTATATTCTTAAGCCAATAGAAATATTAATATTGTTGTTGAATTATTTGTAGTAAGTACATTTTGGAGTCTGATATTTATAAAAAAACTAGCAGTCCCGGCAAACGTCGTTTTGCCATGTAAATTATTTCTAGGAAGCATTTTTTTAGGTCAATAAAAATAACTAGGTATCTACTAGAATAAAAAGTAGGCGTTAATTGTAGAGGGGTGACAATTAAGGGTTGTATGTATTTTTGTGGTCTGTATCATAAAAAAATAAGTAGTTTTTTCTAAAAAATCATAATTTAGGGGGATGAAAAATAGATGTTGTCCGATTCTCAGACTCAACAATACTCATAAGAATCGGTCGAGCCGTTTCGGAGGAGTATGGGAACGAACATTGTGACACGAGAATTGTTTGTGTCTCGTAGATGTAATTGGTGTTTTTAAATTGTTTTTTTCACTCATTGTTGCAGTTTCTTTGTTCTTTAATCTAAAAATTAACAAAGAAAATAAACAAAGGCGATAAGGAATTAGCAAAATTATAATGGTTTTGAAAACACAAGGTTCATCTCCATTCTCTGATTAAAATTTGAAAAGAAAAGCTTGCGATTTGTTTTAGAGACATTTTCCCTAAAAAGGGACATGGTGTTTGTCACTGATTAATTACGTCAGTCAAAAGGAGGTTTATTGCATAAAACCTTTTTGAGACTTATTTCCGGGACAACAAATGTATTTTATATGAGCTTAATTTTGCTTTGTTCATCAGAGAACGGTGAATGTTTAGATATGACATTAAAATAAATCATTTTTTATTTAGTATAGACTTTTTTAGTTTTAAACAAAGTTATTAAGATAAGCCTTAATAAAATGACGTTTTTCATAACATTTTTGATAAACAATTTTTAGCTTTGTTATATTTTTATTTATTTATAAAAAATATGCAGTTGCAACTAAACTGTAGCTGGTGTATCAAACGTATGGATTACTACACGACACTAATTTATTAAGACGCGATTATGTTATATGATATCTAAAATGTCACCTTATTAGCTTTGTAATAATATTTAGTTTAATATTTCATAATTTACGGTTACCATAAACGTTAAGAGCAGTTTTGGTCTAGCGGCTTGGCACGGTCGACATTTCTTTTTAAACATCGTGAGGAACCAGGCTTAGACCTATAAAGTCAACGGTGTATTACAGGCACAACAGGCTGATGACCCACTTGCCAATAAGAAAAACCATCACAGATAGACCATCAGAGATCAAATCATCACAGATACAGGAATCTGAGGCAAAGACGTTGCAGCGTCACTGGTGTTGGTTTTATTCATGATAAAATTTATTGCGTCTGTATTTTTTTTATTAAATCATATTTTGGAATTGTTTTTCTACTTCAGTGCGGGGAAAACTTTAGATTTCCTTACTTTGCACTGGTCACTTGTACCCCAGTTATAACAACAGTTTTTAAAGGTGATTGTAGTGAGTACATGCACAGAACATCAAAAGAAGAAAATCAACGAGAATTTCAAATCTCGAACGATTTGACTTGACCTAGTTTCAGTGAAATCTCAAGTTTTCTTCGCAACTAATTATCATAAGGTCACTTGAAACGTCAGTTAAACTTAAGGGGTGAAGACCGATAAGTGCAGAACTCATAAAACTTTATTACTTTTAGTGATCAATTCTAAAACTAGTCTGTGAAATTTCTCTTGAAATATTCCGTTTTTATACTGAACAATGAGGTCCTCTTACCTCCCATACAATCTTCTTTATCGGGAATATACTCGTGCTGTGATTATTATTTTTCAGACGTGTAAATTTTCTATGAGGTAGCTTTTAGTAGAAATAAATAAGGAAAAAGCCGGGACAGGATTGGAAAATAGTAGCGAAGTGAGAGACACATGGATGAATTTGGAGGAGATCTTCACTCCGTTGGAGGTTGTGTACTAATATAAAATATAATAACATAAACTTTATGTAATCTTTCGTAGTACACGAATACACCCTATTTTTATTTTATTATATTTAACCTTTTTTACATTACAGAGTAGTGTTGGCCTAGTGGCTTCAGCGTGCGACTCACATACCTGAGGTCGTAGGTTTGAACCTCGGCTGTGCACCAATGTTCTTTCTTTCTATGTGCGCATTTAACATTTTCTCGAACGGTAACTTTTCTCGAAGGAAAATATCGTGAGGAAACCGACATGTCTTAGACCCAAAAAGTCGACGGCGTGTGTCAGGTGCTGGAGGCTCATCACCAACTTGCCTATTAGATTTAAAAATGATCATGAAACAGATTCAGAAATCTGAGGCCAAGACCTAAAGAGTCTAGTTTTTGTATGGCCCTAAAAAAGAAAATATAAATCTAACTTAAAATTTTTAAAACTTAAACTAACACAACTAATACTAATATTAAGGAATGTAAACTAACCAATTTTTGTATGGATTAATCAAGTTTTAATAATAATAATAATAATAAAATACTGACGCATGCAAGCCTCACTTCATTCGGAACAATATCCTTACTCTACCTAGCATGTATATACTGGAAGCATGTTAATTTATTCGTAAATATCCTAATATGTATTAAAAAAGGGAAGATACAAAAACCCTTTACTCACTAAGACCATCTCGTAAAAACCAACTGATTCCACCTACATCCAGACTAAAATTACTTCAATCGGGACCATTGACCTCCTCAATAAAAATATATAACAAATTACCAGAAAATTTGAAGAATAAAACAAATAACTTGAGGTTTACCAAATTTTAAATTATTATATAAGAAATGTTATTACACTGTTACAGAGTATCTGACTGATAGATTTTAATTTCTTTATAAAAGTTAAGTTTATTAATAATGTTAAGTACCTTTTCGCAACGTGAAGCCAAACCAAATTTACCAAATAAATAATGTATCTTATAAGAATAAAAATGTATAAGAATATAATTAACTATATTAAAGCATGCCCTCTCACAACATTGCTGTGCCTAACCAAGGTCCTTATTGTAATAAATTATAACGTGTAAAATATGAACATAAGGAATGTAATAAAGATTTGATTCTAAAAAGTATATGTATAATATCTATGAAATAAAATTGTTTTTTAGGTCACAGTTAAACGCAAAAACACGATAAGATCATTGTACAAATTAAGTTTGTGTTAGTCCTTTTTCTTGAGCACTTTGCCACATTAAGAGAGATGAGGCTTTACGTAGACTTAATACCTTAAGAAATAGAAGTTTTTCTTTCTTGCCTTTGACACAAATAGAGGGACTACTAAGGGAATTACTAAGCTATTTTTTATCGTTTCACTCAAATTGGAATTTGCGAAAATTCCTTGATTTATTTATTACTAATAAGAAAGATACTTTCGTCGTTTAATAATCTTTATCAAATCGGAGTGTTCAAAACACATAGAAGTTAAATTTTTTAAAATGATTAATGTACATGTGTATACTGGTACAGTGTTGTTGGCCACAGGAACTTAAGCTGATTTGGGCCGCTTTTTATTAAAGTGATTGCGTTTTTATATTTCTTTTGTGAATGTGCTATCTTATAAAAACAATTGATTCTTTCAAAATTGTTACCATAAGTCCTAAGTTGCACAAAAGTGCATTTAAAATTTGCATTTTATAAAAATCTGCACCCTTTTAAATAAAGTAGTCTTCCGTCTCTTTCTGTCAAATTGTATTTATGCTTTGATGGACAGAGTAATTTAGTCAAAACGGTGCAAAGATTTAGTATTTTTCTTCTCAGAATAAGACGTATTCATACTGTTGCCTGGGGGGTAAGAATGTAAAATGAAAGACGGAACGTCAGCGCGTTTTGTTTGATTGTCATCGGTCACCAGTATCTCTAGTCCAACACGTGTCGTGGTACGTAATATTATGTCGGTTTATCCAAGCGCACGTTAGGTGCGTCTTGGCATTTTTAACACCATAAACAATTTTCTTGAATATCTTTTATGACTTGGGGAAACGTTTTACGGTACGTGTTTTGTGCCTAAATTTTCTTGTGTTTTCTTACTAGGGAGTTTGTTTGTTAAATTGTTTGAGTTTTAGTTTATATCCTTTAAAAATTATAATATTTCAACCTTAAAGAAAAATTATATAAAATTCTGATTTTTATTTAATAATAATAATACCTCTTTTAAAAATCTATTAACGAACATTATCGCTTTATTTTAAACTCAATTACCTTGTAAACCTATCGTCTGTTGGATTTATCACATTTTCTGTTCCTCAATATTGAGCCGTATGCCCATGACGTAAGGTTGCTAATCCTGAAAATATTTTCGAACAAAATTTCGTACCTTTGTTTTTGAATAAATTATTAAATTCAGGGATTTATTGATAAAGAGACATCTCATCGAAGGGCTTTTAACTTTGACGTTTAAATCACAAAGCTTTATTTTTTTCTGAACCAATATTATAAAGAGAATGTGTATTTTGTTTTTAAATTAATTCAAAAACATCGGATTAAAAAAATGGTTCTCTTTTAAATCGTTTTAAATATTTTAAAAAACCAAAAGCAGTCGTGCGAAGCCTCTAGTTAAGAAAAAACCACTTATTGCATTAATATCAATTTTCTTTAAAGTGGAAAAACTACATTTAGTAGATGACTGTTTCTTGAATAGTTAAATAAAATTCATTAAAAGTGAATTCTAATTAAGAATTATAAATCTATTTCTATTGATGTTGTTCGTATTATACATGCTTAGAACATTGTTACTATGGAACTCAAAACACAAAAGCTTCCTCTGGATCATCAACCTTCATCTCCACATTCAGTTTTATGTTAGTTCCCAAGTCCATTCAGCGTGATATGAAGAATTTTTTCATGAATAGTTATTTGCGATAAATGTTTAGGGCAACAATCTACGGAAAAAATTGGATTCGGATTGTATTATAAAATATTATCATATTAAAATCTTGTATTTATGACACAATCCTCTAGCTGGCCATAAAGATATGTACGTTTTAACAAGAGTTTTAGCGACCTCTTCATTATTGTTATATTTCATATGGGCATAAAATACTTTATGTCAATAATCAATAAACAGACAGACATGTACGACAGTTCTTCATAAGGTCTTACGGATCTACACACTATTCAAACAAAAAATTGGGTTTTTTGGGTCTGGGGCACAAACTTAAATATCAATCATCTTTAATAGCGACATATTTTGGTGTTAAAAATACAAATATCCCTTAATTTTCACCCTACTACCACAAATCCTTACATCTAAGCATAAAAATTCTCTTTTAAATATTTTAGTAGGAATAATAAGTATGACAAAACAACATTTGCCCAGTCAGCTAGTAATTTAATATTGCAAAGAAGTTCCCGTTATATTTAATTGGAAATTTACTGATGCAGTAAGATTGCAAGATAATTAAAACATGTTAAAACGTCGTAGTTTTAAAAATTTAGTTTTTTTACGTATAATAACGCTTTGAATACTCCTATATGAAAATTCATTTCTGGTTCCACAAGGAGCGCCCGTGCGGGCAGCATACAAATTCCGTAGTGTAATGTTAATCTTTGACATAAAACGGTCAGTGCCTTTGAATTGCATTTTATAATCCCGAGATTAAAATTCTGTAGTTTCGAAGTATAATGTAGTACTAACTTATTATAAAACGTTGATTAAATTCCTCTTTTGTTTCCTTATACAATAATAATAATATTTATTATTTTTGAGTATTTGATATGCCATGTAAGTACGATATAATGATTGATCTGACGTTCGGTATTCAAAAAAATAATGTCGCTTACCTAAAATGTAGTTTTTATAATATACTAGCAGACCGGCCAAGCGTTGCTGTGGCTAAGGTTTTTGTTATATTACATAGTAGTAAACCATTCAAGAGAAACGGTAGGAGAACACCAGTCATGGAGACCACCATGCTTTATTGGTGGTTATGCCATTAAATTGTAGCTTATGTGAAACGTTGGTACTTTCAACACAGCGCCATCTGTTAGAATTGTGACTATTAAATAATAAACAAATATTTTGCAATAAAATAATACAGGTATAAATTGAGATGTAAGCTGCCCTATCTTTTAAGTTAGATCAAACTGCACACGGTGTTCAAATTTGATTGATATCGGTTCGGTAGTTTAGGAGTCCATAGCGGACAAACAACGTGACAAGTAATTTATATATATATTAAGATATACAGTATACACGCGATACATACTGCTTCGGTAAGAAACGCAGATTCAGTAAAAGCTTATTAGCTGTGGTGGTTTTAGTAACTTAGTAACTTAGGTTGAGACCTCAAGAAGAATACCACTACAGAGTCTTTTTAATTACCTGTTCTTATTCAAATGTGTAATAGTTTCCCGGATGGTTATTAAGTATTGTTTTGACGCCGTATGAATGCCAACTAAGAAAAATAAGAGATAAGAAGATCTACTAATATATCTAATGAATGAGATATTACGTGTGATATAAATTATAGTACAAATTGGAAGGTATTCCGTTTGTTACGAAAACATTTAAATATCAAAACGGTAAATTATGCTTTCTATTTAAACCACGTTTTCAATACAAATCAATAATCAATAATTTAAATGTTGAATTACTTGGTTTTATATTAATTTCGCGTAATCCGTATAGCTACTTAAATGTATTATTTCGCGAAAGTAAATGCATTAACGACTTAAGTGATTATGGTAGATAATCCGGCGGTTCCGTCGCTTAATGGTATTTGATTAAAATCTTAAATAAACATCAAAACATAAGTATCATGATGGTGTTCTGTGATAATCCTATAATATAGTTTTATATAATTACATAAATAGTTAATAGATACTATTCTAGAAATAATGTTATAAAGATACACGCCGTCATTTATTTTATTAAAATGGAAACACCACGCCTTATCATAGATATCTTACAGCTTAGCTATGAAGATATTTAAAAAACCTGGTTTGATGGTCACTTTTGTGCAACCGTCTAACGAATACACTATACTTTATAAATAATCCTTATATTTCGATAAATTTACATTATACTATAATAAATTGTGTGATATGATGACTAGGGTGCTATAAAAATATTAAAATCAGATAAATAAATATACATAAAATGTATGGTTAGGTTTAACTGACGTAAATGTATGTATTTGATTAGTGAATAAAGGCTTTATTATTATAATAAATCAATACCTAAACCTAATAGTAATCACATTATGTATTGATGTTTAATTTTTTTAATACGATTATAGGTCGGTCAAAATTCAGCGCTAATTACCTAACTGGAACATGTTTCGTCTGGTCTAGGGTAATCATGTGTCGTCGTTTTTGTGGACTGAGATGAAAGGGTTTTCATCAGTGCTTTTAATTTAATAACCAAGGTCCTCGCGGTGACCCTATCATCACACAATCTGTTTCAAAGGGCCTAGCTTTGTTTATACAAACTAATGCTACTTACTTTAATCTAATATACAAAATTCTCGTGTAACAATGTTCGTTCCCATACTCCTCGGAAACGGTTCGACCGATTCTTATGAAATATTATATCCATATTCAGTAAGTCTGAGGATCAGCTACTATCTATCTTTCAAACCCTTAAGTGAAGGGGTGTCCACCCCAAATTTTTTTTAGATGTTTTTTAGTTTTATTTTATTATGATACAGCATACTATAATACATACAACCCCTAATTTTTACCACTCTACGATCAACCCCTATTTTTAATTATTTTAGGTAGTTATTTTTATTTAACTAAAAAAATGTTTCGTAGAAATAATATACATGGCAAAACAAACGTTTGCCGTGTCAGCTAGTCTTATATAAAAATACTTGTATGAAAATTATATTGTATCTACGGCTACTATAAATCCTTTATGCTGCTCTGTTTGGCTCTTCTAAGCCCCATAACTGCTCAAAGCATGAGCAAATATACTATTTTTGCTTATCGTCATCTTAAGGCAGGGTGCTTACAAACTCTAAATTCTTACTTCCAGGCATCAAATATACATATTGACGTATAATCATATATCTTTAAGTTTTTTCATGTTTGACAAAGGAATATAAGGCAAGACAGGTAACCTTAATTGTAAGGCTCAGTGACATGTCGCTTTTGAATATTTCCTGCAGGCTTACGTTTTTGTGCCAGGTCAACGAACCTGGAATAAATACTTATTCTCGGTTCGACGTCAAGAAAAGACCTCAAATAAAATGAATCAATTCAAATTTGTTTATTTGAATTCAATTGATTCATAATATGAAATGTATATAGTATGTTTTTTTTTATTCCGTATCTTGTTATAACTATATAATCATGACTATAGGATAAATAGTAAAATAATCGCGAATATATTACATATACACAATGAATGTTTTTCACCGTAATGAACATGTTCTACGACATCGAGTCGACTGATTACTATTGGACATAACGATACCATTTTTAAATGACCAAGAATACGTCCTTATGTCGGTATTTTTTTTTAAATTTTGAAATATTAACGCCGAATATGCACAAAATTTTTACCAAAGTAGACTAATTTGGTCCTCTTGTTTTTAATAGATAAGACAATCTATTATATATGGTTTTAATGTATTTACACACTTATAAAATAAAGCTAAAGATGTTTTATTTCAATGTGTTTCAAGACAAGTTGAGTGCTAAATTTTTACGTTCTACGCCTAACGTAGGGAAGGCCATACATTATTTTTATGGCACCACAACCGTTTTCAGTATGAGTCTGGAACCTAGACACGTTATAAGGGTTCGCCCGTGCCTTTATCGAAAGCATTTCGTTCTAGTATCCGATACAAAGTGAGGGAAACCTAAATCGTTTTATCGTATTGGGGTTACGATGCCATTTCAATCCTAAAACTCTTGTACGAACAATTACATTAATTGGAAAATATATCGTAAGGTAACACTTATGAATACAGCAAATTTAACTTTGTATAGCTGACAACACTTTTCGTGCATCCATGCACAAATGCTTTTTTAAATGCACAGAAAGAAAAAGCTGTAATTTTATTTCTTCTTCTTCTTTTAGTGCCTGTCTTTCACTGGAGGTAGACCTGTGTCATGTCCTGTGCGAGATGCAGCAACTCTTCCGCAGTCGCAATACCTGTGCACTCCCTAAAAAGTTAGGGAGTGGAAGCGAAGCCAAATAAATTTATTTAATCAAGGATCAAAGTTGTGTAGGGAATAATATAAACAACTTATTATTTAGGGTTGCCTGGAAGAAATCGCTTGTTAGCAATAAGACCGCCCGTTGCCTTATGTAACTTATGTAACCTGCTTTTGATTTTTTTTTATATATATGTTTTTGTATAAGGTAATAAAGTATTATAAATAATAATAATACTAATAAAAAATTATATGAACTCAATACAATATATGTATATTAAACTAAAGTACTTGTTGATATCAACCTTTTTTTATTAAAATTCAAGTGTTAAATCTGAATCTTGATTTGAAATTACGATTGTCCACAGATAAAAAACAAAATGTGAATCCGGCATGGAAGAAGTCTGTGACAACTGCAGTCTATACATAGACGAGAATGCAACTCTATGGAACAGCACCCAAAACGTCACCATCAACAAGTTTTATTTCTATCAGGTTAGTAGTTTAAAGTTTCCAACAGGCATTACAATATAAATCACATCTAGAAACAAACAAAATAAAAACAATTAAACTAATTACACCCTTTATCAGGCAAACACAGTAAATATGTTTTAATACAGTAAATATGTTTTAATACACCCACTACAAAATGGGTGTCCATGTCCATGGGCGTCCCGTAGGCTCATTTGCCCCCTATTCTATAAAATAAATGACAAATAACTTTTTATATATAATCAGACTTCTTCGAGATACTGTCCGATTATAATCTTTGGAACCCTGTATGTTTAATAAATAAATTACATTTTAATTAATTTTCATTCTCTCGGTACTACACGAAATTCGGTATTTGTTCGGTAGTTTTTGCCGCGCACCACCACTTTGTGGAACCAGCCCACTGGGGTATTTCCGAACCTATTCGACTTAGGGTCCTTCAACAAAAGAGCGTACCAATTCTTAAAAGGCCGGCAACGCACACGCGAGCCCTCTGGCAATGAGAGTGTCCATGGGAGGCATCACTAAACATCAGATGAGCATCTTTTCTGCCCACTGTTCTATCAAAAAAAGACATGATAGTGACAGGCGTAATTATGAAGCGCATGGGTTCGAAGATAAATTGAAACGAGAACTATGATGCTCAAAGCATAAACACTGAGTTCGGTTTTGTTACAATTTATCCTAACGTTAATCATACCACTCAAAATCTACTAAAATCTCACAAATCGGCCTTTCGATCTCAAGAATCATTATTAACAGAGAATTTGTCACTTAATCCGAAATGTCCAATAATAAACCTTGTTTCATAAATCACAGGACTTAAATTTGAACAACACATTTAAGTGTGCACTGTAAGTGGATCTCTGTTGGTAATTTGACATTTATGATGTAAGAATAAAGTTTAAAATTGCTTGTCACAGCAATGTAGAGATACTTGGGTTTCAATTAATTGTTTGAGGACGCTGAAGGATGGGTCTAGACGCAGTATTCTAATGGTGTTTAAATAGGAACACGTATTATTTCTGTTTAAACCGTATGTGACGTCATTAGTATCGAAAACGTTAAATGAATTATTATTTTTTATTCAGGAAGGTGAGGTTAGGTAGGTTAGGTTAAGTCTTACGCAAAATAATCAATCAAGACGCGAAGTATATATATATATATATATATATATATATATATCTATTTATTAGTAGTCTTACAGCTAACATACATATAATAAAAAATACTGAGACAAACAAAGCCAAAACAGATTACATAGATAAACAATATATATTAAACAGAAAACATAAGTAAGTACTTTAATAGACAAAAAGAACTGAAATTTAACATTAAACAAATTATTGATGACAAAAACTAAATTGTTACTGCGAAACAAAGTCAACGCTATTAAAAACAAATTGTTGTTTCAGGATCCCAAGAAACTACATCTATGCAAAGAAACATTATAATAAGAATAATAATAATAATAAACAATCATAAAATGTGTTTACAATAAGATAAATAAATAATATACACCAATATTTTTTTTTAAATACTTATGACTATATACACCGAAAATAACTTTATTCATATAGGTAAACAAGTACACTTATGAACGTCAAAAAAGTAGTTAAATTAATTCTAAATTTACATTTACTACCGCCACTCTTTTTAATCACCTAGTTTATTTTTTTTAACACAACGTTTGTAAGGAGCTGCAACCACTACCCCATGTTCCATCTTAAGTAATAAATAATAATAAAATAAATTAAAAACTAAGATTTGTCTTCTATCAGCAGGAGGCATGGTGAAATAGGAGCACGCACTTACATTGTCGTGGGAATAACACGCAAATACATAGTCGAAACAACTAACATCACCGCATACACGAATTCAAGTACGACCAGTCACCACAAGTAGCACCAGTTCACGAGTATGACGCATGGCCAGCCATCGGCCCAGTCACAGCTACGTCTCGTTTCAGAATAAGTTTCTGAATACTTGTTACAATGTTTTCCCTCACCCTATGTACATGTTCGAGAGACTGTTTGAAAGCTTTTTCATGGGAACATTTCTATTGACATGTCATAAGATTTCAATGACCCATGAAAAGGTTCCCGTCAATTTATTCCTAGAAAATTTCTGCATCGAGGGTGTTTATGCAAAATGTATTTTAATTTACAACAAAAACCCATTAGTGATGCCTTGTTATTCAGAACTCTCAACCGCTTTGCATTATGTTATGGATTTAATATTAGTTCTTGCTTCTTTATATAACTTGATGCCCGATAATATTATTAATTCATTTCGAAACTAAATTTAAGTTTAAAAGTATTAGAAAGTTGGTTACCGTTCAACTTTATAATTGACCGGGCAGTTTATTAGTCGCAGCAGTCATATTTCTCCATAGACATTCTTTGCACACGAAGTACAGAACCGAACTTAGGTATTACCATCACCTTAATGTCATTTCGAAAAAAGGACTTGACTTGAAGATATTTTATTTCCCTAATTAATACCTACTATACGAATTCATAAATGATTTCAATATGTCCATTTATTTCTAATTAGAATGTTTGAAGGTAATAATAATTCGACATACATAAATAGAACACTAAAAACGTCTAAATAGTTTGGTCCCTGTGGCAGTGTCCCTTTAATGCAGCATTACATGCAGCGGTGTTGCGATCGCTATTCGTAATTTAATTTTAAATTTACATTAAACATTCTAATATATATTAGCAAAGTCATATTTAATTCCTTATATCCCTGAACGCATTTAACAAGTATTTTTATTTTTATTTTAGACAGCGCAACTTGCAGTTCTATGGGTACTTTTGGTGGCAATCGTCGCTGGCAACGCGACAGTTATCCTTGCTCTTCTCCTCACAAAGACCAGGAAAAGTCGGATGAACTTCTTTATCATGAATTTGGCTATAGCTGGTTTGTATATTTGCATTACTAAACATTTTAATAAAACTAAGAAAATTGATTGACACACCAAGTTTACTTCTTAGCTCTTCAGCTTATCAGCAATCTTGGTTATTATCATGTAATTAAAAAAATCTTAATTCAAATACGTATTATTAACATGATATCATAAATCATATGTAGGTATATATATGTTGAACTGTCTAATTGGACTAGTATTTTAGATTTCAGGATTAAAATGCTCCTAAATGCTAAAATAAATATCATCATAACAATTTAAATTCAGACTTAAAGTAAACTATTTTATTCATAAATACTTTAGCTACACAAAGAATAATTACATACAGCTGTCCCCTAACTCAGTTAATTACACTTATACTATTGAATCATTTATTTAGTGTAAAAGAAATAGACTTGTTCTATAGAGACAGATATATAGAACATGAGTAATGTAATTTACGAGTAATTAGCCTTAATAGACTATACATCTTTAAAACTCTGTCGGCATGCAATAAATCATTTGCAACATTAGTTAACTGTCTTAGCTTCTTGGGATACAGTAACAATTAATCTCTGAAATTATATTAGCTTATAAACTTTAATAAGATTTTAGAATTAAGAATAATATCGTGAAAAAGCTAAAAACCCTATAAAGAGAAGTAAAGATATACTAACATAGCAACTAAGACTGAATTTTTGAACTCTAACTATAACTACATATTGATATCATCTGAATTAAAGAAATTATTATTATTGTTCTCGAAATCGTTTTGAATTCAGACTATATTTTTGAGGTACATATCTTAATTTCGAACTTTGTTATTGCATAAGTCGCGTGGCTTGAAGGACAGAATTATTAAACGTGGTATATTGCAAGATCATGCTTTGCTCACTGCCTGCTTGTCGCATACACATATACAAAATAGCCATCTTCATATGGATTGTATGTATAACTTTTCGTTCGAAAAAACGCTATTTGTTTTAATTCGTTAGTTTGTTAGTTAAACAAGGCAACAACTACACCAACGAGGAACTAATATACAAAGTAATACAACGAATCCAGAATATATTTGTTTAGTTAAGAATGATCATTGCGAAACTATATTTGTTTAGTTAAATCTAAAATTGGATTTCACTTTCAAGTACCTTCTAACACGTGCCAATATGTGCCAATTAATGCATGCCATACGCTTCGATAATTCTTGAGTGCGCAAAGGTTACGCGTTAGTGATACACTGAAAGAAACTAATTAAATTAATCTTTGATCTTATTTGATACATTTCAGGGTTATTCAAGTAAGTTTGGTTTTTGATATCGTGAATCAACTGAGTTGCCTTTCAGTTTGTACATTAATGTATAGAATACTTTTACACATTTAAATGTCGATTATGGGTCCTTTTCACTACCTTGAATAAAAACAAATGATAATGAAACAGATTCAGATATATCAGGTCCAGCTTTAAAAATTCGCGCAACTGGTTTTTTTAAAGATAAATATGCTATATGAGCAGTGTCGGCCTAGTGGGTTAGACGTGCGACTCCAATCCCTGACAACCTACGACAGGTTCGATCCCCGGTCGTGCACCAATTGACTTTCGATCTATATGCGCATTTAACTATCGCTCGAACGGTTAAGGAAAACATCGTGAGGAAACCAACAAGTCTTAGACCCAAAAAGTCAACGGCGTGTGACAGGCACTGGAGGCTGATCACCTACTTGCCAATTAGATTTAAAAATAATCATGAAACAGATTCAGAATCCTGAGGCCCAGACCTAAAGAGGTTGTAGCGCTACTGATTTATTTTATTTTATTTATATGCTAACCAATGCTTAAGAACTTTGTATGATACATTTCTAATTTCTTTTCCATCTTGGGCGAGTTGTAAGGACCGACCGAATGGTTTAGCATGTTGGCAACAGTACAGATAATAATTCTTGAGCTCAAATACGTGTTCGTTACAACAAACCAATGATATATATGATAGATATCTTAGATCAAATGCCTAAAGTGATGCTCAAGAGTTTTTAATAAATGCCGTAACGAACTAAAACTTTTTTAGAACTTTTGTGACTAAAACATTTGTTTCAGATCTATGGGTGGGCCTTATCAGTGTTTTGCCCGATTTAATACAACGGGTAACAATTTCGTGGTTCGGTGGCTCCATAGCGTGTAAATTAATGAAATACTTACAGGTAGGTTATTTTAAGCTTTTAATCATTGTCTATTTTTATAGATTAGTATGTCCGGTGTAACATATTGGACCTAATAAAGATGTGTTCCTTCCTATTGCGCACAATAGTACATAAATATTTTTTACGGAACAGGAAGCTCCTTTGAATAAAGGATGTGTCACTTTGAATTTTGATAATGTGTGTGCCCATGGACACCTGCATTAGGGGCTGGCGGTTGTGTTGCCGATCTTTCAGGGAATGGTACGCTCTTTTCCTGAAGGCCCCTAAGTCGTATCGGTCTGGAAATACTTCTACTGGCAGTTGGTTCCACAAAGAGGTGGTTCGCGCCTGAAAGGGCCTTAAAAACGTCGAGATGGAAAGGAAATTTTTATTTTCTGTCCGTAAAAGAAAATTATTTCTTTGATTAAAAATCCAAACTGTAATTGACAACATATTGTTACAACAAACAATTATACTGAAACATTAAGCGACGTCCAGCCGTGCCAAGATATAAATTAAGTCACCATTGCTCTGTACTGAAATCTGCAATTGATTTATTTCATTGAATCGGCTGTTTATTGAGCAATGTATACCAATTTAATTGCCAAACTGTTATTGGCCAAACCCGTTTGTTCTCTTTTATATTGGAAATGAATATAACTTATTTTATTCAGGGATAGTTTCATACATTTTCGTATGAAATTTTGGAATCGGTGTAATATTTTTGATTTTAATTTTTTTTAATCTTTCTTACTTGTAATATTAATTTAATCATAACGTTACGTGGATTTATTGGACTTAAAATTGCTTAAAAATTCTGCAATTTTTTCCGGTATTGAGAGTAAGTTTTTATAAATACCATTTGTAAAAACTTGGTACATTGTATATAGAGGAGTGTTAGCCTAGTGGCTTCACCGTACGACCCTTATGCCTGAGCTCGTAGGTTCGATCCCCGGCTGTGACTTTCTATGTGCGCATTTAACATTCACTCGAACAGTGAAGGAAAACATCGGAAAACCGGCTTGCATTGCTTGGATCGGAGATCCAAAAAGTCGACGGCGTGTGTCAGGCACAGGAGGCTGATCACCTACTTGCCTATTATATTGCCAAATTATCATGATACAGAACTCTGAGCCCCAGACCTAAACAGTATGTAGTGCCACTGTTTTATTTATATAAAAGTTAAATGTAAGTATTGTTTCAGGGTGTAGTAACGTATTCATCAACGTATGTACTGGTCGCGCTAAGCGTTGACCGATGTGATGCTATCACGCATCCCATGAACTTCACAGGAAGTTGTAAGTACTTTTTTGCTTAGCAATAAGAATTTTACTTATTAATATCTCAATACTAGTATTTTTCTTTTATTATTTGTAACATTTATGATTACCATAATTGTCATATACGAGTATTTTAGAAAAGATAGGTTGTAACTTGTAACATATACATGCATTATCTATGATGTGATGAACTTCAATAAATAAATAAATAAGTACTCTACATTAAGATTCCATATTTGAAAATAGAACTGAATCGAGCGTTATTAAACCAAGTCAAGCGATATCGTTCATTATTTTAAAACGGTAAATATGATATTCTTAACTTTTATTTAAATATATATTTGTATGTTTATTCGTTGCAGTTTCTAAAAGTTCAATGTATCAATGTGACTCACGATCTTCTTAATGAATAATGGAAAACATTCAGTGAGAAGATAGTTCTTTGCCATTACTTTCACTATTCAAGCCCACTCAATATACAAATACATCTTAAAATACACGCCGCAACGAAGTTATATTTATATGTCCGATGTAACATATTGGCGTATTTTAAAAATATGTGAATAATTTATTTTTCACTTTCACAGGGCGTCGTGCGAGAGCCTTGATTTGCGGCGCTTGGCTTCTTAGTTTTTTATTTTGTATACCAATGCTTATACTGTTCGACGAAGCTGATATACAAGGTAAACTGTACAGTACAGATGTGTTTTAATTGATAAGCCTTGTGTGACACTCATCGGTCATCCCTATGGACGTGTGTTCGAACCAATGGAATTCTCAGGCCAGTTTCTAGTGTTGCTATGGTGAAGTCAAACATCGTGAGGAAACTGGCATGTCTAGAACCCAAAAATCTATGACATCTATGACACAGAAAGACAAACAGGTGATATCTGTCTATGAAATAAAAATGTTCAAAGAAACAGATGAAATCTGAGGCCCAGACCTATTTAGAGTTGTTGCGCCACTAAATTGTTGAGTAGAAACAATAGGAATAGCTAATTTCAGTCAAAGGAAACATTCCTATATTAAAGAGCGTACCAATTCGTAAAAGGCCGGCAACGCACTAACGAGCCGTCTGGCAATATGAGTGTCCATCGGCAATATCACTTAGCATCAGAGGAGCCTACTATCCGTTTGTTATACTAAGAAAAAATAGTAAGGCAAATTTTGTTTTAAAATTAATTTAAGAAAAAGGTTTGTGTTGACCAATGACAATCCAACACCACGTTTATGTCTAAAACCTTATCTTTTGAGAGACACAAATAAAAATAATATTCAGACGAACAGGTATCTAAATATCCGTGGGTAAAATTCTCGTTTACAGTTGATTGAATAACGTCTATTATTACTGAATATTTTTCCTAATATCAAAGGATTTCTTGCATGTTCGTTCGTGTTGAAATTCGATATTGATAATCCCTGTGAAGTATCGTTTGAATAAAAATATATTTTTATGGGTTACGGAAAGTTTGAATTATCTACTTTTATCTATTATTAAAGCTGACCTGGCGAACGTTGTTTTCCATGTATATTATTTCTGGAAAACATTTTTTTTAGTTCAATAAAAATAACTTTCCACTATAATAAAAAATAGGGGTTGATAATTAAGGGTTGTATGTATTTTTGTATATCATAAAAAAATAAAAATAAAAAATTTTGTCTAAAAAAAATAAAAAAATTGTTTATCACTTTGGGGTTTGAAAGATAGATAGTAGCCGATTCTCAGACTTACTGAGTATGCATAAAAAAAATTCATAAGAATCAGTCGATCCGTTTCGGAGGAGTATGGGAACGAACATTGTGACACGATAATTTTCTATATTAGATTATCCATTATTAAAAACATAAAGAAAAAAAATATGGCGCATAACTTTTTTCTAATTACCTTTTTATATCGAGTATCGACGTGAATCATCATGGTATTCTAAATAGATTCAAATAATTTACATACAACATGCGTGGAAGCTAAAAGTTTTGAGTGAAAACACGCGGTTGACTTTTGTATTTGAATTAAAAACCATACTTCCAAGAACTACATATTCTAAACGTTATGCAGACATTTATCATCTACGAGGTATTGTAATGCCCAAATGTACCCCTTTTATTGAAATTTATCACCAAAACCAACACAGAATGGAACTTCAGTATTTCTCAGTTAAGCCACGTAAAGCCTAATTATTTTCTCATGTTACATAACTAAATGCTATTAAAATTAATGTGTCATATTTATGTTCTATCCTCCTAATGGAGTCGTTCTTCGTTCCCGTGTACGTGGAAATCATATTCCACGCGGTACCTACTTCTTTAACAGACACTTGTCCAGTAATTCCAAAGTTTCTATGCCAAATTTTTAAAAGATTTGGCATGAATCCCCATTCTTTCTGTTTTATGAAAATATTCTGAACCAGAATAGCAATTGTACGTAATATTGTATAGAGTTGATGGATTAGCACAAGTAGTTTCTATTTACTTATACATATTATATATACCAATTCTTAAAAGGCTGGCAACGCACTTGCGAGCCATCTGGCAATGTGCGTGACAATGGGCGGCGGTATCACTTAACATCAGGTGAGCCTGCCATTTGCCTCCTAAGGTCTATTTCAGTTAATTAAAATAAATGTAATGTTTGGAGTGGAAAAAAAAAATACGCAATTACTCGTCTATAAATTTACACTTATAAGTATACAGAAAACTTCATACAATTAAAATTAATCATCATTTAATTGACTGAAATTGTCCTTAGAACGTAATTTTCCTTAGGTGCCCGTTTTTTTGTTGAAAAGAGTTGTTAGATTTAAACTTACATTTAATTTAAAAAATAAGCGTATAGTTGATAATTCAGTTGCCCTCGACGCTTTAAATAATATTAATTTAGAACAATGTGATAATGTTTTTAGCAATTAAACATATAATATACATTACGTTGAAAGACGTAGAAGACTATAAAAGTAGTTTATGCAACTGTCATATAATAGAGGGTATTAAAACATGAGTGTAGTTTTTTGTTTCAAAATAAGATTACACGATTGTTTTAATATCTAATTATATGCAGCTGCATACACTACTTTATTTAATCTCATGGCTATGGGTAGCTACATTAAATAAAATGCAATATAAAAACAAACAAATTATTTATTAGAAGTCTGTATTTATCTATTGGCTCGGAAATAGCGCTCACCTCAGATAATGTGTACTTAAATTGAATTGAAACCTCCTTGGTCGGGACACATTGTACTTTAATAATTAAATTGTTTTAAAGCATTGTTTTGTTAGGAGAATAATGCTTTAATTTATTTTTTTAATTTTCGTAAAGAAAGTCTGTATTTCATTTCATAATTAGAATATTACCGAATGAGATTATATAAAAGAATATAGAAGGCTACGCACTTCGGACTGTTTGGTATTGTAAAATTTGGTGGTGTAAAATTTTTGAATTCAAATTTCATACTTTACTTGTCATTCACGTATCATTCGTACATATAGATTTATAAACGGCTATCAAATGCACTTTTCATAGAAGCAATAACAATATGCATACATTATAATGGTAATTTTAAGACATGAATTCAATTAATCATTTAAAATTATCTTTATTAATAAAATGTTTCTTTCAGGCACGCTACAATGTTGGTCCGGCATCAACCAAACACAATGGCGGATATGGATGACTAGTGTCTTCATGTCACTGTTTGTTGCGCCGGCGCTTATAATATCGGCATGTTACGGCGTTATCGTCGTTACGATACGACAAAAAAGCCGTCGTGTGCTTGGTAAAAGAACTGCTACACGCCAATGTAAGTACTACATATAATGTTTATTTTTTACACTTCGTTGCTTTAAATTAAATATACATATAAAAAATAAGTTACATAAGTTCAAGAAAAGAGCGTACCAATTATGAAAAGGCCGGCAACGCACTTGCGAGCCCTCTGGCATTGAGAGTGTCCATGGGCGGCGGTGACTTAACATCAGGTGAGCCCCCCTGTTCTATAAAAAAAAAGTTATTAGGCAACAACTTCATTCAAGAAGCGATTTCTTCCAGGCAACCCTATTATGGAAAAGTAAAAGACACATCTACTGAGGGTAAGGTACAAGAAATACATGAAATTACATGTAACACTAGAAATATACCAACTAAATCTAAACGAAACGACGTCCATGGACACTCTTAATGCCAGAGGGCTCGCGAGAGCGTTGCCGGCCTTGTACGAATTCGCACGCTCTTTTCTTGAAGTCTTTAGTCCCTAAGTCGAATTGATTCCGAAATACTTCGGTGGGCAGTTGGTTCCACATAGTGGTGGTGCGCGGCAAAAACTGCCTTAACGTGGATATCGTGATTGGGATACGTGTTGAGAACTGCCTTTATGACGTTTAAACTACTAGTACTACTCCACTGGGACAATCACACAAAGTGAGTCTCCAAGACAAGAGAACACCACCTTAGATTATATTGCGAAGCCGCTTGCCAATCGGCAACTTGGAGCTCGCGGTAGTCCCTCTCGACAGTGCCCTTCCAACGACATCTAGGCCAGCCATTTTATTTAAACAGATTTTGATATTGAATATAATACCCATGTTATGGTTATAAGCCCTAAGATGATAACTAATGATGATTTAAAGAGTACATAATTAATATATAATTTGTTAAAAGTCCAGTAGAATATTACAAACACCAACTTCGTGGCAATAAATGTCGTAGGTAAATATGGAACAATTGCAAAAGACTCTAATCATCAAATAGTTACCTTTCACCTTATTGTGACAGTCTCTAAATCATTGCTGAAAGGCTTGAAACGTCTAGTTATGTAAAAAATGCCATCGCTATGAAATCCTATAAAGAACTATTTGATTTATATTAGGTCCTTACATATGAAATTAGCGTTTTGTATGGGAGGAACAAATAGTAATCTTCTATTTGTTCCTCCCTGTTTTTTAAATATTTAATTAATCAAAGTTTGTACCATTGTTATCTATGCTATGTTCTAGGTTGTTCATTGATCCCTTTACTAAAAAACCATTTGGACGGGAATCAATAAAATCTCTGAAGGCGGTTTCGAACGCCCCTTCAGAGTTGAACTTTTTACCTTGCTTATCCGAAAGTTATTTCGAAAAAAAAAAGGTAATTTGTTGGAGCGAGGTCCGGGGAGTGCGGTGAATGTCTTAGACATTCCAATTGAAGCTCCTCTGATTTGGTAGCAGTCTGTTGAGCAGTGAGTGGTCTAGCGTTGTCGTGAAGCAGCAGTGGTCTAGAGCGATAATATTATCTGCTCATTTTCGTATTTAGTAAATTCTGGCTCCAAATGGTATAGAAGATAGACTACTGCTATGGATACACTACTTCTACCACCTACTCCTTTTAATCCATTTTTAGGTTTTTCCTTGTTTAATAGTTCTACATACATTATTTTTGTGTATTTTTATACGATTATTAAATATTATACTAAGATTAATAACTGAGATATAAATATAAAAGCAATAATATGTAGTACAAATGTCGAAGAAAAACTTGATTCTCTATCTTTCGGTAAATTAGGGCGAAAACGATCGCTAAATTAATGGTAATGTGAGAAGATTGTAATGTCTTTGCTAAGCAGTTTGTCTATTCTATTTTTGGTGGCTCCAAGTTCTTTTGTTTTTGAAAATCATGTAGCAACCTATGTGGCTCTCCGGTTTTTTATAATTTTTATTTTTATTGCCGAGTAGGTAACGTTTAAAATAAATATTTTTTCTAAAATTTTTGTCAAAAATTTGTCATGCATTTTGGATAAGAGAGCTTGTAGCATGATGGTGCTTTAATAAATAAAACTAATAAGTATGTGATCAGACACATTTTCAATCTTATACTTGCTGATTTTCTCACTAACTTTTTTCTCAGTAAGAATGCTAATGGTCCTATATAAATACTTTGATCCACAACTGAATTTCGAACATCGTCAAGAGTCGCACGCCCATCTGATAAGCTACAAACTGCTACATAGCGGTCTGTCCTGGTTTCTGGCTAGATTAGAAAATTTGTGTATAAATATATATTATGTTACCCAGTTTATATATATGTAATTATTTATTATTCGTTACCTTTTACAAAGACATACATATATATTATGTAGCCCAGTAAGTTTTTTATTTCAGCGCACACTATTTGATGAAAAAACAAATGAGCACTAAGCTATAAAAATATATTAAGACTGATTTATTTTATTTTAATAAATATGTATGTTGTTAAGCTCTGAGCTAAATATCTATGAATATTTAGATATAAAGACCCGATTGAACCGAAAAATATGACGATGTTTTTTTATTTGATAGGTAACTGAATTTTTACACACCTTGGTAGTAATACAGCTACCTATCATATATAAAAATCGTTTTAATGAAAATGTTCAAGCCGTTTCAGAGGAGTTGACATGAATAGGGAATTACTCAGGTGTATAAAAATATCCAATTTTGTTTTATATTTTTTTGACAATTTTTTTTTTGGATTTTGCATTACAAAATACCAAGATACCCTTAATTGACCCACATTTAAAGATAAATTTTGGTAGGGTTATGGCAAGACAACGTTTGCTCCGTCAGTTTTTTGGCTTATATAATAATATTTGTACTCTGAAACGCAAAAGGTAATTTAAAATGAAATTCAAAAGCATCAAAGTCTTATAATTTCATATTCGTTCACATGTTTATTATATGGATTCGTTTTGTATTTGTTGAGGCAAGAGTATCGTGTTTCGTAATTGAAAATGCTCACAACAAATATGTATTGAATTAAAAAGTTGTTTATTTCTGTGACCATTTGTTTGAATATTTGTTGCTTTCTTCAAGCCACAGGTTACATAGCTGTATTAAAATATATTCTATTATTGGCAAGTTTTCTAGTTACCTTCTATAAAATACGAGTATTATTATGTTATTTCAACCTGGCATATTTTTCTCTCAAGTCTAACTTGTCTATTGACTTTGTTCAAGTAACGTATATTTTTTGCCAAGTCTTTTTATGCTATTCAACCACAAACATTTGTCGTCCGGAATCGAACGCGTCTTCCAAATACATACTCCATGTTAATCATGTGCAAGCACTGAGCGATTAAGGTAAGTATGATATTGTAAAAGCGTTAACAGTTTGATATATAACACATATACGTTTTTATACATTGTATATATTTTCATACAAACATAATTTAAAATGAATATTTCATCACAATTCAACGTGATAATAAAATTCTAATGAATACTCTACGTGATTACCAAATGAATTCGTAATAAGAATCACAATTTTTAAAGGAAATATCATTTTTCTTTACCAATCATCTTATTGAATTCCTTTACTCTCAAAGGATTTTATTACCAATATCTGTCATATGGCGGGATTGAATTTCAATAGGCTTCGGTTATAATATCTTATTATAATTGTACATTTTTCAAGTGTACAAATACGTTAATATACACATTACAATATATGAAACAAAAACCGTGTTAGAAATATATCAAACATTTATTTTTGAGATAAAAAAATATAATAATAAAAGTCTTTTATTACAGGTACTTTAAATTTAAATACATTTATATTTCTACCATCTTAATCTGTACATCCTTTTTTAGCAAAAGTCTCCTTCAAATCCCGCCATTTCTGTCTGCACTGTACCACTCCCTGCCATAACACCTGCTGTTTCCTTAATCTGGTATACATTCTAAATTGTCCTTCTATTTTGCGTTTATTGTACCTTGGGTACCAGTTTAATACTTTCCTGCTCCCTGCTCCACTTCATTGTTCATCTTACCATGTGCCTCGCCCATTTCCTGTTCCATTTGAGGTAGAAACAATTATAAAATTCAACAATTTTATATATTATTCTCGATTTACAATTATCAACATTCACATTAGGTGTTTTGTGTACTACAATGTTAAAAGCATTTACAACAAACAAATGTTGAAATCGTAAACTTGACTTCATAAAGCATTTTTTTTATATTTACCCTTGTTAAGAGCAGTGGCCAAGAGGCTTAAGGTCGTACGTCCGAATCACGGCTTGCACCGTGCACCAATAGACTTTTCTTTCTCTGACCACCTCTGACACTCGCTCATATTGCCAAGAAAGACCTCTTGAGGAATGCAACGTGGCTAACAACAGCTACAGAAGGCTGATATAATCCTATTAAGAAAAAAAATATCGAGAAATCTGATATCAAATTCCAGGGATTGTGTCACCATTGATTTCTTATTTGATAGTATATATTAAGAAAATGCAATAATTTTTATGTTAATAAAATTTGTATTTCAGATAGTGATGATCTGGACAGCAGACGTGCGAGCAGTCGTGGTATCATTCCAAAAGCCAAGATAAAAACCGTTAAAATGACCTTCGTTATAGTTTTCGGTAAGTGTTTTATTTAATACCCGTTCTATGTATTGAATATGTCGGTAAGTCAAGTGTTTAGCCCACCAACAGAAAAAAAAATAGCGTTAACCGAAACCAAATTACGTTAAGCGCGGCGCCATGACCTTAGTTAGTTACCGTTATAGAAAATATTATTAATTCATAAACACATTCAATATATTAAAATGTCATATTTGCGTGCGTAAGGTAACGTGTTGAATTTTCATACTTATCATAACAAAGCTTTATAACTGAGCTAGTTAGTTAGAAATTAGATTACTCGATAAGATTTTAGTTTCTCAGTAGTATTTACGTCAAAAATTGGTTCGAAGTTTTTACTATTAATATTTCTAGTAATTATTAATTATGAATACTCTATGTGATAACCAAATGAATTCGTAGCAAGAATCAAAATTTTATAAAGGAAATATCATTTTTCCTGTCCTGGCTCAACGAATAAGTCTCGCAATACAGCTAGGAAATGCTGCCAGCGTTAAAGGTACACTGCCACAGGGACCAAACTTTTTAAATTTGTTTTGATTTTCATTTTATTTATTTTTAATTATTTTTATTATTACTTTATAGGTTATAAAATTGTAAATACTGTATTTGTGTAAATAAAAATTTATTTCAGTATAAGTACTATAATATTTAAAACTGAGGTTTATTACCATCATTATTGTCTTCATATTTTTAACCAAGTCAGTGAACAAAATTTAATCTATCAATTCTAAATTCTTTTGTGACTTCATTCAATCATATGACGACTTTCGAACACAAATTCGACGAACGAAAGAAAAGGTCATCTCTTTTTTCAATTTGTGAAAAACTTTAAATTTTACTCTGTGAAATCAAAAGTCAAATTCATCACACTAAAAGCATTCATCAATGTTAAAGAAATTCTAACCAATATAAATGGAAAATTAATAAGCGTCTAGAAAGTTGACGAGAAAAACAAAATCATGGAAACGTCAAATAACTCCCCACTATTCGTATTCGCTTCATTTTCTCAAAGGGCCCTTTGTGTAGATTTATTGATAGTCAACTTATATACGACCTCACCGTTCGGAATTCGCTGACATCAATTATTCGTTATTATATTTTGTTTTTATTGTATAGATATGACGCCACAGAAATTCGTTTATTTATGTATTAAAAAAAATGCGTGCGTACAAAGTACATATGTCAGAAGTGAAACTTCTTTGTACATTAATTATTACTAAGCTAAAAGCCGCAATAGATTATCATGTACCATTATATGATCACAACATGTATTTGTATACCTATATTTGTGGAACACTTTCTCTTTACGAAATTTTAATTTTAAACATAGAATTTCGTATATTTCCGTATATTGCTAGGTTCGCCCTTTCTCACTTTCTCTCAATCGCTCTCTCCCTTTTCTTTGACAAAAACGCTGCATATCTTCGTGACGCTAATATTATTCAGCGTTTCATCCGTAAAAATTTTACCCTCATGCGTTTTAGACGCTAAAGAAGTTTCACTTCAAAAAGTAGACCTCATACCTGTGGTTGTGCGTTGGAACCCCTAAGCATCAATGACGCATCTATGTTCTCGTACTTAACGCCAGCATAGTGAAGGAAATCATCGTCAGGAAACTGGTGTGTCTTTGGTTCGGCAATTAACGTGTCAGACACAAAGGCCTGTAAAAAACGCCCCAGGGCTTACAAGATAGTATGGTGTCTAATAATAAAAATTTTAGATGTAGTCACTCAATGGGGCCCTGTAAATTATAAGTTTTTGTGTAGTTTGTTATACATAGAGTTTTTTAAAATATAATTGATGTTATAATTTGTTACTTATTATTCATCAACAGCTTGTGAATGATGTTACTCATATTTTATTTCAATTAAAATTAACTGTAATCGCTTACGTAGATAAACCAGTAAAGTTATACAATATGATATGTCTAATTTAATTGTACGAGTATTATATCGTTTATTAAAACCTAACTACAATTTTCTTAATCTACAAAGTGATAATAGAAAACTAAATCAAATTTAAAAAGTATGGTCCCTGATTCCATAAGATAATGCAGATAATAAATAAAGATTTATTTGTAAATACTCAAAAACTTGTGTTGTTCTCACCATGTAAAACTAAACCTGGTGTTTTTATTATTTTATTGAAAGGCAAGCCTTTTTATCCTTACCTATAATAACGATAGTAAAACGACATTACCTAAAGAGACAAAGCTTTCTTCCAAATATTAAAGTCTCAAAAGTCAAAGTCACTATCGCAGTGCCAAAAACAATTTTTCAGTTTAGACGCTTAAACTTTTATCCATTATACGATATCTTAATCGCTTGACAAAATAATATTATCGCCTATTTTGAAAACTTATAAAAGCTATGAAAATAAACATGAAAAGCTAAAGCTCAGCCATAAAGCCTTTACGATCGCTTCCATTATGTCTAAGTGGACAAAATTGTTATTCTTACGGTTTTACTATGAAACACGTCAAATTAATTGAGCCATAAAATTTATTGATTCTTAACAAATGGTCTCTTTAGTTGTATTTGGCACTTAATACGGTATTCGGTTAATGCCTGTACATTACAATAATTTTGTGATACTACTAAAAAATACAAAAATGTATGTATATTGATCAACACATATCTGAGTATGTTATTTAATATGTTTGATTAATCTTCTAGTATATCTTGGAATACAGTGATATAGATAACAATTATAATTAATTTACATAGAAAAATTGCTCTTCTAGACTAAACGTAACCTTTTTTCTCTAATCTCATATACATAGTTTCACTGATAAAATCATGATTTCAATTATAAATGATGTTGATGAATCGGAATGACCATGCTATTGAACAAACGCTGTTAGCAACAAAATTATACACTTAGAAATCATAGTTAGTGTCTTTGGTTTAAACTAGGCATTACATTTTAAGCCCACTGGCGGTCACTTCTAAGACTTTAATAACATTTGGACTGTATGTCTTGGTACTCCGATATATTGAACCCTTTTATGTCTTAAAAACGTCGAAGTGTGCCTGAAGTCACTATACTCACGTACTCACATAACGCTGGGTGTACCGCGAAAGAATCTTATAAATTCACAATTTCAATCGTGACTCGACTTTTCATTTAACCCTTGAATACTTTTCTTTTAAATGACAAAAATACAATAGTGAACACAAAATTTGATCTAAAACATCTTGGTATTTCAGAGTAGTTTAATGCTTTCAATGTAATCTGTTTTGGATTTGTATATTAAGTGTTTTCTTAATAATATGTGCAGCTGTAAGATTATAAAGGGTGTCCAGCGGAATATTTTCAACTTTAGAATTTAATATAAAAAAACTACATCGTTTTTATTTATTTTTATTTCAATTAAATGCAGAATAACAATGCGGATTTTATTTTTTAAAAACGATATCATTCAAATGATGGCCGTTTTTTTCAATGCACTCTTGCAGTCGGACCCTTACATTTGCGATTACGCGACGGCAAAGCGCTGGAGTAATGCTTTGAATTTCATGGCGAATGTTTTCCTGTAGGGCCTGAATTGTCCGGGGATTGTTGTTGTAGACCTTTGATTTGAGGTATCCCCATAAAAAAAAATCGCAAGGTGTGAGGTCTGGTGACCGAGGCGGCCATGGAATGTCTCCGTACTTGCTGATCAGTTTATTCGGAAAAACTGTCCTTAACCTTTCCATCGACACCCTAGCTGTGTGCGGAGTGGCACCGTCCTGTTGAAATTGTGTTCGGTTGTTGTACCCTGAATACTGCTGCAATTGCGGTAACAGAAACTCGTCGATCATACGGCAATACACCGGAGCAGTGACTGTCTCACCTTGGTTAAAAAAATAAGGCCCAATTACCCCGCCAATTACCCCTTAATTTATAAATAAATCAATAATTAATTTTTAATTTTTTTACCGGTCTATAAAATTAAATAGTTTCTTTAGTCACAATATCCTAGAGAATCGCGACGGCCAATTACATCAAAAATTCACTTGGATTAAAACCGTTTATAAATATTTAAGAAACGTATTACATATAAAATTGAATATTATAAGAAATACATACAAACGCGTAGTGCAGTTGGTGGCTCTGTCCCTGATAAGTGATCTCATTTTTAAGAGGATTTAAATATAATACACTATAGTCGAGTAAAAAATAAACTACAAAATTGAAATCCGCAGTTAAATTTAACTTCTAATTTTTCATTTTTACAACAAATTTGTAAATCATCGAAACATTATTCAATATTTTAAAAACGACAATGAAAATTAACTTCTGATACAATTCTTTAGAAATGAGTTCCATTCCTAAGCGAAGCAATATTTGTTTTTATTTTCGTAAAAGGTTTAAAAATCGGTCAGAGAAATAATCAATACACTGTCTTGTGGGGCACAATATGAGTATAAAGTAAGCTTTAAATGTTTATTTATTTTCAGTATTCGTACTATGCTGGTCACCGTACATGATTTTCGACCTGTTGCAAGTGTACGGATACGTCCCAGATACACAAGGGAATATCGCAATCGCTTCGTTAATCCAGAGCCTAGCACCACTCAATTCAGCTGCGAACCCTGTCATCTATTTCATATTTTCTAATCGGATATTTCTTAGTCTAAGGTAAGAGATATATTGTTTTCTTAATTTAGTTTACCTGTAGCTGAGTTTCATCATCGGACGTCAAGGCAGAATACCATCCGTATCACCTGTACGTCCGTCGTTCCACAACTGACCGTTTCTTAAGGCAGTTTTTGCAGTATTACCGAACCAATTCGAGTTAGGGTCCTTCAAGTAAAGACCGTACCAATTCTAAAAAGGCCAGCAACGCACTTGCGAGCATTCTGGCAGTGTGAGTGTCCGTGGATGGTGGTATCACTTAACAGCAGGTAAGCCTTCTCCCCGTTTGGCTCCGATTACAAGAAAAAAAAAGAATTACTTGTATTGATGATAAAAAATAAATCTTATAATGTTAAATTATTTATTGACAAATCAAATAATTTTTAAGCTATTGTTACGAGCTAGGGGATCGGATAGAAACGCCGTAAATCTCTTCAAGGGTTTATTTTCAATTAAATCTACGAGGAATTTGTTAACACTAAAAACTGGAAATTACGCACAAAAATTCACTAAATAAACACACAAAATACTGTCACTAATTACTCTAATAACACGCACTTCACACAGTACTTGTATTCACTTTTCTTCACTATATTCGCACTTTGTCACTCCGGTGTTTATCGCTTGGTACCGCATTCAAAACTGAACTGATCGGTCCGTTCTGCTATCTTCCGCGCAATCACCTTTAAGTGGCGCTGGGAACCCCGTTACGCCCATGGGCTTGCGGGGGGTTGCGGGATACGCATCCCGCTCAACGGCGGGATGGTCGTTGGGGCGGGCCTGGAGCGGCCCTGAACCTCGTTTGCGCTGCGGAGCGTCTTCGCTCGCGCAGCGCCTCTTGTCTCATGTCGGTGGGGCTGGTGGCGCCCCCCCGCGGCGGCAACGGGCGCGCGTGGGCGCGGTCGTACCACACCGGGTGAGACCCTCGGTTACCCGGGGAAGCCCAGCGAGGCAGACCAGCGGACGAAACCTCAGCGCGCTCCGCGACGCCGACGGGAGGGGTCCAGCCCTTTTGTCTTGGATGTTGATGTTATAACAATTGTAATTGTGTCACTGAGATTCATCTGACTCCGCGCGAACCAGCTCGCGCGGGAAGGCGGAACTGATCGGTCGCGTTTCGGCTCGCTTTTATATCCCTGGGAGCGATGTTCGAGAACTCTCTAGGCGGCAGCGCAACTGAGTAGCGATCGCACAATTCTAGAACGTGCGTACTAGCTATCCCTTTCGCACATTGCTCCGTCCTTGTCGTACGGCGTTCTAGAGTGCTCGGTCTAGCTTCGAGAAGGTTCCGATCTTCCCTCTCTCTCGCGTATCATTCCGTCCTTGTCCCACACCTAGAAAATTCGTTCTAGAACATTCCTTCATCAAAGGGGTATAACCAGGCCTGAAAACGCCTGAAAACGGGTTTCCTGAAAAGTGTACCATTCGACTACACGTGTTCTGAAACAGCCTGAAAAAAGGTTTCAGGCTCCTGAAAACTAGGGTAACATTATGTAAATTACGATTTTCTAATATGTGATTGACCCTTCCCTGAAACGGTCAGAAATCACATTTCAGCCTGCTGAAAAGTTCTCTAAGTAGTGGAAAAATGTAGAAACATTGTAGTCGACCCGTCTTCGTAACACTATGTATATTTCAAGTAATTGTTTAATTGAAGTAGCATTAAAAACTCCAAAACCTAGGAATACCATATTATGTAGAAGCATATAATAGAAATATAGGCGTAATGCCCTTGCTCTGACACATTTAACAAAAAATAAATATAGTTTAAAAAAACAAAAAAACACGCTTTTAAAGCACATCAAACTAAAAAGTGAAAAATAATTCCTAATTTAGGCTGAAAATGGTAATGAACAAAAAATACTGGTATTGTGAAAAAGCGTGGCACGCTCTGTGCCATATTTTTCGTCTATCGAGCAACCCACGCTTATTCACTTTTTAGTTTGATGTGCTTTAAAAGCGTGTTTTTTAGTTTTTTTAAACTATATTTATTTTCCACTTTTTAGTCCTAGAAGCAATACGTGTCGTCTCAATTTAATCGTATTGCTTTGTGGACTTAAAAAAAATTTCATTGTTTTTTCGAGATAAACCTATGAAATTATTATATTGTCGCTGATTCTTTATAAGTGTACAAAGTTTGAATTAAATCTGTCCGTTTAATGTGGGTCAAAATCGAGTCCGAAGAAGTCGGTTACATACATACATACATACATACAGGTGAAGCTAATATAAAGCGTGTAAAAATGGTGCGTGTACTTATGTACGCGCGTAAGAAGTTATACTTCTTTGGCTTTCTTTATTTTTTTTAAAATAATAAATATTTAGCGTTAATAATTTAACAATATTTAATATTTAGTATATTATTCAATTATTAATTAATATTAATAATAATTATTATTTATTATTTTATTATATTACTAATTCAATTTAATAACTAGGTATGTTTCATAACCTTTTAACTAAGTAACAATAGGTCTTTGCGAAAAAGCATTGCTAAATTTCTTTGAAAAAATAATTAAAACTCCTTTATTTGTTTAAAAGGTAAATGTCATTATGGTCATTCAAAATTCTTGGCATAGCTGCTAACGTCACGCATATTCTATTTCTTTTTACTTGTAGATTGTCTTATTCCCATCTCGCTCGCGCACGCTCGGCGCCCATACTGATAATTTTGTGTCACGGTGTGCGCGCATCGTAAAATTTCTCTCTCATAAATTTTTCATAACGCGCCTAAAGAAGTATAACTTCAAAAAAATAACCTTGAAATCATAGGTCACTGACTGATCGACTGAAGTCTTCTTTACCAAAATAGACCGTTCCTGGTTTAACTAATAAACAATTCTAATTATATTAATATAGACATATTTTTGTATTTTTAAAATATTAATTAATCTTACTTCTTAATCAATTCCTTCCCCTATCTCCGATTTAAATGATTTATTGTTAATTGTTGTGAACGGTTTTATGGTTTCATTACCCGAAAGTCCATGAAATATTTTTGCCGATAAAGAAAAGTTTCTTACTGTTATTGAAAATTCGGGTTAATGAATGGAAATTAATGGTTTAACTTTGTATTAAGTTTCAAATTATAAAGTGCTATATTACGAGTACAGTTGTTTTATAAGTAATTTTGTTTAGTTTTGAATTAGAAATTCATATATAAGTTTCTTCTAGTACTAATATAATTATTATACGTACTAATGAAAATTTACTTGTAAAAAGCATTTAGAAAGAAATTATTCTTCGAGTGCGTTGTACTGACGAAAAGATTTAACTTTATTTGTGTGCGTAAATAATAGCCTATTATTATTTGTATATATTATAATTTATATTAATTTTTTTTCATAGAAACATTCCACCTTACAAGTGGGTGTGGTGTTTGATGGCTCGCGGAGATAGCCCGGCTGGAAATGAGTCGCGTGCGCACACCGAGTTGCTGACGTCATCCCACCGGCGCACAAGACACGATCTTACTATACGGGTAAATGCTTTTATGTACTTTTTGCTCCGCATTGCTTGTATAAATAGCAGTATTGGGCTAATGAGGTTTATGGTTCGATTCCCGGCCACTGGACTATCTGTCTGCTTAACTCGCTCGTACGGTAAAGGAAAACATCGTGAGGAATCCGGCATGCCTTAGACCCAAAGAAGTCGACGGCGTGAGGCACAAATACACAAAAACAAATCTTAGACCCAAATCTGGATGGTTGTAGCGCCATTGGTTTTTTTACTTGTACAAGTATTACTAAATCAATTCAATAATTTCTTAATGTCTTCCTAGAAACACGATATTAATTTTTACACAGGGCTCGGTTTCCGCACTCCAAATATCACCAATACTGTAACATAAAGTGTAGAAAGCGATTTGATAAATTGGAATGTTTACCAAACGTTTCCATGTCACAAGCTTGTTCCTTGGGATTATCCCGACGTCAAGCGTAATTTGAATATTTGTAGAAGCGAACTCATTACATATTTATGAAGCAGTTATTTTTATTGCCCATTATCCTATTTACTGCTTAAGATGCGGTAACGTGCTTTATATTATGTAAAAAATATAATCCAACGGATGTAAATGTGTCATATCAGATAACTGTCTTACTTCCTGTAACCATTATTTCTATAAAGCACTCGACCATCTTTTCTTTTACACGAGAAAATTCAGATTCGAGTCGCGCTAATCTATGTTGATATATAGAATATCATATCATAGTTTGGTTTAAGTCCCGGCTTTGAATATTTCCCTTACACATGCATTATGGTTTCCTCACGCTGTATTTCTTGAAAGGGCAAATGCTAATTGCGTATATAGAAAAATATGTATGTTGAAAAAGCTTTTATGAAAAACATAGAATAAAACACTCTGGCCTTTTGTGAGCCTTAATAAATGGTATGTCTTCCGTCGTGACATACTTAATTTATAAAAAATCTCTGCCTCTGACAAAATATTCTAAAGCAAAACATTCATGTATTCTTATCACAATCGTATGTGTGAGAAAATGTATTCAAACGAAACGGGTGACCATTTCTTTTTAGAAATATTTTTTCTTACTTTCAAAGTTTCGTAAGTGTAGACTGTTTCCCTTACTTTGAATAATCAAGTATTATTACCAAACATTCATAAATATCCTAATGTGTAGAGATAATAATTGTTATATTTTACAAGAAAAATATATAAGAATAGGTTCATAATTCAGTAATGTTTATAATAAACGTGTAATGGGCCGTTCAGGTATTACGCAAGCACTATAGGGTAGGGTATTTGATTTTCTTATTCGGTGATCACGTCTACACATTGTCTATGCTTAAAAACGAAATGCATTTTCGAGGATTCCTACAAAAAATTAATACGTTTATGTACTATTATATTTAAGAGCGTTGCTTACTTTTGCTGAGAAGGGGAAGGGTGGGGGGATATATTGCAGTAAATATGTTTACGTAATACTTGAACGGACCCTAAGAGAAAAAATTAAAGTGAATAATTGTATATGTCGAAGATTCAACGCGATTAATAATTACAAAGTTGGTATCACTACCGTCGTCCAACATTATTACTTAATATTTTAAACACAGTCAGTGCCTACGTCCGGCGCAGGCGCCGATCGGAAAGCAACTCTAGCACTTCACGACCGATTCTACGCACTACTGACAGCTTGACTTTAACAATTGACACATTGACACTTTACAACCAGTAAGATGTCCATGATATTGCGTGGTGTTGCCATTGTAATCAAACAAATTACACCGTGTTCTATTATAACCTAATCTCTGACATATATATTTTTTATATTTCTATTAGAATACACACCCACTACATTACTACGATTCCTTAGGGGTAGACTTCGCATACGTTAACACACTTTGCCGTTTTTACCCCCAAGACATGTTGGGTCCTAAGGAAGTTTTTAGTAAATGGTGATTGCACACATATATAATAAATGCTTCTAAATTAACATTTAATGTCTGAGCAATATGTATTTCTATCTCTATCTATAAATATAAAACAATATTTTTAACAGGTAAAGGACGACAGCATTAAATATCCAAACCAGCGTCTCCAGTCCAGCAATTCCCGCAAAGTTAGGCTTAACTTGCCCGATCAAATACAAATTAACAACAACTGTCATCAGACATTACGCCGACGGGACGACACCTTTCTCTAAAGGTAGATTAATTTGTTCCACATGATATCCATAGTAATTATGAAAGATTTTGATATTAACTTATTAACTTGTAGAACAGAGTTTATTGTATTATTAGATTTTCTTTGCAATTTAGCTACGTAATTTTATGTCTGATATCTGCCGATTAAATGTTACGAAAGTATCTAGCTCTACAAACCTTTGCAAATGTCTGTAACATTTCAATATTACATAATAAATCAGCACCCATGTTTGTGTATCAAAAGTATTGTATAACAAATATATCTTATTTGAAACCCGATTTTAAAAGTGACGTTACCAACCGAATGTATGTATTTTACAGACAATTCAAATATTTTAGATAGCTTGTAGACGCTTTCTAAGTACACTGGTCACATTGCTTCTTTATTTAATTATATTAAACACATTCATAAAACATAATTTAAATGTATGCTTTATACTAAACGATTTTTTTTTGCAGAAAACAAAAACATATACTTGCTTTTCGTACACACGTTTGTCCACAGACTAGGGCTTCTCTGTGTTGTGGATAACTACGTGCTACCAAAGATTAAAGAGTAATTTACAATTTATTAATTTTCACACATTTAATTTGATTTTTATTCACTTGTTGATGCTCGTTTCTGATCCTCGACGTTGTTGTCACCCTACGTTTAATCTACACATTTTACACATATATTCATGTATGTTTACTAATGTAATTACCGTTAAAAACTATTTGTTAAATTTTATATAAAAATAAAAAGTTAAACTGTACATTTCTGAAATAACCATACATTATAATAGAGAAATAAATCACATAAAATTAACGAAAATTATACTTTATTATGGCAAATTGAGACTACGTAAGTCGTAAACAAATTATAATTGTTATCAAATTTATGGTCTCATAACTAGGCAATCCAAACTTATTTGTATAAATGTTAGGTTATTTTATTTTTTAAAGAATATTGCTGGTAATTTTAAAAGCCACGTAGCATTATCTCAAAATATTATCCATTTGTGTAATATATTTGTACAAATAATCATGGTATGTATTATTTAATTAACAATAAAAAATATTCAATTAAAAATATAAAAAGTTGTACCTATGTTGCTTCTAGAACATGCTACAAATGTAATCAATTTTTTTTTCTTCGCTACGAAATGCCTGAACTACGCGCTGCTACGCGCTGCTACGCTCTCGTTGCTACGAATTCGTAGAACGCTACGAACTTAACATTTGTATGTAATTAGAAATATCACTGTAGTATAAAAATCAAAATACAGGGAATTGTTATATGTAATATAATTAATATTTTTCACATATTGTCAACGTTTTGTACGGCAAAACCCACTATTATTATCATGCATGTAGTTGTTAGTATATAAGAATGTATCTAGCTGATAAACTTAAATACCACCATAATATCTACAGAGAAATAAAACTTAAAAACATATTAATAAAATACAAAGTCATTTAAGTATACTATAGGCCATAATGTTATTGAAATTTGTCGTCTTTCTATATTGCCATAAAAATAGTTTTTTTTCTATCTATATATCGAACAGCTTTTGAATATATATTGTACTAAAATTTCCTAATTTCTTCCTTTTGTCTAGTTATTTTCCATCTCTTTTAAATGTAATAAACCAATGTAAATATTAATCAACAGTGCCAAACTATCAGGAGTAAAACTCTAATGATTTGGTCAGAATATAATTGTTTATTAAATGTAATATATACGTATATTGTGTAATAAATAAATAAATGTGTATAAATTATATGTATTTTATTTGTCTCCTTTTTTTCTTCTTATAAATTTACTCTGCATAGTGACACAATTTAACATTACAATATAGCCTGACTTAAGACTAATAAGTAATTGAAGTCTAACCTAATGTACTAAAAAAAATATTTAACATAAGAAAGTGTCCAAAGAGAAAGTTAAAAAGCGAGTGTACTCCTCCCTCAAAGGCCGGCAACGCACCCACTCAAAATGAGTGTCTATGGGCTGCGAAGACTGCCCTTTTTGGTCGTCCCGCAAGCTCGTTTGCCCCCCTATTATATAAAAAAAAGTGTCCACTAACACTACGAGTACTTACAGTCTCTATTTCTCTCCTAGGTTAATTTCTAGAAATGTAAAATTTAGTTTAAAGAAACATATATACAAAGGTATATATAACAGGCAAACGGGCAAAATGCTCTGATGGATCTGAGGTTCAATCATACCTGAAAGCTCGCAAGTGCGTTGTCGGCTTTTAAAGAATTGGTGCGGACCCTAAGACGAATTGGTTCGTAAATACTTCAGTTGGCAGCTGGTTCCACCTAGTATCAAGAACTATTCAACGTTTTTTTCTGTATAAAGCTAGATTTGACAGGACTTAATGAGATTGTGATTTTAGCTACGTACGTATAGATAATATGGACTTATGTGAGCTATGGAATGTTGAGAGCAGCCGTGTTTGCGTACATACTTGTATAGAAGTCTCCTGCATAGGATAGTCTAAATAATCAAATCAAAATGAAAAAAAATCAAAATCAAAATACGTTTATTCAATTTGGATGCGTCTTAGCGCATGCTTATGAATGTCAAAAACGTTTACAAAATTCGCGAAAGAGCAAGACTACGCCATCCGTTCGCAAAACTACCAGGAGGCCTTGTTCTGAGAAGAACGGGCAAGAAACTCAGCAAGTTTTACCCTCCCTCTACATTACAATTACTCAAAGGAAAATGTCATAAACCACAACGTCATTAAGGTTACATAAGTAAAAAAAAAATATAAAAATCTGTTCTGTAATTTACCACATTCACCATTACACACAAATCAAATTATAAGAATATAATTACAACTATTGCCAAGCGTTTTCATCTTCCAGGTAGTCATTGACTATGTAGTAACCTTTACACTTTTTTAATATATATACCTTAATGTACATATAAAGTTAGTTTTATCTTGCCATGGTATCAAATATGCGATTTCGAAGTAATTATTAAATAAAGTTACAGCCATAAATCTCAGCAAATCCAGATTCGTCTCCACGATAAAAACTATCTAAGAGTGTAAATAAAGACAACGGTGAATGGTTTATGTCTGGGAAAGGGATAAGTTTGAATTTTTCATGTCTTATTCAGTTTTACTTAAAGACGGTCTCTCGGATTAAGCAGATTAGTTTGCTTGAATTTATATATTAGGTTTTTTAGTTCACACGTAACTTTACTTTTAATTTGTTGAGAGTTTATACATAATTATAGCTAAGAAGCTAATTAAGACTAGCTGTACCACGCTTCGCTGTGACACATTGTGGTTGAAGGGTTGAGAAATGAGAAACAAAGCAAAGAATACATTTCATATAAGTGTAATTTGGCAATTGTGGAAAAAATAATAAAAAAATGCGGATTACATATCATGCTAAAACTTCAGCTCGATCGGTGCAGAACTTTTTGAGTTTTTGAATCGTACACAAACCAACATAACATTTTTATATATAAAGATGTGTGTGTACAATAAAATAAAATTCTATAATAGTATTAATCTAAAAGTCTTTAAAAAAACAACGAAGCATCGTTATCAAAACATTCACTCTCTCAGCTATCTCTCTGACGAGGCTTTGGGCTCCGATACTAGAAACTTCCGCACTGCCTGTCCTGGGCCACTTTCCGTCCGATTCTAGCTTCCAGTTGCAGCTGGCCTCCATACTGGTCATCCGGTAGCCACTGCACACTACAATTAAAAATAAAACGTAAAAATATGAATCACAAAAATTCGTTTATTAATATTCCAGCACTCAACACCACATAGAAAAGAAAAGGAATTCAATACATATTTTTAAGTTGAATGTAGAAGTCGAAGTAAGAAGTAGACATGGGGAGAAATTGGCTGTGCCAAAAATCAATCTGAAACTGTTTCGGAAAAACACCTTTTGTATGGCAATTAAGGTTTACAATAAATTACCAAAAGAATTAAAAGATCTTCCGTCAAGAGTCTTTAAAAACCGACTTGGTGTATTACTTTTGAAAAAAATTTACTATTCAATAAATGATTATCTGCGTGAGACAGTGTAGTTGATATAAATTTAATAAAGTATGATATGATGTGTACGGTACAAATTATATAAGAATTGACTTTGACTAATAGTGTAAAATGTAAAATTCCTCAAGACAAATTTGCGCGCCATTGTGTGTGGCGCCATTGTGTTGGAATATGCGAACTTGCGATTGTACCACCTTACACATTTTTGTACCAGATTCTTGCAATAAATAAATTATTATTATTAAATAAATTAATAATCTTTATTCAAAGTTATCGTATCTTAAATAGAAGTAATTACCAAATATCGACAAAGATAAACCACTTGCTAATAACAAGGCGGGCACTTTTTGAAGGGAGAGTTAACCCTTCTCAACAAACTTAATCACTAACTTGTATCTGGTAATTATTTGTTATTGATCATACTTTGACACTTTCATTAACGAGCAAGTATTTTGGTGGTGTAAGTAATGGAATGACACGTTAATGGTTGTTTACTTATCAAAGTAAGATATCTAAAGATTAATAACAGTATAAGTCTATTGTTCTGACCCGCTGCTTGTTTATTGAAGAAATTGTTTGCTATGAATCATTTCGAATATGCGTTATATACGATTGCAATGGTAGGCCGTAAATCACTATTAGTATACACCGTATACACTATAGTGTACAGTGTAAACTGTATGTAACTATATGTATGGTTTAGTGTCAGAACTTAATTAAAAAAATTTAAACTAAAGAGATGGGACCTCATACCACAGCTATAGAACACAAATTAAATATATGACAACCACGAGACAATTTTTTATTTCTAGATATACAAAAGACATCAACATCCCAGCTAGGAACAGTTTTTTTTTTTTGTAAATTCAACTGACGTGTTTGGTATAGTTCTTTACATATTATTTATGTTTCCCACTTATTAAACCTTCCCTGAATGTCCACGAGATCACAATAAGCCAAATTCAGCCAGTCCAATTGGACAAACGAACAGCAATTCATTTATATATAGACTAGCTGATCCGGCAAACGTCGTTTTGCCATGTATTATAATGTGTATTTATAATAAAAAATAGGGGTTGCTCGTAGAGGGGTGAAAATTAGGGGTTATATGTATTTTTTAATGATGTATCATAAAAAAATACCCTTAACATTTGGGAGGATGAAAAATAGATGATGTCCGATTCTCAGACATACCCAATATGCACACAAAATTTCATGAGAATCGGTCAAGCCGTTTCGGAGGAGTTTAACTACAAACACCGCGACACGAGAATTTTATATATTAGATATAACTATTAACTATGCTTTACACTACATAAAATGAAAAAAGAACGTATACCAAAATATACAAGGGCAGTTAAACAAAATATTAAAAGATCATGTCTATAAATACATTCCAAATTAATTCTGTACCGAAGCTACAAAATCGTTTCAATATATTTAAAACGAGGATTAATTGTAACGAGCTGACGTTTATTGCTCCAAAAGATTGATTGTCAAGACCATGAATGGTGAATTTCTTAAAACAAAGCTAGTATACAGGTTGCCCAAAAAGTCGTGGATCAAACGCAAATAGGGGATAGATGAGGTCATCAGCTGCAAACAATTGTTCTACGGGAGGTCTCTAAGATATTAGAGCGACTCATGGCCATGTGTAATACATTTTCAGAATCCCTATTAAATGCGCCAAAACTTGTAATACAGGGTCACTTTTCGGTAGAGTAATTTTTTCACAGTGGGGTCCATAGTAAACAAAAAGTTATCATTTGAAAAAAATTTATATCTTCAATACACTCAATAAACAACTATAAATAGTATGTCTAACGCAAGAACTCATCAGTTCCAATCTAGTGGATATTATGAAAAAGGATGTAGATTTTTTAGAATTTTAATAAGAATTAGTAAAAAAAGTCAATTTTCTTATAAAAACGCAAAATAAATTATAACTCTGCAGGGGTTGAGCTTAGAGACCTCTCGTAGAACAATTTTTTTGCAGCTGATGACCTCATCTATCCCCTATTTGCGTTTGATCCTCGACTTTTTGACCACCCTGTATATCACAAGTCGCTTTTGTTGGTTTTATTGACTGGTTTTTGATCGTTGTGAGATATAAATGATTTTCTGCAAATTTAAAAATAGAACAACTCGGTCAGCGACTTGTTTGTCACCAAAGAGAAGTGTTGGCATAGTAGACTCCTCTCATTCCTGAGGTCGAAGCCGGCTGTGCACCAATGGACTTTCATTCTATGTGCGCATTTAACAATCGCTCGATCGGTGAAGGAAAACATCGTGGACCCCAAAACGACGACGGCGTGTATCAGGCACAGGAGGCTGATCTTCTACTTGCCTATTAGATTGATAATAAAATGATCATGAAACAGATACAGAAGTCTGTGGTCCAGACCTAAAAAGGTTGTAGCGCCACTGATTTTTTTGTTTGTTACCAAGGCTCTTCAGGTTTAGCCACCATTTAATAAAGTATATTTTATTTTTATTCTGTATAATTCCCCCACGTTATCATTTTATATATAACTGACACAATTCTGCATTCGTCTTACTGATGTCTTTTTGACGTGACAACGTCTTATAATTCGATGGAGCCGGCTGCACGCACGAAAAAAACATGACTCATGCGGCGTTACCTCGCTCTGAGGCGTTACCTCTCTCTGAGGCGTTACCTCGCTCTGAGTCGTTACCTCGCTCTGAGGCGTTCCATTTAAAATTGACATAATTGTATTTATGCGTACAAATAAATGTAACTTGATCAATTCAATTGTGATTTCCATTTACCTCCTTCTCTATATCCATACAAAATACCTATCAAACAAATAAAATTTAATTTTTTTTTTGAAAAATGCAACCATCCCATCAATATTTTTTTATGACGTTGTCACGTTCAACTATCGTCAGTAAACCGACTTTACAGACAACCGATTTTTTATAGACAAGTGGGTGATTAATCAACTGTATCTTACACATGTCCAGCTGCGTAAGTTTTAACACACCACACTAGAGTTAAGAACCGCAAAAGTAGCCATGTGTTAAAAAAGCAATATATAAAAATATCATCCATGTATATACTATAAATAAAATAATCTTTTACGTGAATAAATCCTTAAGTTTCACTTTAAATGCGCTCATTCTTCGCAGACACCATACAGACACGTCATAGTTTATAACACGGGTAAATAAAATAAGAGGATTTATGAATCAAGTACATTGAAAATAAAATACTTTTCTCCTTGGTTTCTTTATCATATCTTTGTTGTTTTGTTCATATGCTATTTATACAGAATCTTAAAATACTGTGACGCTCGACGTCGCGATTGTAATAAAAAGCAGTTTTGCTAGATTTATTTATACTATTTGCTACACAGGTGGTCTCACCGTTGTAGCAGAATATACATCAGGGGCTATTTTTCGAGGCCGTCCATAGGTTGTATGAGAAAAAACGGCGGTGGTAAAAGAGTGGCGGAGAGTTTATTGCCAGTTCTTCTCTTCCGTTCTACGCCCTTGATTTGAGAACTGGCAGTAAATGTAACATTAGAAGCATTTAGCATTTAATATTTATTTCTTTTGTTTGTTGATAATGTTTTATCCCCTATGTTTTATACAAATGTATATGGAAGTGCCGAAAAACAAATATGAATATCAAAAGCCGGAAGAGGCTTATACGACGGGGTTCCAACCCTATACTATAGACCTAACCAAACACTAAACTTTATTTAATACATTCTAAATTAAATTTTATATAAATATATAATATATATATACACATATATATTTTGTGTTATGTTATTATTATTTTTATAGCATTATGCAAACTTTATTTCACCTTAATATGTTTTTACGTAGTCTACTAGAGACTATTCCCTGTTTTTACCTAACCTATTTTTTTATTTATATTGTTCCAGTTTTTCTCTCCATAAAAACCTTCCTGAACAACATATTTAAACCTTCATTTTTATTAACATATATTTTATTAAAATACATATCAATTAATTACAAGACATAAATAAAATTCAATATAACATTTCGTTATAAATAAATCATAACAACGTCGCCAAATCTTATCTCGGCTCTCTCGTGTTTATGAGTTGTCGAAGACAATAAAATCGATAAAGGACTGCAAATAATCGGTGGTGACCCGATTTGGAACGGGTCACGACATTGCATGGGGTGATAGTGTGGGCTATAATTTTTGCTACAAACGTTATGCGATGGGATGTTAAGCTCATACGACACATGAATGAAAAAAGCCTTAAGCCGGCCTTTCTTGGATAAAAGAGCAGAATATTACTTAGAGATATAATAATGCCGAATCTAATATTTGGTATAGAGTAAAATTAAGGTGCTTTTCAGAAAGTGGAAATCGTAACCTTTTTTAATTTTATAGAAAATATTAGCTGACCCGGCAAACGTTGTCTTGCCATGTATATTATTTCTAGGAAACATTTTGTTTGTTAAAAATAACCATCTACGATAATAAAAAATATGTATGTATGAGTATTTTTGTATGCTGTATCATTAAAAAAAATTGTTTATAAAAAAATTTTTTTTCGGGATGGACACCCCTTATCATCTTTGAAAGATAGATAATAGCCAATTCTCAGACTTAGTGAATATGCATAAAAAATTTCATAAATTTAAATTTAAAAAAATAAGAATCGGTCGAGCCGTTTCGGAGGAGTATGGGAACGAACACGAACTTGTGAAACGAGAATTTTATATATTAGTTACAAACAGATGCATAAATAGATAGTTATTAAATTAGAAATTAAAAACACACATTACAAATAGGAGGTTAAGTTACTAACATAATGTCATAGGACCTCATAGAGGACGTCCACAGTGAGTCTGTATGGCGTTCGGTGTTTTCGCATTTGAACTCGCTTCAAGTCTTTCCGGCTTTTTTTGCTTCATATGCAGTAGATACTCCAACTCCGTAGATACGGAGTGTAGGGTTTACCCCGTACCACTTGCGTTGCTTGATCTGCTCGTTCCACGGCAGCGCTCAAACTGTTGCTCGTTGGAGATTTTCTTGGGCAAGCGGATGTCACATCCGGTATTATCTAGCGGTAGCTATTTTTGACTTTTTCATATATAAAGTTGTCACAACTTTATATATGAAAAAAGTCAAAAATAGCTACCGCTAGATAAACGATTATGATGCATATTCTTAGTCTAAGTGGGTCACCGCGAATATGAAAAATAAGAGGACGTAATAAGTCATTAATGTAGAACCGAGTTAAACTTTTGCGCCCATAGATGGCATTGATATAGCAATATCTCAAATCTAAATCACCAATAACAAATTGGTAACTGCTAGATGACGCAATCTCAAGCTCAAGAAAATCGGTCGAGCAATTTCGGAGAAGTTTAATTACAAACACCGTGACACGAGAATTTTATATATTAGAAGTAAATTGATAATAAAAAAAAAGCTTATCAGGCCTGCTATGAACCCCTTTTTATGCACAAAACGGTAACAAAATAGTCTTGACTTAATGAATACAAATGTTTAATATACAGCCTAGAAAGAAAAGCCTATGGACCAAATATTTCCTAAGGTCAATATTTCATAGTGCCCGATAACTCTGACAGCTACAAATTACTCCACAACTCACTATCAGCAATCTTTATATCTAAAATGTTTATTATATATTAGGTATAAGTTCGTGACTCTTTCGAATTTCTTCTTACATAAAAAATGTGTCACAACTAAGGAAACTGGTTAAGAACTTCCAGTATGTACGGACGCAAAAGAAAGTGTTTCTGATTTCAATATTTTCTTTTTATACCTTGTCATTCTAAGTGACATCACACAGATTTTTTTTTAAAATGTTTTCCAGATAATTCCCCGACTATGTAGTCGTCGGAGATGTTAAAAAGCTTACATAAATGGTATTAGTAACCCGAATGTTTACTTTCTATTACTATATTTCTATATTACTACTAGTAGACTCGGCCAAGCGTAGCTCTGGCTAAGATTTTTGTTATATTACATAGTAGTAAACTATTCAAGGGAAACGGTAGGAGAACTTATGTGAAAGGTAGATGACAGCTTATGTGAAACGTTGATAATTTTAACACAGCGCCATCTGTTAGAATTGTATCAAATAATAAACAAATATTTTGCAATAAATTAAAATTGCGACTATAATTTGAGATTTAAACTATCCTATCTCTCAAGTTGGATCGAACTGCACATGGTGTGCAAATTTGATTGATATCGGTTCGGTAGTTTAGGAGTCCATTGAGGACAAACATTGTGACACGAGATTTATATATATTAAGATTAACTCACATGACGTCATTGGGGTTCTTAAGAGTGCGAATCCCAGACAATTGTTGTCTATTTATAGAGTTCATATTTTTTTTTATTATACGGAAGCTGTACTATAGAGTATGACGCCACTTGTTCATCATCAGTATTTGTATGTGTACGGACGTTCAGACGTGGTGAAACTATTATCAAGCCTTTAACGCCAAAAAAATTACCAAAAAGTGTAAACTATAATGTACAAAATAGAAACGGTCATTAGGGTTGGAACTATCCCAAAAATCCTGGGTATAGGCCAGAGCATTCATCACCCTTAAAAGCCGTCAACACACCCATGAGTGTCTACGGTAGCTGCCTTTTATGGCTGTGCCATAGACTCGTTTGCCCTACATCAAATAAAAAGGGTAATACCATTATATCCATTGCCTGCTCGGTACAGATGTGTTATCATTAAATAACACTTGTGAAATGAAATATAATAGATCATTAAATATTATTCCAACAATACATTATCTATTTACACTATCAATTTAGTCAGCCGCAAACATTACCAACATCGAGAATTGTGGGATGGGGTTTTTATTCAAATCGTAAGCAGACTTAGTGACTACGTCTTTTATATAATCCTAGATACTTCACTGAAACTTTAATGTATAGTATTTCGGTTCTATATGAACTAAATAATATTTCTAATACATATATGTATTATCCTAAAATTATCGCAATTTCTGATTAGAATCGAAAGGAAAGTAAAGAGAAAAAGTAAAAAATGTTTTTTTCTGTGATCGCTCATTTGAGACACAGATACGCGACAGCCGTTTATTCATTTGACTAATCATATCAATAAACATCATATTTATTTTAATATAACACAATACAAAACGCCATCTTTAAAGGTACACTTCCAAAGGGACCAAACTTTTAAAATTTATTTTAATCTCAAAAAATCTATTTGTTCACTTTTAAATACTATTATTATAACTCCGTAGGCTAAGAATATTATGAATACTGTATATTTGTGTGTTGGAAATATACAATACATATACAATTATATGCGTTAAGTATGCCACGGCGTATATGTGAACTGCTAAAACCCATCATAATGAAACAAAATAAATTGTTTTAAATTTCGTTTCACATTAAGCTAACAACCATGGATAGATGATCAACTGCATCTTGAAGGATGATGTGAACAGTCATGGGAGAATAGCTCTTAGAAGTAGGTATTTTTTTATATAACAGGGAGCAACATCAAACGGGCAGGAGGCTCACTTGATGTTAAGTGCTAGACATTGCCAGAGGGCTCGCAATTGCTTTGCCGGCACTTTAAGAATTAGTACGCTTTTTTCTTTGAAGGGTCCTGAGTCAGATTGGTTGGGAAATATTAGTAAAAGAAAGAAAGAAAAGAAAAAACTTTATTATACACAATATACAGGATGTTTAGATTAGGTAAAGTACACTGGCCCCCACACTAGGATTCCCTGTGTTGTGGGCAGCCATTCTCTTCCTTTTTGTATTTTATTCCTTTTGTATGTATATAGTATTTTATAAATCATATTAATGATTTCTACACGTTTATATTTACACTTCTTTTTGCACAATCAGAATATTTTCAGTATCAGCATATGACAGGTTAACAAGATATTGTTTGAGTTGTTTAGTAAATGTTTGTAATGTGATTTTTGAAATACGTAAGAAAAAAGTAACGCTGCAACCTACTGCATCTTCAATACACAAATTTTACTTACACTTTTATGATAAATTCTTCTCCATCATATAACCTTGAATCGGTTATCCCCTAATCATGTTCGTTAGATTTTTTTATAGAACAGGGGACAAACGAGCAGGAGGCTCACCCGATGCTAAGCCCATGGAGGCTCGCGAGTGCGTGCCGGCCTATTAAGAATTAGTACGCTTCAAGGACCCTAAGTCAAATTGGATATTTCAATAGTTAAATTTTCTATTTTATGGTTATCCTAACAAAAGCAAACCGTGTTTAAAACTAGACAATAGCTCACAAATAGTACTGCACATAAATCTATGTAAATTTCGCTGGACCTGAATATAAAGAATACACGAGCTTAATAGTAGCTTTCATAATGTATTCCTGCTGAGTTTATTATTTAAGAATTGAATCAATTTAAATAATAAAGAGATCACAAACAATTTAAACAAGGTACAAGAAAGGTCCGTTTTATTTTTGGAATGTTTTAAATGCTGAGTTGGTATAGCTGATAACTCCAAGTTCCAGGATTTCAGTACTGGTGGAACGATATTTGATTGGGGTGGGCCTAGAAGGCTGATCTCCTATAGACGCCTATAATGAATGATCATCAGAAAGCCAAAGCCTATAAATATGTAACATCACTATATGTATGTATAGTACTAGCTGATCCGGTAAACGTTGTTTTGCCATGTATATTAAATAATATAGGAACTAGGAAACATTTTTTAAGTTCAATAAAAATAACTATCTACTATAATAAAAAATAGGGGCTAATCGTAAAGAGGTGAAAATTAAGGGTGGGAGGTATTTTGGTATGCTGTATCATAAATAATAAAAAAACTGTCTGTAAATAATGTCTTAAAAATAAAAAATAAATTTAGGGATGGACCCATAACATTTAGGAGGATGAAAAATAGATGCCGCCGATTCGCAGACCTAACTGATATGCACACAAAAATTCACAAAAATTGGTCTTGTTATTTCGGGGGAGTTTAATTACAAACACTGTGACTCGAGAATTGTATATATTAGATATAAAACTACAATATTATCTATAATAAGGTTATCTAAAAATGCTTAAGCTACAAAGGACTCTCATAGAGCTTACGAAGTATATTGACAATCTCCCAAAGGGCTAAAAGGTCAGAAACGGTCACATAAAGTGTGTAAGTTCCTTTTATAGAACGTAAAATATAGCCTAAGGGCGTAGGGCGATCTGCCTTAAATATTATAGAATTAATGAGGAATATTAGAAATAAATAAAACTTTGTTTCGATTGTCATCTCCATATACATATTATGTCACATTACTCTTTCATTTTTTTTTTTGATAGAACGGGACAAACGGGCAGGTCACCTGATGTTAAATGATACCGCCGCCCATGGACACTCTCAATGCCAGAGGGCTCGCGAGTGCGTTGCCGGCCTTTTTAAGAATTGGTACGCTCTTATCTTGAAGGACCCTAAGTCGAATTGGTTCGGAAATACTTCAGTGAGCAGCTGGTTCCACAAAGTGGTGGTGCGCGGCAAAAACTGCCTTGAAAAACGCTCAGTTGTGGAACGGCGGACGTCGAGGTGATACGGGCATATATACGGGCATATATGATATATTATAGATATCATCCAAATGGTTCTATGTAAGCATTTTATTTTTCAAGCTACGAATGAATTTATTTACGCCATTACTTTCCATTGATAATTTTTTCAAGGCAAATATACGATGTCTATGTCATAAAAAATAGATTATACAGCCGAAGCTCAAACGCACGATATGCAGAGTTGAAAGTCGCAGCTCAACTACTAGACTAACACTCTTTGTGCAGCTAACTTGCTGACAGCCAAAAAGATTGACAATTGTCAGTTTGATTTTGACATGCACGCGCCCAGGTAACTGATTGTTGACATCTAAGGTGTCATTATTGAGAGCACGCGCGCAACAAATTTCAAACATATTTTTCTATGATTTATCCTACAACCGCATTTTACTATGTACTCATTGGACAAGAATATCAAAGTTAAAACAGGAAACCATCATCACCAAAGGTTAGTGCTAGCTTTATAGGATTTATATTGATATTCCTTTTATTTACTTATTGTAAATTATAAAATTTATATCGAGTGAAAAATGGATTTGACGATACGGCTTCCTTTCTACGTAACTATTTATTGATCGGTATTGAAGAAAATGATGTTAAATTAAAATAATGATTTAATAAATAATGCTCAGAAGGACTTACAGCTACTCAGCGAATGGTTAAAATATAACTTATTAACTATTAACACATCTAAAACATCTCATATGATTTTCGCCGCAAGAAATAAACAGATTTCAGACTACCCACCACTAATAATAAATAATGATGCAATAAAACGCTCAACTCAAGAAAAGTATCTCGGACTAATATTAGATGACCAGCTCTCCTGGAAGTCGCATATCGATCATGTCAAAACAAAACTAATGTCATTGTTAGTTGCACTACGTACAGTTGCACACTGCATCCCAAAAAAAATACGAACTATTATATACAACTCTTTAGTAAAATCAAATCTTGAATATTTAATTGAAATATGGGGATCAGCCGCGAAAACTAATCTAAATAAATTACAAAGGACCCAAAACAAAATTATAAAAGTGTTATTCCATTATAATCACCTAACTCCAACTAAAATATTATATGAAAAAACAAAAATACTAAATATTAGACAACTATATATATACTACACATGCATCCTAGTAAAGAAAATTATAACAAATTCCATACAATCTAATATAAAATTACATAAAAAAACAAATACAAACCACTTGAGGAAAAAAAATAATCTTCAACTTATAACACCGCGGACTAATTACGGAAAAACAACAATATTATTCGAAGGAGCACAGTTGTTCAACAACTTACCAGAAGAATTGAAACTGTGCGAAAATATGAATGTTTTCAAAGGAGGTCTAAAAGATTATTTGCAATCAGTAATGTTTCCAACGCCCTAGAGAGACTAATATTATATACTTTTAGAATTAAGTACCTACTGTATCTCATTGTAAGCGAACTAGTATTAAGTTCTTATGAGTAATAAAGTTCTTTAAACCTAAAATAAAAAAAATGGTGCGTGTACTTATATACGCGCGTAAGAAGTTATACTTCTTTGGCTTTCTTTATTTATTTTTTTTTTTATATAGAACAGGGGGCAAACGGGCAGGGGGCTCACCTGATGTTAAGTGATACCGCCGCCCATGGACACTCTCAATGCCAGAGGGCTCGCGAGTGCGTTGCCGGCCTTTCAAGAATTGGTACGCTCTTTTCTTGAAGGACCCTAAGTCGAATTGGTTCGGAAATACTTCAGTGGGCAGCTGGTTCCACAAAGTAGTGGTGCGCGGCAAAACTGCCTTGAAAAACGCTCAGTTGTGGAACGGCGGACGTCGAGGTGATACGCGTGGAATATCGTACTCTGCCTCGACGTCCGATGACGAAACTCAGCTATTTTCCGAACAGTTTTACAGTATTAATCCGAACAACTCCTCTGAACACTCTCCATGGTAAATGCGGTAGAAGATGCAGAGTGACCCCACATCTCTACGCAACACCAAAGGATCAAGCCGCTCGGAGAGGGATTGGTCGTCGACGATTCGAACCGCTCTGCGTTGAATACGGTCAAGTGGAAGGAGCTGGTACTGGGGAGCCCCCGCCCAGAGGTACTCCATGTGGGGCCGAATTTGCGCTATATATAAAATATTATATTTTATATAAAGCGCTTTATATAAATATTAAATAATTATATAAAGCACTTTATATAAATATTAAATAATTAATAATAAATATTTAGCGTTAATAATTTAACAATATTTAATATTTAGTATATTATTCAATTATTAATTAATATTAATAATTATTATTATTTATTATTTTATTATATTATTAATTCAATTTAATAACTAGGTATGTTTCATAACATTTTAACTAAGTAACAATAGGTCTTTGTGAAAAAGCATTGCTAAATTTCTTTGAAAAAATAATTAAAACTCCTTTATTTGTTTAAAAGGTACTACAAATGTCATTATGGTCATTCAAAATTCTTAGCATAGCTGCTAACGTCACGCATATTCTATTTCTTTTTACTTGTAGATAGTCTTATTCCCATCTCGCTCGCGCACACTCGGCGCCCATACTAATAATTTTGTGTCACGGTGCGCACGCATCGTAAAATTTCACTCTCATAAATTTTTCATAACGCGCCTAAAGAAGTATAACTTCAAAACAAAACATAAAAACCTTATTTTAGGCGAGTCATAAAAATAAAAAAAATCTAGGCCACCAACAAAAAAGTAAAGTTTTAGACATTCTTAGTTTAAATTTATTTGCATTCTATTCACGACAAAACATTCGGCTTCAGTATTCAGCACAAAATCAAATTCAAAATGTTTATATAATCTAAATATTTATTTTACTTAAATAGCATGGCCAATTAGCAAATATTTCTATTATTTTCTACGTTGCACAAATAGATAAAAAATAACATGGATTCTCAACGTAAGTAAATTTTATTGTAAGTAATAAATATTGTTTTATGACCTTAACTTGATTCCGAAGCAGAAAAATAGCTTTAGTCTCTAGATAAACTGCTCTTTTTAAACATTAATTTAAAAAATAATTGAATACCTTAGTGAAAATAATTATAATTAATACCTATAAAACATGCAATAAATACATTAGGGTTCATTCAAATGGTTAAACCTATTTCTCGTTTTTACATAAGATTTTTAAATGTTGATGATTATTTCGAATATTTGGACCTTTTTGTAAATATATTAGGTATGTATTCCATTTTTAGCTCTATCCTTAGTATTGTTTTTTGTGATATATTATTTATGTAAGCATTACGGAAAAAAAATATATGATTTACTCGAAAATCCGGGCCTTAAGAAAAAAGTGAAAAACTAAGTTCGACAACACGACTGATGATGTCACAGTTGATTTTGAAAAATAGCTTCACGATAAATGTAGATGGAAGGGGTGACCTCCCTCTAAAAACATGCTTGATTAAATAAAGATACTTTTGCTTAATCTGTCATATAATTATGTAGCATGTTGAAATGGGGTCACTGGATATATACTTATGTATACTGGTTGTTGTATATTTGATTGAAGGCTTTCACAACATTGTCTCTCTTATGGCTGCAAGCCACAGATGAATCTTCTTGAACTACTAACTTTACTCGTCCCTATTAAAAATTGTCTGTAGGGGACGGCATTATACACAAATATACAATTCTCCATATTCCAGAGAGCTCATATGGAGATCTTTTAGACCTGACAGACACCGCATCATCATCGTCACATACAGGACTATTTGAAACTAATGAAAATATTGTGCTAGAGCTTCACGACATCAAGAAGGGAGGCCCTACACCCCAAACGGATACTGCGCAGACAGACTCGAAAAAGAAGAGAAGAAAGAAGCGAGCCCAACCAGCAACTGATAAAAGTACTACTTCAACGTCGAGTGCTGCCTCAGATAGTGGGCCCAAGATCGAAGATCAGGGGAAAGAGGAGTTCTATGATGCCAAGGGGAGCGTGCATGCCCTGCCAGGTTAGCAGTCTGCACTAGTTAAGTTTAGTAATAGTTGTTTTATGTATACGTACCTTAGATCCAGTTACACCAATTTGATCAGTGATCCCCAGTGGGGGGCCCCAGGCCTACAGGGGGAAATTTGATAGTTAAGGGGGGAGATTTGATTGTTAAGGGGCAATTTGATTGTTAAGGTCACTTATAAACCAACGAGACTTGAGACTGAAGTAACCAAATTGGAACCTAATAGAAAATCTCTGTGCAGCAAGCATGAAGCGGAAAGATCTCCACGTAATTTAAAAATCTTTATTACAATTTCTGTTTTTGAAATTGATTTCTTCCTAAAACCTTTTTAAGAGAGTTAAGATTCTTAAGTTAACAATTCGATTTTTATATTAAAAAATGTTTCTTACGTATTGGCATAAGAACTTAAGAAAGGCTAATGTGGGGCATGGCTCAGAAAAGGTTGGGAAACACTGAAGCCGAAATGAAATTGACCGTTGTGCAATACTATGCCTGCTTTGCAGAACGTACTTTCCAAGTTATATTTGACAGAGATATTTTATTAGATATATGTAATGTGTATATAGAGAGACTTGTACTAAATAAACAATCAATAATTTATTTGAGACCTCAAATAAAGTTTGCTATAAATATATTATTATTTAGAGAGTCAAGCAAAGCCTGCTGCACCTTTAGTTCTCGCACAAGCACACTCTGAACATGGACAAGATCCGAAAGCACCCGTAGCCGAGAGAACGTCTGCAACGCAACGCCAGCCTTCCACTATTACGGTAATACCTCATTGTCACTCAGCTTTTGCTACTTCGCCGCTGCCGGAATCAATACCCTAAACTGGATTGTCACCTTTACTTTTTTACCGAATTACTCGCAACTATGGCAATAGCAGCGACACGAGCAGTGGCTGCTCACATCCCTTCAATGTTTCCTTCTAGGTACTAGACTCGCAAAGTAATTGAAAATTTTGTCCTTATTGTTCTCGTGTTCTTGGTGATGACAATAAGTAACATATTGGGATATACAAAAGGTTATACACCCTTGTGTTAGACACTTCTTTGAAGTTTTTGCTTTAGGTATTTTCGTTATTAGATATAATATATATAGTATATACTATTAAAATTTACTGAAGTAATAAATACTTTTTGTATAAATTCAGACTGAAGCTGCATGAAACTGTTCAATAAAAAATAGAAATTATAAAAAAATACTTTATCAAATTAAAATATTACATTTTGTAGTATATTTAAGATATTTAATAAAGATTAATATTTTACAGAAACCTGTAGCACCACCCGATTCTTGATGTGTGAAGGTCAAAGATATAGAAGATCTTAAAATAGTTACACAAAGAAATGCCACTGATCACATTTTATTTACGCTCTGCTGTTCCCTTAAAGGTCACCTAAATTGGATTATTCAATAAACCGAAGTAATTAGAAAAACGTTTTTTATTTGGGTTTAACCTATATTTAATGATAGGTGCTAAAATCGCGTAACTAGTTGCCATTGCAATCTTCACACATGCTGTCATCTTTTTAGGGTTTAGTGGATCTTGCGCCCATTATCTGATCCGCTGGAATGTTACCCGTAGCTTTGCCGCATAAAACGCAATGCGCCGTATTCACATTTTCCGCGCTCATGATTCCACCGAACTACGAGTGCAGTACTTGTACTATATAGACCACAAGCCCATGAACAAAAAATACCTGTGAAATGACCCAACGTGAATTACGCTTAGAAGGCTGTTACTATATCTGAAAATAGCTCTGAGCACTATGCCGTCATTTCTGAGCGGTACATGTGAGTACGTGAGTGAATGGACTTTCTCATGTACAATGGGGGAATTTCGACTAATTATTAATGTACGGCTAAGTATAAGTGTATAGATGATTAAAAATAAATGTCGAAAAACCTAGTGCCGTACAAAAGTGATGGTGCCGGAAGTCGGTGCAAATTTTTAATTCGACGACAGTTGCAGGAGCAATATAGGTCATTTATTACTGTACGGCATTTGTGTCATTCCTTTTGGACACATATACAGATACTTTACCCGTAAACGCCGTACATATTCCCAGCGGAGCGGTCGAAAGCCAAGGGTCGCAACATATGTCTGATTAGCATATAGGTGATGATGATATGAATCAACATAAAATTAAATGATCTTGAGAGTACTTCACAAATAGATAACATTTTCCAGCATGCCGTACATTTTTTGTGGAACACATAGGTGTATGGGGCAAATTACTTTCCTCAGAAAAGAGTCATTTTCCGGTGACTTTTATCTGTACGGCAATAACACAGGTTATTAATACTTTAGACAATCTTCAATAAAAGATAAATGCCGTACACTTTCAATAGTCCGCTACCACCGCCTACCAATACAGGGCGTCCCAAAGTTATGGGAAATGAAGGGAAAGTACCTTAAATATCGTAGATAGGGTATTTTACTAAAAGAAGACTTTATGTTATTTTTAAAAGTTATTAATTCTGCATTCAAAGATTTTTTAAAAATTACTTGCCTCGTCTGGGAATCGAACTGACTTAAATGTAAAAAAACACCCCTACTTTTATGATGCCAATCGAAAGAATGGCCAAAAACTAATAACTCTTCTTAAGTAACATAGTATTTTAAAAGAAAGGAACAGCGTGAATATATCTTTTTAATCAAATTAAAAACATTATCTATCGTATTCGGCCTTAAAAAATTCCCTACGAGTCTGTTACTTTAGAAAAGTTATTAGGTTTTGGCCATTCTTTCGATTGGCATCATAAAAGTAGGGGTGTTTTTTTTAATTTAAGCCGGTTCGATTTCCAGACGAGGCAAGTAGTTTTAAAAAAATCTTTGAATGCAGAATTACTAACTTTTATAAATAACATAAAGTCTTCTTTTAGTAAAATACCCTATCTGCGATATTTAAGGTACTTTCCCTTCATGTCTCATAACTTTGGGACCCTGTATTATATATATTTTTGTTAAAAATATTTTTCCTTTACCTCTCTCTGCTGGTACGATAAGGCTGTAAATATACTTTACAGCCTTATGGTAGTATACTCAGATATGTACAGTTATTAATGACCTTAAGGGACACCTCAAACGTCGTCGAAGTTTTTATCAGCTGTAAAGAATAATCTGGAGTAAAATGTACGGCATCTGGTTTTTTTGTTTATTTATATTTGTTACATATAAAATAACAATAATCTTTGAAAATATTACTCCCCATATTACTCTAGGAGCATTTGAAAAGTCATCTAAATTTCGGAAATTTCATATATTTTTTATCATAATATTTTTATTTGTTACCATTTATAATGAACGGCTATAATGTACAACGGTAATATTTAGTAACATTATGTAAAAAAACAAGTTGCCGTACATTATTCTCTGATCTTACAGCAGTAAATACTTGGTAAATCCTGAAATTTCGATAAATATTTAATTACACAAATATTAACTATAATATTTGGACGGCATAATTATAAAACATTATTGTCCGTGTTAAATAATATTTTGAACATGTTGCCGTACATTTTACAATGACCTTAGGGTATATGGGTGTAGGGGTAGGGTTCCGACCCTTGGCTTTCGACCGCTCCGCTGGAAATATGTACGGCGTTTACGGGTAAAGTATCTGTATATGTGTCCAAAAGGAATGACACAAATGCCGTACAGTAATAAATGACCTATATTGCTCCTGCAACTGTCGTCGAATTAAAAATTTGCACCGACTTCCGGCACCATCACTTTTGTACGGCACTAGGTTTTTCGACATTTATTTTTAATCATCTATACACTTATAACAAAGCCGTACATTAATAATTAGTCGAAATTCCCCCATTGTACATGAGAAAGTCCATTCACTCACGTACTCACATGTACCGCTCAGAAATGACGGCATAGTGCTCAGAGCTATTTTCAGATATAGTAACAGCCTTCTAAGCGTAATTCACGTTGGGTCATTTCACAGGTATTTTTTGTTCATGGGCTTGTGGTCTATATAGTCCCCTCTAAATTTTTCTACATTTGCTGCACAGTTTGCCATTACCGAATAGGCAGTAAATACATCTTCAACAGTAACTGTATCATCTAGGCCTTTATGCCGAACACGACATTTTCTCTGCCCTACTAAAGCCCCGTATTCATGGGAAACATTTGTTGAGCAACAAAGTTGAATCAACGTGTTGCGGAGTTGCTGTCAACATGTTGCTGGCAACACTGCGTGTTGCAGAGTTGACAGCATCATGTTAACAAGCTCTCGCCCGACAAGCGTAAACATCAGTTTAGCGACAATTGTTGACGTGTGTGGACGAGTTTGCAACAGTTTATAAACATGGCAGTAGTGTGGAGCAATGATAAAACAATGCAAATAATAGAACTGTTTCAATCAAAAGCATTATTATGCGATTCCTCAATTATAGAATACAAGTATAGAAACAAAAATAACGATGCATTTGAAGAAAGTTCTCGAGCCCTAAATATGCATATCATCAAATTTTCTCTTTGCAGAAGATAGTTTCACACTCACCATCTCTTTTTCTTATTTTTATTAGAAACCCTATACATCAGATACAGAGAACACAACAACACTACTTCCTCGGGCAACATTTAAACGCAGACTGCCGTGTGGACAACTTACATTGATTTAAACAAAGTTTCCAGCAACATTCTTGCCGCTCATCCACAATGTTGATCAACTGTTGCTAAACAAATGTTTACCATGAATACGAGGCTTAATTCTCGCAACCATAGACACTTTTAATTTACGGCTTTTATATAAGCTTCGCCTCCTACTTTAATGAAACGTCTAAATTATATAATAAATGCCCAGATCAGACAAGGCTTCACTTTGTCTTGCTTTTGTTAGTACCGCGACGTAGGTAATATCTATGCCGCGTCCATTTTTTCAGCCTCCGTATCTAACATTACCAGTACTGCTCAAATCTTTGTAAATGTTATAAATTTTTAGATTTTGGTCAATCCCAATGAAATATGAAGCAACTAAAATTTTTCTATAATAAGTATTCGAAATACATAATTTTAGTTTAATAAAATTTGATGAGGGTGATCCAAAATATTTTTACTCGTCCGATCGTCACATTTTTTTGTTAGTCGATGATATTTATACCTTTCTGTTAATGATATTTGTTAATAGTTACGTCCTTAATTTATAATTTTATCGTGAATGTTTTGTGCTTTTTGTGAACTATTGTGAGGCAAGGTATCAGCATCAATCTAACCTCTCTTTGTTCCCAAACTATTACAATTTCTCTAAATCTTTACGGCTGACAATATTGTGTGTTATTATTCTAGTATAAGATTGTGTATCGACGACCACCTAACCTTTCTTTGTGGTACAATAAAAATAAATAAAATAAAAGTTTCTTCCTATACTTATGTAAAAATACCATAGTATTTTTATACACTACTAGCTGCCCCCGCGAACTTCGTTTCTCCTCAATGCCTGGCCTACCTTTTCAGTACATACCAACATGGAACATTTTGCTATGCTACCCCAGAGTTTGTTCGGTATTCCGGAATGAAAACATTTTAGGTTTTCTGTGATTTTTCTCTATATAAACCTCAGAGTTCAAGTCATAATTAACAAATAAAAAATAGGGGTTGATTATAGAGGGGTGAAAAAGGGTTGTATGTATTTTTGTATGCTGTATCATAAAAAAATAAAAACCAAAAATTTTGTCTAAAAAATAAAAAAATTGGATTCCCCTTATCCCTTAGGGATTTGAAAGATATATAGTAGCCGATTCTCAGACTTACTGAATACACATAAAAAAAATTATAAGAATCGGTCGAGCCGTTTCGGAGGAGTATGGAAAAGAACATTGTGACATGAGAATATTATATATTAGATTTATTATTATTACTACTAATCACCATGTCTCTCGATAAAGCCCTCTTCCAAATATCGCCATCTTAACCTGTCCTTCGCTATACTGTACCATTCTACCCCAGTTACTTGTATCGTCATGCCAACGCCTCACCTGTCTTCCAGTGCTTCTCTTTTTATCCCTTAGGTACCCCTGGATCCCCTCTTTATCCCTTTTTCCCTTCTCTTGTGTTTATATATTGCATTTTATTCTATAATTGTTTCTGTCATATAAATTTAATTGTTTCATATTCTGACATTGTTGACGTTGTCAATTATTAAAGCCGTGTGGTTGTTTACTTAATTTATTTTTTAATTTTGTTATTAAACTCGGGAGTCCCTTGGTGTGGGACATCCCGGGATTTTTCGGTGACTTTTTTTATTCATCTGAGACATGAAAATAATAAAAATCAAAGGCAAAATCCCAAACAAGTTTTTGTATAGTGATGGAAAAACCTACTAGACCGAAAAGTAAGAATAAGACTTCTGCAGCAAAGCCAAAATCTGCGAAGAAACGAAAAAGTGATGGTATTTATTTTTATACTTTTTTATTCAGATTAGTAGATATTTAGTGTCAAAAATCCTTAAGTCATATTTATCAGAATCATACGTATGGGATTATCTACTAAATTACTATTTTACAAAACACTTACGAATAGTATTTTTTTAGTTGCATTAAAATCCTTACGTTTGCTTACTTCCATTTGCTACTATCATTTGCAATATTGTTCAGTTATTTTTAACCAAAAGCTTTCTTTTCTATATTTATAAGTAGATCGCGAACTTGTTTGGTTTCTTTATTTAGTTTGGAGGTCCTAAGCCCCACTCAAATAACAGAAATAAAAAATCGGTTTAGATCGGTTTAGCTGACAAAACGTACTAACAAATCAACTTAGTATAATAATACGTGAGTGTGCCCATACAGTGACATAACTTGTTATCTCTTGATAATTTATCCGTATCATCTTCATGTCGATCATATTTAATCCTTTTAATGCACACCACAAAGTATGGTCTGCACATAATAACATTTTTAAAATAGTGTTTTAAGATCCTTTAAAAAATAATTGTGCCATGACCAGATAACAATCACTTAACATCAGGTGAGGTTGTGGTCTGTGTTGTTTAAAAATTTCCCCAGAACTCTCCACAAGGAACGCCTTTTGGTGTGAGTATCCAAGATTAGGTGACCTATTGGAATCCTAATCTAAATAAAACATAATTGGACGAATTCTCTGTTTGTTTAGGACCCACGTGCTCAATGTTCTTGGCTGATTTAACGAGGAAATTAATGTTGAAAAAGAAAGAGGACGCCGAAGCGCCCACAAACATAGTCCGTTAGTGTTACTAAATTATTCATTTACGTTTCTCATTGTAATGGATTTAAGCAATCGAATTTTTGTTTTCATAGAAACAATAATTGAAAGCCTCACTAACGCACTACCGGTGAAACTGTCCAGAAAAACACCACCTAGAAAAGATTCGCCTATGAAAATAGAAGCGTTACAGGAATACGCACCCGAATTACTTTCGAATGACACACTTGATATACCTAGACCGGTAATTATTATTGCTGATGAACCATCCAGTGATACTCTTGGTTTAAAGAACAATTTGAAGATACCAAAAATGCCACTAACAAGCAGTGACGTGTTCAAAGCGCCAGAAAGGAAAATTAGAATTCCAACTGAAGATGTTGCCGTTAATACTGGAAGTGATAAAGATGTTGCGGGTGAAATTGCCAAATATGTAAGCACGTTGAAGAGGATATCACTTATTGCTGAAGAGTTTAATCAGAAGACGGGTAAGAGAAACAAATTAAAAGGCATAGATAGTTAATATGTTGCAACATGTGAAACTAAGTATGTGTATCGTTATAAATACGGAAAGAGCATTTCTTTTATATTTAACCCTTTATCTACCAAGACGAAGCCGAGAGACAGCGAATAGAGATAAGAACATCGCGTACTCACTCATTCTGCCAGTCAGCGTGTACAGTAGCTAAAATTGTTGTTGTTACTATTATTAATATCGCATAGGATAGTCACAAAAGAAATCTATTTCTTTAGAAAAATTTGTTCTTTATAATACTCATTATTCGTCAGGTAAAATTGAAATTAATTGTTTCAGCCAAAAATCTTAAAGAAATCGTGGATAGTGTGCAAGAAGATCTTATAAAAAAATTGGAAGAAATTAAAACGGAACAAGGAGCGAAGCCAGCCAGTAAAATAAACCTTCAAATTGAAGCAGCGACTGCATCTAAGAAATGACGTCACAGAAAAATAAAACGCTGTCAACATGTGTCAAAATGTTTGATCGGCTTGACAAAATTTCTCGTAAATAAATCCGCAAAAATTTCACAGTTGTTTTACTAAATCTTACGTGTAGAATGTAGGCTTTCAAACACACAGAAAAAGGTATTACAGTAAGTAGTACATCACATATTTTTTTAATTAGTAAATTTAAAAATCAATAATAAATTTGACTCTTACATTGCTTCCTTAGATGAATATTCATGACTCACCAAAACTCTCCAATTCAAAAGAAACAAAAATTGCTTTTGGGCGGATGACGTCACGAAGTAAGATGACTAAAGGTAATGTTTGGTTCATATCGATTTTAAGACAATTGAGACCTCGTATTGTATATAAAGTGTAAAAAAACATGGCAAGTAAAAAGAGTAGCGGAGAGTTTATTGCCAGTTCTTCTCTTCCGTTCTACGCCCTTAATTTGAGAACTGGCACTAAATGTAAAGTTAGAAGCATTTCGTATACATTTCTTTTTTTGACGTTCATAATTAGTGTACATTGTGTTACCCATATGATTAAATGATTTTTGACATATGCTGATAACTAAATATATGAGAGGGTGAGACCTACAACCCTATGGGTCCCGAAGACCTACAGATGTGCCCTGAGATATAACAGAACAACCAAGTGAGCCGTGTCAGCAGTTGGTCAATGTTCAAATGATATCTGATATATCTTACACATTTTTTAATTTTACAGATCTAAAACATATAACGCACGAGGAAAAGAAAGAAGAAAAGACAAAACCTGTAAAAATACCAATTATATATCTCAAGAAAAATAACGCACAAAGCAGCGGTCATCTTAATATAGCAGGTATTCCTGTTTATATATTAAAATAACATATTTTTAATGAGTATTAATGTCATATATTAATCGATACAATTTTAATATAATAGGCTATTTGATAAGATATAAACATTTATGATGCTTCACAAATTGTTATTTTTTATTTATTTATTTATACTTTATTACCTTAATCAAAAACATACACATAACAAAAATAAAAAAAGCCGGTTACAAAAGTTATTAGGCAACGGGCGGCCTTATCGCTAACAAGCGATTTCTTCCAGGCAACCCTAAAGTGGAACAATGAAAAAGAAACACCCACAAAGGGTACAAGGAATGCATAAATTATTAACAAAAATAAACTAAAAATAACACGTAACTATAACTAAAATAAAATAAAGTAAAATCTAAAGATAAAATAACAATAATAATAAATAAAAATATGTAGAAACAAAAATTTAAAATACAATCAAAAGGTTAACAGAGTCACAATAATTAATAGATATATGCAGAGCTAATTACGAGGCAGAAAGAAAATGATCAAAAAGCTCTTTTATTCAGTTAAAATAAACATTAATTACTTTAAATACCCTTCAAAACGCTTCTCTATGTATGATGCCATCGCACCAGTCCCTATGATGTAACATTCATGTAAACACTAGTTTTTAGTGCGTTAAATTCCATTATGAGATTTGTGTTAAATTTTAATAGTGATTTCTGTGTAAAATGAGTAAAAATGATGTGCAGAGGCAACATTTTTCAAATACATCCATAAAATACACCAGAACTGTAATTAACAATAAAAGTGAAAATACTATGAAAACAGACAACTTTGTAGGACAAATCTTATATTATTTCGCCAAGACCTGCCTTGCGATTCTGTAACTTACGTTTCGAACTCACACAGCGGTTTTCACAGCCGCGGTCGCGCTCAAATCAGCCGTAAAGCAGTCATTTTAGAAACAATAAACTACAAACTCCCTCCTTATCAGAATGCCAAATGGTAGATTGATAATGAGCAATATCATGCCATAATAAATTTCTCATTAGGTAAGGTTCTATCGTACTTAAAAGTTTTCATATTTTTCTTTAAAGCTTAATCTTGAAATATTCTCTCTGCTACAATAGCGCTAATTTTATACAAAGAACACAAATACTGTGTATATCGATGAAATACTCTTTGAAGAAATTAAACTTCACAACACACCAGCGTGTTTCAACAACGCTGTATTTTCATACTGTCAAATAGCCTATTGAATTTGAGCTGAACGGTTATCTAATATATTAACCTGAACTAAACTATCTTGATTTTTCCTCTTGATTTAAAATCTGATGCGGATATTAGAGTGTATTTAGATCTGTTGTGTGAGTAATTTTGAATCGCCTATAAATTTGTTTGCTTCAATCCACCCTATCTCCTTTTTCTAACCCTGCATTATAGTAGATCGCGAATTTATATACCTTTATAGTAATATTTTTATTGTTTATATTAATAATAGTTTGTACTTCTCTCATAATTTTGGTTTTAGCAGATTCTCATAAGCGTCAAACCTTTTAAATTCCCAAATTTCAACTTAAATGGTATCTTGTGTGCTGTGTAATGTGAATAAAAAAAAATATTATTTTAGGAATATATATTAATTGGATAGCAATGTATACTTTTAGGTGAACCAGCGACAAGTAGAAAAGCAAAGACCGCAACAAAGAAGCTCGAATTACCAAGTAAATATTGTTTTTATTTTAATGTAACGAAGTATAAATAAATATAGCAATATTTAAAAAAAACAATAATTCAAACGATTAAGTGTAAGGCAAAGGCCTTTTGTTCGTTAGAACTTTACGTAACAAACTGTGAAACAAAACAATACATCGTGAAGAAACCGGCATGTCTTAAACCCAATAACGCTGACTTGCTTGCTCATCGAAACAGCATAGGCCCAGTTTTAATATCAAACATACCGTTGATAATTGCTACGAGTCATCAATATTTCTATAGAGTGTATGTACACTCTATTTCTGTAAATAGAAGTAAAAATATAGAAATCTGTAGTAAAAATATATGTATATATTTTCCAGTCCTAATTCAATCTTACCCGCTCTACGCCCTTGACTTGCGAACTGGTAGTAAATGTAAATTTACAATTAATTTAACTTGACAATTCATAAGTGTACTTGTTTACCTACATGAATAAAGATATTTTGAGTTTGAGTTTTGAGTTTGAATATAATTACAGAACCAGAAAAGCAACCCAGCAGAATACCAAGGCGGAACATAAGTTTCATAAAGAAGAAGCCATCTAAGGATATTGACCGCGTTTTCCTGCAAAACCAAAATGTTCAGAGAGTACAAATATTTAATTCGCCAGGTATAATACTTTTTTACGAGGGCTATCGAGAAGGGTAAATTATAACTAAATGTTAATGCCCATGGATAACATGGGGTCTTTCAAGTTGGCTTTACTAACCTTTAAGGAAGGCTCTTCTCTTGAAAGCCCCTAAATCGACGGAATTTCCTGGAATGGTAGGTTCCAAAAAAAGGTGGGGCACGGCAAGAAGAGTCCTTAAAAGGCTCTGTTGTGGAGCGTGTGTTGCTACGGTCCTTTAATAAAACGTTAAGTAAAAATTTAACGTTTACTTCTGACGGGTGCCTTATATAAAATAGGTTTAATACTAGTTCGAAATATATTCTAAAAACAGATGTTAACTAATCAGGCAATAACTTTTATTGTGAAGTGAATATTGTGATTTAAACAAATAAAACAATTAATAGATAGTAAAAAGATTTCCAGTAATTTTATAAAAATCCCTTAATTGTACAATAGGTACTCATTATAAACTAAATAAAAAAAATTCATAAGATATACACATAAAACGAAAATAAAATAACATAAAGAAAAATAAATTTCTAGAAATAAAAATATTTAAATTAATAATTTTAGGTTTAAGAGATGTGGATGCGCCGGTTTCTGTTACTGCGACGAGGCCAATTCCAACATTAGGAATCATTTATGGAAACTCAATATTCAGCAGTGATGTTTACAATGGTTATAAACTAATATATTTTTATAGAAATAAAAAAAATCATTACAAAAATCGCTTCCATGCCGTGTTACCCTTTTCTAGATTCATGAAAGAAAGATGGTATCAGCTATGAACCTTGCATGATACTTATGAATTGACCAAACTTAATTTTATTGTCATAAAAAAGGGACAAAAATATTTTATAACAGTTATCTGTTGAAAACAAAATTATGGTGTAAAAATATTGGTAAAGGTACTGAAGAAACCTGGATTCCCAGTTATAGTTAATTGGAGGGATAAATTACTTCGGTAAATTTGTCGAATCACGGCTCCACCTTAAAACAGCTCCAAATTTTTTTCTACATATTTTACTCGGCAATAGTGTACCATGCAATAATGTGGTGGCACATGCTCTTTAACCCCATAGAAATTAATTAAAACATCATGATTTGTAAAATGAATGACAGAAGGTACAAATGTTCTTCTTTTACCTAACCTTTGAAGTTAAAAAGTAAAAATTCAGGTTGCTAAAACCTGAATAAATAAATGTGAGTACTTATGTCTAGTGCGTGTTTATTCTAATGTTAAAATATTGCTTTTAGATTATTTCCTAGGATCAATAGAACAACGCCGTGACCAGTTTCATCCACAAGAAAGTGAAATTGCCAATAACGCATCGAGTGTAAGAAGCAGTTCATCAAAATCTGGTAATATTATTTATTTATTCTCACATAGACATACACTATATATTTCGAAATTAAAAATAATATTAAATACATATAAAGAACTGCGAATATATATATGAGAATATAGACAGCATTCAGTAGGCACAACGTGTTATCGGGGATCTGTGAACCGACTGCTTCTGGACCTTGGTTTCGCAAACAACCATGGCCCTCACCATCGCAAATATCCCCTAGGTATAAATTTGCTCAACGGTATTCCTACAGCTACTTACTAAACAATATATAAACAAATACACTGTACACAAAAGCCAAAAACGGAATACACATTTAAACATACACAAAGCACAGTTTCACCTATACAAATACAAAAAATACAAAAAAAATATACAAAGAATATAATATAAATTCTAAGTTCTAAGATTCAATGTTCATTATACTATATATTTAATAGAAAGGAAGAATTTTTAAATTATTTAAGTTTTTTAAATTATTTTTAAAAATTTTTTAGTTACATTAAATATATCTATTATATTTGCTGGTAATTTGTGTTATAATCAGAAGGTATACGATACATGACTGAGTTACTAATAAATCGGAAATAGCTAAAAATATTTATAAAAAATTACACTTAGATTTTACTAATAATATATGTCAGAAAAATATTGTCGCTCTATCGATATTGAAATTATAGCGGGTTTAATGGGCGTCATGTGGGTACACATCACAAAAGACGAATAATTATCGTATAGTATTCAATTTAGATTGATTCTCTTTAACATTAGACATAACACTTTAGCTTAAATTATAACGAGCAGTGGGTTTACTGATCTCACTTTTAATCTTATAGATACAACTTAGTCCAACGTCTCATCATCACTATTCTCCACTGAATAGTCAATCAGAACTACAATGCATTCCCTGAACGCATTGTCCAAGTCAAGATGGTGCCTCGCATACGCTCTGTTCTGATTGGACATCACTAGACTATGAAACAATTAAATAATAACAAAACAAATTGAATCAAATTAAATTATGATTCTTGAAAGTAATAGTCGCAATTATATTAACCAAAGCAACAATAAAAATCAACGATCTTTCTGTTCTTTTTTCTCTGACATATATATTGAGGTTGTTACGAATAAAAGTCACGGCAGCAGCACCGGCAGTTCTTGCCGCGTACAACCACTATGTGGAACTGCCCACTGGAGTATTTCCGAATCAACTAGACTTAGGGTCCGTCAAGGGAAGAGTGTTCTAATGGCAACGCACTTGCGAGCCTTTAAGCAATGTAAGTGTAGCGGCGGTATCACTTAACATCCTCTTCGTTTTCCTCAAAAAAAAAGGCTTTGCTTTAGTAAATTAATCTATAATATTAGATACGTGCATCAATGACGCGATTCTGTTAGGCTTATTTTATTATCATGATAAAAAATTGTATAAAATATTCTTATTTATATTTAACTGTCCTCATTAAACGGCTTAGTGACGACAAACTAAACAATATTCAGAATCCAGACTAAGTCCAGAGTTTAAGACAATATTTTGTATGTTACTAGCGACCCACCCCGGCTTTGAACAACTGTCACACGTAAATCTTGAAAAATATAACTAAACCTCTCATGATCTCTAGGTAACTGCAATAAATTCCGTACAGTAGTTTTTGAGGTTAACGCGAACAGCCCTGCGATTCTGTAACTCACTTTTCGAACTCACACAGCGGTTTTCGCATCGGCGGTCGCTCTCAAACCAGTCGTGAAGCAGTCATTTTATGATTTGGCATTCCGATAAACAATAAACTACATACTCCCACCTTTTCAAAAAGACTCGGAAAGTGAGTTACAGAATCGCAGGGCTGATATATAGATAAATGCGGATAACGTTTTATATTCTGTGGCTGAATTTTTGTAGGCATTATCATGCTCTAAAAATTTGTCTAGAACTCATATACCTCACATAGATAAAGCACCCTTTAAGAAAGCTTTTCGTTTGGCGGTTTTTCTCCGACTTACTTTGCAAATCCGACCACCATTTTCTATCCATTTTTCCGGTTAATATATAGCCAAATACTCTCGCAAATAACGTCTTTCTATTGGTAAAAGAATTTTCAGAATCGGTGTAATAGATTCTTAGGATACCCCCAACAACCTCACAATCCTTACCTCTTTATAGAATATTATTTTATATATATACGTATACTAGCTGACCCAACAAACGTTGATTTGCCATGTATATTACTTCTAAGGAACATTGTTTTAGTTCAATATAAATAACTATCTGCTATAATACATAATAGGGGTTCATCGTAGAGGGTAGATGAAAATTAAGGGTTGTATTTATTTTATATGTTGTATCATAAAAAAATAAAACAAAATTTTTTTTCTAAAAAATAAAAATAATTTTATGGGGTGGACACTGGACACCCCTTATCACTTAGGGGTTTGAATGATAGATAGTAGGCTATTCTCAAATTTACTCAATATGAATAAAAAATTTATAAGAATCGGTCGAGCCGTTTCGGAGGATTATGGGGACGAACATTGTGACACGAGAATTTTATATATATAGAGATATTGTTTTTAGAAGATGTGAGCCAAATTCAAAAGGAGCAATCGAAAAACACTGTTATATTGAGGAATTTTTTTAAAACAACAAATGAGAATGTTAAAGAATGGCTTTCGTCTGAACTGGAAAAACCTACAAGAGATACTGAATCAGGTAAAAATTATTCTATAAAATAATTAATTCTTTTAAACTGTGAAAATCGCAGAGACAGAATTCAGGTATCGATCTATCGGCGATTTAGATAGTTAATAAAAGATTCTAAGTGATCATTGATCTAAAATATGCTTAGTCCTTTATTAATGTTCATCTTACTATAAAAATGTACAAACACTCGCACTAACATTACCGTTATTATTGTAATACAAGCTACTCTAAAAATTTAGGGTTGGACCACCCTTAACATTTAGGGGTTTGAAAGATAGTAGCTACTGAATATGCCTAAAAATTTTATATATTAGATATTAAAAAATGACTCATAATTTTGACATTGTAAACATATAGCGATGAAATAAAGTTATGGTAGGGGAGCCCAAGAGGGGATTTCGGGATTTACTAAAGCGCGGCAGATTAATATACAGGGGGATAGCTTGTACTCGGTTAAGTACCTCCACAAAACATGAGGTCCATATATAAAGCCGCCTGTGAAGGAGACAGGATCAGATTAGTAAAAAAAAATTGACCATCAGAAATTCCCGAGCGCATCAGATTAAGGTAGGGTGAGTTAATTACATCCTAAAAAGTGTATATTCCACTAATCTGACAATTTGAGAGTGACGGAAAAAAGGGAGGGCAACAAAGTTGTAAAAAAAACGTCATCTCGACATTCTCGAGCGTAGCTAATTTTTTTTTATTTTGAAGGAAATAATTCAAGAATAATGAAAAATATATAATCTGACGATTTCCGCAAGCCGAAATAACAAAAATTCGTCGATAAAGTTAAATGCGTGCAGCTGCGTGATGCCTACATTTCCTTAAACCGATCGGAATCTCCTAAACGGCGTTCTAAATATTTCCCTCAAAATTACATTTCCTGTGAATTTGAACCGATTCGGACCGATAGATTTTGAGAAATTTTGAAAAATCTTAAAAAATAAGAAATATTTTTTTTTAAAGTGGTTTCTTTATCGATCAACTTCAAAAACTAATCCGCCTTTGAGCTTGAAAAACCACGTTGATCGCCACTAAGCTGGTCAAAAGCGGTTTATTCGTTCGAGAGATATCGTGAACGAAAGAAACCCGAAAAAGTGTTTATTCGGGATTACTCCGAAATTTGTGGTTCGATCAATTAAAATTGCAAAATTACTTATGGGAATGATAAAACTGCGTCGAATGCCGCCAACCGCGTGAAAATTGCTTGATCCATTCAAAAGTTATTGCGGTTTGAAAATTCCAAAAATAGTGTTCTATGACACTTCTATCAGACTTTCGAGCTGGGAGAGCTCAAATGCATAGAAATGTTATTTCTTTGAACTCAGCGAGCTCAAAATATCAATTTTAAGCGCCCAGGAATGGAATTAGCGGGAAGTTGCAGGGATGGCCCTTTAGGTGAACCGTTTTTCTAAATTTTTTTTGTCAGATCAGGCGAATCCCTCTAGATAATCGTCAGATTATGAGACAGTACGTTTAGAACATAAAGATGAACCACATATATCTTAATCTGACGCGCTTGAGTATTTCAAAATTGCGATTTTTTTTTGCAAATTACGAAAATGCCTGTGTTTTTGCGTCCCATCGAAATCGTCAGATTAGTGAATGAGAGCTTTTTTTTGGTGCACTTAACACTCCCTTAGAAAATCTGACGCGCTCGATAAATTTTTTTTTTTTCATTTTCAACCCTTAAATACAACCACCCGCATCATGCAAACGATCAGATTAACATACGTACATTATTAAAAATACGTAGGGCATAGATGCTATCAATATCTGACGCGCTCGAGGATGTCCATGCAACAGTTTTTTTTTACATATTTAACTATCTATAGCCGCTTCCCCCACCGATGAAAAGGAATTTATCATATAACATTTTTTTCTTCTTATTATCTAAGCTTTGCATCCCAATAGGTCTCTACGACGCTCGAGTAAATCCCCATTTAGCATCGTGGGCTCCCCTACCATTAGCCCCACAGCTAAGGATATACAAAACTCAGTCACTGGGGCCTGTGGGCTTTCCAGTCAGTGGTTTGAATTATTGAGCATCCTTCCTTAAGGTCGGAGGAAGAGCAGCTCCTTTCTTGCTCCACAACACGTACTAACAAGCCCTGTGATTTAGTTTCAGGTTACCATTCAGTTAACTCTCCAAGGAATTATACTGACTCACCCCAATCAAGCTCCAAAGAATCCAAAGCAGATATAATAAGAAAATATTCGATGCTGTTTAAGAAACGCCGCGAGCCAAAGAAGTCTGTCTCAACAGCTGATATATCTAAGAAAAGTAGTACTGGTATAATAATTTTCTTTTTAGTCTAGTCTATTACATATACAAAAAATATTTATACTTTGTTTATAACAATTCTTTTACTTTAACAAAACCTAAAAAATCCAAGTAATGTTGTTAAAGTAAAAAACGAAATGCCATTTTTTTTTCATCTTTGATTGTTTATAACTTTTGCAATTTTTTATGTGCTAATACACGCTTTTGGCACATTTTACTAGACGTCATTCCGGATCCAATGAGCTATCGCACATATATTTTAAGAGCAGTATCTCTATTTTGTACCATTTTCAACTTGTCGACTAGACTATTTGTTATGTATTTCTTTAAACTACAACACGGAAAAGTATGTTATACATTTAAAGGATACAAATCTACTATCTATGGTCAAGTATAATTTTAATGCGTACTCCCAACAGAGATTACTGCATTTTGATTGTTTATGAACAATGAATCCAGAAGTTTCAGGTTTAAGTGTGTAAAAGAAGTTGTAACAAATAATTAGAAGATTTAGAACACACCAGGCTGATTATGTAACAACTGCTTTTCAGGGACCTGTAATTTGTCACGTGTAAATTACCCGAAACGATTTATATTTTCCAAGATGTCATCTCATCGTCATCCGACATTTTTATTTCATTTTAAAAACAAGGTCTGTGACCAGCTCAACTCGACGATCGATTGAACGCACTACTGAAAATTTGACTTTGACACATTGACAATTTACAACCTGTAATATGTCAATGATATTGCGTGTTGACATTCTAATAAAACAAACGACATCGTGTTCTTTTGTTACATAATCTCTGACATACTTAAACCATAGTAAAGTAACATAGTTTAGTTGTGTTTTTATTTCTTAATTATTAATTTTCTCTGAGGGTCGGAGATTTGGATCTTTGTTTAAAGTTTACGTATTTAATTTTTCCAGCAAATTCAGTCAAATCAAAGACTACAAAAATAACTGACAACCGGGAAGTAAAAACAAAGAATCCTTTACCTAAAATGAACACTGATATTAAACCTCTGAAGCCCTCGAACGTTGGTAAGTTTTGAACTTAATGTTACTAACTTTATATTTTGCTCACATCCAAACATGTTACCGTAAGATATGCACGTTTTAAGGGTTGCTAGACTAATATATATAATACAATGTAAGCTTTGAACGTTTGATGCTATGTTGATTACTCGACTTAGTGGGTTTCCCTGGTCCATCGAATGTAACGGTTTTTTTCGAAAAACGACATCTCTATAACGCTAGAAAGTGCAATCTCTTGAAATAGAATTTACACTTATTAGAGAATAAATTGTAGTAAACGGGAGGTCATAGTAAAAGTGAAAGCAATCCGAATGTTGTTTTTTACGCAGGTTTTTACGCAACATTCAAGTTTCCGTCAACACCGAATCCAACTAATAAAAGAGAACATGGCACCAGTGCAGGCCCAAGTGTGCCTTCGTATGTTGAATGTGCGTCGGAGGTTCTGCAGAAAACCACCAATTTCGAAACAGAAGGTGTGTTAGACGACCAATAATTTTATAACTCTATTGCAAACAATGAACAAAAAATTGCAATATTTCAAATATTATACATTGGTTTATATAACGCTTTTGTAAGAAAAACTCTGCTTGCATAGAATTGGCTAACAATAAAACGGCATTGTCTCACATATGGGAACGTTCGAGTTACATTATTATGTAACGCAATTTTTGACTTGTAACGTCTTCCAAACCAACCAAAAGACCATGTTTACTTAATAGTTAAAATTAAGTACCGTAACGTGTTCAAAATACCTTTTTTATTACTTTAATCGAGTTAATATATTTATTCATTTCCCCCCTACCGCCCGTAACGCTTCGTAACGCGTCGTAACGCTTTAACCTCCCCCCCCCCAAACTTACCTTACGTAATACTTACTCTTACGTTACTAAACGCATATGTGTATAAATATTCCAACATTACCTGTATAAAATATTGTTAAATAATTTCCTTTAGTCTTAAAAATCTCCTAAATAAATATCCTATATTTACGTCAAATATTCTCAATTAAAACAATCTACCTATGTTATTAGGACGAGACACACCCAGCACATTGAATGGCAAAGAAAATCTACCGAACTCAAGCCAGGTGCTAGATGATGTAAGCGAGATAACTGATCAGTTGGACTGGAGATTACCAAGTTCGCAATGCAGTACTATCTTCAAGACCTCTAAGGAATCAGAGACGACTGTCAGTACTTGGCACGGTCAGAGGGAATTATCAAGTGATTATTCCGCCTTTAAATATCCAGGTACTGGTTCAAAATACTTGATAAATTATACAGTATTGCTACAAAATTGACTAACATCAAAATTATCGAAATAGCGCCGGCGTACTGTATGCCTCATTTATAGGTGATTATATAAATAATCATCTAAGAAATTTCGATTGATCTGGATACCAAGATCTAAAGTCAATCACAGAAGATACGCTTGATTAAAAAATGAGGACAACACTAAGACTTATATTATCTATGACTTTAATAGAGTAATTACGAATAAATTGTGTTCGGATTAATACCTGCAGCTGAGTTTCATCATCGGAAAAATCATCGTCAATAAAAAATACCATCCGTATCACTTCGACGTCCGTCGTTCCACAACTGAGCGTTTCTTATGGCAGTTTTTGCCACAACACCACCACTATGTGGAACCAGCTGCCCACTGAAGTATTTCCGAATCCATTCGACTTAATGCCTTCAAGAAAAGAGCGTACTTCCTGAAAGGCCAGTTACGCACTTGCAAGCCTTATGGCAATGTGACTGTCCATGGGCGGACGGTATCCCTTAACATCAGGTAAACCTCCTGCCTCCTGTTAGATAAATCATAAAGAAATTGTACCTGGTATATAATTAATGTTTCTATATCATTTATTATAAATACAAAATTACTAGAATTGAAATAAATTCTCAATTTTGGTATAATATTTCAGATAATTGCAGCTATCACGAATATTTCTACCATTATTGTTGGCGGAAGGAAGTGATTGGACGCGACAATGATCGGCGAAACCTTCGTGACTCGCACGGGAGGTGCAAAAAGTGCCATAAGTATAGGAATTATCCTACCAAGAGAGATAAAAGTAAGGCTTATTCCATAATTTATTCTAAATTGTTTAAAAATTAAAGGAGTTGATTGGCAGTTAGTGATATAGATTTGAATTTTATCTACGTGCAGACTAAAATAATACGTTGGTTACCATAGCAACACGTACGGTACCATATTAAGCCCACATTCCATGATAAGGGCGGGAAAATCTAGGTGTAGGCGTCGAAATATCACATTTATACACGAACCATAATTTCGTAAAATATTTCGAAAGTTATTGCAGAAAATATAACATCCATTCACGATTATAAGACGCGTGCTTGTTCGACACATAATTAGTCGCTATTTATTACCCACATATTTTTTTGTCTAAAAGACCTAACGCCAGCCGTTTGTTGCTTTTGGGTCGGAAATAGTTTAAATTTGACTTCGACCAATTTAAAACATCGAAGAAGTGGCTTAGGCCTTATGACCGAGAACAATGAAGACGTGGCTTCGGCCTTTAAAACTACCAAAATTCTCCAATTACTACGAAGAACAAGACCTGGCTGTATGGATAACTAGTTTAAAATTGGAACAGCTAATTTACTAACGGCAATAAGTAAACATGAGAAAATAAATATCACTGTCATTTTAAATATAAACCTAAGTTATAACTTAAACGTTTAATAAAAAATGCTATTATATTCAAATAGAATATTATAGTAAACGTTCTCCTGCAGTGTCTAGAAGATTAGTGAAATTGAAAAACCGAATTGCATTAAGCCGCGTCTGCAAACATCGCTTGAATCGAGTGTGGAAGAAAACTACGCAGAGATTTTCAGATTGGTCTAAGTCAACTAAGTATACTAAATGTAAGTTGTATTTAATGTTAATAATATATATAAGTGTGGTTTCGACACTGCCGTGTTATAGTGTTTGCTATATATAAAATATAAGGTCCTTACATATGAAATTGGCGTATTTCGTACTGGCCACTTTAATCACGATGTTCTCCTCTTTGGTAAGGAATTCCAAATTCAAATTTGTACAGCTATTTTCTCATCTAGTTGTGCTTCGATGACCGTCATTTATTTGTTTTTTTTCTACTGTTTTTTTCTGTTTGCGTCACTCATTTTACAAAATGGAAAACTTAAAGTATCGCATTATTTACGAGTACAAATTCCGCCGTGGCGCTAGTGCTGCGGAAACGACTCGAAGGGTGAATGATGTGTATGGCGGTCTCGTTGCAAAAGAAAACACAGTTCGTTTTTGCTTCCCACGTTTTCGTTCTGGAAATTTTGACCTGCAGAACAAGCCCCGTGGACGGCCTGAGACCCAAGTTGATAATGAAGTATTGAAGGCTATTGTGGAAGCGGATCCATCGCAAACCACGTCCGAGTTAGCTGCAGGCTGCGGTGTTAGTGATAAAACTGTTTTAATTCACTTGAAGCAAATTGGGAAGATTAAAAAGCTTGAAAGATGGGTACCTCACGAATTGACTGAAGCAAACCGGCAAACGCGCGTCGACTGCTGCGTTACATTACTGAACCGGCACAATAATGAAGGTATTTTAAACCGAATCATTACCTGTGATGAAAAATGGATTCTATACGATAATCGGAAGCGCTCAGCGCAATGGTTGGATCCTGCCCTGCGATTCTGTAACTCACTTTTCGAACTCACACAGCGGTTTTCGCATCGGCGGTCGCTCTCAAATCAGTCGTGAAGCAGTCATTTTATGATTTGGCATTCTGATTAACAATAAACTACAATTTCCTACCTTTTCAACACCTACCTGACAACCCTGACTTTTCACCCCTCTACGATCAACCCCTATTTTTTATTATAGTAGATAGTTTTATTAAACTAAAAAAAATTTCCTAGAAATAATATACATGGCAAAACAACGTTTACTGGGTCAGATAGTTTATATATGTGTATATCTAATGGTAGACTAAACAATAATACAGTCGTACTTGAGTCAATGTTACAAAGATTAATAATTTATAGATTCAATCGATTGAGTTTTTTTTTTTAAATAGAATTATTAATAGAATATTTAAATAGAATTCCTGAAATTAGGCGACTAAACAAAACACAAACTCTTCAAAATCTCATTTAAATTATTCACAATATTAAATAGCCTGTCTTGACTGGTGAGTTCAGAAATAATTTAGCATTAGAGCACATATATTTTATTTTAAAAAAATCCTCGTTATTAAATTAGTATAGCTTAATTTTGAGCAGTGTTGGCCTAGTGGCTTCAGCGTCCGTCACTCATCCCTCAGGTCGTAGATTCGATCGGGCTGTGCGCATTTAACATTCGCTCGTACGGTGAATGAAAACATCATGAGGAAACCGGATTGCCTTAGACCCAAAACGTCGACGGCGTATGTCAGGCACAGGAGGCTAATCACCAATTGCCTATTAGATTGACAAATGATCATGAAACAGATTCAGAAATCTAAGGCCCAGACCGAAAAAGGTTGAAGTCGTTATTTTAATTTTATAGCTTAATATTGCGACCAAGTACGATTGTACTATAATAGTTCAATGTGTCGTGAATTTCCACAGACTCCTATAGAATTATACTTGTCAAATGTAGTTTCTAAGAAAGGTGTCTCAGACAAAAACCACTCTAAATGAAATTTTCTCTACACAATTTCTGATCTTATTTACGCGTTGAAATACTGAATTCGAATGGGATTTTATTTGAAATTGATTTTATTTTAGATTTCTTTGAGTTAATATGATCAATAATAGTAGAATAAACCAAATTTAATCATTTTTAAATTCAAAGTCGTATGTACACGCTTGTTCCCTCCTATTTATTTGTACCTTATTAACTATAGTAGTGGTTTCCTGTTTCTGAAAAACTGAATACGCAAGTCTTGTCTTCTGTGTGTAAACCCAATTTGACAGAAACAGACAAAACACATGATGAAACAAAAGTACTTTAGTCAAATCTTAAATCTAGTGTCAAGACTAATCGAACCATTATAAAAATTTGTTTGTAGAGTTTTATTTGCTCAGGTGACAGTTGCTTAATTTTTCTTTCAATTTGATGTTATTTTTAGACTAGATCAATCTGGCTGGGTTAAATTTAAGTTACTACAGTTATTAATGATTTAATATATTACGAATGTGGTTCAGCTGAAATGAAGGTTACTTTCAAGAGTGAAAACGTTACTGAATCTTAAAAAAAAAACTTTCACCCGCACCATGCCACAGCGCACATTATATAGGGTACTTGTGTTTTTAGACTTCTAATTATTTTATTGTAAGCAAAGAAATGTTAATAAAATAAATATAAGAATTATAACATAGTTTTTAAATAATTAATTTGTTTCAGTTCGAATGTTACATTATCTACAACGGTATCATTTCGATAATGCCGACGTTCAAACGACGATGCTTGTCTATCATGAAACAGGTAACCAATAGTTTAAATCATTTCATTAAAAAAATTCGTAGATGATTTTCTTTAAATATTGAATTTAAATGCTTGATGTTTATGGGTAAGATTCAGAAACGAAACTTAGCTTATCTGATGTAAATACCGCTGCCCATGGACACCCACAATACCAGCGCGCTCGCAAGTGCGTTGCCAACCTTTTAAGAATTGGTCCGCTGTTTTGGATGACCCTAAATCGAAGTGATTCGGAAATACTTCAATGGGCAGCTGGTGCTACATGGCGGTGGTGCGCGGCAGAAACTGCCATAACGCTCAATTATAGAACGACGAACGTTGAGGTGATACGGGTGGAATTTCGTATTTAGTCTCGACGTCCAACGCGTTTAAAACCAGTTATAAGACATAAATTTTGACAGAAATGCTTCTCAATATATTAGATTATCTTAAATTTACTTCGAATTTAGTTTCAGTAAGACATTTAGATAAAATTATTTAAGTACTAAATTTTTATTCTATTCACATACGAAATTTAAACGTATCATTTATCTCACATAGAAGTACGTAGGTTATGATAAAAGCGGAATAAAATTTGCCATTTATATGAGTTATAGTATAATAAGTCTTAATTCGTTGCCTTTTCAATAACTTACCGAAAGCCTGAATTGATACTAGAAAATTCAAATTTCATTTATTCATATAGGTAAGAAAATTTAAATACACTTATGAACGTCAAAAAATAAATATATATGAAATACTTCTAATTTTACATTTATTGCCATTTCTCAAAACAAGGGCGTAGAACGGAAGAGAAGAACTGACAATAAACTCTACGCCACTCTCTTTAATCGCCAAGTTTTTTGTTTTACACAATGTTTGTAAGGAGCTGCAACCATTACACCATCTTCCACGTGACATCTTAAGTAATTAATAATAATAAAATAAATTAAAAACAAAGATTTGTCGTAGATATTATATAGCCACTAAGCTAACATTGGTCTCAAAAAAATATAACATTATAATAACTATTCTATAATAAGAACACTAACCATTTAATTGAATTTATATAATTCATCATAAATACTTGATTTCATTATGTATAACGTAATAGTTATGTATAACGACAAAAACGCACACAGCTAAAAAAGTACCTAAATATACAAAACAGTATACTAACCAGACAGTGATGTTCTAGTGGCTTCAGGATGCGACTCCCTGAGGTCGTAGGTTGAATCCCCAATCTACATATACTTATATAATGATTATTATATTATATTAATGATTATTTTAATTGAAACATTAAAATTAATATTAATTTGATATATTTTAATAATGTGAAGATGTAGTGATAAAATAATATAAGAATTTGTATAAATTATTATTAACAATTATATAGCAAGATTCACCATTCATCAAAGAATTTCTGCCTGTGAAAAATAATTTGCATATATGAAAATTTTGACTACAAAAATGTATTACAATTTTGTGGAAATCGCCGGAAAATTCGACTTAAAAAGCTTTTACGTTTTAGGTACGTCAGCACGGGCGATGGCTCAGAAATCGGCAGCAATTACTACGGAAAATGTCCAAGTAGCTACACGGAATGAATTAGGTTAATATATTGTTTGGATTTAACCTTTTACAAGCCTTTATTCTAGGCTATGTTCTTGATAAGCTAAGCCTAACAAAGCCTTAAAGCCGTATTAAATCAAACAAACTCTTTGGCTTCATAATACTAAAAAAACAGTCCCGGCACATGCCTTTAAATTTTTGTGTCTGTGCCAAGTGTCAACTTCTATGCCATTTTTAATAAGTATAGAATACTAAAAATATTTACAAGCGTAGATGTGGTGTAATTTTTGAAGCATTAATTTACAAAGCGTTTTTCACTGTCATTTCCTAACAACCAGTTTTACGTTTAAGATAAGCAGGAATTTAGAACTAATTTTCACTTCTGTATATAAAAATATAAATTAGGGATAAAGATTGTTTCTATAATTCGTACAGAATATACCTCTTTGAAGGCCAAATAGATTGGATATATATCAAAATTATTTTATCTGTCATTATAAATTTCTAATAAATTTTGTATGTGTGTTATATTTTATCATTTATATGAGCTAAGGCCGTACATATTATTATATCTTAGTTTTATAAGCGTGGCGATTTCCTAAATCATCGGAGTTACGCCCCGAAACCCTCATCATCGGGGTGTTTAAAATAATAGAATATCTTAGTTTTACTCTATATTGAGCAGTCGCGTATGACAATACATTATAAGCTAAATAATGAATTGACAATTGGTATGTAACGAATGAATGCAATGTAAGGGTACGTACAGACTATGTAACATATTATATAACTTGTGTTTTATAACACGTCCACATTATGTAATTGTTATTCAACATTATAACATAAAACAATACTGTACACATTAGAATAACAATGCAATATAACAATGATATATTGCATTGTTATTCGTGTGTGTCGTTTGTCGTTCTCCAACCTCCAGTGCTATCCACAATGTCGACACGAAAGGACGTTTTACTGGCTGCGGCAGCGACTGTTGTAATTTTAAATAACAAAAGAAACACAAGAAAACGTAGATGCTGGGTTCGTCCTAGCACACATATAAATAACATGTTATTATAACATGTTTTATAACATTCAGTGTCCACATTATCTGAAACATGTTGTATAGCAATGTTGTATAACATGTTATGTATATATAGTCTGTACGCATCTTAACAGTTGAAGAGAGTGCCTACGGCTGGCTATACTCTCGGGGCGTAACTTCGAAAGAAATCGCCACGCTTATAAAACTATAAAAGCCTGATTCAGCAAAATGTACAGCCTTGGCAGATAAAATATAAAATATGTGTATAGGTCTGTATAACTACTTCATGAAGGTTTTGCCTGAATATATTTCTTTTACAGTTGGATCGAATACTTCCACTGTACCTAAGAATAATCACGTGAATGTTGGACCTTCTATATTTCCAATGGTTGTCGAGAAACAAAGTAAGTTTGTAATCGTTTTCTTTCTAACAAGAGTAGAATAGATACGACATATTTTTACGCGTTAATAATCATTTCTACTTTTCACAGACATATGGTTTCTTTTAAATAGTGATTTGTTATGTTTTTTCCGTTTCTTTCAATTTAGCAACACTCGACAATTTTTTTAATTTTAAAAAAAAACTGTACATAATTAATTAAAAACATATTTTAGAACCTCAAATGATATCTGAAGCAATATCGGTTCAAAAATCAAAATTTTCAACGGAACCTAAACTTCGGGGAAGTGAACTTATGAAAAACTCGAAATATATTGAAACTGAAGGTTTGTATAAGAATTTTTTTTTTACGTCAAGTATTTTCCTTCCGAGATTTTTATAAAAACTGTATCATTCGATGCCTGTGCGCATCTGCCAGAGCTAGTTTTACACCCAATTCCCTACTCCCTCTCAACACCTTGGGCGGGCGTTCGTAAACCAAAAAAGTTTGGAAAATCCAAAAGTGCACGCCTCATAGCGGTCATTCATATTTAAAAAAAATTCTAAAATAAATGTATATATAGATATACAAATACACAGTCGTATTGTAGTTTTTTACAAATTATAATTAAACGACAGTACTTAGAACGCTAATATTAACTAGGAATCAGCCCAGGGTATAACTTTATATTAGGTCCTTACATATGAAATTGGCGTATTTCGTACTGGCCACTTTAATCACGATGTTCTCCTCTTTGGTAAGGAATTCCAAATTCAAATTTGTACAGCTATTTACTCATGTATTTGTGCTTCGATGACCGTCATTCATTTGTTTTTTTCTTCTGTTTTTTTTCTGTTTGCGTCACTCATTTTACAAAATGGAAAACTTAAAGTATCGCATTATTTACGAGTACGAGTTCCGCCGTGGCACTAGTGCTGCGGAAACGACTCGAAGGGTGAATGATGTGTATGGCGGTCATGTTGCAAAAGAAAACACAGTTCGTTTTTGGTTCCAACGTTTTCGTTCTGGAAATTTCGACCTGCAGAACAAGCCCCGTGGACGGCCCGAGACCCAAGTTGATAATGAAGTATTGAAGGCTATTGTGGAAGCGGATCCATCGCAAACCACGTCAGAGTTAGCTGCAGGCTGCGGTGTTAGTGATAAAACTGTTTTAATTCACTTGAAGCAAATTAGGAAGATTAAAAAGCTTGAAAGATGGGTACCTCAAGAATTGACTGAAGCAAACCGGCAAACGCGCGTCGACTGCTGCGTTACATTACTGAACCGGCACAATAATGAAGGTATTTTAAACCGAATCATTACCTGTGATGAAAAATGGATTCTGTACGATAATCGGAAGCGCTCAGCGCAATGGTTGGATCCTGGCCAGCCAGCCAAATCCTGCCCCAAGCGAAAATTAACCCCAAAAAAGTTACTTCTAAGCGTTTGGTGGACTAGTGCCGGTATTGTTCATTGCAGTTTTCTCAAATCTTGCCAGACTATTACGGCTGATGTCTATTGTCAGCAATTGCAAACCATGATGGAAAAGCTAGCGGCTAAACAACCTAGGCTGGTCAATCGCTCCACGCCACTGCTACTTCACGACAACGCTAGACCACACACTGCACAACAGACGGCTACCAAATTAGAAGAGCTTCAATTGGAATGTCTAAGACATCCTCCGTACTCCCCGGACCTTGCTCCAACAGATTACCATTTTTTTCGTAATTTCCACAACTTATTGCAAGAGAAAAAATTTAACTCTGATGGGGCAGTCCAAATCGCCTTCACAGATTTTATTGATTCCCGTCCGACTGTTTTTTTTAGTAATGGGATCAATGAACTACCTATGAGATGGCAAAAGTGTATAGAAAACAATGGTTCATACTTTGATTAATTAAATATATTATATTTAAAAATATTCGACTTTTTGTTCCTCCCATACAAAACGCCAATTTCATATGTAAGGACCTAATATAATAAGAAAAAAGTATTCTGGTACGATACATTTTTCGACCAATTTCTCTGTCACATACATGGATCCATAAACACAGACTGACGGACGTCCAAGAATGATTGATTTTAATGTTATTGTTTACTATGTTAAACAAAATAATTGTTCATAAAAAATACCATATGTGCTTGATAGATTATTTAACTCGATTTTAGTGCACTCATATTATCCTGTAAGTGTTATATTAGTGAGAAAAAAGTCATTCAAGTTTCGAAAGACTGGGTTTTTTGACATGTCGAGAGTAGAGCACAGCCTCCGCTCTGCTAATGAGGCGTGCAAAATCGCTAAAGTTATTAACTACGGCACATGCTTATTTAAAGATTTTGAAAACATATTTTTTTTGTTAATTTTTAGTTTTTTAATAAATAAATATATGTCTACCACTATTATTTAACTATATAAACGCCAATTTACTTTCAATAATATATTGCAATTTTTGAATAAAATTAGCATGTCCTTATTTTGGTGTTCAAAAGACCCACCTAGAGCCTGTTATCTTATTTTATTTCTAAAAGCCACTCAAGCAAGGAAAAGGACGAAGACCCCTCGACAAGAAAACGCAAAATGTTTTTTTTTTCTTTTGTCCCTTAAAGACATCATTATAATACTAGACGCTCTCGCGAAATCTCTTTCTATCCTTATTTTTATTTGAACAAAGATTCTGAAGTAAATGAGGCCATTGAAAATAACTTGGGCATACAAATATGAATAATTGTTTGCATTAAGAAAATAATTTTTACCAAAAATATACTATTTGTATGATTGTACTTATATAAAACTAGAATCACGGTAGTATTTGTTTTTAAGTGAATAGCTATTTTTGCGTAACCGAACCGAACCGTTTGCGTAGGCAAACACAGAAAAAAATTTTATTTTTAATGGAATTTGATTCGACTATTCAATATAGTTTCGAAAGCGATACAACGATTATAAAGGTTATAAAAATTTCGATATCATATTTATAATAGTATGTATTTAGCCTAGAAATAGGCTTCAGTTTTGGCGATAACCTCATCCTCAGCATTTATACGCATTCAATTAATTGAGTTAAATAATTTAAAAAAAAATAGACATGAAAGTGTCGCAGTAAGGAGTTTCTAGCTTTCCTGGGAAAGCAGTTACAACCAAAGCCAATTAAAGTAAATTATTCTTTGGCTCTCCTTAGCATATACAGTAATTGTAAGTATAAGCTTACAATTACTGTATATTAATAAAAGTTGCTTGCACTTTTGACTTAATATTATATATTTCTATTCCAGGAGCCTGCCTTAAAAGTACGTCTACAAATTTAGAATGTACATTGATTCAAAAAGTAGATCAGTGTTCAGGTTTGTTGATTTTTTTTTGTTGAGGTCGTCTTGACTTTAGTCGAAAAAAATTATAAGTCACGTATAAAGAGAGCTGGGTTTATGAAGTATTTAAAAAGTAATATATTTAATAATTAGCTCAGAATATCATTATCACAAGGAATTTAAACATAACTAATAAAACAATTTTTAACCGGATTGAAGTTATGTATTACAATTATTTTTCATAATTTTAAATTTAACTTCAATCCGGTTAAAAATTGTTTTATTAAATGTGTAAAAGTTATGTTAATAAAAGACAATACTATTAAACGTAACTAAGTAAAAGTTATCTAATCTGGTTTGGTTCGGTTACACAAAGAATTCGAATGATATGATATTTTTTTGTATCACCTCTATTTAGTGTTTAAAAAAATCTTATTTTTATCTAAGGTTCATATATTAGGCATTGTTGTGTATTTAATTTTATTATATTTCACCAAAGTCGTTTTAAGCTTATATGGGGAAACAAATATATCATGCACGCTAATGCGTGTTAGGTGACTTTGGGACACCAGCCCGTACATTCCTGTCCTGTACTACATAGATAACTGATGTAGTTCTGTTTTAAATCTAAATATCATTTATTCATATAGGTATTATTATTATTATTACTTTCTTTTAATCACAAAAGTTTTTTTTTATAAGGAGCTGATGAAATCATAAAACTTTTTGCTTTTTAATTAATGTTTTAACTAAATTTTAACTTAAAAATTAATTAATTAGTGAACTGTACACATGAATGACAGTTCGCGCCCATCACAGATTACGTAGGTTTTTTTTTTTTTGGAGTTTATTGCCTGGTATCTAGACCTTTAGGCCAATGATTACGTAGGTGCATTAACAAAACCATAGTATATATGACCTATTTAGTATTATGTTTCACAGATACAATGTGTTTGCCGAAGAGTACTGTTAGCGCACTGGTTTTTAAAAACGAAATGCCGCGTCAAATTTATCCGCCGAATATGATGATCACATGTCATAATGCAGGTAAATGTACAGCTTTGATCACTTTTTGTTCGCACATATGTCAAAATAGGAATCTCCAATTTAAGGCATAATTTTTCAATGTATACGGTGACCGTCAAATTAGATCAATTTTTTTTACAGTATATAATATGTATAGACGATATACGGTATTTCAGAATTGTATTGTAACATACAATACTATTTCCTTACAAAGATATACAACTATTAGTCAAAGGGTTATAGTGCGAGGCTTCCGACTCATAAAGCTGTTACTTAGACCATTCTAACTCTTGATGTCATAATCTTGAATTTATTGCTTCGATGTCATCGTTACGACTGCAATTGTATGAAAACTCTAAATTATTTTAAAAATATAACATGATATTACACGTTAATGTTCACTGTAATTTGAAGTTATTAATAAAATTTTAAAAATATATAAAAGTCGTGCTACATTCTTTTCAGATTTGGGCTTCAGATTTCTGTATCTGTTTCATGACCATTTGTCAATCTAATAGGCAAGCAGGTGATCAGCCTCCGTGTGCCACACGCCGTCGACTTTTTGGTGACTTTTCTAAGACATGTCGGTTTCCGCACAATGTTTTCCTTCACCGGCGGGGCACAGGCGGGGATCGAACCTACGACCTCACGGATGAGAGTCGCATGCTGAACCCACTAAGCCAACACTGCTGTGAAATGGATAAGCTTAGTTAATAAATAGTACTTTCAGCCACCGAAATAACATTTAAACCGACGATAGAAGCTCCTCCAATAAACTCATCGAATATTTGCCAATGTAATCTGCCAAGAGCAAACAACTCTTCAAATACAGGTAATTAATTTATACTATCAATGGATAAGTAGAGTGTTTCCGATCGGGTTATTAATTATATTTTTAAATAAGGTATTTTAAATTGAATTGAATTAAACTATAATTTTGTAACAAAGTAACGGAATGCTACGCAGTCAGACCACCTGTTTGATGTTGCTACGAGGTAGCTACGATAGCATACTACCACAGATTTATAATTTATTTTCTATAAATTCGCTTGGAAACTAAATCAATGATAATCAATCATTTATTGGAAGCAGCATAAAAGTGGAAAAAAAATATATGTGGCGCTGCAACCTGTTTAGGTCTGGGCCTCAGAATCCTGAACCTGTTTCATGATCTTTTTTCAATCTAATCACGCCATCGACTTTTTGGGTCTAAGACATGTCGGTTTCCTTACTATGTTTTCCTTCACCGTTCGAGCGAATGTATAATGCGCACATAGAAAGAAAGTCCATTGGTGCACAGTCAGGCATCGAACCTACGACCTCAGGGATGAGAGTCGCGCGCTGAAGCTACTAGGCTAACACTGCTTAAGTATGTAAAACCAAAAACGAAATCTAATATTTGACATTTTTGATTCTTGACGTAGGTAGGAAAACAATTTTCCTCCAGTTACGCATAATATCTTAAATACTGAAGGTATCACAAAAAATATACCGATTTAATTGTGAAGAAGAGGCTATATATTTTATGCCTATATTAATAATAATAATACATCCTTTATTTGCAAAGAAAGTGGTACATTTAGATCGATAAATTATAAAAATCCGCACAATCAGCCATTTAAAAATAGCATGCAAATGTCATATTAATTTTCATATTTATGTAATTAATTGGAACACTTATAAAACTCGTTGCTTTTGAAGCTAGGATTTTGAAAAAATTACAGAAACAAAGGTCACAACGAATTGAAATAGAAAGAAGTCGCTTCATTCACATTCCGTTCACGATAATTTTAGTATAAGATTATGGTTCGCGTAGAAAAATATAAGTATTTTATTTCAGCTGGAGAAATAAAATGCAGTCCAACAAAAGTGCCTCCGGCTTATTGCGATTGCAGCCTTTCAACAAATACAGATTTGAAAAATACATACAGCAATATAGGTATTTTTTTATTGTATTGTAATACAAAGAATTGATTTTAATACAAGAAAAGCTTTAATTTTTATTGAACAAATGCAATTATTTAAAAATTTCTTTGTACTATATGAAAATACATAGACAGGTTATAATAATTGTTTTTAAAAAAGAACTATGTTAATGAATTATCAAATACTTTTTCTAGTACAGATATAAAGCGCCAAACTTTAGTCATTTCACTTCACGAATAATTAGCTCCATACAAATTGCTATGAATACATAACTAGCGGCCTGTAGTGAGCATGACTGCGATTTTTAAATAAATGACGCATCCGGCTGATGGTAGATTTTGCAATTCTATTCTAAGAATATAATGGACTTTATAGTGAAAAAAAAATATCGTTGGTTTTCAGGTACAGACATGATCATAAATACTCTACCAATTTCTCCTACCGTTACCATAAAGGCTGAGTCAATGCTTCCCGGTGATAACTCCAAAAGAAATGATTCCATCCAGTTAATCTCAAATAAAGGTTAATTTAAAGTTATTATTATTATATATTATTCCAGTTAAGTAGGTCGGTCGTCCAGTTTGCTTGAATAAAGCACTTTCAACACATTATCTCTCAGTGCTTCCATATTGAATTATTGTGTAAGTTCTGTCTGTTTTATCGTTAGAGATCCCACCCATTACTTGGGCCATGACAAGGTAGTGATCTAAGGCCACATTTACCCCTCTAGATGTCTTAACGAAGGTGAGGTTTTATGATCGATAACTAGCAGTGTTAGCCTAGTTGCTTTAGTCATCCCTGAGGTCGTAAGTTCGATCCCCGGCTGTGCACCAATGGACTTTCTTTCTATGTGCGCATATTTTAACATTCGATCGAACGGTGAAGGATTACATCGTGAGGAACACAACATTAACCATGCAACCAACCAACCAAGGAAAGAATTTTTGCAATCGTTATAATTTAAGAATAAATAAATCTATTTCATAGTCCAAATAAAATACCGTTGTTTTTCAGGTACAGACAAGATGATAAACCCTCTACCGATTTCTCCTACCGTTACCATAAAAGCTGAATCTATGCTTCCGAGCGAAAACTCCAAAAGAAATGATTCCATCCAGCTGATCTCAAATAAAGGTTTTTTTTACATACTACTCCTATATAAGAAAACAGATTGTAAAATTTATATTTTAAGCTTGAAGTGTTGAAGCATTTTTAGTTGCTATTTGTTATTTATGAATCTTCTAAAAATATTAGATTGAAAAACTTTTCTAATATTAAACAAAACTCAATCCTTAACGAAGGCGAGGTCGATAACGAGCAGTGTTTGCCTAGTTGCTTCAGCGTGCGACTCTCATCCCTGAGGTCGTAGGTTCGATCCCCGGCTGTGCACCAATAGACTTTCTTTCTATGAGCGCATTTAACATTTGCTCGAACGGTGAAGGATAACATTGTGAGGAAACCGACATGTCTAGATTGAAAAATGACCTTGAAACAAATTCCGAAATCAAAAAGGTTGTAGTGCCACAGATTTTTTTTTTATGATCGATTTTTGTTAGTAAATTAGTCTCGGCAGGATGCGAGGAAAGAATTTTTGCAATCCTTATAATGTAAGAATAAAGCAAACGATTTCATAGTCCAATAAAATACCGTTGTTTTTCAGGTACAGACATGATGATAAACCCTCTACCGATTTCTCCTACCGTTACCATAAAAGCTGAATCTATGCTTCCAAGCGAAAACTCAAAAAGAAATGATTCCATCCAGCTGATCTCAAATAAAGGTTATTTTACATACTACTAGAAAACAGATGGTAAAATTTATATTTTAAGCTTGAAGTGTTGAAGCATTTTTAGTTGCTATTTGTTATTTATGAATCTTCTAACAATATTAGATTGAAAAACTTTTCTAATTTTAAACAAAACTCAATCTTTAATGGTTATATTTGAACTTTGAAAGTCTAATGACGTAAGCACAATATCGAGAATAAAAATTAAAAACGCTATTGCTCAAACAAAATAAGACGTCATTTCCGAAAAGTTTGTATCACCAAATAGTTTTCATTATTATTTTTGCTTGAAAGTGCGCTCTGTATACTCTATGCCCTGATATAATGACACTAATCTGTGGCTGGTTTGGCGCCATTTCATACGTCAGTACCTATACATTACTATTAAAATCCTCGCCTACTTTTATTTGCGAATTACATTTTTACTTTTGAGTCTGTTTCAAAATAAATTAATAGTTATTTTATCAATTCCAGTTTCAGACAAATCCAACTTAATACGTGCAACAGCTACTTCTACTCATTTTACTTTAAAGGACAAAAGTAAAAATGGTAAGTGTATTAATTGTCTAGAAACATAGAAGCTTTAAATAGTTATGAATGTTTTGTCTTTATCACTTTGTAAATAAATACATGTGACAAAACATTCATTAATATGGAATTTTTAAGTATACTTTTATACTACTCACGTACAAAAATTAGAAATAAATTATTTTTAGGCATTACTTACATTTCATACCATGCACACAAAATAATTAAAATATTATATATTCTATCCTACATAGTTAATGAAGTATTTCGCTAGTTTTTAATATTACGAATTGAATTATTGAATAATGAAAGTTTTGTTGAATTTATTTCAAAGAACGGTTATCCAAAAAAGGCCTTTGGGGCTTATCGGTAATTTAAAACTCAGTCCGGGGTTCGGTTCTCCACCGAAGGTTAATAATAAAAAAGACTTATATTGAGAAATTGAGATTGATTAATATTATACTATTTTCATATGGATATTTTTTGTGAATTCGAATAATTTTTGGATGCTAAGTAAGAACACATTGTTATAGAATCAAATGCGACGATGGCAACACCAAATTATACATCAAATTTAAAAATATCTACCGGCACACTAACCACAGAATCAAGCTTTCAAGATACACCAAGTGTTATTACTGGTAAATAAAATTGATATATGAAATGTACAAGATTCAACATAGTAGGCAACAATTTAAAAGAAGTAAAAATTCAAGTAAAATTCATTGAAATTACTGTAGCTGGTTATAGTTTTTAAGCACTGTGTCTATTTATATTATACTCTAATTTAAATTAATGTTGAATTATACAATTAAGTACCGTCACCGATTGGGACATGGACCAGACACACTTTTGGCGTCTATTGTGTTTATGGTTTATTGACAACTATACAGAGTATAGTGTTTAATTCCGTAGAATTCTGACAGCTATCATTTTTTGACATGTCAGAGATTACAACCTTTTTGGCCGGACACATTTTTCAATTTTAATACGAGTCAACATCTGACTCTATACATACATTTTATTTGTTAGTGAATGTATCCATTTGACGATACGTTCAATTTTAAAAGAAATCAATAAAAAGAAAACCGTCAAACACCATCACATAACAATTGTGGCGCGTCACTTTTCGATTTCGCTCATCACTACGCAACCAGTTCGAAGGGCGACCGCGTAGTTTAGTTTTAGTTTATTTAGAACGTATTCAATAAAAGTTATTTATTAATGCGTGTACTTAATAAATCTAGAATGTGTATATTTGTTCCTCTGAAATTAGCGACATAAAGTTTCACATTATTTGTTCGAAATTTAGTTACTAATTTTTTTTTATCTTAACTGTAAATTAATGATTTTTCACAGATACATTAATCCCTTGTAAACGTCTAGAGAATAGTGGATTGGCTAAACTAAAAACCCCTAAAGGAACAGTATTGTCTTGTGCAGGTAATTTAGGAAAACGTATACCTATAAATCAATAAGTAATAAATAAGAGCAGTGTTGGCCTAGTAGCTTCAGCGAGCGACTCTCATACCTGAGGTCGTAGGTTCGATCCCCGGCTGTGCACCAATGGACTTTCTTTCTATGTGCGCATTTAACATTTGCTCGAACGATGAAGGAGGAAACCGACATGTCTTAGACCCAAAAAGTCGATGGCGTGTATCAGGCACTGTATCACCTACTTGCGTATTAGATTTAAAAATGATCATGAAACAGATTCATAAATAAGAGGCCAAGACCTAAAAGAGGTTGTAGCGCAGCTGATTTTTTACCTATAAATCGTAAATAAAAAATATTATTTGTTCTTTTGCTTTGCTTTTATGTATCACGTAAAAGAATTAAAAATACTCTATTAAACGAATGGTTTTTTCTTCTGTTGAAGTATTTGGGTAGATTTTCAAATTCTTATTGCTAAGTAATGAAACTTACTGCCTAAGTTGCTTGATTTTTTGGATTATTATGACAGGGCAGCCTTGCGATTCTGTAACTCACTTTTCGAACTCACACAGCGGTTTTCACAGCGGCGGTCGCGCTCAAATCAGTCGTAAAGCAGTCATTTAATATTTGGTATTCTGATAAGGATGTAGTTTGTTGTATATCAGAATGCCAAATCATAAAATGACTGCTTTACGACTGATTTGAGCGCGACCGCCGCTGTGAAAACCGCTGTGTGAGTTCGAAAAGTGAGTTACAGAATCGCAAGGCTGTCATGAAAAAAAAAGCGAGGCGTGATTTAGCCCATGCCTTACTTACAAAATTAAAAATGTTCACTTAAAAATTCATTCATAGTTTTTAAACATTTCAGGAACGAAAATAACTTCAGTGTCTTCAGTCAATCTTCAAACCTGCTCCGCGTTCTGCAAACCAGCTAGTACTATAAACACAGGTAATTTGACAAGTTGATTTAATTAGTAGTGACGTCTGCGGCTGCAATTAGAAGGATGACGTCATACTCCGAATCGCAGTTGGGTATTATGTTACACCTTTGTTCTTCAACATTCATTTATTTTACTAAAAAGCCTATACTCTGATTTTTCCGTAATTGCGTAGAATTGTGACAGCTATAATTTTATGACATGTCAGAGATTACAAACCTTTTTGGCCAGGTACATTTTTCAATTTCAATACGAGTCTGAACATCTGAGTCTATTCATACATTTTATTGGTTATTGAATGTATATATCTTATTAAGTGGTTTTACGGCGAGTCATAATTTTCCCTATTCATCACAAACAGTAAAAAACGCACAAGCAATGATAACATTTTTTAAAGGTTTACTAAACCTGAAAGTGAATAGGCAGTGAGACCAGCTAAAGAATAGAATAAAGTAATTTAAGTTTATTCGACATATTGTTCGTGATATTGAAATGTTTGTATTAGGTCACTTCAGTAAGTAAATATTTAGATTAACCTATTTTAAAGGTACAACTTAAAAAAACGTATCATTTTATTTTTTATTGCCTCAAATTTGTCCCTTTTTCGGTTTAGAACTTTGTTTGTAGCAACACTTATGATATGGCCGACGGAATAGCACCGAATAAGAAATGAAAAATCAGACTATAGTGTAAGGTAATTAATAATAATTATAAACGACGTCCGTGGTTCCAAAACTGAGCATTTTAAGGCAGTTTTTTGTTTCGAACTAATTCAACGGGTCCTCAAGATAAGCGTATACCAATTTTTAATAGGCTGGCAACACACTGGTGAGCTCTCCTATCAATGTGAGTCTCCTGCCCATTTGTTCCCTGAACTCAAATATGTTTCAAATCTGTTTATTATAGTTATTCACAAAACATACATACTAAACTACCATTACTAAACCAATACAATAATGTCGAAAAAAAAAACAAAAAATAAGAAATATAATATTAAATACATAAGATCGCAACGTCTTTGTTTACGGGGATCTGTGCGACAGACTGGTTCTGGCCCTCGGTATCGCAAACAACCTTGGCCTTCGCCGTCCCATATATCCTATAGGTACCAAGAACCCGAGTTCTTGGAGAACTCTTGGTTTGCTTACCACCCCCCGCAAGACTTTAAGTAGATAATAGGCCAACTGTACTGTATACTGTCGCGTCTTGTTTTTAATTTATTGTACCCCACAATCCCCAAGACAATTAATGTTGAATGTATTAAGGGATACATGCGATATAGACTATAATAAAGAAAATGTTTTTTTTTTCAGCAATGACCACAAATTTGGTTTCCACAAAGAATACACAATGCTTTACAGCGCCATCTCTGTTCAGACGACGACAAAGGGATACATCTATAGGTATGTTTGAATAAATGGCCGATGGCTGGCCATGCGTCATACTCGTGAACGGGTGCTTCTTGTGGTGACTGGTCGTACTTGAATTCGTGTAGGCAGTAGTTATTTCGACTATGTGTTTGCGTGTTGTTCCCACGAGAATGTACGAGTAAGTGCGTGCTCCTATTTCACCATGCCTCCTGCTGATAGAAGTCTTTGTTTTTAATTTATGTTATTATTATTAATTACTTAAGATGTCATGTGGAACATTGTGTAATGGTTGCAGCTCCTTACAAACGTTGTGTAAAAAATGAAACATGGCGATTAAAAAATAGTGGCGGTAAGTTTATTGCCAGTTCTTCTCGTCCGTTCTACGCCCTTGATTTGAGAACTGGCGCTAAATGTAAACTTAGAAGCATTACATATACATTTTTTTTTGACTTTCATAAATGTACATGTTACCTATATGATTAAATGATTATGACTTTTAAATAGCCACGCCAATTTTACGGCGGTCTTGTTATGTACTGTAGTGAGCACGTGAGAATAAGTGTCTCAATTCTATTACTCTGATGGGACGAATGATCATGACGGATATCAGTAGGCAGGGAGAGCAAATGCAGGATGGGTTTAAGTGCTTATTCCAGATAAGGTGGTTCAAACACCGTTACTATCTGAGGGTTCTTCGAAATGTTTAATAAACATCTTATTTTAAAAACTGAATATTTTAATTTTTCTTAATAATTCAACTTCGACCGGTATTTCAATCGTGGTGATGTAATGTATGTATGGTCGTGTTTGAATAAAGAGAAATCAGCGGCGGCTTTACAAATTTTCAAGGGTAGGCTGTAAAGTTTTTACACATGTCTTGTCCAAGATTATTTTTACAATCCAAGAATTTCGTTGAAATTGCACGTATAATAATGTTATTGGGTTTGAGTTTTATATACAAACCATCCAGTTTGCAGCCTCCTCGAAAATATGGCAGTTTGCTTCACCAAATGTACAAGTGAGAGGAGAAAGTCATCATTCAGAAATCTTTTTTTTTTGGAAGTAGCAAAAAAAATCCCAAATTTGCCGCCCCATAAATCTTCCGCCCTAGGCTGAAGCCTACTCAGCTTGCTGGTAAATCCGCCAATTAGATAAATATAGAACATACATTCGTCTTTATACTATCGGAAACTATAGACTCCTACTAAAGAAACTTAATAAAAATAATATTTGTTTCTTTTTTTTAATGAAAAGATCAATAAGTACTTACTTATTTCTATAATTTAAAGGTTTAGACGTGACATTGGAGGAAATGAAACACGACGGTTCGACTTCCACTAACGACATTAGAGATTTAAAATGTGATATTGGTAAGCGAACTCTTGTTAAGTCTACTACCCTGGTACCTCAAAAAAACTATAATATCTATTCACTTTTTTTAATATAGAACGAGGGGCAAACGGGCAGGAGGCTCACCTGATTTAAGTGATACCGACCCACATGGACACTCCCAATGCCAGAGGGCTGACGAGTGCGTTGCCGGCCTTTTAAAAACTAATTTGCCTAATTACGAAATTGTTATATAATTGTAGTAACCTAACATTAGTTAAGTTACATATATATATATATATTTTAGTTCATAATTATTAGAAGCGTAAACTTACACTTGTAGTCAATAAATTTTAAAACATCAGTTTTGGTAGTAATAAAATGAGCCTTTCAGTTTTTTTTATACCTACCCTCATAAAATGGATTCTCTCATTCTCGGTATAGAAATAAAAATGATTGTTTCGTAAAATGTATTCTCGTTTTACACCCGTTTCGAATAAGTACATATGTGTGTGTGTATCTCACACTACCTTAAAGTCGTGGTAAAGCTACTGTAGTCCAGGCATAATCTTGTTAGACTCCTTTGCTGTGCATCGTATGCGAATATATGTAACGTTAGTTCACAGCAGTACACCCATACATCTGGTGTTTACTATAGAAATACAGTGCGATACTGTTCTTTAATAGAAGGAATTTTTAATCCTTGTTCCTCTACTTTAAATATGCAAATATATTTATTATTTGGTTTCCTTCAGCGCTGTCCACGACAAATTTGATTGACACAGCGTCGTTCAATTGCGGAGCCCAGCTTTCTCAACGAAGTTTTAATGATGGTTCGTATATAATGTAACTAAAATTGTTCATTTCGTTTTCTAGACACACATTAATAATATTATACTCAAATCATCGCATTTTTAGGTAATTAAGAATTTTAATTTGTATGTAAGCTGTTGGCTACTTATATATTAAAGATTAAAGGGCCATTTACACGATGCCATTTTCTTGTACATTCCAGAGCAATAATAATTGAATGCAATAAATGAAGCGCAATAATTGCCATTCAAGAATTGTATGCACTTAAATGCAATTATTGTATTCAAGTTTTTATAAGGAAATAATTGCACATGCCTTTTGTTTACATCAATGCAACTATTTTAAGAAGATTATTGCTTTCAAGTTTTGACTTGTTTAAACACATGCTTGTACGTGCGTATACCATTTAATGGCGCTTTCGTTCAAGTATTGCACGTATTTGGGTTGGCTGATTTTTCTTTCAAGTCTTAAATGTTTTAGAAGAGAGTGTTGGAGTTTGAATATGTAAATATTAATGTTAGAGTGGTAGGCAACACTTGTCAGTTGTCACATGTAAATAAAAAGTTTTAGTTTAGAATATAAAGAATACCTGTTTGAATTTTATATAAAAATATAGTTTCTGTTTTTGGTTTTCAGTACTTCTATTCTAGACGCGAATAGTGTAACATCTTTGGCTCTTTATAAACATAAATTATTGTTTTTTTAAATAGACCCTGACCACCAACGCTCAGTCTCCTTAAAATATTAGAACCATCCTACAGAGAGGTATGAATATGAGTAAAAGGTGTTTAAATTCAGTTCTGCTGATATAATAAAGTTCATTGAGATTTATCGCAGTCATGAGTGTTTACAGGATACCGAAAATGTAAATTATAAGAACCGCGATGCACGTAATGCTGCGCTAGCAGTATTTTCACAGGAATTTGAAGTTGACGGTTTCGGACCGAAGGAAATAACAAACGAAATAAAAAAATTAAGGACGAAAAAATTAAAATTAAATTAAAATTTAAGTAAATTTAAATTTGTTTCTGTTCACACGAAACATATCCTTAAAGTCATCTTCATTTTCTGTTTGTAACTCTAAACAAAGATTGTTAGATGCTCCGAGAACCTCTCTTCTTGCTATCCATTTTTTTGATCCAACACCTTTTTTACGAGGTTTTTCTCAATATTTCTTGCCTCAGAAGATCAGCAACGATCAACACACTCTCACTTACTGCACTCATGTTTGCAAATGAAGAGATAATTGCGTACAAGAATTGCGTAAGAAATTATTGTACGGGCTGTTTATATCGATAATAGTTTTGAAAGGAAACTTTTCCCATTAATCAAGAATGTTACGTTTTGTTTAGACCATGCAACTCATTTATTGCGTCGATATAATTGTATGCTACAGGCAAGAAAATGGCATCGTGTAAATGGGTCTTAATCCGTTGGCAAACATCATTATATTTATTACTTAAGAGTGTAGTGTAAAGGTAATGGTGGCAACTTCTTATAAATGTTGTGTAAAACAAAAAACTTGGCGATTTAAAAGAGTGGCGGAGAGTTTATTGGCAGTTCTTCTCCTCCGTTCTACGCTCCAATTCCCAAATGCATATGTGGAGGAAAGAAACCCAAAAAAACAATACTTTTTTTGGGTTTCTCCTAGGTATACTCATAGATATGATATCGAGCACTACACATTGAAATAAAACATCTCTAACGGTTTTATAAATGTACATTAAAAACATAACTAGACTAGTGACTTGGTTCCTGTAAAGTATTGGCAACATATTTTAACCTTTGCCTATAAATATTGATTAACACAGCAAATACAAAACTGTCAATCAAGAAAACATTTCTTTCATTAAACCAATTCCTAACGATGTTTTCCTTCACCGTACGAGCGAATGTTAAATACGCACATAGAAAGAAAGTCCATTGGTGCACAGCCGGGGGTCGAACTTACGACCTCAGGGATGAGAGTAGCACGCTGAAGCCTGTTAGACCAACACTACACGAAAATGTCTGTAAAGCATTGCTTCTAAGCGATAAGGCTTTCTGTAACAGCTTTTTTGCAATTCATAAACTTTAATGTAACGTAATAGTACTCCATATTTACTTATTGTAATAGAGAAATTATCATTTGGCTTAGTTTATCGTGGATTTGAGTTCGCTTAAGCTCACGTTATACGATCCTATAAACTTGGAGATAAGTAGCTGAAAATGATTTCAGTAATCTCTTGACATTTTTTATGGTTTTGAATCTTTATTGGTTGAATTAAATTTTAAGTTGAAATAATTTTAACGGCGCCTAAATTTGGGTAAATTGTGAGTAATATCGCTGTAAGGAAAACTAAATTTTATGTAAAATTCATTGAATAACGACGTAATCTCGTTTTGGTGTAGTGTTTACACACATAGCTGTACTTGATGCGCTGGAACAATAATTGCTTCGGTGTGTATTCAAAAAATATAAAAGCAACGGACATACAAATGTGTCCATTTGTAAATAACAAAACAATCACCCCTTTTTAAATTTATTTTATTCCATAGCCATAAAAATAAAATAGTCTATACTTTATTGTCTATATTTTGTTTATATGAACAGTGTTGGCCTAGTGGCTTTAGCGTGCGACTCTCATCCCTGAGGTCGTAGGTTCGATCCCCGGCTACCACCAATGAATTTCTTTCTATGAGCGCATTTAACATTCGCTTGAACGGGGAAGTTAAACATCGTGAGGAATGTATAAAAACAAAGAAATGTCTCCCTATGCGAATGGGAAGACATTTTTGTATCTCGTATTGTATTAATAAATTTTTATAAGCAAAGGTTAAAATATGTTACCAATACTTTAGTTTACAGGAACCAAGTCACTAGTCTAGTTATGTTTTTAATGTACATTTATAAAACCGTTAGAGATGTTTTATTTCAATGTGTAGGACTCGATATCATATCTACGAGTATACCTATGTGGAGGAAGGAAACCCAAAATAAGTATTGTTCTGCCGGGAATTGAACCTAGGCTACGCCTATTAACAGGCAATTTATCAATGTGAATTTAATTCTACATTTTAAATTTTCAGGCGTGTGTCAGGCACAGGAGGCGGATCACCTACGTGCCTGATACTAACAGATACAGAAATCTGAAACCCAAATCTAAAAAGGTTGTAGTGCCACTGATTTTGTTTATATTTTGGTTGTGATTTTTAGATTTTCGCCCGACAACATCAACAGTTTGCACCAATACGGAAGTGGAAGTGACGGAACCTATAGTGTTATTGAACGCTTCTGTTTTAACAGATCGAAGCAAATATACAACTGAAACGTGTGCACAATACAGTAATAAAGGCAGGAATGGTTAGTCTTTGTTATGTATCTTTTATATTTTTGAACATATTATGTTATATATCCCTGAGGTTGTAGGTTCAATCCCCGGCCGTGCACCAATGTACTTTATTTCTATGTGCGCATTTAACATTCGCTGGAACGGTGAAGGAAAACACCGTGAGGAAACCGATATGTCTTAGACTCAAAAATTTGAGGGCGTGTGTCAGGCACTGAAGGTTGATCACACTTGCCTATTTTATTGAAAATTATCATGAAACAGTTTCAGAAATCTGAGGCTTAGACCTAAAAAGGTTGTAACGCCACTGATTTATTTATTTTATTTGTCTTAAGAGGCGGTAATCGATAAGAAATATTGTATGGGCGTTGAATTTTCTAGATTCCTTAGAGTCCGAACGTATAGGCCGCAGTCAACTGATGTCAGTTCGTATGCTAGGAGACTCTGTTTCCGATATGTCTACGCAAGCCCAACCCTTATTAATAGATGCAGGTATTTACAATTATTGAATTGTCTATAGCTAGCAAGTTAATAAAAATATTATGTATAAACGAAAATCCAATATTGCCTAAGGGTCAGTAACATATAATAAGATTATTTGCACTGTCATTTGCAGAGACCCGTACAATACCAAAGGGAATAACTTCGGCCGCTGTTTTTACGTCACGCTTCGAATTGGATCGTAATCCAAGAGATTCTAAAGAAAACGCTATAGGTAAGAGAAAATATGGCCTTATTATAAAACGTACCGTACGGTATTTGTCATGGATACCGTAAGTTTTATAAGTAAAATCGTAACCATGGTGGCACAGCCAGCAGACTGAAATGTGTATTAAAAGAATTACCTTCAAAAGAAGAGCGTATTAATTATTTAAAGGCCGGCAACGCACTCGCGAGCCCTCTGGCATTTAGAGTGTCCATGGGCGGTGGTAAAAACTTAACGAAAATCGATTTGATTATTCATTAGTTATCATAGCGGTAATTTTTTCGAAACGATCTTTGTCATGGTACTTCTTCAAAAATTCTTAGAGTTTGACTGAAATAGAAAAATATATAATTCTTATTTGGCACAAGTAGAGTACGGTGAAATTATTGTTATTAACAGTGTTGTCGACATGAAAAGGTAATATAGCAGCGACCTCAAATCCCACTATGGTTTTTTCAGACTTTATTTTGAATACAATTATTTTTACTACAGTAGCCTAATATACGTTCCTATTACTTCTTAATATTAATAAATAATAATATCAGAATATAAAATATTTTGAAAAAAAATGTTTTTATTACTTATTTATTATTTTCCTGTGTTACTCATGTATAATGTTGAGTTCTAATAGTGAAAGAACTTTTGGAATCTGTCCAGTAGTTTTTGAGTATTCATTACAAAAACATTTTTTTGAAGTTATACTTTAGGCGCGTTATGAAAAATTGATGAGAGTGAAATTTTACGATGCGCGCACACCGTGACACAAAATTAGGAGTGTGATTATAGCGTGCGCGAGCGAGATAGGAATAAGACAATCTACAAGTAAAAAGAAATAGAATATGCGTGAAGTTCGTATGCCAAGAATTTTGAATGACCATAATGACATTTGTCATTTACCTTTTAAACAAATAAAGGAGTTTTAATTATTTTTTCAAAGAAATTTAGCAATGCTTTTTGAATTATATATAATCGGAAGTGATTTAAATTGAATATTTAAACCAATACTAATTAATATTTGTGAAAAAACCTTCCTAACAGCCTGGCCACGGGACATTCGCCGACGCGAATATTCGCGCGGTGCGAACCGCGATGCGTCTAGCGACTGAAATAAACTCATAGCAATGTACTAATCAAGCCACGCGCAACGGCGACCAGCGATGCGACCGGCGAAATGTACCGAGCGAATCGCGCGGGCGACTGACGTCGCGACGGGCGAGCGAAACAAATGCATGAATCAGTACGGTGCAAGCCACGGAGTCAAGCGGCAGTCGCGGCGAATAGAGAAGGGAATAAATAAGTTTAGTCGTGGTCGCGGCGAAAAATGAATACAGAGTTTTTTGTTACTGAAATACTGGCTAGACCAGCTATTTGGAAGTCTGGCCATCCACAGCATTAATTTAATATACCTTAATCTCAAAAACAATTTTTCAGCGGAACTTAAAATTCTATTTGCAATAACTTTTTTCTCCAATTCTGGTTGAATATTCATAAGAATATAATTGAAGGTTTCAATACTCATTCTGGTATACTCAAAAAAATAATTCTGGATATATTCTGAATTTCTCATACTTCTTGTGGAATTCTCCACAATTTCTCCAAATATTAGGTCTTGCACCAAAAGCTATTACTTTCCAAGCAATATCGAGATGATTTCGATAAAGACATTTCGCTGTCGAACTTCCTTACTGGTCGCGACGGCAAACGTGACTGGTCCGTGGCCTGCAAACGGCCCCGCGCGAATGGTCGCCTCGCCTCCCGCATCGCAGTTCGCACCGCCGATCCCCGTGGCCAGGCCGTAAGTGCTTCATTACAATTGAGGTTAACTATCAGTTTGTATTATTATTATCGAGTAATGTTTTGATTAAAAAAATTACCACATTGTTTAATCAAAACATGTAATTTTTCTCTAGCAAATAGCAAGGACAAGAGACAAAAAACAATTGATGAATCAGTGTAAGTGCACTAAATTGAATACAAAAAAAAGAGTTGTCATCTTATCGCTGTGAAACATCAAAAACTGGAGGTGGAACAAAGCCAAACTATTTTTAATAATGCCAAAGAAGTATAACTTCTTACGCGCGTACATAAGTACACGCACCCTTTTTTTTTTAAATCTTTTTCTATAAGTGTTATGTGGTAGCTTTATCAGGCCACAATATTATTTGCATTTTCTGTTCTTTTATACTGTCCATATTTATTATCAATATACATACAAAAATAAAGCTGAATTTCACTATTTATAGAAGTGACATTAATAAAGGATTTTGTATATGTATTTTTAGATCTAGGAACAGCTGAGGTGAAAACTGATATCAAATCAAATAAGGAGATGCCTAGTAAGTGAAATATTAAATTTAAAGTTATTATAGAATTCTACTATTATTTTGTACGTATTTTGTTCTTATACTTAATTTGACGTCTATAAACTTTACTTGACGTCAATAAAAGAGGTGGTTTAACACGCAGTTACACTAACTTTATCAATTATATTGAAATTACTAGCAATTTCTACTCCAAACTCTTTTTTTATTCAAATTTCAAAGGTGTAGATATAAATTGTTTCGCATAGTTTCAAAACGTATGCCAAGTTTGTTAATTTACTTACTTGTTTAATTAAATCTATCCTATGAACTTTGTAACCACTTAGATTTTCAAGTCTTAAACCTTGTAGGCTTTTCGCTTCTTAAGCTTAGTAGAAATCTGAACTTTTGTTCATTCATTAAGCTAATTAAAACTTTTAAGCATTTGTAAGTAATCTACTCAAGTAACATTTGTTAAGAATAATAAAACCTTTTATTTATTTATAAGTTCTTAAACAACATATGCATAAAATTATACAAAAAAGATGACATCATAAATTTTACATATACACATTATATTAGAATATAGCAAGCTAGCAAGGGAATCAATTAAACATGCAACCCCAAAAAAATTAATAATAACTAAAACTAAATAGAAACTTAAATCTCATTAAAAAGATTCATTTTCAACGTCAAAAATATATATGAAATGCTTCTAATTTTACATTTACTACTAGTTCTCAAATCAAGGGCGTAGAACGGAAGAACTGGCAATAAACTCTCCGCCACTCTTTTTAATCGCCAAGTTTTTGTTTTACACAACGTTTGTAAGGCAACCATTACACCATGTTCCACATGACATCTTATGTAATAAATGATAATAAAATAAATTAAAAACAAAGATTTGTCCTTGAGCAGAAGGCATGGTGAAATAGGAGCACGCACTTATATTCTCGTGGGAACAACACGCAAATATATAGTCGAATTTATTCATATAATCGATTATTTACAATATTAGGTCTTTTCCTAATGATATAAGTACCAGCTCATTATCCGCTTGCCAAGTGACGAAGGCTTTCCCCATTGTTCTCCGTTTGCTTTCATTTCATAAATTTTTTGAATAAAATTATGGCATACGGAGTTAAAAAAAAATTCTAAATGAATTAGTTTTATCGTGAATTAAACACTGTACATTATTAGTTACAAAAAACGGCTTACCCGAGTCCATAATATCCTTAAAGCGAGCGAGACTAAAGTGTTTTATATTTGATTTATGTAGAACTTTGTGAATGTTATTATGAAAGAGTTTATTTGCTGAGTGATCCTTGTAAAATTACAGCCAATAGCCAGCAAGAGATGTCGCCACCAAAGCAGCAAGTAGTACCCTCCCAAGCTGAGAAATCGAACCCGGTACAACCACGCCATCCAAGTGTGGTTATATCCAGTAACTTAAATGCTGCCAAGTGGATGAACGGGTGCACCAAAGATGGTAAGCTTTTCGTTTGGTTGTAACAATATTTTTGTTTTTTTTTAAAGCAAAGTAATAGGAGGTAGGGTCTGCCTTTTTTCCCTTTTTCTTGTAAGTTTTTGACTTTTAAAACGGATATAAACGCAAATTTGTTATGTTGGCCTAGTGGCTTCAGCGTGCGACTCTCATTCCTTAGGTTGTAGGTTCAAACCCCGGCTGTGCACCAATGGATTTTGCCTATATATGTGTGCATTTACTATTCGCTCGAATGGTGAAGGAAACCATCGTGAGGAAACCGGCTTGCCTTACGGCCTGGCCACGGGGATCGGCGGTGCGAACTGCGATGCGAGAGGCGAGGCGACCATTCGCGCGGGGCCGTTTGCAGGCCACGGACCAGTCACGTTTGCCGTCGCGACCAGTAAGGAAGTTCGACAGCGAAATGTCTTTATCGAAATCATCTCGATATTGCTTGGAAAGTAATAGCTTTTGGTGCAAGACCTAATATTTGGAGAAAATGTGGAGAATTCCACAAGAAGTATGAGAAATTCAGAATATATCCAGAATTATTTTTTTGAGTATACCAGAATGAGTATTGAAACCTTCAATTATATTCTTATGAATATTCAACCAGAATTGGAGAAAAAAGTTAATGCAAATAGAATTTTAAGTTCCGCTGAAAAATTGTTTTTGAGATTAAGGTATATTAAATTAATGCTGTGGATGGCCAGACTTCCAAATAGCTGGTCTAGCCAGTATTTCAGTAACAAAAAACTCTGTATTCATTTTTCGCCGCGACCACGACTAAACTTGTTTATTCCCTTCTCTATTCGCCGCGACTGCCGCTTGACTCCGTGGCTTGCACCGTACTGATTCATGCATTTGTTTCGCTCGCCCGTCGCGACGTCAGTCGCCCGCGCGATTCGCTCGGTACATTTCGCCGGTCGCATCGCTGGTCGCCGTTGCGCGTGGCTTGATTAGTACATTGCTATGAGTTTATTTCAGTCGCTAGACGCATCGCGGTTCGCACCGCGCGAATATTCGCGTCGGCGAATGTCCCGTGGCCAGGCTGTTAGACCCAAAAATCAACGGCGTGCACAGGAGGCTGATCACCTACTTGCCTATTAGATTGACAAATGATAATGTTTAATGTTTAAAGAACTTTATTTTCTCATTAAAAATATTTATATATTTTTTATTTACCTACATGAGAAATTTAATATTATATACGAAAGAGATACACGTCGCCATCAGCTAGCCCAATGATCATGAAACATACAGAAATTTGAAGTGCAGACCTAAAAAGATTGTAGCGCCTCTGGTTTATTTTATTTTATAAACGCAAATTTATAATCAAAATCAAAGTCTATTTATTGATTACTAGTGTTATATTTCCAATAAATTATAAATAAATAGTCTTGCGATTCTAACTAAAAATCGTGTTTTTTGTCATTACATAAGTGAGTAGGTTGACGGCTTATATAATTTATATTTTTACATAGTTTTTACGGATTTAAAAAAAGCATTTCTCTTATTTTCAAACGAATTTTAGTAGCTTTTCTATTATCTTTCAGATTACCAATCAATTATAGATATTAGCGAAATAACTGTATCAGAGTCTTTAGAGAAAGCCACTTTAGCTGTCGCTACCTCTAATGCCTTCAACACGAATTTGAGTGCGAATCCGGAACCAGCTGTTAATTGTAGTAAGTTTTGCTTATTTTCAATGCAACATTTTGTTTACTCCGAAATTAATACGAAATGTATTAATTATTTGTTCATGGAAATAGTCGATGGCCTGAACATTAAATAGTTTATTGTTAAATAAACTCACATGTGATATGATTTCATGTTATACATTTGACCTTATACCATGTGAGTATAATTACGCTACCGTAGAAATTGTTAAAAAGTAAGGTGTATTCACATTCATAGGCCGGGAGATAGGGACACAAAATAGTGGGTCATTTGTACCAGTATAGCGGTTCTTCAGGGGTCTTATTACGAAATGAAAAAAGAAAAATGATGGTCAAAGCGCTGCCCTGCGATTCTGTAACTCACTTTTCGAACTCACACAGCGGTTTTCGCATCTTTCTTCATTCTGATTTGAGAGCGACCGCCGATGCGAAAACCGCTGTGTGAGTTCGAAAAGTGAGTTACAGAATCGCAGGGCTGGTACCGGCGGCCCAAGCGCGTGGGCGTTGGTCGAACTCGTCGGATTAATTACGACTTTCAAACGATTTGTTCCACAAAAATTCTAGTATTTTCCGATAGTCCATAAAAAAAAATTTAGGCTGGTACAAATCGTTTCCCACAAAAAAATTGGAAATTGCCATTTGGAACCGTCGGAATTCCGGTCCGGTGATTTTCGTAAATGGCTGCACGACGATGATTAACTGTGCAAAAATTAGCCTGACAAATGGTTGAATTTTTTTTGAACCAAATTCAATTTGCATTTGAATTTGTGTTCCATGGCTTTTCCAATTCTGAACCTTCCCCAGAGTTCAAGGAATAAGTCTAAGTCTAAAAGTCGTCTTCGAGCTTTGCGTTATTCTAACGTTATATGTATATATTATGTTATGTGCAATTTAAAAGTCTAAAGCCTTCTTACATTAAGAGTGTCCATGGGCGGCAGTATCACTGAACATTAGGTGCACCTCCTGCCCATTTGCCTGTTCTATAAAAAAATGTAAATATTTCAGTGAGTACAAAGCCTCTAGATGTTATATCGGCTGTTAATTTGGCGGATGTATTGCCTAAATTTGAAGGAAATGAACAAAATACACAACCCACGAACGAAAGGCAAGGAGATAACGAAGGTATGACGCATTAAATATTGTATTTTTATTATAGAAGTAGTATTTCCTAATCTCTGTTAAGATTTGAATTCCTAAATTCAAAAAAAAATTGTGAATCAAATTTCAATGAAATATTTATAATATAAACAGAAATGTACCATGAGAATGGACCAAAAATCTACATGTTTTAAAAGGTAAAAAAACGTGTGTGTACTTATGTACACAAGAGCGTTAGAGCGCGAGCGCAAGCGCAAGCATTAGAAGTTATACTTCTTTGGAGTAAAAATTTTCTTCGAGCAATTTAGAGGGACGTTTCGCTCTTCGAATTGCATTTTCTTGTCCATATTAATAGTCACTTCCAATCGAAACTATATGTAGGTACTAATCATGATATTTTACGATAAACACCATGTTTTTTATCACATTGAAATGGGTTTTCTCGTATAGAAATTATTATTTTGGTTTAAATAAACACGACCATGACAGACTTGTCGACAAGGCAACTTGTCGATAAAACAGAGCAAGCGCCAACTAGCGGTTCAGACTGTTTTACCGACGGTTTTTTGTGACAGTGTGCGCGCGCATCGTAACAATTTACTCTTATAATTTTTCCCTAACGCGCCAAAAGAAGTATAACTTCAAAATCATCACGTATGCTATTTGGTTAACTCAAACCGCTGGACTGCTTAAGATACTCTCAGTCTCTATAAACTTATGGACCCAATAGACAATTCTCTTTCAGACCAACAAAGAGAATCTGCTCTCCAAGTCCGGCCTCAAACCTGCGATGCTGGTAAATACCCTTTTCTGTTTTTGTACTTATTTTGTTTACATTTATTTTCGTCAAAATAACTCGTATCTAGTTCTGTTTATTTGGCTTTTGTTACAAAATATTTAATAATTAAAAGTACGTACATAACCGAGCTAAAGATATTAAAAAAATACTGAAACAAAATTATTTCTTCCGTAGTTCAAAGAAGTTCTACAAAACACAATTCAAAGTTTGGTATAATATTAAAGTTGGACAGATTTAACAAAAGTAATTGTGTTATTACGATTAATATCGAAACGACCCCTAGAAAATAGGTAGGTTTTTTTAACTAATTTACCTTTATAAGAGATTAATTTTAGACTATAAAATTATTTTGGGTACTACAGCCCGATCATTTTAATTATTAATTAAAACGCGTTCAATAGAATGAGGATGTTTTGTTAATATATTTGGGACATAGGCAGAAGGCTCACCTGTATAATTGTCACCACCGCCCGTGACATACTGCCAGAATGGTTGCGTTGCCTGCCTTTAAGAATCGCTCTTTTCTCTTTACACATACCACGGACTATGACTCCCAAATGTTCAAATTCAAATAGTTTTTGACATACGGTCCCGTTTAGCGCTAATTTTCCTGAATCCTACCTAAGTGGAATTGGTCCGGAAATACTATTTATGTAATTATGTAGTATATAACATTTAATGATCTCCATTGGGAGGATATATTTCTGTTACGTGTTTCATGATACACTTTTAATTCAACTTACCAATTAATCAGTAAATCAAATAAGCAGTTAGTTATATTATTATAATTTTGTTTTAGGTATAAATGTAAAATTACCCCTTCTTATCGAGCGAAGATCAGCTACTGTTCACACATCTCGTCATATTCTAAATAAGGCGAAGATATGTCACGGAGAAACCGCAGGTAACTTGATAGAAATATTATATTATTTTAGTGACTTAGTATGAGTGAATGTTATGGTAAGTGGAATTAATACACGAGAACTGAGTATCTTCCCCTTAATAGACTGTACATTACAACTACTAGCGTAAAGCGAGATATTGGTAAACTTAAAAGTTAAGGACAGTGAACTAAACTTTGTTGGCAAAACTGTGTTCCTAGGCATAGCAATAGTAAACTCCAGTGGGGCCCACACATAGAGACTCTTTCGAATAGGCTGAGCTCTGCAGCATATGCAGTAAAATAATTCCTACAGTTTACTGATAAGGACACGGCTAAAATTGTGTATCATAGCTACTTTCACAACGTTATGTCGTACGGTATTCAACTGTGGGGTGCTGCTGCAGAGGTTCAATCCATATTTGTGCTGCAGAAGCGGGCTGTTCGGGGTATTTGTTGTGTTTCCCTAAGGGAGTCGGTACGGAAAAGGTTTAAGGAATTAAATATTATGACACTATCTGGTCAATATCTTCTTGAAGCCTTGTTGTATGTACAAAAAAATATAAATTTAAAACAAATATTGACTTTCACCAGTAAAATACTCGAAACAGAACAAATCTAAACGTACGACCAACTAGGCGCCAGAAGATAAACCACTCCTTATATGGAAATTGTATTCATCACTAGAATAAATTCAAAACTCTCGTAAACGTAAATTAATCAATACAGCTTTTTATAAATTTGATGATTAAAATGATCCTAATCCCTGGGATTGATTTGCTCCAGTTCAAACAATTTGTATGACTCAAAACTTGACGATTTAAAAGTGTGGTGGAGAGTTTCTTGCCAGTTCTTTTTGCCCGCTCTACACCCTTAACTTGCGAACTGGTAGTAAATGTAAATTTAGAATCAATTTTACGTCTTTTCTGTGTCATTCATAAGTGTACTTGTTTACCTATATGAATAAAGTTATTTTGAGTCTGAGTTTAAGGTTGTAAGTACGGTTAGGCGATACAGAAATCTGAGGCCTGAAACCATGTAACGGCTCTGTTATCATTTTGCATCGATGTATTGTATGTATGTATGCCGTCATATCTGTAGCGCGTAACACGCGCGATAAGCGTCATTAGTAATTTAAAATACCCGACAGCATCGATATAAAAATACACCCTGCTCTTTCGGTTTTAAAGTATTGGCAAGCTTCCTATAGGGGTTATTTTTAAGCAGATATGTCACTGTCGGTAAAGTAAGTCAAACAATTTATTCTCACTGTAAAACGTTTCTCTGAATCGAAGCGAAATCAGTCAAAGTTTGTATTTACGTCATTTATCTTTGAGATCGATTTAGCAATTTTAAAAGTGCTTTTAAAGATTTAACATAACAGGGATATAAATATTTTTATGTTTTAGTCAACACAAATGCAGTTGCAGTGTTAGTCTTTATTTCAAAACATAATCTAATATAATTTATTATAGGAAAGTAGGCAGCAGTAGATTTCGGGTTATAAGGTTAACCTACACCCCGTAAGTATGTTAGGATCTACTATATATTTATTTTAACATACATTGATGTCGTCACTAATCTCACTTTAAGACATGCCGTGTCCCACACGGTTATACTGTATAAACAAGTGTTTAAGGCTATGTTCAGATGGCAAAAACTTGACGCGCGTTTTCAGACATTGTGGTATTTTCATACAACTGTTCACATGAGCGCGCGTTCAACGCGGCGCTCAGAGAAAAAGTCTCTAGACGCAGGTGATCGCGCGTTGACGCGCGCTTTGATATTAATGTAATGTTCGTTTGCTTCAGATGAGCGCGCGCTTTCATCGCGATCGCATGTAATTTTGTTAATTTTCGTAATTATATTTTGTTCTCGCAATTAAAATGAGTGAAATTGAAGATATTGACATCGACTTACTAATCGATGAAGTAGAAAAAAGGTCAGCAAGTTGGAATATAGCAAATTTGTATAGAAAATATAATATAATTTGTATTTTTTTTCAAATTTGGATGAACCCAATGTGTACGTTTTCTTTTTCTATATTTTTCTTTATTATATAACCACAAAATAATAGCATCTTCCACGTCCATTTTCTACGTTCTACTGAACTAGACTGACGAGTACTCTCGCAACGCGCGTTAGCGCTCATCATCTGAACGCTCTTCAAATTTGATCGCGCGTTACATGTGAACATAGCCTAAAACGCACACCTTTAATGCACAGTTAAATTCAAACTTATACCCTATTTTTATTTAATATAGCGTAAATTTATGTAAGATATATATTGGTTGGAAATTTCTATACACCGAAAGTTGCCTTACACTACAAGTATACTTAAGACTCAAAATTAAGCATAAATTAATATTGGTGTACATGTGGGTTCAATCTTTGACAATTTAGTAGAAATTTAAAACTTTATAAAAAGTAATAATTAAACACGTTATTCTGATTTGTAACTAGTGAAATTCAACCAATACCACCATCGATTGTAAGCACCAGTTTTGTAAATAAACGTTTGTCTTGATTTTGTATTGAATTTTGTTATGTTCCTATGTAATTAGTATTTGTGCATATTTCAGATTGTCTATACGTATACGATCGCGCCCGCTGCGTTGTTCATAGTCAGCGGACCGACACGGGTGTCCAAATTAAGTCCACACATTCGAGATTTGGGCAGGAAAATAAAGGTACTTTATACATTTTTAACGTGCCATTAACCCGAAGTTTGACTTTGATTCCCGGTGACACTTGAATAAAAATGCCAAAATGTTTGCTATTTATTTTTCTTTTGTTTTTATTTGAGACTTTTTTTTTAAAGTTTTTTATATGAACCCTTATTAGAACAATATTTAATTTAAATGAAAATTTTGTTTATATTTGTTATGCTTTGCCTACCAATATTAACTTAGCATCTAACATTGTCACTGAACTTAACATAAAATACGAAATTGTAGTTTAAAATTTGTTTTATTTTTGATTAACAAATTTCGTGTATGTAACTTTGATGCTCATTTGACTAAAAATGCTAGGTTTTCAAATAGTCACCCTGACATAAAGAAAATTCTATTTTAGTGTTGCCACTGCCGTTATAACAAGAACGTGCAAATTAAGTAAAGTACTGTATACTTGATGTGAATACTTCAGTATATTTAAATTAATATTTTTCATACTAATATTTTTCATACTTCTGTTATTCTGGCTTCAATCGAATCGAATCATTGGCTTGACGGGGTTCCACAATGTGTGTATTCATACTATTAAATAAAAATATTTGTCTGGGCCGAGATCAAACGAGAACAAACTGTACGGTAGTGTGGATACAGCCTAAAAAGTAACACCTTTTTGCAGTAAAACCGTGGCAAGATAATCGTACCGTGGGCGTAGTGACGTCAGTATTAAAACCACATTGTAGCCACAAACACACCAGCGGTTTGCTTGGCGAAGTTTTGACTCCCCAAGGTATTTGCATTTTAGAATTTGTAATCTGTCGTGTTCGAAATTTGATGTTGTAATGAAGATTTAAAATTGGAACATAAATTCGAAATAAATTAAACGTCCTAAAACACGTTGATCGTGGACTCTAATAGAAGTGACAGTTCTGCCTATATTAACAATTTATATTTTATTGTATAATTTTTGAGTGATATTTGTAATTACATTTTTGAAGTGAAAACTTCTTTAGCATCGTCGTGATTTGAAAGTCGATGAAACGAAAAAGGGACAGTAAAAACAACACACATAAATTCATATGGTTATAGCGTGGGAGAAAATGAGATAATAAGTGTGTATTTGAAAATTTTCTGATAAAAAAAAACATATTAAATAAGAGATTAATTTAATTGAATTATAAAAATGATGAAATTTATCAATTTCATTTACATATCATTAATTATAGAAACTTTTTGAAGTGAAAACTTCTTACTACACTTAGTTGCTTAGCTTCCTATCTCATTTTCTCCTACGTTAAATCTTATGAATTTATGTGTCTGTCTCTTTTTACTGTCGCTGTTTCGTTTCAACGACATTCAAACTTTAATTATTTTAGTTTAATCAAAACTAAAGATTGATATTAAACTTTAAAATTGACATAAAAAATAATTTAAAGAAAAGTCTAATACTAGATTTAGATAGTGAAAAAAAGGATTATTTACATATTATTAATTATAAAAACTTTTTAATCATTGTAGTTTTTATCAATATTAATAATTGATATTAAACTTAAAAATTCTAATTGCATTTGTCTCATTATCTTGAAACCAAAATTTTTGTTGCGTTAATTTGCTTATGCACTTCTTGCTTGCCTTAGTATTATTTTTCCTTACTAGAGTAGCCTGGAAGAGATCGGTTGTTAGCGATAATTCCGCCCGATGCATCTCTAATAATTTATGTTACTTGTTATTTATTTGTAAGGTAACGAAGTTTTAATAAATGTATTTATTTATAAAATATTACATATTTTTAAAGTCTATGAAACATCTGAATTACATTCCGGTATGAGCTTTCTTGTCTAGACATTTGATTTTTTAATCTGTCGGCAAGTAGGGCGTCTGAAGTCACGCCTCCTGTGGCTGACAGTTGACATAAAGCGATTATGAGCTTGACAGCTTTATCGCTTTTTTAGTTTTTAGATATTTCTCCTTCGATACTCACGGCCTTCATTATTTAACTAGCAAATATGTAGTAAGAAAAATAAAAGTTGCAGGACCTCAGAGTTTTTTGACTTAAAGCTTCTTGTGTGCCATATTCCATTTAAATTCATTAAGCGCTAATAAAAAATAATTAAACCAAATAAAACAATTTCAAACATCTCTAAATTTAGAATAATTACTTAAATATTCTACTTTCATACATAATTGAATAATCCTTTCAAATATATTTATTCCCCCGTCTGTATAAACGCGATAAACTCAAAAACAACTAAACCTATTTTAGCAATTTCTGAGAAAACAAAAAGTGATGGAAAGTGGCTTCTTGTTCTATCTGGCGCCGTCAAACGACAAGCATAGAACGAAAAATACAGATTATTTATTTATTTATTAATTTACACTTTATTACCATATACAAAAACATACGTATAAAGAAATAAAAAAAGCAGGTTACATAAGTTATATAAGGCAACGGGCCTTATCGCTAACAAGCGATTTCTTCCAGGCAACCCTAATGTGGAACAATAAAAAATAAACACCTACAGAGGGTAAAGTACAAGAAGTGCATAATTAATTAACAAAAGAAACTCAAAATAACACTATAACTAAAATAAAATAAAGTTAAATCTAAATAAAAAATAATAATAAATAAAAATACAGTCAAAACCGTTTACGACGACATCGTTTAGAAAAACATACCGGTTATATTGACCAAAATCAAAGGTCCCGGCTGAATTATATTGTATTTAGGTACTTTATCACAACGTCATCGGATTTTGACTTACATAAACAAAAATATATAATTAAAATGTATATTGTGTTTTCATGAGTCTTTATTTCACTTAATAAAATATTTTAGTGTACAAGACGCTGTACGAAACGTCGAGATTAATTGCCAAAGAGCGTTCTTTGTCGAAGGAAACTGGAATTGTTGAGAACAAAGCAGGTTGGTCCGAACATTTCTAATTATTAGGTATGGTTATATATTATTAGATTATAAATAATAAAAATGTAAATATAGTGTTTACGACCCCAAGTTTCTGGCTTCCGACACGAATGTTCAAGCAGTTCCTGTACCGCGAATTGATGGCTTTCAGCTACATAGATCAATACAAAATATAGGATACAATAGATCCTCTTCCTGTCTTTCGATCCAATAGTCGCTGGGCCGACCTAGATGTTCTTCCTTCACTGCTCAATGTTGGCTCCTATCCTGAAGGTGTTCCAACGTAGTCGATGGCCTATATATTCGGCTATATTCTTGAGTTGGAATACCAATTGTTCTATTTCATTGCATATTTTATTCGGACTCTCCGTGGTCTTCCCTGTGTCGGCTCCATAAATACATAAATGATTGCCTTATTTGATATTATATACCTAAGTACCTGTACCCATGTATATGTATAAGTATTCTTAACTGAACTCCAGCTTATATTGGCCGTCAAATATTTGTTAAATTATTGTTGTTTTATACAATTAATTATAACAATTTAAAAACTTGTATTGTAACAATTTAAAAGTAAGAATTTTGTCCATGTAACAACGTACAAAGACGCAAGGACGAAGGTATCAAATAGCCACTTCTTCCTTGTGTACTTATCCTTCTGTGTAACATTATTGTTTAGCTTATAAACTCATACAAACACCACTTTGAATCAAAGAAAAAAATATGTATATGAATAATGTGACGGGTATTTAAAGTCGGTTTTTTTTCAAAGTTGAATATCAATGTTCTAGAACGTTCTGTGCAAGTTCTAAGGGATGATTGGAGTTGTGTGATCTGCCCATATTGTGCTAAGAAATTTACAGCACACGAAATTGAGAATTTAGGTAAGAATATTTCACAGACGTTATTCGGAAATTTATTGAGTATTTTCGGTCTTGAAGTTTTATTTAAAAATGTCAACAGAAGCCGATAAAAAAGTCATATCCAGTCGTTCATTAAAAATATAGTTCAATCTTAGTACTCATCTGCCCCTTTTCGTCACAGCGTAAACATAATTTGAATACAAAACAAAAATACGAAATAGTTTTACGTACCCTTGCCTCTTAGAAATCGTAATAGAAGATTTTGGCTCTTTCAGTATAGTACTACGAAGAACACAATATCCTATCTCAAGTGACGCTAATGCCAATTAAGAATCTAGTCTGCGCTAAGTAATACTTTCGTATGTCAAAAACGTATTAGTCTGGTTCGCACTAAGTTTTAATTCTCGAAACTTACCCTAAGATAAGGTTTATTCAATTTCGGCTGATTTCAGTGCCATCTGGACATTAAATTCTTTATCTTTCATATGCATAAATTTTGATATCTGAACACTTTTAAAGTCCATATAAACGTTTGATTTGTCATTTTGACAAGACATGACGACAATACAATTTCAGTTCGAGTTTTACGAGAAATTAATGCATATATGTGATTTTTCTTATCATTTGTAAAGGAAACCTGATTGATGATTAGGCTTCAATAGCTTTCAGAGAATAGAAAGTATTGAACTTTGAATAATAAGAATTCTTAATATGTTTCAGATGTAAATAATGAATGGTTGGAAGCGGAGCTGGCAACATGTTGCCGTAACCATAGCAACTACCTAATAAAGAATATCACTCGTATAAAGGACAACTGTTAGCATTTTAATTTATTTCTTTATTATCACTTCGTTCTAGTATTACTGAGATACAGTACAATTAAATAAAAATGGGGCAACTAGCGACCTTATTTCTTTCCAGAGAAAACTTCAAAAAAAAAATGAGATAAGACATAAAGTGACTTGGAAAAATTCATAAAACAAGCAATTTAAAAATATTATGAGTATTTTGAAGTCGCAAAAAATTGTGTAATTTTGTAAAATATCGTCAATAGGCAATATCATATTTATTTATGCAATTAAAATAAAAGTTAAAGTTAAAATACCAATAGAAAGACTTACTACGAAATAATGGATGACTGATTTTACAATAATATCGTTTATTATTATGGCTGCTAATTTAGATAAGGTTGTAACTTTTTTAAATTTGTTTTTTCGGCAGTATCCAATTAAATTAACCGTTATTTCATGACGTTGACAGTTTAAATAGTTCTTTACGAATCATAATTATTTGATTAAATAAAAAAAACAAAAGAGCAGCGTTAGCCTAGTGGCTTCAGCGTGCGACTCTCATCTCTGGTCGTAGGTTCGATTCCCGGCTGTGTTTATTCTGTGTGCATTTAATATTCGCCCGAACGGTGAAAAGAAACGTGAGGAAACCGGCTTGCCTTAGACCCAAAAAGTCAACGGCGTGTGTCAGGCACAGGAGGCTGATCAGCTACTTGCTTATTAGATTGACAAATTAATATGAAACAGACAGTAATCCAAGGCCCAGACCTAAAAAGGTTGTAGCGCCATTGAATTATTTACGATTAGTTCAGAATTTATTATTATATATTATATTATTATTTTAGTTAAAAAACATCTACCAATAAACCGGGCAGAAAGGGACTTCGTCGAAGCGTGCACAATGAAGCCAAGCGGGCGCCACGACAAGAATTGTCAAGCGAAATTCGCCCCAGAATATCTTTGCCAAAATTGTATTTTACCGCCGACAGCCAGCGCCACGGATATACGAGGAGAGGAAAGCCATGACTTGCGAACTGTTTACTATTTCCTTGCCGCCATCGAAGGGAGAGTACGCAGATTGAAACAAAATTTGTAATCTTAGTTCAATAGTTTTCCACTAGGTGGCGCTTAACATAATGTTTCAAATATATCAAAATTTGTAATCGTATTTCTGTTTTTAGCTAGTTAGCTTATCTCAATATATTCAATATCAACTAGATGTCGCTACAACAACTTGTTCAGATGTACCTTTTTGTCTTACGAAATATAGAAATCCGAAATACTTATTTTTTTTTATATATATATATATAAATATGGTTAAGGATTAGATTTCAACTATTGAAATTTTTTATTTAGTTTTTTAGGAGGCACATCTATTTATGGGGTACTTTATTCATGAATATATATATATATATATATATTTTTTTTTTTAAGAAAACGTACCATTGTATACAATTTATATTTTGCCTCGACAACTAAACCAAATATAAACTGAAATATCAAAAGCTATACTACTTACTCCAAGATCGAAAATGATTTAGTTATTTCAGCTAGAAAAATACTTAATAAAACCTTAGAATTTAGTAGGTATTCTAGGTAGATATCCACAGACTGCAGACATTCTGCAGTTTCTTGGATGTGCTGTCAGTGTCTAGTTGGAATATAAAATCACAGACAACACGCTATCGACATGCCATTTTGACAATGACAATTTGCCCTTATATTTGCGCACACTTGCACACTCTATATCTCAAAATCTCAAACAAATTGGTTGACATGGCGGAATCGGTATGGACTTATATTTAAAACGGAATAATAAAATCAACTCGAATAATATTTTTATTTAATATTTGGAGAATTAACAAAACAATATACCTATATATATAACACAATATACAGTACATTTATCCCTTATGTTTAAAGTATTCACATTATATACATAGCAATACGATTATATACAATTCCTGCGTTGAGTAAAGGAGTACTTAATAGAAGCAAAATCTTGAAAATATACTCAAAAGAATAATTCAGCGTAACGGAGCTTTACGCATATATTTTATAGGGCAAACAGGCAGGAAGCTCATCTGATGTTAAGAGATACCGCCGCCCATAGACACTCTTAGTCCGAGATGGAGCGCCTTTTAAGAATTCGTACGCTCTTAAAGGAAATATTATTTTCCTAATACAGGAAGTTGCACTTTCTTGAATTCTTAAATAACGCATAATTTAATAGAGAGTAATAGTTTAGTCTAAACAAATAACGATTAGGAGACTAGTATCTATAACTATGACACTTCTTGTAGGGAATTTAAAAAAAAACATTTTTAAACATTCGATAATAAAATTGTTTAAGTAAATTTACAATATCTGTGCCTAGAAGAATCTAAAATGACTGGTCATGTCATTTGTCCACCTGACATTTTGAAATTTCCCTCCAAAACCGTTGTATATAAATCATGTTATTAGTAGTCAACATGACAGCCGTGTTACTATTTAAAATCAAAATCAATTACTCAACAATTAGTTAATATATTCTATTAATATGGTTTTAATATTAAGTATCAATATGTCGAACTATAATGTTGTAACAATGTTGTCAACATAAAAAATTAAATAAGCATTGCGATCTCTAATCTAAATGGCTGGAATAGGCACTTTATATGGAATGGCTATTGACCAAGTTAGAAATCGGATGCAAAATCATTACTTAGCTTATCAGCTTTTCTTTAACAACCATGAACACGTTTATTTAATTAGTAATCCCGATCAAGGTTTTTACAACGCACTAATATCTGACGAGCGATTATGTCACTGTCATAAACATTTAACCACAGCCTATATTCACAACAGCCAAATACACATCTGAAATAAAATAATAACAATTAAAACATCTACTTCAGGAATGCGTCTTTAAAAATAAATATATATATATATATATATATATAATAATCTAGTTGCGCTATAACCCTTGGTCTTGGCCACAGATTGCATCAGTTTCTTTGTTCATTTTCATTTCATAGATAAGTAGATGAGTCTTCTGTCTGACACATGTCATAGATTTTTGGGTTTTGAGACATGCCGATTTCGACCACGTCTGCGATGCTGTCTAAATATAAATGTTTTGTTAACATGTTATTACTAAAATTAATCTGTGATGTGTATTTAAATATATTTCTTTAAATTACTATTCTTCTAAAAATAAAGTTCAGTTTGATCTCTAAATGGTCGTAAGTTTGAATTCCGGCTGGGCCAATGGACTTTATACGTACGCATTTTAACACTCGCTCGTACGGTGAACGAACACATGAGGAAAGCGGCATGTTATACCCAAAAATCATTATCAAAAACAGATACAGAATAGAAGGAGTTGTTGCGCCGCAATTGTTTTATGCAAAATGAAAAAAAAAACGGCTTCATGAGAAAAATTAAATTTAACTTTACCTCTGGCTCTTCAGACGAGCGATCTCGGCGTGAAAACGTGAACCAAAGAGTCCCACCCACAATCGGCGATCTGGTGCGGCCTCAACGTATTCCAGTCGAGGCCGTATGTGAATTCCGAATGGTGTCTTATCGTTTCTAATGGATCACAGCCGCGTTTTAAATCCCATATTCTAAAAAAAAATTATTTACTTGTCGTTTTTTTATAGCATAACATAGCCTACGGGACAAAAAGGGCAGTCTTCGCAGCCCATAGGCCCATCTATTTTGATAGGTATGAGGGAAGAGTATGTTTTTAAACTCCAACCGGTTCGTATCTCCCAGGCAAGACCGCCACCGGGAGTCGATTCCACAGTTCATTTCGAGAGGAAGCTCCATCATTTTGAACGTATCAAGATTTTCAATAAAATTTTTGACTCGGAGAAGCTAAATTATAACCCGCTACATAATTCAGGAACAAGACACTCCCCATTTTTATATAAAATATTGCACCCAGTTTTGGGATTATATATATATCTATATATATACTTTACCTTGTAGTAAAATCGTATGACACAGCCGCTACTATCGACGGCGCATGCGACGAAAACTGAACCCTTCTAACCGCGCATTCACAACCTGAAAAATATAAAAATAATATTTACAATCTTCCTGATTTATTTTGTTAGAGTTGCCTGGAACGCTTACTAATGCCACTACTATACCACTCCTGCCTATTAATTTGTGTGAAAAAAGTGGAAATACAAACGTACAACAATCTTGCGTCTCTTTCTGTCACATTATATTTACGCTGTGAGGAAGAGAGATGAATACATTAGTGAAAACGATGCATTTCATATATTTACTTTCGGACACATTATTGAACGGGCACAATAAGATAATAAAATCACTCATTAATTTATTACATACACATTTATGCATTCATACCGAGATTCATGTTTTAATATAAAAAAAAACATAGACAGAATTCAATTTTATTGGGTTTGTTGAGTGACACAACTTTGTAAAGGACAAAACGATTGGAATTATTGAATTAGTGTAACTGCACGTTAGTGCTAAACAGTGGTAAGTGGAAAAAATACACAAGAACAGAGTGTCTTCCCCTTAATACATACTGGTTTTGGACACTTTCTTATATTAAATATATTTTTTTTAATAAGTTAGTTTTAAATTACTTATTGGTCTTAAGTTAGGCTAGATCGTAATGTTAAGACTTAAGACACAATTTAACATTGAAAACAGATGACACTAACGAGTTAGCTAAGGCGATCCATAGATGGCGCAATTGAAAAATAAATTTGGAAATCATTTTCTTCACTCTACGAACATAAAATTACTAATAACCACGTTATTACGCAATAAATAAAATATGTAAAATATTATAATACTAGTGATTTTTTTTTAAATCGACTTAATAAATTTTGGAAAATCCATATTATATTAATGATTATTATTTGAGTGAAAAATTATAATTAATTTTAATTTGATAATGTTATAATATATTTTAATAATGTGATAATTTAGTGATAAAATAATATAACAATTGACTATGATGACATGACAGATAATATAATATGTAACTATGTTAAATTCTACCTTTTAAGTATTATATTATGTAAGACAAATTTACACGACATTATGTGAAGTTTAGATTGTACCACCAGAATATTTTTGTACCATATTCTTGCAAATTAATTATTATTACAAAGAACTATACATTATGGCAAAGCAACGCAACCGGGATCTGAACGCGAGACATCAACCGACAGACTTACCTTTTAGAGTGAACATAGGCGCAGTCAATCTCCGAAGGTCCCATCCTCGAATGAGTCCGTCCGAACCAGCCGTTGCTACCACGTGGCTTTCCGACTTACTCCAGTCACAGGATAACACCTAAAACACAATCATATACTATAATACCTTGCGGTTATGACCGCATTTAGTCACTATCTCTATAGGTGCTATAAAACATTCTGATTTTTTTTTTCTTCCAGCATATTTTTACAGGAGGCAGGAGGCGCATCTGATGTTAAGTGATACCGACACCCATGAACACTCACATTGACAGAGAAATAGATTGGTTGGGAAATATTCAATGGGCAACTGGTTCTACATAATGATGGTGCACGGCAAAAACTACCCTAAAACCGCTAAGTTGTGGAACGACAGATATCGAGGATTATTTATGGATCAATCCTACTGTTCTTAGCCTGATGAATCTTTCGATCGGCGGAACTTTTAAATCCACACTAATATTATAAAGAGGAAAGATTTGATTGTTTTAATTGCTCTAAAAGTACTGAACCTGAAATTCTTCCATTAGAATCTTACAATATTCCTGATGGAAGTAGTCTATAGAATATTGTCAAAAAAGTTAAAGATATGTATGGAAACTTTCATAATATAACTCAAAAGGGAACAAAACAATTGAAAAAATCCCTATTTTGCAAATATACATTAATTTGCAAAGTGGATAAAGTCAACGCAATTGTTGTTACGATATGGACTTTTGTAAACTTTGTTGAGATAATACCAGGCTGAGGTTTTTGCCCGTTCTTCTCGGTTAATGTCGGTAGATACTGTATTTTGTATCCATCAACAGCAATTTAAATGATGAACTTCTTTTTGGCAGAAATGATATCACCAATTGGTTTTTACTATATTTGAAAACTGATGACGCCCATGTCTTAAATTACCCAATGCTAAGAATAAATGACGCGTTTTGCATACGACATTAACAACATTTTCCATAAAATGACAGAAAGTTTTTGAACCTCTAAATTATATCGCACTTTTTAATGTAACTTATAATTTATATGTCAAAAAAATATTAATTTCTTTATAATAGCGCCATCTATATTTAGAACTACCTTGACATATCTATCATCCTTTATAATAGCGCTATCTATATTTAGAATTAGCATCTATTTTCTTTGTAAAAACCCTGTTTCCCCCTTTATCCAAAGTTCCGGCGATAACTATGCCTCATTCAATTAAAACCCTGAAACCCGATTACAATGATTAAGGGAATATTACCTCAGCATCGTGAGCTTTGACGACCGCCGCAGGCCGCGATGATTCCGTACAGGACCACAATTTGAGGTGACCATCACCCGACACCGACGCAAAAGTCGCTGGTGAATGAGGGGAGAATGCAGCCGTGTAAACCAGTTGGGAATGACCCGCGAATGTGTTGAGACATGTTTCCGATTCGGGGTCCCACTATATTGGATGATAGATTTATTTATTAGGTACGCCGTAAAGAGCAGCGTCAGCCTAGTGGCTTCAGCGTGCGACTCTCATCCCTGAGGAGGTAAGTTCGAACCCCGGCTGTGTATCAATTGGCTTTCTTTCTATGAGCGCATTAAACATTCGCTCGAACGGTGAAGGAAAACATCGTGAGGAGGTTTGCCTTAGACTATGTCAGGTATGTCAGGCGCAGGAGGCTGATCACGTACTTGTGTTGTAGCGCCGTTGATTGATATAGTTATTTTATTTTATGCTAACAGTTTAAACTTAAAGCATAAAGACCTTTAGTTATTTATATGCACTAACACAAAAAATACGTCACTTATATTAAAACATAAATTACAAAGGAAAAACACATTACGCAAGGAACAGAAATTGACACAGCAGTAATAAAAACGCAAATTTCAACTAAACTTAAAAACTTTAACCTCATTTAGAGAATTGTTGCGAAAATATCAATATTTTCATTAATGTACGTAATTAAATTATGGCGAGCCTACAAAAGGATTAAAACTAGAGCTAAGCAGTAAGCTCGTACGTAAAAGCAATGTATTTCAAGTAACTTTAGGATTAAAAAGAAAGTAAAATTTAAGAGACACTTAAATGTTGTTAAGAGTAACAACACATAAAAATACTTGTTTGATTTTATATAAAAGGTGATATTGTTCAGAACACATTAGTGAGAAAGTGGAAGGGAAAGTACTGGAAAATTTTACTAACAGAATTATTTAAAAATTAATGTTCTTTGATTTTAGTGTATTATAAAGAGATTATTTCATAACTTAATAAATATTTTTAATACAAATATCTTAGTCAACATTTAATATTTTATCTGTATGATAAACTCCAATCGAATACTACAATAAAATTTGTTTTAAAATCATTATAATGTATTGAAAAAATATTTTCAAGTTCAGTTTTGTTTCTATGTTATATGTTTCTATAAAAAACGTATTTCCATCAATATTTAGAAAATTCAAATTCTATTGTATTTCACAATACAATATGTGGGTAACACTGAAAATGTTTAGAACTGGCCAGTTAGAAACATTGCTAATGAAAATCTTTTTTTTAATTTCAATTTTAGAACTCTTTGGCAACCTAATGTAGTATATTGCATTCATTTGTCATTTGTTTTTATGAATTGGCGGCAAATCTAAAACTCTTGTTACACGTGAAAATGAACCTAACGCGAGAAAATTTTTGGTCATTGATTTATTATGACTTTCGTTGTGGGCTTACTCAACAACAAAGCTATGATAGGCTGCGATTAGCATTTCTTAATGAAGCCCCATCTCGTGCCACTATTTACAATTGGTTTAACGAATTTAAGCGTGGACGAAGCAATCTCAATGATGATCCGCGTGAGGGACGTCCTTTAATAGCGACTAATGAAGATAACATCAGTGCTTTGCGACGCATGATAGAGGAAGATAAGAGAGTGACCTATCAGCAGATACGGGCAAGCCTAGGCATTCGTATGCGACAAGTTCAAAAAATATTACACCAACCCTTAGGCGTCAGGAAGCTTTGTACCAGATGGATGATGATGAGATGGATTCCCCATACTTTAACCGACGACCAGAAACACCTTCGCATGGACTGGTGTCGCCAAATGTTAGAGAAGTTCAACGGCGGTGACTCAAATGCTGTATTTGACATCGTCACAGGTGATGAAAGTTGGATATATTGCTACGAACCCGAAACCAAAAGACAATCAGCTTAGTGGATGTTTCCTTTCGCGGATCGGCCAACTAAGGTAAAGAAAGGAAGAAGTCAAGGAAAAAAGATGATTGCTTCATTCTTTGGTCGGAAAGGTCATTTCGCGACAGTTGTGCTAGAAGATGGAAGGACAGTTACTGCAGATTGGTACCTATGTCAATCGCTGTTTCCCTCGAAGCAGGATCCTCCTTCACCACGACAATGCTTCAGCGCGCTCCGCAAAACGGACTGTTGAATATTTGACTATGGCAGGTGTCGAGATAATGAGTCATCCGCCATACAGTCCAGACCTGGCGCCCTGCGACTTTCATTTATTCCCAAGAACTAAAGATAAAATTCGAGGTATTCGCTTAACGAGCGCTGAAGATGCGGTGAAAGCGTACGAAAATGCCATAGAGACCCCTAAGGAAGAATGGGCCCACTGCTTTTCTGTGGTTCCATCGAATGCGACGATGTGTAGAGAGGAACGGAGATTACTTCGAAAAACAATAAAAGTATTAGCAACTTTCTACATTAAGCTGTTTTTCATATTCTAAACATATTCAGTGTTACCTAGGTATTTTACATTTTACAAACGGTAATGAAAAATTTCGACAAAGTATTTTACGTGTTGTACCTACTTCTGATAATGGAACGTGTGCCCTATAAACCTGTTTTCGCTTATAATTAATCAATAGTAATCACCGACTTCCCAAACAATATGTACATATTAGAATACTAAACGTTATTCTATACGGTTTACGGTAATTATGAGTTCGATTCCCACCATGCCTCTTTTTATACGGATTTTTATAATTAATCGATCTAAATGTACCATTTTCTTGCAAATAAACGATTTATTTTATTATTTATTAGAAATATGTATGTCTATCTTATGTCCTAGGTAACGTACTGTTACCCGATAATTCAAAACTAGTTTATTTTAATTATATAAAGTTATTTCAAATATGTTTTTTGCACTATAAAGAACATAATAAAATTTCCGTACAATAGTACTATTCAATAATTTAACTGTCTAATTAAAAAAAGGTTTGAGATTTAAAAAAAAATACTCACCAATTTGACCGTAGTATCCCAACTGGCGCTTAGCAAATGCGTTCGCATCCAATCAACAGAACAAACTTCACTGTGATGCGCGCGCAACACTCGCAGGGGCGCGGCGCACCCCACGCGCCATACGATAATCGTGCCATCGCCTGAACCGCAAGCCGCGACACCGTCTGACGTACCCGACCACGTCTGCAAATAAATTATATATCCATACATATATATAACTACTTGCTTTCACTGCATTTAGTTTAAAATAACATTTAAAAACAAAACAGGGCATTAATGCCTATGATAAGGCTTTTTACTGTATGTAAAAGTACTTAAAATTGTTGTCAGATTCAAGTAATCAGTCATATTTGATTAACTTAACCAAAAATGGTTATATGCTACCAGCAAGACTGATTGTACTTTTGTAAGAATCTATATTATTATGTAGCTGTCATTGAAAAATATATAATATTGGTAGGTATGATATTAATCAATAACAAATAAATAAAAATTCACTTAACCTACTCAACAATAAATTATTAAACATGAAATTCATTTGTGTTATGGCACATATAAATAATTATAATGAGATTTGTTCTGATAATATATTTTGGGACGTGCGACGTTTGACAACACATTTTTCTTTAAAACAGGTGGAGATTTGATATATGGAATATATATAACATATTATAAACATATACTATGTATTTATAAGAATGATCATTCTTAATAATTACTAAGCAGTCATGGCTTACAAGTCCCTTGTCACAATAACACTACAATAACCTAATCTTTTTTAATAATTGAAAACTAAATATCATATAGTGAATATTAAATACATATTATCAAGTATCATGAAGAGGAAAATTTTGAATTTTCTTGGTAGGTAATGGAATGTTTCCAATTTAAAAATATCAGCATTTATCTAATATAAAAATATATCTCCATAGTATGGCTACAACACAATTATGTCAATAGAATTTTAAAGATTTCTTTAAAATTTGGCTACTTTTGTCATTTTCATAGTTGATAAGGTACCTCTAATCTTATCAACTATACATCTTTAATACACAATATTTAGTAAAGTTAATTACATATTTTCATATGTTTTAATAAAATTATGAAAATATTTACTACATGTTGCTTTAGCAGAAAGATTAAATAAAGGTAAATGAATACTAAGCCTCTTAAGCACCCACGTCAGGCGTTCACATAACTGCACTTTGGGGGCTTCAAAAGGTTACTCATACTATGCTGTTCTCAATTGTGACCTAATGCAATAAACTTTAATGAGATTGAAAACAGTTAACTCTGTTACTTAGAAGATATTTAAATTCTCTCTTAATTGTGGGTAAATTAAGAATGTTTCATCTATAATTTTCTAGAATGTTCTTCTATATCTCTAAAGATTATTTTAGTCAGAGAAAGAAAAACATGGTATTATTTTAGTACAATTATGATTATCAGAAAATATTAATACAACAGAAGAATTTGAGTCTCTAAAAGTTGATTTAATAATTCAATTAACTTAATTATAATAAACCATTACTAAGCTGAAATGAATGAACATCAATCTTTTATTCAATTAAGACATAAAAATTGGATATAAATCATTCTAAAAATGCTTATTCTGACTTACATGAAGCCTTCTTATTACTTATTGTTCTTAGAGAAAAATTTACTTACAACATCAAATAATCCATCAGTCCACTCTAGTTTTTGTACTTCAACTATTGTGGAACCATCTGGTGAAATCTCGAGGAAAAATAATGTTCCTCCACCAGCTAACCCATAATACTGGCTAGTTGCTACAGCTAAAGCATCAGGTCTTGTTCTTGAGAAACGGACACTATAGCCGTGCCGGCCTGGTGTTAAGAAGGTCGGCATGCTGAGTGTGTAACTGGAATTAGTAACAATAGTCTTGTTAAATATGTTTAACACATATTATATAAGTAATTATACATAAATATGTTTAACACATATATATATATAATAATTATACATAACGATAGCAAGATCCTTTTAAAAAATTCAAATTATAATAGGTTCTTAAAATTATTAAGTCATATGAATTTTATTAGGAAGAATAGTTTGTAAATGATGTAACATAATTTAATAATGACAACAAACAACTAATCTAAATTAGGCAGCTTAAGTTCTGGATAATAAATAAGGTTTATAACATACTGTTTGCATTTACAAATGTGAACACATTCCCATTTTAGTATTATTTCTTGCAATAATATGTAAAAATGTTTTTTAATTCCAACGTTGTCTAATTAGATTCTAATTGGAAACAAGTAAAACAATTGTTTATTCTTTGCAACTACGTTTGTATTTTAGCAACATAGTTATTTGCTAAATAAAAAACTAGATCATTTATTAATCGAGTAAAATTTTTTGTTTATCAAAATTTTCAATTTAATGTTGTGACTTATGACGTTTGGAGTAATATTTCGGGAAAATGTGTGTCAAGACTCATATTATGAAAACTGACAACGCTTGATTGTCAACTTAAATTTATAATGACATTTCATGTATTTTTGACTGTATACAGACTAAGCATAACTAGTGTTACCCATAATTTATCGATTGAAATGTTACAAAACATCGTCATACGAGTTTAATCCAATTTGTGGCTCCTACGAGTTAAATCTCATTAACTTGCTACTCTAGCCAAGAAACCTCACAGGTTGCGGGTATATATAAATAATGTGGCTCTACACCGATCATTTCTGGTGAGAGCCTCACAGCCTAAACATTCCAACAACAATCCACATTAAAAGAAGTCTCTTGTATCAGATTTATCCTGTGGTCTTGCATTAATTTGCACCTAGCAAAATGCTTGACTACCTCTCCCTTATCTTTGTCGTTGCCGTCAAAGTTTTCAAAAAAACCACCCCCAATGGAAAAGTTACGGTTTACCTTGGCAAGCGTGACTTCATTGATCACATTGACTACTGCGACCCAATCGATGGAGTAGTGGTCGTTGACACCGACTACCTGAAAGGAAGGAAAGTTTACAGCCAGGTACAGTGTTGTGAAAAAGTGAAGAAAAGTGAATTGTGATAAGTGGAGTGATGCCAGGATATAATTTTATTTTCTTTGTGCAGCTCGTGACCACTTACCGCTATGGTAGGGAGGAAGATGAGGTCATGGGAGTCAAATTCTCCAAGGAGATGGTCGTTGGTACGGAACAAGTCGTCCCAATGGTTAACGCTAAAATGGAACTTACACCAGTCCAGGAGAAGCTTCTGAAGAAATTGGGACCCAACGCCTTCCCTTTCACCTTCAACTTCCCCGAAATGTCACCAAGCTCGGTAATAATAATCTGGGATTTAAATTAAATCAAATTCCTACTAAGTCGAATCCAGATCTTAAAAATTGAATTCTTTTTTGGATTAGGTAACGCTCCAGGCTAACGATGATGACCAGGGAAAGCCCATGGGCGTTGAATACTGCGTCCGCACCTATGTAGCTGAGAGCGAGGACCAGAAGAGCCACAAGCGAAGCTCGGTTACCTTGGCGATCAAGAAGGTAAAACCACGACCCAAAAAGATTACTAATTTTTAATCACCACTTCTTTTTTATTAGACAGATCTAATGTGTTATTAATTACAGCTTCAACACGCTCCTGCCTCCCGTGGACGACGACTTCCAAGCTCCCTTGTGAGCAAAGGCTTCACTTTCAGCAACGGAAAGATCAGCCTGGAAGTCACATTGGACAAGGAGATCTACTACCATGGCGAAAAGATCTGCGCTAACATCATTGTCTCCAACAACTCCAGGAAATCTGTTCGCAACATCCGGTGCATGGTTGTACAGCATGTCGAAATTACCATGATCAACTCTCAGTTCAGCCGCCACGTCGCATCGTTGGAGAGCCGTGAGGGTTGCCCCGTTACTCCCGGAGCTAGCCTGTCCAAGAGCTTCTACCTCGTTCCCCTTGCTCGTAGCAACAAGGACATTCGCGGTAAGTTAAATTCCCTAAACATCTAACGTCTTACTGTGCCGAATATGTCAATCACTAACATTTCAATAATACAGGAGTGGCTTTGGACGGACACCTGAAAGAGGACGACGTCAACCTTGCCAGCTCTACCCTGGTCACCGAGGGAAAATGCCCAGCCGATGCTATTGGTATTGTGGTATCATACTCCGTCCGCGTGAAGCTGAACTGTGGAACTCTTGGTGGCGAACTGGTCACCGACGTGCCATTCAAGCTCCTCCACCCAGCTGAGGGTAAGCGTAGCAAATATATTTCTACAAACGCTTATAAGGTTGACGTTAACGTCAAATAAATTGACGTTTTGTTTAGGATCAACAGAGAAGCAGCGTTTCAACGCCATGAAGAAGATGCAGTCGATTGAACGTCACCGCTATGAGAACTCTCTGTACACCAACGAGGAGGAAGACAACATTGTCTTTGAAGACTTCGCCCGCCTCAGGATGAACGAGCCAGAATAAAATGTGGGTCGTCTAGGAACAAAAAGCAAAAAAAAGGAAAAAAATATCTAAAAAAAACAAAAAAAATACACGTAACCAAGCAAGTTAACCACGTAACTAATCTACTTAATCGGGCTTACATTGGCATCCCTTAATTAGTATACATTATTTAGAAGTTTATTTGTGTACTATCATAGTCATTATAATTATATAAATAATATAATTATAGCTTAACATCTATTAAATTGTGAGGCAAATATGTATATTCTGAAATCACCCTTCATTCATGTTACCTACCTTGTTAAAATTAAATAAAAAATATCACCAGACTTTACGTATTTCACTTCGTAACTACACCTCTACCTAAACGTTCGATCAAATGATACAAATTTAAATAAGTAATGTGACCTCGTTGAAGTCATTTACAATACTAACACTACTTCGACTTGCAAATCAGAAGTGCACATGACCATCCGAAGAATTAACCCATTGTGATTTTTTATACCAAGGGGCGTTTCTCCCCAACGCTTGATAATTTGAATATATTAAAATGAGGTTTAAAATATTATATTGCAATTTATTATATGATAATAGTCGAAAGCTAATACACTTTCATTTAATTAAATATCAGTCAATTAAATGAAATTTATTTGTCTGATGTAGTCTGTACATATTATAATCGTGTAAATTAATACGCGTGAATAGAGTAGGTACGCAGTAGATAATAAAAATTTGACGTGGGTGAAAATCATCAATTTTCTGGGGGTGATGGGGAATTTGAAAAGTACACTTTTATGTTTTTCTAGGCGTTTCTTTTTCTAAGGTTTTTCTGGTTAAAGAATGTTATTTTAAACAAACGTTTTTTGGGAAACTTGCTAAAAACAAAAAGCACTTCTTATTAGCTGTTTCATTATTTAATTATTTAACAAACAATGACGGCACTATATCACAATTTTATAAATATTTTAAAGGAAATATAATGTCATATTTGGTTTACCTACCTACTACAATACTCATTGGCCGTTGATATACAATTTTGTATTAAAAATATAAGCCCTGAGTACATACTTCGTTTCGATATATCCTTAATAAGAAGAAAGGCACACAATAATTGTCAGTTGTAAGGATATGGAGAAATTATATTTTTTTTTTTTTTTTTTTATAGAACGGGGGGCAAACGGGCAGGAGGCTCACCTGATGTTAAATGACACCGCCGCCCATGGACACTCTCAATGCCAGAGGGCTCGCGAGTGCGTTGCCGGCCTTTTAAGAATTGGTACGCTCTTTTCTTGAAGGACCCTAAGTCGAATTGGTTCGGAAATACTTCAGTGGGCAGCTGATTCCACATAGTGGTGGTGCGCGGCAAAAACTGCCTTGAAAAACGCTCAGTTGTGGAACGGCGGACGTCGAGGTGATACGGGTGGAATTTCGTATTCTGTCTCGACGTCCGATGATGAAACTCAGCTGCAGGTATTAATCCGAACAACTCCTCTGAACACTCTCCATGGTAAATGCGGTAGAAGATGCAGAGTGACCCCACATCTCTACGCAACGCCAAAGGATCAAGCCGTTTGGAGAGGGATTGGTCGTCGACGATTCGAACCGCTCTGCGTTGTATACGGTCAAGTGGAAGGAGCTGGTACTGGGGGCCCCCGCCCAGAGGTGAGAGCAGTACTCCATGTGGGGCCGAATTTGCGCTTTATATAGTTGCATGCGGTGGCCCGGAGTGAAGTACCGCCTCGCCTTGCTGAGCACACCAAGCTTTTTGGAGGCTAATTTAGCCTTTCCCTCCAAGTGACCGCGAAACTGAACGTCGTACGATATGTCAACGCCAAGTATTCCAATGCTGGCTGTGGCTTTAAGAAGAGTGTTTTCGAAAAGAGGAGTAGCGACAAAGGGTGATTTTTTAGCGGAAAACGCGCAAACTTGTGTCTTCTTGGGGTTAAATTGGGCTAGGTTTTGTCTGCCCCAGTCTGAGACTCCACGTAGTAGGGTTTCGACTTCAGACACAAGTTTGTTCCGGTACTCATCAACAACTGCCCGAGAAATACCTGCCCGGCCAGTGTAAAAAGTATCCCCAGTGCTGTCATCCGCATAGCAATGAATGTTGCTAAGTTGCAACATATCATTGATATGCAAAAGAAATAGGGTCGGGGATAGAACACAGCCTTGTGGGACCCCAGCGTTCACAGGTTTAAGGTCGGAACATGCTCCGTCGATGACGACCTTGATGCTCCGATCGGCCAGAAAGCTGGAGATCCAATCGCATAATTTCTCGGGAAGCCCATAGGCTGGAAGCTTCGAGAGCAGTGCTCTGTGCCACACCCGATCGAAGGCTTTCGCTATGTCCAAACTTACCGCCAGCGCCTCCCCCTTGGACTCAATTGCCTCTGCCCACCTATGGGTAAGGTATACAAAGGAGGTCACCAGCTGAGCGACCACGACGAAAGCCGTACTGAGAATCGCTAATCAACTGGTGGCCCTCTAGATACCACAAGAGCTGGCAATTAATAATGGTTTCCATTATTTTGGAGAACAAGGAGGTTATAGCTATTGGGCGATAGTTGGACGGATCAGAGCGATCGCCTTTTTTAGGGATCGGATGTATCAAAGCGGTCTTCCAGCACTTCGGGACAGTGCCGAGCGAGTACAGGTACCGGAAAAGGCGCGTTAAGACCGGAGCCAACTCAGGAGCACAAGTACGCAGCACAATTGGGGGGATACCATCCGGCCCGCTCGACTTATGAATGTCCAAGGAAGATAGTGCTTTGCGGACAGCACGTTGCCGGAATGTGATTTCCGGCATCGAAGAATCACACCGCGAAATGGTCGGTGGTGATCTTCCTCGGTCATCCAAAGTCGAGTTGGACGCGAAGAGACAGCCCAAAAGGTCGGCCTTCTCCTTCGCAGTGTGGGCCTGAGAGTCATCCTCCCTGTGCAGTGGCGGAATGGCGGGCTGACAAAAATTCCCTTGGACAGCTTTGGCGAGAGACCAGAAGGCTCGAGTCCCTGAAGGAGCTGGGCCAATCTCTCGCCAAATCTGGCAATGTGCTCTGACTTTGCCTTAGTGATTTCCCGTTTGAAGAACCTGGAGGCTGAGTTATATGCTGTTTTAAGTTCGCTGGTATTGGCATCACGAGATTTCGCCGCTTCCGCCCATGCCTTAAAGCATTCTCGCTTTCGACGCGAGGCCGCCTTGCAAGAACGTTTAAACCAGGGCTGAGACTTGCCACCGATCGGCACCGCAGAAAATGGAATAAAGAGTTCCATGCCCTGCAGAACCACTTCGGCGACAGAGGCGGCGACGGAATCTGGAGCTTCCGGCGAAAAGCACATAGGCCCCCAAGGGTAGGACGCAAAGAAAGACCGCATCCCGTCCCAATCTGCTGACTTATAGTGCCAAATACGGCGACAACCCATAAAGCGGGGCCGTGAAGGGCGCGTAGATGGCACAGCACTCCGGACCACACAATGATCCGATGAACCCAATGGCGGGTCAACAGAGACTTGATAGTTCTCCGGATGTGAAGTCAGCAGAAGGTCCAACAAAGAGGGTTTATGACCATCCACATCTGGTATTCGCGTAATCGCAGGGACCATTTGTGTCAGGTCGTAGGCTAAAGCAAAGTCGTGAAAGGATCTTCCCGCGTGATCGGTGGTTTCAGAGCCGAGCCAATCGGCATGGTGGGCGTTAAAATCGCCAAGTATCACGATTTCAGCGGTAGGAACCCTTTCGAGCAGGGAATCTGTAGCCATTTGGATGTGCTCAATGAGTCGGTCAGTTTCGGTATTTCCGCTATGGGACCTATACAGGCATGCGTAGAATCGCGGATGGTCATCGCAGTCAACGCGCAGCCAGAGGTTAGATAGGTCCCTTCCTTCAAGCGTCCCGAGGCGACGAGAACAGATATCCTCTCTGACGTACACGCAAACTCCCGCCCGCGGCACAAATGAATGTTCCAATTTGTACCCCGGGTAGGAGAGGTAGGAAGTATCAGCCGGGGAGGAAATCTGAGTCTCGGTAAGAAAGAGCAAGGCCGGCTTCGCAGTCTCTAAATGGTAGTGGACTGCGTTGATATTGGAATTGAGCCCCCTAACATTTGTGAAGTCCACGGCGAGCGTGGACGGGGGTGCCTTTGTTGAATTGCTCCGTTTGCCCCGAGAACGATAACTGTTTTTGTTGAGCGCAGAATTGCCCCCCAGAATACGAAGGGCAGCCTGTGCGTCCACCACCGAGTGCTGAGTGTCCCGGTGTCGGACGCTCAGAGGGGGATTCTCCACCGCGAGCGCGTGTGGTACCCCCCTGGGGTAGATTCTGTTTGTTCTGCACCTTCATATTCCATATGGGGGGGATGGGCTCCGGGAGTCTCCCTCACCGTACGAAACGCGAGTACAATAAGGCGAACCTATTGCCTCACTTCACGCCGGTTTTCTAAGAGACAGTGGTACTGCCCCGGTCGTGCCTGCCCATTTGGCTGAAGCCCGAAGGCAACAGCATGGCACTCCCACTAGGAAGGGGTTGACTGATTGCGCTGATGAAATAACCTCTGTCACAGGTTATTTCACCAGTGGGCGATGGGGTCGTCACGTCCCGACGCCGACAAAATTATTATATATTAGTTTGTGAACAATAAGAGAGGTTAGACTGATACTAATGATACTTTGCCTGAACAATAGTTCACAATACGCACTACACACCACAAAATTATAAAATTGAGGACGTAACTAATAACAAAAATAATTGGCACCAAAATAAAAATGCACATAATCCAAGTGAAACAAAGCAGTAAGTGAATCAAAAATGGGACGATCACCCTAATCAAAATTTATGAAACCAAAATTCTGTATTTCAAAGTCGAAGTGCCTTCATTTTCTCAACTTTGAAGTTTATAAAAAGAAAAAAAATACATATATTTTATTAGGCTTCGAAACTGTATACTTTGCTAGGTTATTTCTTTCAGGCGTTAATAATAAAATAACTACTTGGTCAGTCATGTAACAAAAGTGTGAAAATAACTGATATATAAAATATTTAATGATCTAACAACATTAAAATAATGATTTGTCTGAAAGTTTCAGTCACACCCAAAAAATTTACATCTCTAAATTGATCACTAAAAATAAAAATAAAAATAAAATTAAAATTCCTTTATCGAATTTTTGAAATCGTTTATAAATATTTATAAAATGTGTTGAAAATATAATTATATTATATTATATTATATTATATTATATTATATTATATTATATTATATTATATTATATTATATTATATTATATTATATTATATTATATTATATTATATTATATTATATTATATTATATTATATTATATTATATTATATTATATTATATTATATTATATTATATTATATTATATTATATTATATTATATTATATTATATTATATTATATTATATTATATTATATTATATTATATTATATTATATTATATTATATTATATTATATTATATTATATTATATTATATTATATTATATTATATTATATTATATTATAATTATATTATTTATATAAATATATAATTAAGCGCCGCTGGATTATTGTGACTTACAAATTAAATATTTCTACAAAGTATAAAAAATAAATTGCAATATTTCAAACTGGGTAAAACATTGTTATTTTATTACACCTAATCTGTTACAAGACTAAAAGACCTCACTTTCTTCAATTGTTTCAAAATTTTAGAATTTAAATTAACAATTTAATTAAGTAATCATCAAGTCGGCAATCTTGTCCAAATAAATCGTGATCTATTTCATTGACAATGATGAAAAAATTACGTAACGTTTGCAAAACTTTCTCAGGACAAATCTGGTCAAACCAGTTGTGGACAATGGTGTCTAAAGACACTGTCCTTTATCATAAAGGGTTGGCCAAAACCCGTCTGACCGCTTATGTGGGAAAGGACACCGAATGACCCCATATTTGCATGTCAAAGGTGAATTCGCAATAACAAAATAATAGGGTTAAAATACCTTGCAATATAACTGTCACTTGTAGACGTAGTAAGTTGAAAATATATGGGAATTGTCTGTTGATATTTTTGGGTCATTTTTATAGTACAAATTTTCACTAATAATATCAGAATTTCTTTAGATACACAAGTATTACAATTTAAATTATTTTTAATACATAGTATGTGATTAGATCGTACTTCTAGGGTGACTAGAATATCTAAACTTCTACGTAATTGTATGCTATTCACTTGTTTTAATGAGACATTGTGTTTACAATAAATTTTCTTCATATTGTATTAGCTTTGTAATCTGTGGAACGTGTACTACATTTACTTTTATAATCTGTTTCATTCTTGTAATAATTTACCTATATCACGCTTTTAGCAGTTCTCATAAAACAATTATTATAGATACATTTCAAGCCTAGCCACGTCTTGTCCTTTTATTAAAAGGTGATGAATTGTAAACAGAGAATCAAAGGGAGAGTCTGAAAACACGTCACGAAGATATTGTGAGAGGGGGCCGTATGGACCATTTCAAGGATCAACACGTGCTTTTGTTAATATTGTTATGCAAACGTTTTATTGGTAATAATGAAAATGATTTAAATTTAATATAATAATGCAGATGCGCGATGTGCTTTATAGGTCATTACTTCAGGTAAACCGATCATTTAAAAATTTTACTTTATATGAGTCATTTGATACACGCCGTACGACATTTTTTTACGAATTCGGTATTTTGACTCGCTAGTTTATATATCCTTGAAGCAGTGATGACTGAAAAAAAGCATCCAAAATTGATCAAAACATTTGAAGAAACTTGCCTGTATATGCCGAGGGATCCAACACGGTTGTGGGTCCCTGCATGCTGTACCACGATGTTTTCAAAAAATTGTTACGCCATGGCTATCAAACTATTTCATCACCTTCCTAGAAGTTATAGATCACTGCCGTGTAATGCTTTCAATGGGAAGGTGATTAAATTTTTATAAGCAAGGTGCCTTTATAGCGTAGGCGAGTAGTTAGACCATAAGTTCGACATCAATTCTAAATAACTTATTATTATGATATTATGTTAATGTTCTTATTATCTCTATATATATAAAATTCTCGTGTCACAATGTTCGTTCCCATACTCCTCCGAAACGGCTCGACTGATAGTTATGAATTTTTTTTATGCATATTCAGTAAGTCTGAAAATCGGCTACCATCTATCTTTCAAACCCCTAAGTGATAAGGGGTGTCCACCCGAAAAAAAAAAATATTTTTTTTGTAATAAAACTTTTTTTACCGGATTGAAGTTATGTATTTACAATTATTTTTCATAATTTTAAATTTAACCGACGTTTCGCGTGCTTTACAGCGTGCGTGGTCTCGGTTAAAATTATGAAAAATAATTGTAAATACTTAACTTCAATCCGGCAAAAAATTATTTTTTTTATTAAATGTGTGAAAGTTATGTCAATAAAAGACTATTTTTTTTTATGTTTATTTTTTTATGATACAACATACAAAAATACACACAACCCTTGATTTTCACCCCTCTACGATCAACCCCTATTTTTAATTATAGCAGATAGGTATTTTTATTGAATTAAAACAATGTTTCTTAGAAAATATAATATACATGGCAAAAAAACGTTTGTTGGGTCAGCTAGTGACATTATAAAAATTAATGTCATTTTCATATGGATGATTGTGCGGATTTTTATAATTAATCGATCTAAATGTACCACTATCTTAGTAAATAAACGATTTTTATTTATTTTTAATTATTTATTTATTTAGAACTTTTTTTTGTACCTGCAAGAGAGATTTTGAAGCTTCAACCCTTATTCATGCCGGTTTCGTTAAGATTATCTCCGTACTAGACTTCGTTGGTGTACCAAAGTTTGAGCTCGGTACCTCAGGATTTAGAAGGTCAAGTCAGTTTTATAGACCGGACGTTATAATAATCTCTGAGATCTTTTGACAGCCCGCATTGGATACATAACGGTATACGCTTATCAGATAAACCTAGCTATTGTTTAACCTGTGTGAAAGTTCGTTTCTTGACCCCTGTTTTAAACTTCTAAGGGTAGTAAAGGACGATAAGATATTTTAAAACATATAATAACTATATTTAAATGTATAAAGTGTTCTTTAGAGTAAGGGGGAGAGTCTGAAACGTGACGCGCGAACTACTCCGGTGTGTCAAAATTGAACACACAGTTGATGTACGGGAGTTTGAACACGCTTAGTATGGTTTCTGAATCTTAAGTGTAAGAAAGGCTAAATCTCAAAATGGCTGAGGTATACGTTAACATGATAAGACATACATTAAGGCTGGTACCTTTCACTTGGGTTGAATGCGTTGGTGAACCCCGAGGGCCCATCTTAAGGGCGTGTGGAGGGCTGAGGTGTTTTTAGTCGGTAGGCGCCCGCTCTGTCAGGGCTTTGACCCAGCCCACAATCGCCGCGTCAAGTTCGACATCCATAGCTCGGACCTGCGTAAGCGCATTTTCAACTCATAACATAAAAAGTATGGTATCTTTTTATTCGAAACTTGCAGTTTAAAACAAATATTTTTTCTGCGTAATAGGTATTATGACAACAGCGTGCGTCCGTGGTAGATTATTCCTTATGGCGCGTTAATTTTTACTTTGGGTTAAGAATATCGAAAATTGTATGCTGGAAAGGGTTACTACATATAAAATAGTTAGGTACTAATAGATTTAAATTTACCTAGTGTAGATTAAAACTATACATCTTCAATTCACTACTACGAAACTTTTACGAAACACATCGTACGTTAGAAGACAAAGAAATTACGTTTGCAAAACTTTCTCAGGACAAATCTGGTCAAACCAGTTGTGGACAATGGTGTCTAAAGACACTGTCCTTTATCATACAAGGGTTGGCCAAAACCCGTCTGACCGCTTATGTGGGAAAGGACACCGAATGACCCCATATTTGCATGTCGAAGTTGAAGGTGAGTAATTTCTTTACACAACAACCCTTTCGACAAGTGTTAGAACTTCTTTGTAATCGTACAGACGATTGTAATACTTAGCTTAAGGGAATAGAGGTCTGAATGTAAGAGATACCACTGTCTACAATTCCCTTAGAAAACTGGTAATACTGGTTTATGCAGGAAGGGTGGACTTGGTCAGGACTTCCTACGTGGTAACGGTCCTTTAGCAAGGATTACAATCGGTCATGTGGGAATATAGATAGACAACTGTATCTATAAAAAAGCTGTATTTATCAAAGGCTTCATAAATTAAAACAATTGGTATCACTTTCTCAAGCCTTGGTTTTTATTGTTACAATATTCTTAACCTAAATAGTAATAATAATAATGAATAATTAAAAATTGATAAATATAGAGAATTAAAACAAATTATTGTCTTATATAAAAATATTGCATTGTCTCCTTACCGTTCTATTGTCATGTTCGTTTATTATTTTTCTGTGAAACGGTTTGAAGATACATCTAATATTCTTTATTTGACTTTTTATATTTCTGTTATAGGGACGTCAGATCTATCCCTGATTTCAGAACAAATAAATATGTCAATAGATTTTTCTGTGAGTGAATACTTGCGGTGATATAAAATATTGTGAGGAAACCTTCACGTCCAGAACTCAACAAGTGGATTGTAACATGTGCCTGATCATATAGTTAACAAGTTAATACTGTTGTCAAGAAATCTAAAAACAAGTGTTTTTATACACACTTGTTTTTAGACGGTACGGTTTTTTATTAAATGTAATGCAGCATTTCACACAATTGTAAATTTGCAATAATTTTTTCAGCGTATAAATTAACTTAAGAAAATATAAGACTTTGTAATATTAATTATTTACTAAAAATAATGTTGTATTATTACTGTCGTGCAGTGTTAATACGCTTATATGGTTTTCGGTGTCTAGATTTTCATCAAACACCATTTTGAAACGTTGATAGTATCTATTTAATAATTTTTTTACAAGTTATGTCTGGATACTCATAGATGTGATTCGATTTTCGTTTAGTTTTTGTAATTTTTAAATTGTTTTGTTTAATATTTGTATTATTTTGTGTATGTCATATTTTTAAGTGCTTGTCACATTTACCAATGTATCAGTGTGCCGCGCGTTGGCAAGCTTTTATCAAAAACAATAATTTCAATTCGACACACAACTGAATTCTTTAATTAACGCTATACATTAAAATCATCGTTTTCTTAAAACCCTTTAGGAAAAACATTGATATGCCTTAGAAGTATACCTACATATTTTGAAATCAACAACCATAGGTACATATTTTACGCAATAACAGGCGGCAACTTCCCACTAATATTACAATCACAGATAATTCTAGCAATCTTGAGGTTTGAAGTACTTGCATAACAATAAGTCAACTTTAATGGGGTAGCAACAGCATCCGGTTTTTTGTTATGACGCGTGCCACTGTTTATCAAAAGGGTGAAGAGCTTACAAAAAGCGTTATGTTAAACATGAATAGAGGATGAAGGGAGAAGAATTCTTTATCTTAAGGCATCCAGTGCTGTAGTAATCGTGTAGTATTAGTAGCCCAAGACTTTTCTCTGGTCTTGTGCTCGGTCACATTGTTATTGTCTAATAGTATTTGGTTTTCGATTTTTAAAATTTTTGCGCGTTTTTTATTTCTTATTAGTAGCTTAGTACAGTGGAATCTCTATAACTCGAATGTCAGGGAAATGCAAAAAAATCGAGTTAACGAGTTTTCAACTTGACAAGAGTTTCGAGATACATAATATGATTTACCTGCTGAAATTGCGACTTTCAGAGGCGGGATTTCTAAGTGCATTTTTCGATTTGTAGAGTCGTATTTGAATAACAATTCAACTTAAGTTTTGTAGTGGGTACTGGGTACATAGTAGTATTAAGTTGGTGGGACGATTTTTTAACATTCAATTTTGATGAAAGACTTTCTATTTTAATGCCGCAGTATGCATATCATAAACGGGTTTTTATGAAGTTAAAAAGTAAAGATTTGTTGAAGTTAATTCAGTATGTTTTTACACTCAATCTGACACTTTATGTGTATTAAGTAGCAATTCACCGAATCAATTCGACTTAGAGTCTTCCAAGAAAAGAGCGTACCAATTCTTAAAAGGCCGGAAACACAATCGCGAGCCCTCTGGCATTGAGTATCCATAGGCGGTATCATTTAACATCAGGTGAGCCTCCTGTGTCCGTTTGCCCACTGTTTATAAAAAAACATTTAAGGGGGAGCTGGTTCCAAAATACATTAATACAAAAAAGTTAATAACAATACTTTTAATATAAACTTGATTAAAATTTAAAATAAATTATGTCTTATATAACTTAAACTAATTAACCACAATTGGTTGCAAGAAGAACGCTTGACCTGTTCTTCTATCGATAACATGACCTGTGGTTGGTTGAAAGTAAAGTCTTGGCTGACTGGATGGCTGACTGGTTGGCTGACTGACTGAAGCGGGATTTTGTCTAAGATCTAAGTCTTGATTGGGAGGCTCCAGAAACCTTTTTGGTTCTTTAACAGCTCTGTCCCTTTCATTTACAATGAGAACAATATCATTCTTTACTCGTTTACTTGGTTCTTGGAGTGTTTTTTGTTTCTTTTGTGTTCGATCTTCATTTTCATCATGAGCAATTGTTCGATGCTCTTTACTACTGTTTGTGTGAGCTCTCTTTCTGCGTTCACTTTCTTCATTCGTGTCTTTTTCTGTGTCTTCGTAGTTGGATGATTGCTCGCTAGAATCATCATATGAGTCGTCATCTGCATGGTACTCTCCATCATCGTGGTCATTGTTATGACCAGCGTGGTTTAGGTCCCAATAATGTTCGCCATAGCCTCCTTTTTTATCACCCCATCGCACCTTAAAATTATAATTTGTTTTAATAAAAAAATCTATACCATGAAGACAGATAAAATAACGTTTCTTATCCAATAAGAGGACGTATTAAGTCGTCATAAATAAGCTTCAAATAAGAACTTTAACTTTGTTTTAAAATGTTCAGTACATTAAATTAATATGCTATTATTACAATATTGCTTGTTAAGTATTACAGTTAGTAAAATAGGAAAACGAAGAGACATATTAAGAATTTTAACACCCCTTGCTTATAAGAAAGGTCTTATCAGAATAATTTAATCAATATATTTTTTTTACTATTTGACATTTTTATAAATAAGAGGGTGACATAGATAACAGAGATAGATATATCAAAAGCATAAGCGTACTTTAGCGTTATACAGTCCAGCAGAAGGTCTCGATCGTTCGTGTCTTTCAGTGAAGTGTTGGGAGCTGCCCAGCCGGTGACCTTGATCAAAGTCCTCCGACGTGGGCAGGTGCCTATACCTTGCCAAGCGAAGCGAAAAGATTGCATAAGTTATGAATTTTATTTATTTTTCTTGGTCCGTGGGGTCCTAGCGCTATAAAGCTTTTTAAGGAAATAGCAAAAAGGTTAGTCACATCACAGGAGACCGAAGAGCTGGCAGCTACCTCGGACAAAGAATTAGTCTAGCGATTCAAAGGGGGAACGCTGCCAGTTCTTCGGAACCTTGTCTTGCTCTTTTTAATATTATATTTTAAGGTTATTGTTTTTCTGTTATTAAAACCTTTATATATAATAAATAAAATATTTAATTTTATTATAAAGTAAGTACTATTAATGATTTGTAAAGGGAATGTAATAACCGATTTGATCTTTCGACGTTGCGTTTTTCGTAATCTTGAATAGCTCTCGATCATTCCTTTATTTTAAAAAAGCAAGCAAATAGAAAAACACTTATTCTATAAACCTTTTTTCTTAAGTATATTGGATGCCCAAATATTAGTATGTAGGTTGGAATAAATATGAATAATAAGCATTAAACTGATAAAACACGAGAAAGCGATTAAAAACAAAAACATCAAATAGATTTTCTTAATCCCAGTACCAATGTTAACAGATGCGAAGAGTAGAAGGTAGAAAAAGAAGCATAGAAGTAAGCGTATGTGAAAATTTTACTTTTCCCATATCCCTGTGGTTTTTATAATCTTTCTTCTCGTACCGCTGTTCCCAGGTATTGGGATCTTCACAAACGTGACCAAACTCAATCTTGTACGGGCTCAACTGTACTGAGAAAAAATCCCTATAATAATTATGTAATAATGAATTAATTAGTTCCCTTTGGAGTAGGCTCTTAAGTGCACAGGCGCTAAGTAAAGATTTAAGTTGGCGCCAGGTTGATAGCAGGTGCTTTCCTCGCTCATCGAATAAGTATCGCAATACGGCGAGGGAATGCTGCCAGCGTTACAGGTACACTGCCACAGGGACTAAACTTTTTATTTATTTTTTTAAATTTTCTATTTATCAATTTTTAATTATTACTATGTAGGTTTAAAATATTTTAAATTCTGTATATTTGCGTGTTGGAAATTAATAGACGTAATTAGTGTTTAAAGTACAAGTAGTAGTACCTATAATCTTAAAACCGGAAAATCGTGAAAAATAAAAGGCATTTGACATACTTTCGCATTTAAAGATCTGATCCGATTTTGATGATGTTTTGTTAAAAGATTAGTGAAGAATACACACAGTTTATTATCTTATATTCTAAAGTTATCTGGTATAAAGTAATTTTTATGTTTTGGTGGTTGATACTTACGGCCGCTTTCTATACTCGATCTATAATCTCAAATTATTTCAAATCCAGATTTTCGCAAATTTAGATTGATTAATGCCAAAATTCGATCTGTCCAATTCAAAGATATTTTGCAAAAACGAACCATCAATCGGTTATTGAAAATATATATGAGAAATGGATTGAAATACCAATCTCTAGTCGTACAAATTGGATTGGGATTAAGTATAAGTACCAACAAAACATACAAATTAGTTTATACCATATATCTATACTTGACTACTTGTGGCTACATAGTCATCAACCCTATGACCTATGGCCGTCAAATATTCGTATTTATTATCCATAGAACCGAACCACATGTATTGGAATGCGGTAAGTTTTAGAAAACGTTTAGGTGCAGTTTCTATCACAAACAGATATATTATAACTAACTATAGTTTCTTATATGATATTTAAATTATATTAAAAAGCTTACTGGAAAAATTTTGCCTGAGATTCAATTACACCTGTTGCGGACGGCTTTGGATGATTTGGTAAGGTTCCACCGCTCACTGGACTCCATGTTTGGCCAAAGTATATCACCAATATCGACCAAATCCAATTCTGCAAACATTTCAATTATTTTATTTGGGAATATTATAAGTGCAACAAAGGTTATCTTTCACTTGTAATCGACGCATTTGATAAGACAAAAATGAAAAGCTGGCAACGCATTTACGAGCCCTCTGGCATTGAGTGCACATGGACGGTGGTTTGAGTCAGCATCAGATGAGTCTGCCCGTCCTTTTCTTTATAAAAAAAGAAGATGAATGATTAGTATCTGTTGATTTAAGATAGTGAATTTCCCGCCCGCCCAACACAATTCCAATAGGACATAAGATTCCTAAAAGGAAATCTAATAAGCTAGATGTAATGGTAGCAAAAATCCTCGATAAATGAAAAGATGAAATTGATGACTAGTAAAACTGTAACATTGACTTTCAGGAATTAAAAATTACATTGTAAACACGAGTTATGTAATCAATATAATAAATTTTCACTTTCATCAAAACTAGTTCATTAACAAAAAAATAATACAACTACGTAACACTATTGAATCTATAACTTTCTTTCTATTATTTGAATCATCACGCAAAACCTCAAATACACTTTCACTTAAAGAAACACTTTTTTTACAACAATACCATTTCATTGAGACGTTGTGACATCTTGAGATGTTGACAGTATTTGATTTTCGATAGAGTTTGTAATTTTATTTATAGGCTTTGTTGGGTGATAGTTAAGAAATAGGTTGAAGAAATGTCGAGTCGGAGGCTTTCAAGGTAACTTTCAAAAGAATACACTCAAATTAATTCATATTTAGAATTGAAAAGCTATTCTGAATTTTTACGTGAATAAATTACTTATTATGTTTTTTGATACTTTTTTAGTAAGTAATATGCAGAAAAGAATAGATTGTGACAGGAACTAAATATGTACTAATGATAAAATAAAATATAAAGATTTTTTTCCAGATAACGATGACTATTTATTGAATAAACATTTATTTTCATTAAATACAAAAATTTCAAATCGTGACTACTTAATTCGTTTAATCGGTGACTTCGAAATACACACACTGTTCACACTACTGCATATAGACTGTATATATATACTATCATATAGCGTGGCGACGCCAGAAATCGGTTTTACATGCGGCTATAGATGTTTCACATCAAAAGTGTTATTAACTAAAGAGTAATTGTTTATATCTTCGATATTTAACCATGACAAGGTGTCTCTGCTTTGATTATTATTAATTTTACATATATCATTTTTCTGTGACGTCAGCGATTTTTTGTTCTAAGACATTGGTGTCTGAGAATATTTGAACGGGCAAATGTTAATTAATAATGAAAATTTACTGCACAGCCGGGCGCGAACGACCTTAAGGTTGAGAGTCGCATGGTTTACCACTAGGCCTACACTGCCCTCTTCATTTTTAATTGTAATATAAAGGAAATAACAATCTGATTTATAATTTAAAAAAAAACGAATGGCGCTACAGCCTTCGGCGACCTCAGATTTCTGTATCTGTTTGGTGGTCATTTGTTATTTCAAATAGGTGATCAGCCTTCTGTGCCTGACACACGCCGACTTTTTTAGTCTAAGTCATACTGGTTTAGAAATCCATTAGTGCACAGCTGAGGTTCGAACCTATGACCCCAGGGCTGGCAGTCGCACCGTACGCTACTAAGCCAACTGCTCTTGGATTTATAATAACTTAGGTTTATTTAGACTCCAACAAACTACCTCTTTAGGCCATGGCATTCATTTAAATCGTTACTAATCGGTTTAAGTAGCTGTTAACCTTTAATGAACCACAGTGAGTACGGATATTGTACTATGTATTATATATACTATACTATGTACTCCCTCAGCTATATATAAAGTCGGCATGTGAATCCTACACATCCAAGTTACCGCTACTACCAAGTTATGGTAATAAACACGTTTTAATCTTGATTGACTACGAGTTTGTGTTTTGTTCTCACAATAGTGCAAGCTGCTATTTCGCCCGCTGATGCTTAAGCACTTGCTTCTATATTATAACTAGCTGCCCCCGCGAACTTCGTTTTTCCTTAATGTGATTTTACTTAGCCTACCTTTTTAGTACATACCAACATGGAACATTTCGCTATGCTACCCCAGATACTGTTCGGTTTTCGAAAATGAATTTTTTTTAGGTTGTTCAGTGAATTTTGCTCTATATATAAACCTCAGAGTTGAAATCAATAGTTTTTGATATACAAAAATAGGGGCTGATCGAAGAGAGGTGAAAATTAAGGTTTGTATGTATTTTTGTATGCAGAATATTTAAAAAATAAAAACAAAAAATTTTATCTAAAAAATAAAATAAAAATTAGGGACCACCTTTAATATTTAAGGTTTGAAAGATAGATTAGTAGCCGATTCTCAGACTTACTGAATATGCATTAAAAATTTCATCAAAATCGGTCAAGCCGTTTCGGAGGAGTATGGGAACGAACATTGTGACACGAGAATTGTATATATTCGATGACATTTGGTTTCAATAATAAACAATTTCCTTGTAAACAGAACTTGGCGATTGATCCGTTGCGGAGAGTATCTCGCTCTACACTCTTGATTTCAGAATTTTAGATGTAATGTAGATCTAAATTTTTGCAATATTCATAATTTACCAATAAAATAAATTTTGAATTGATTCCAAGTCGAATGTTAAATAAAACGACGGATTGCACTCCGGGAGTGCTGGCAGAAGTGGAAACTTGAATATTAACGTTGTGCATTTTTGATATTTTGGAATGGTTAGGGAATAATTTTACACGAATCGCTTTAATTGTCAGTATAAAAGTACTATCATTTATGTGGTAGAATATAATATTTATTTATTACGCTATCGTACACAAACATGACAATTTATATTACATTAAATACGCCGCGCCAGCTGTCTACTCTCCTTCCGTCTTACGAATTTTCGATCAGGTCACGTGTCCCGACGCGAGTTTAACATTTTTTACGCATAGTATTGTCTTTTATTGACATAATTTTTAGACATAGAAAAACACTTTTTTACCGGATTTGAAGTTGTATTTTATTATAAATTTACAATTATTTTGACCGTGACCGTGACGAGCACGTGAAACGTCGGTTAAATTTAAAATTATGTAAAATAATTGTAAATTTATAATAAAACATAACTTCAAATCCGGTAAAAAAGTGTTTTTCTATTTTTTACCCATTCCAAAAAAAGTGTACAACGCCGCCAAAAAAGTTTTCACTTCAAAAATAAAATTTTCACGTCTTAATTATGCAATAAGTTCAGTCGAGCGAAACACGAGACAGGAGCAAAACAATATCCGCTAATTATCTTCAACCGTGTAATAATAGTTTATGTAATATCCCATCATTATTTACTGGCTTTTATTTAAGGTGGTGGGGTACTGGGAATGGAGATTGACAGAATTGTGTATTTGCTTGCGGCCTATCGCGACGTCGCATCACTGGACTATTAGAATATCTTGGTAATAAATATTATAGCCATAACTAAGGGTTAATGTAGAATTCTAACGGCGTAATCAGTTTGGTAATTTTATTTGCCAGACAGTTCTTTTTTTTTTTACCTTTAACTGATTTAAAAAAGAGATAATATTTATTTCCAACACACAAATATAAAGTATTTACAATTCTCTTAACCTATGCACATAGTAATAAGAATAATAAAAAATAAAAATTTAAAGTAAATTTTAAATTTGTTCCATACAAATGTAAAGATATACAAATCTTTTCTCTTTATAATATTACTATTATTATATAGCTTGCTGGCTTGCGAGCCTTCTGGCAGTGCGAGTGTCCATGGGCGGCGGTATCACTTACTGTGTTTGTGCTTTATAGGATGATTGCCCTTGAAAACTTCCATTTGTTACTTAAAGGATAACTAGGTACCACAGTCCCTATGTGCCCACAGTCTTAAAATAATTTCAATTAATAAATATCTATATAAAGAACAATATTTTTTATATAGATATTGTTCAGAGGTGGTTAAAATTTAAATTGTTAGGAATAAAACAAAATTTCGTTCATAACTATTCAATTTATTTCCCGATGTGCCAACAGCTTTATTTTAATCTCTTTACCGGTTTCTTTCCATTTTCCATCTTGTTCCTGTTTTAATTCCTATTTCCAATTAGATAACTAATAGAAAGTCATCGAAGTACGAGTCCGTTTTTTGTATTATTTTTCCATAATTAATGTTAACTGCTTCTTGTAATTATTGCTTAATAAACTACGGTATTTATAGTTGTTATGCTTTTAATACATAAGTTCCTTACATACATCCTTGGAAATAATTAATTTTTGGGGATTACAAAATGTTAAATGAAGGAAGGAATGTTAAATGTTAATATAAGTGTATGTACATTCAAAATATTGGAGATCGGGTAGTAAATGTTAATTTTGAGTCATATAATTATTTTGATTGCATTTGTGTATAAACAATTAATTTATATGGTGCAGGTTCTATTGATGTAATGATTACGTCATATTACTTCCCTATATAATAATATATTATTAGGAAACACAAAAGATTAGAACGTGTAGGTACTTTAGACTTTTAAAATCTACAGAGGTTAGGTTAGCAACAAGCCCGTTCGCACGAAGTCTAGAAATAAAAAAAGTCAACGCCGGTGTTGCCACGCTTTATATAGGTTTCTGCTACAAAATGGCGTTAGTCCGCTAACACGGCCTCTCCTGACACCCTGACGTCCTCGTCAGGATTTGATGTTCCAGCGTCTATACTGTCATCTCTGTGGGTAGAATAGAACGTTAGAACATTACAGTTCTGGGAAGGTATTGCGTCGTCTATTTGGTCAGCAGCTGAACATATTTACTTGGTTTAATACAAACAATCAAAGTAATGAAAGATAGAAAGGAACTTTAAAGTATCAGACTCCAAGGAATGAGTGAAAGATTATTCATAACCCTTACAAGATTTGAAACAAACTAGCACTTTCATGTGTAAAGGACTTGTGTAAACAATCACAAGTTTAGTATCACCATAAGAGTAGATATAAGGTATAAAGGTCTACTTATTTCTCAAGAAGATCGTGAGTTTGGGGCTGGTTACCCTGTCCATTGATCTTTTTACCATTCATAAAGGAAGATCTTGAGTTTGAGGCTGGTTACCCTGTCCATTGATCTTTTTACCATTCATACAGGAAGATCATGAGTTTGGGGCTAGTTACCCTGTCCATTGATCTTTTTACCATTAATACAAAAATATCGTGAGTTTGGGGCTGGTTACCCTGTCCATTGATCTTGTTACCATTTATACAGGAAGATCGTGAGTTTGGGGCTGGTTACCCTGTCCATTGATCTTTTTACCATTTATACAGGAAGATTGTGAGTTTGGGGCTGGTTACCCTGTCCATTGATCTTGTTACCATTTATACAGGAAGATCGTGAGTTTGGGGCTGGTTACCCTGTCCATTGATCTTTTTACAATTTATACAGGAAGATCGTGAGTTCGGGACTGGTTACCCTGTCCATTGATCTTTTTACCATTTATACAGGAAGATCGTGAGTTTGGGGCTGGTTACCCTGTCCATTGATCTTTCAAAAAGCAAATATTACAGAATTAGATAGCTTCAGACTTAACACAAAGAAAGATAAAACTCAGTATATTTGCAATACACCGTCGTATCGACAGTGGCTCCTAGTGCTCTCATAAGCGACAATTTTTTAAAACAGAGACTCACACATTTTGCATGTTCTCTAAGTGGTCTAAACACATTAGCACCAGAAAAACTTAAAACAGAGATCCATACACTTGTATGTTCTCAAAGTGGTCTAAACACATTAGCACCACAAAAATTTAAAACAGAAACCCATACCTTTGCATGTTCTTAATAACAAAGACCAGATCATCCTTCTGGAATTTACAAGGGGGGGTCTACGACCCACATTAACGACAGTGTCCTGATTGATTTGACTGTTCTTCAACCGTTCGGCCGTCCTCTGTCAAAGCATCTCTCGTCTACCTTGCCGACTAGACGATCCCAAATTTAATGCGACACTGTTGCACTCTCATGACAAACACAAACAACACTTTAAAACAAAGAGCACTTTTAAAATGTTAATCACTCGTGACTTCGTACATTACGGACACAAAGAGAAGGAAAATTTAAACCACAAAGATTACTCAAAACAAAACAAAAGAGAAGTGAGCGAAAAGTTCAAATCCCACTTCTGATATTAGGAAACACAAAAGATTAGAACGTGTAGGTACTTTAGACTTTTAAAATCTACAGAGGTTAGGTTAGCAACAAGCCCGTTCGCACGAAGTCTAGAAATAAAAAAAGTCAACGCCGGTGTTGCCACGCTTTATATAGGTTTCTGCTACAAAATGGCGTTAGTCCGCTAACAATATAATAATATAGGTTTATTTTTACTATGGTTTTATGATTTTTTATTATTATTTACAATGTTTTGAGAAACTTAAATAAATAGCCAAGCGTTTAAACGTGCTTGTTTGTTTTATGTCACCCTGGTAAGCCATTCGAACCTCAGCTGTAACCAATGGATGTTTCTTTATATTCGCAATGAATAGTAAGCTCCTGCTGTATTCATAATTGGCGCCTGAAGTCTTTTGACTCCAAATTTCTCTTAAGATATAGTATGCTGATCACCTATAATATTGTAAAAATTATCGTTGCCTATAATGAAAAAGGGATCCGCAACTAGTCTAAGTACTAACAGACCGAAAGCCCCAGTAGCAAGGAGATGTTGCATATAAGTCTAGAGGTAGAAACTTTGTCATGGCACTGATTGTATTCGACTTAATTAAATAATTACACAAGTAACGCGGTCGTAATAATACATATAATTTACAAGTCTACATCTCCAGAGATTTAAATGTCTTCAAAGGCATTATGAAACAAACGAAAGTATGCCGCATAATTACAGTCAGGGACAGAAGTGTCGAAAAATAATTAAACATTAATATCTCTCATTTGTTGTCATGAGTCGCTGAACACAATTGCAATATGGAATTCTGAGTTTTGGCTCGTCTTTGGAAATTTCAGTACAAGATGTAACGATGAAGTAACGAGTACCTTTTAAACTCTTGTACGTACGTAAAGCCTTCATTAGTTATTTATTTACTAACACTTCCTTGCAGGAACATAATACAATTGACATAATTAAATGAAAAGGTAGGCAACTGGCGGCCTTATCGCTTTCGAGCGATCTCTTCCAGGCAACCACTGGTATAAAAAAAACATAATACAATATATAGTTATTCAGACAAAACTAAAACAGAAACATTAAACTAAACTAAAAAAGGACACATGAAAAAGAAAAAGTCCACATGAATCACGATGATTTTAAATCAGTCTCACATCAGTTAATACGTTAGGGATATGATGTGGACAGGTAATGTTTGTACAGTAGAGATTTAAAGGAAGATAGAGAAGGAGCTAATAGGGACGGGAAGTGAAATCCATATACGTCGGATCTGTCATTCAACTGTCAAAATTCATACAAACTGTTTAGGTTTCAATAGGAATTTATCCGAACAAAATCCGTGCGTTAGTTTAAAATACGCCTTAAGACTTCTGCACATTTTCTTTACACCAATATATTGTTACCATACTATTACGTTAAGTCAGTTCGTAGTAATAGGATTAAATACGTTACACGATACCGTTAGAAACCGCTAGAGAACGCAATAATAGGAAAAATTTAGAGGATGCTTTTGTCGAAAGACAAAAAATATATAAATAACCGTTTGCCGATAGATTGCATATTTAGCGTGTAAGCTAAAATACATGTCTTTATTAGTACATAATGTTGGTATAATATGGTTATATTTTTTATGCCCGCCTTCCACTGCGACCGGAACGGACCCATTACGGACTCCGCTATACTCGTAACGATGATTTTCATACATTTTCATTTTCATTTTGGTGGGAAACTCAACTCGCTAACCTCATATGTGACTTTTTCAAATCGCTCTCTCCGCTGCGCTCGTCTTCGCTTTGGTGGAAGCACATGTATGAATATCATGGTTACGAGTATAGCGGAGTCCGTAATGGGTACGTTCCGCTCGCAGTGGAAGGCGGGCATTAAGGCTGTGGATTATCAAAAAAAGTGTTTAATAAATAAAGACATGTCATGTCCTGGTATGGTCATACCTAAACATCTATTTATGAATCAGACCGGAGTATGAATAAGTACCTGTATGTCATAGTTAAGGTTGTATGCAGTTTTTCGCTACCATCCAAGTATATACAATAGAAAGTGCACAGCTAAGTTAATTATTAATTTCAATCTAGAAGTGAAAGCTGCGTTGCTGCAGGCTATTGCACTGCATAGACTCATTTCTTCAATAAAATCTTCATACCACGATAAATTTTGCATATCTTAATCCCCTTCTAAGTTTTAAGGTGATATTTTATGTAGGAAGCAAACGGGCTCATGTGATGTTTTAGACTCCTCACTTTTAAGAATTGGTACGCTCTTTTCTTGAAGGACCCTAAGTCGAATTGGATCGGAAATACTTGTCAAATATAGTTCACTTATAAAATAATTATAATAATGTATTTTTACGAAAAATCAAGAATAGTTTCTCTTTAAATGTTCTCAGTTGACCCATTTGATCATTCTTTTGAATATAATATAATATCTGGATATTAATAAATGTTGTTATTAATAAGCTTTTATTGCTGACACCCAGTATAATATATTAACACTTATTTAAGTTACATAACATTTTGGTAACCAGCGTGTTCTGTGACACATAGGCCTCTTCCAGCAGCTTCCATTCTTTTATGATATTAGCTCTTCTTGTCCAAGTTGTTCCTCGAGAGAATACTCTTTATATCGTCTGCCCATCTCTTGCTCTATCTTCCTTCCTTCCTTCTCTTTTCCTTTTTCCATTGTGGCTGCCATTCTGTAATAATTTTTGTCCATTGCCTTATTTTCTTTATAATTTCCTCTACTTTGGTCGTTGATTTCTCTCTTTTTAGTTTTTAACCTCTCTTCTGCTCTTTTTCGATATCTCAGTATTACACCCACCATACTTCTTTCCATTCATCTTTGGTATGTTCTCAACTTTAAAAGATGTGTCTGTAAAAATATAATAATTCAGTGGCGCTACAACCTATTTAGGTCTTAGCCTCAGATTTCTGAATCTGTTTCATGATCATTTTTAAATCTAATACGCAAGTAGGTGATCCAGTGCCTGACACACAACGTTGACTTTTTGGGTCTAAGACATGTTGGTTTCTTCACGATGATTTCCTTCACCGTTCGAGCAAATTTTGAATGCGCACATAGAAAGACAGTCCATTGGTGCACAGCCGGGGATCGAACCTAAGACCTCAGGTATGAGAGTCGAACTTTGATATTAAAACCCTATAAGATTTGTGGCGGGGAATAGAAGCCTACAGCCGCCTACGGATATCTATATAATCATGATATATTTAGCGCCGGCTAAATGAAATTCTAATTAAGGTAATCAATTGTTTTAAGTTTATATACAGAATTTGACCTTATTTTTTATCGATTCGTTCTTAACCTCTATTTTGAACAATTAAAGTCAAGATGAAATTACGTTTAAAATCGATTTGTCGTGATTCACGACGGCCATGTTGGGAACAATATAATTTTATTACAATATTTATTGAAAATAATTTATTTTAAAATCGGATTTATATTGTGAAGTGTAATATTTAATTGGGACACGGACAAAATTATAAGTGGGAAGTTGCCCAGAATCGAACCCTGAACCACCAGGTAGGTCTTGAATGAGACGGGCTTTAGCTTTCTGTTAAACTGGTCTTCATATTTTCTTACGTAAACGTGTCTCCTTCACTCAGCACAGCAACAATGTCATGAGTAGAATTTATTTTTCACGTAGTCAATAGTCTTCAACTTAACAGTCAATTGTCAAATTCACATTAGGGCATAATTATGACGCCTTGAGCGTTGAATTACAGAATCTACCTTACGACTTTTACAAAGTGTATTTACTAGTCGTTTTTCTACAGAAACATGACTGAAAAAATTACGACACGTATCGCACTTTGTAACCTGCGATACGGATCGGATTAAACTGGGTCGATAGTAATCAATAATCATACAAAATATTGTATAACTTAACATATAAAACTTGCCAAATTTAACACGCCAAGTAAATTGAAATCACACGCACTTTTAATTATGATAAGTATTGCTTCACTGAACTTGCTAAATAAACTTGCGTGATATCACACGTAATACATAATTTTAAATGTAAGTAATTAATAATATATTTTCAACAATTAACACTTTCGTAATGAAATCATCGGAAAGAAATTGACGGATGGCATACCATATGTCAAAATTTGATACATTTTTGACGTAAATAAGACAGACTTTCCGCTCGTTTCTGAGGGCTATAACGGATATTTAAAAAATGTTGTGGATTATGCCTGTGTTTACACACCTGAGGACTGCCATCAATGTAAAGACGCCTGCCCCTTTTTCATAGAGAGGTCTAACTAATGATAAAGTAATTATCTCCATAGAATCTCTTACATATGGAAACTTATATCTGACCATCATATTAGTGTAGAGAACGTATTTTTACGAATTAAGTATGGATATTAAAAATAATATTATAAGTCTTAAATATATATATATTTCCTACCCACAAATATATAGCATTTACAATCTTAACCTAAATAGTAATAATAATAATTAAAAATTGATAAATGGAAAATTAAAACAAATTTAATAGTTTGGTATGTGTGGCAGTGTTCCTTGCTGCAGCATTTCCTCGCTATATTGTTAGTCAATCTTAAATCATGTTAAAAGCTAAAGATTGTGCACATGTGATAGGTTCTATCAACATTGCCTCCCGTTCTAGGTACTCGTGATTGATAACATTGCTGTCACAACTTCTGGAAGGCCAGATCTCTTACATACATTGCAATGCCTAAAGCGTTTATATATAATAGTATTTTTAATCAATATCTAGGTTACATAACAGTTAAAGATAGATAAAAAGAAAACTAGAATTTAAAAAGTTCCCTGTAGCAGTGTACCTTTAATACTGGCAGTATTTCCTTGCTGTATTGCGATACTTATTCGATAAGCGAGGAATGCTGTATTCCGGGCGCCCACTTAAAATTTTAATAAGCACCTATAGCATTGAATCCCATATCCCAAGAGATTCTTACAAAATCAAAGTTGGAGGAAAGACTCCTGTATTGGCCGTATATTATTACGCCCTACTAAGGTCTCTAGGCATCAGTGTTTAAAAACTGTGAAGGTACAAACCATATCAAATCGGCCACTCAAGCGTGTAGCCGATAGAAAGTATTATTTCTTTCTTTATAAAAGCTGCATTGGTTTTACCTTCCATTACTCTCTGATATGGATTGCTACACTTTGGTAAGTTTTTATGTAATTTTATGTTGACGTTTCGATCCGGTTAATGCCGTGGGAATTGTCTTATATAATAAATTGTAATATGCAGTATATTAGTTTAGGTCAATCTTTTTACAAATTTGATGTTAGGGGTCATTAACACACTGCACGGCTGGATTTTCTAAACAGCTAATGATAAAGTTTTTTTTATATTTAGTTAGTAGATGAGTAATAAGAACCCTATGGGTCTTTGCCTCATCGTCGCTGTAGAATGATAACCTCGTATGTCCAGAGAACCAAACATTACAGCTTTACAGGAAACGAAAAACATGTTTCGTTTCGTCAATATTCGTTAAAATATTATAATATGTTTTTGTCCATAGTTTTAGATGGTAAAAAGGACTTATTTATTAATAGCATAAATAATTGCTTACTTCAGAATTATACCAGTTAAATGACATGAGAGTCTAGAATAAAAAAGAATTGGTTTTTTGACATACGAGGTTATCATTCTACTGTGACGTCATATATTTCTTAATTTTTTAGCATAGACAAGTGGATAGATAGTTTCCGCGCTATCATTACCTTTGTACTAACAAAGAAACATTGGAAATAAATATCTAGTTCACAGCCGGGAAATAATCACACGACCTCAGGGTTGAGAGTCGCATTAAAGCCTTTAAGATTCCATAAAATTGTTTCAGGTGTTACTGACAAGTTTATTGGTGGCTACTGAAGCTTGGTCATCACCGTATCACGCGGTGAGGCCCATGCGAGTTACAAGATATGCTCCGATACCGCACAGAATACCAAGTAAGTAATATAGGTAATGGGAAAAATTGTTATATTAGTATATCCGCGGTAGAACCTTATTGATAATTTATTTGGAACTGATTATACAACTGTAGCTATAACCAAACTGTCTCCAAGCTTTAAAGCTTTATTTTTTATTTGCAAACGCTTGCCTACGCTCGGCACACTTATACATTGGTAATTACGTTTAAATGTGAAACACATATACACACACATACAGACGTAACAATCACGAAGGGGTAAAAAACTGTTTACAGGCCGTTTTACGCCTTGTGTATGTTTAAATAACTTTGTGATGTTAGCTTTACTTTAGGCCCTTGTTACAATAGCAGATAAATGCTTATGTATCACCTAAGAGGGCAATGTAAACGTCGGAATTCCGGGTCGGGTAATAATAATAATAATTTATTTGCAAGAATAAGGTACAAAATTGTTATGGTGGTATCGCAAAACATCGCATATTCTACCATACATGCCGTGTTAATTTGTCTTGAATTATTAAAAGGTAGCATTTTATATAGTTTTCAAATTCAAAATCAATTATTTATATAGGTAACACAATGTACACTTTATGAACGTCAAAAAAGAAATATAAATGAAATGCTTCTAATTTTACATTTACGGCCAGTTCTCAAATCAAGGGCGTAGAACGGAAGATAGGAACTGGCAATAAACTCTCCGCCACTCTTTTTAATCGCCAAGTTTTTTGTTTTACACAAGTTACATATTACAATACGTTATCAATCACTTTGTCAATTTTTATATTATTTTATTACTACATCATCACATTATTAAAATATATTATAACATTATCAAATTAATATTAATTATAAAGTTTCACTTAAATAATGGTTAATAGAATAATATTTTTTTCCCAAAAATAGTTATATAAGGTAAATTTAATGTTTCTGGTAAATTAATATAAACCTTGATTGCCATACAAAAGGTAGCGACTACTCACAAAAACTGTCACACATATCTTTATTGAGACACACAAATGTTGTGTGTTATCCGATTTGTCGGCGGTTAGTAATACACACCTGTAATTAAGGTTGACTACCGTTTATCGATACAAGGTTGACGTTTGAAATAGTAGATGACAAGTTAATCTCATTGACCAGCTTAGTCAGTCATTTGTTTTATAGGATGCTAACGTAGGGTACAACATCTTCAGGAAACCACAGACCCAAAAAGTCGAAGGCGTGTGTCAGGTACAGGCTGATCACCTACTTGCCTATTAGATTTACAAATGATAAGCAAGTACAAATAATAATAATAATAATGAATAGCAAATGATAATAATAATTTATTTGCAAGAATATGGTACAAAAATGTTATGGTGGTGGTATTATGTTTCACGCAAATAATCATTTATAGAATACAATTTTTTCCAATAGTAGAACGGTAAGTCGATTGTTAAATACTCTAGTAGGAAGATCGTTTAATGTTTTGTTAATTTAATATTGCGATTAAATGAATAATTGTAGTCACAATGAGTTGGGTTGGGTCTACAAGCTTTGAGGTCTGGTCTAAGACTTCTATATGTTTCCTGATCGTTTGTTTCTAATAGGGAAGTAGGTGATCAGCCTTCTGTGTTTGTCACCGATGACTTTTTTTATCTATGGCATCCCAGTTTCTTAACAATGCTTGTCTTCAACGTAGATAGAAAGAGGTTATATTCGTCGCTAAATCTTATGATTTATTCGTTCAGTATAAGTAAATTTAGTCACTTATTATTTCAAATTATCTCTTAATCAAATGAAGGAATCACTTAGAAACATATAAAATTAATATAAGTATGATGAAATTTGGTATTACAAAACCTAGCAAATCTTATTCTTAATTTTATTATATTGCTTGTATCTGAGACTTTCCGAGAAACATATTAAATATATCACCATAAAAACTAAATGAGAATAAATACAGCTTTTTTTGGTCAGACAGACATAACTTTTTTGGAACGCTTACATGGGACAAAAGTTCAAAGGAAAAAGCCCTTTAAATATAGGCTGGTCACGGTCAATCTAATATATAAAATTCTCGTGTCACAATGTTCGTTCCCATACTCCTCCGAAACGGCTCGACCGATTTTTATGAATTTTTTTATGCATATTCAGTAAGTCGGAGAATCGGCTATCTATTTATTTTTTATAATACACCATAAAAATTACATACAACCCTTCTTTATCACCCCTCTACGATCAACCCCTATTTTTTATTATAGTAGATAGTTATTGAACAAAAAAAAAATGTTTCCTAGAAATAAAACACATGGCAAAACGATGTTTGCCGGGCTAGCTAGTATTTTTTATAAAATAACCTTTTATTATTTTCAGTTCCTCCACTTCCAATGAGGCACCTGAACTGGAATCGACCGAAGCGTGGTCAACACCATGAAGTGGATCACGATTACGACCGCGATAACGATTACGACCGCGATCATGATTACGACCGCGATCACGACTATGACGGTCACAAAGGCGTTACTGGTCCCGTACACACATTTGTGAAAACTGATAAAAATGCTAATTACAAATGGGGCGTGAGACATCATGTTGGGAATAAATACGCATCTTAACTAGAAGAACTAATTTTTATATTTTATTTAGTATTTATGAGTGATCTGATTGTTATTTTAATTGTAAATTAATAAATAGACATATAATAAGTTATTTGATGTTTTATTTTTAGATAAAATAAAAAATAAATCAGTCGCTAAAACCTTTTTAGGTCTGGGCCTCAGATTTCTGTATCTGTTACATGATCAATTGTTAATCTAATAGGTGATCAGCCTCCTGTGCCTGACACACGCCGCCGACTTTTTGGTGTTTTCCTTCACTGTTCGAGCGAATGTTAAATGCGCACATAGAAATAAGTCCATTGTAATATATTACAAAAATAGATACTATATTTCTATTGAATACTAAATTGGTATAATTATTTAATTAACGGAGTGTGGAGTAAACCTATTGTGCCTACGATTGGTAAAAAACAACAGCCTTTAGGCTACTCTAGATCCTGATAAAGTATTGTATAACTATATCGAATTACCATGCGCCTGCGCCGTCTGCGGCCGACACACACGAATACCTAAATCCGTTCACTTAAATTATTACAACATTATGTTGCCACTTGTACAGACTGTAGGCGATTTACACTGAAACGACGAAAAATAACGCTTTTCGAGTATTTTAATCATAGATAATAGATCTGACAGCAGAAGAGAATATTTGATGATGACTTAATTGTTATTAGTTTTCTGTTTAATATCAAATAGCCAGATAAGTCGGAAATGGGTTCCATTTTTGGACAAAGATTGTATTAAGTTATAAAGCATAGAAATGTCGTCAGTTACTTTAATTTTGATGACTTTTTACAAAATATTTTACAAATACTATAGCGGAGAAACCCTTTCTTCCTTAGAAAGGGTTTAGTATATCTTTCATTTAATAAAGAGGTAATATGAGCAAAAAGAGAAGATAGTTATAAAGCTATACTGAATGAATAAATCATAAGTTTTAGCGACGAATATAACCTCTTAGAACTACAGTAAAGTCCGTGTCAGCTGTCATTTCGTACACGTCAATCTCGGAGCTTTCACATAACTTTTCTGACAGAGTTTTTACTTATGTATATTCCGGAATATAAATCCTCAGTGTGTCTAGATTATTTAAAATTCTACTGTACATTCGTTTTTTTAACGAATGCCATGGCGACTATTAGGCCGTCGTTCGTGAGAATCAAGCCTAATAATGACATAATAATAGACTTTATCAATGAATAATTAAATTTATATCTTTTAAATTGTAGTTCCGTTATCAGGTCAATGAATTGGGTTTGATCAAGGCTTTGACGTGACTTTCACCTTTATACGTAATTAAATTTAAATACAATTTTTTTTTAATAAAATTAAATAGGACAATCTTTCAAGTGCTGGAAAATTCTCATTTCGGTGGCTAAAACACTTTTTGGGTCGCAGAGCCAAGTAAGTGTACGAGGAGAAGCTTTTCTAGTTTAAAAAATAGGTTCTAATAATAGGGTTAATAATAATAATTTATTCCAATTAGATAACGCAGATCCATTTTAGTTAGTACAACTCATGACATCTAAATATCATGTGGAACATGGTGCGGTTGCAGCTCCTTACAAAGATATTTATTTGTAAAACCAAAATTTGGCGATTAAAAAAAGTGGCGGACAGTTTATTGCCAGTTCTTCTCGTCCGTTCTACGCCCTTAATATGAGAACTGGCGGTAAATGTAAAATTAGAAGCATTTAATATGTATGTATTTGTTTATTGATGTTCATAAGTGTACATAGTGTAAATGAATAAATGATTTTGAATTTGAACATAGTTATTAATTTTAGTACCACCATCCAACAACATTAATTATGAAATAAATAACAAGTAACAGTAAAATATAAAAATACCTAGTCTTCATTTAAAATACATTGTATTTTTGTATGGTCCAGATATTTCTAGATAAAGCATATTGTTGCCGAAGGTCCTTTGAAATAGTTTTCTCAATACATTTGGTGTGACAGTTTGGTTGACCTTAAAATGCAAGGCGTGGCGAATGTGCACAAAGAACATATGAACATACTCGTATGTGTATGACTTCACGTATAAGCTGTAATAGTGCCTATTCAAAAAAGATAAAATCTAATTTTGTCTATTGCGAGATTTCAACTTATAATTTGATACAAGTGTATATGTATAGTTTTTAAGTAGTGGTAAGTTTTAGGTTCTCTAACGAGCCACTTTGGTAACACTGGCGAGAAACCCCGAATAGCAGATCAAGTGACGCAAGTGGAAATGGTTAGGCCATACACTCCGAAGAGATTCCAATGAAATCCCCAAGCAGGCGTTTGATTGGAACCCGAAAGGAAAGCTAAAGCTTGGCCATCCGAAGCAAACCCGGCGTCAAACAGCGTGGTGAAGAGAGTCAAAAGACGTGGAGTGAGGTGAAATACGAGGCTCAAGACTGAAAGAGGTAATCTCTGGACGCTCTCTGCCCCATCCAGGGGTCTAGGACATTAAGTCAAGACGTGCAGCCACACACGTGTCTGTAATTTTTTATCTATGGAATTCTATAATTTATGGAAATCTAGTAATTGATATCGATATAAACGTGAAACTTACATCGATATTATTATTTCCTTGGTCAACGCTTATATACACATAATTTGAAAGATATCAAAGTATAATTAAATATTATAATGATAAAAAGACAAACCTCTCAGATCTGAACTTTAGATCAACGTTAGTCAAAAGGCTAAATGCAAAAGCTATTAAATTAATTCTATGATACACATCAACAATGAAACAGCGTTTGCCTACAATGGCTAAATAAAATCATAGCGCAGAAACGTTTTTTTAAAGGTTAACATTTATTAAAATACAATCATTTAAGGGAGCCAATATTTAATGTTTTCATCAATTAAGGTAATGATGAATGACTTTTAGGAGTTCCAATTAATATAAAAACAAGGAAAACTTATGTTTTCATATGAATAATATCTAAAATCTTTCCTTCAACTTTCATTTTCTTCCCTTTGGGGTACAGATTCTTGGACCGTGGGGTTCAAGTGCACAGGCGCTAATTAAATATCTATGTTGGCGCGGTAGTACCGGTGACCCCAGAGCTTTCCTCGCTCAACAATTATCGCAATACATCAAGAAAATGCAGCCAGCATTAAAGGTACACGGCCACCAAACATTGAAATTTGTTTCATTTTCTGTTTATCTATTTTTAATGTTAATTAAGAATATTTTAAATATTGTACATTTGTGTGTAGGATATTAATAATATTATTTTAATTGAAGTTTTTATTCCTCAGTCCATTACACTCATTACATTATGTGAACTATACCTAGTAAAGAGAGCAGTGTTGGCCTGGTTCGATGCCCGGCTGTGCACCAATGGACTTTCTTTTTATGTGAGCATTTAACAGTCGATCGAACGGTGAAGGAAAACACCGTGAGGAACCGGCTTGCCTTAGACCCTAAACGTCAACGGCGTCCGTCTGGCACAGAAGGCTACTTGCCTATTAGATTACCAAATGACGATGAAACAGATACAGAAATCTGAGGCCCAGACCTAAAAGGATTGAAGCGCCATTGATTTATTTATACGTAGTAAAGAATATTGTTTTATAAAAGGATATTTAATTTATAAGAGCAGTGTAAGTCTAATGGTTGAGGGTTCCCGGACCTTGAGTGTATGTGTACAATAAATACTCGTGGTGTATAGAACCTAACACATCTTACGGTGATATTTAGAATAGACTTAGGCTATGTTCACATGTAACGCGCGTTAACGCGCGTCAACGCGCGATCAAATTTGAAGAGCGTTCAGATGATGAGCGCTAACGCGCGTTGCGAGAGTACTCGTCAGTCTAGTTCGGTAGAACGTAGAAAATGGACGTGGAAGAGGCTATTATTTTGTGGTTATATTATAAAGAAAAATATAGAAAAAGAAAACGTACACATTGGGTTTATCCAATTTTGAAAAAAAAATACAATTTATATTATATTTTTTATACAAATTTGCTATATTCCAACTTGCTGACCTTTTTTCTACTTCATCGATTAGTAAGTCGATGTCAATATCTTCAATTTCACTCATTTTAAAAGCGAGAACAAAATATAATTACGAAAATTAATAAAATTACATGCGATCGCGATGAAAGCGCGCGCTCATCTGAACAGCAAACGGACATTACATTAATATCAAAGCGCGCGTCAACGCGCGATCACCTGCGTCTAGAGACTTTTTCTCTGAGCGCCGCGTTGACGCGCGTTAACGCGCGTACATGTGAACAGTTGTATGAAAAATACCATAATCTCTAGTCGCGCGATTTGAAAACGCGCGTCAAGTTTTTGCCATCTGAACATAGCCTTAGCCGAGGTTAGAATTCCGTATGTCAAATGACTCTGACATAACTGTAGGTCATGCACAGCCATAGATGACCTAAGTAGCCGGGAAAGGTAGGCTTATTAGGAACAATAAAAAAAGCCATATATGACCAGATACTTGCCTATAAATATGATTAACGAAAAAGATGACGTAATTTTAGTTTAAGACCCTTGAAGGGCTACTGAATACATGCGAGTATGTGTCCGTAATTTGATATATATTTTTAACGGCTTGTAAAGGCTTACTGAATTGTCAATCCCCCAATGCTAATAGAAGGGGTGTCAGTATATAAAGTATCAGCGCACGCGCAGGCCTACAAACGTTGTGGGACCCGTGTGTGGAGTGGACTTTATTTTTATTTCGAAGGCTCGTGTGTGCAATGTTGCGTTATTGTGTTGTATTTGCGGTGGTCGGCTGTGCGCTAGGAACCCCTGTCGCCCAGTACCAAGTACAGGTTTGCTATATTTTTATTCAGATCTTGGCTTAGAAGTTCTATCCATGCACTCATGTATCGTAATATAACCAATGTGTAGTACATTGTCTAAATGTCTTTAGGCCAATAGGGTAAAATTACATTATATACCTTGTTTTCTAATCAATGAAAATTTTTATTACAGTTTTTATTCAAACTGTTCTGATATAACCACATCATAGCTGTCAGAAGTGTATAAACTATAGAGCATTTTAATAGTCGTTATTAGTAGTTTTGCAAGTAATTAGTAAAAGTAAATTTCAGTTTTCTTTGGTTTTTTTTAAACATATTTTTGGATATTAATGTACTTACTTGTTTTGTGTTGTTTTGTTTTATAATGATATGTATGTTAGCTGGAAGATTACTTATAATTAAATAATAAATAAATTATAGAGTTACGTAATTTAAATAATATCAATTGCAGAGTTTATATTTATATACTATTAAAATACTTTATACTAATAAAATTAACTCATATATGTATTATTATACCTCGACTTACGCTGATTTGATTTACGTGATTATCAAATTTAAACAGTGTAAGTTGTAGATATAACCATATATTTTAATAAAACGTTTTTGTATTAAAACACATTACAATATCCTTTATAAAGATATATAGGGTATTTCACGTATAAAAAAGTGAGGTCCTAGAATTTAATTATATTCGGGTTAATCTCGGGTCTAAACGCAAATACGTAACATTTTTTATATGATGTTTATTTTTCAAGTTATGGGGCTTTAAAAAATAGTGTTAATAAAATTCCGTTTTTTTTTTGGATTAGATTTTTAAGAGGATTTTGACCTTTCGATTTGACTCGAAATATTGTCCTCTACAACCGGAAGTAAAATTTTAAATGGGTTTTTCAAAAAGTTTGACCAATTTTTTTTAAATTCCTAAAAATTGCTTAAAGTATATTTTAAGTATACTAGAAGTTTCCAAGTGGGATGGTTACTAGTTAGGAAGATAGGTGAATTAATGTACATGCATGTCGCACTGAGTTAATTAATGTATATAATATAATGTATCTAACATAGTGTCGAAACAACATGCTACACTTTAGAGAGAAGTGCAGTTGAAAATTGTAGTGAAAGTGAATTAACGATACTTCCGTCGTGAATACTTGCATTTAATTTTCGTTCGGAGACAAATACTAAGAACGTGATTTGAATATTTTATTTACACAAGAAATACAGTACACTTAAAAGTAACGTAATTCACCGGTGATTATGCAGAATATATAAGTGAGTAAAATATCTGAGATGTGGAACCGTGGTTTAATTCTTTCAAATTTTGTTTTTAATTAAGGCTTTATAATTTATATAATAATAAATTAGTGAATCGACAGATTATTAAAAAAATGATAAATTTTCACAAATAATTTCAACAGTTTATTTACATTGCGTCAAAAAATTAAGTATCTTGAAATGAAATGATTATTAAGAACAAAGTGTACATGTATATTTAAAACAAATAAAAAATAGAATAACATTTAAATGATCTCATGCCAGACTCTACGGAACTTTCACATAAAACGTGCCTTTAAAATAGGACACCAAGAGTAAATTGTCTGTGATAATACACGTTTAGTTTTCTCAAGAAGAGGGAGAATTAAAAGATAATTCAATAGACTCCAATACCAAACGGCCGCACAGATAGGCTCCTACAAGCATAAATTTAAAAAGAGCAAAAATAATATCTTACTATAAATATTTTTTTTTTCAAATTCATATTAATTATGTAGTTTTATATATGTTAATAACATAGAAGAAATCCAGTATAAAAATCTACCAGGTTTTATTATTACTATTAGACAGTATTTTACAGTACTGCGCACACAAATGTTTAGATTATATAAGAAATATACATATATATCAGACAGAAATATATATATCCTATATATCAGAGCACATTTTCTTTAGCCTTATTAATTATTTCGTGTAGAATATGCCGTAACATGATAATAGGTGTAGGCGTAGAGTTCATAAATGAATAGAAACATAATATATCAATAATTACTTAATTGTGTGCAATATTTTAACTAGAGCGTTTACTGGTAATGAAACCGGTTGATTTTGGTTATGTATAACTGTCATGATTTTAAGGTTAGTATGATCTTTAATAGGTTTATTATGTTATTAATAATTAATTGCAAACCCGCGGCTGCGTTGTAAAAACAATTTTATGATAATCTGTGGCATCTGCCACCTATTTCTTTTAGGATCTGTTGACACTTATCATTGTTATTATAAAATCTCTTTGGAATAATTTAAAATGTAAGCAATGAAATATATCCAACCTTTTGTTGTAAAAATGTAATGATTAACACATTTGACAAATTGAACGATAGACCCTTCTAGTGGCTTTATGTATGTTAATTTGACAACTGACTGATTTGACAGCTTATTAAAAGTTATTTTTAAATGCTTATATGCTGCGACTGAGATCCAGGATTTCATACAGAAATAATAATTTCATTTCATTAAGGAAATCTCGACCATTACTAAGGTCTACAAAACCAACTGTGTCGTAATTATTATATTATATTATTACGCTTTCTTTTGCCTAATTTATATTACCAACTTATACATTTTACTTAATGTTAATGAATGCTTACATTTAAACAAATAAACATTATATCACTCTTCTATGTAGGACAATTTATTTATTTTAAAAACATATTTCGATATTTTATGTTTATAATATTATAAAGGATTTTCTACTAAAAAAAAGATGACGAAGAAAATGATATGTATTACAATTTTTGCGCCTGATATTTTTTTCTTATAAAAGTTGCTTGTTATTATTACAACACACATTTTATACCTTATTTTTATTTTGTCTCATACTTTAATAATGAAGAAAAAGTTTTGGATAATATTGTATTTACACAATTAGATAGATTAAATGCGTTAATATACTAAATAATAACTTAACCCGTGACCACGCTTGCAGCGATCAATTTTTCTTAATTAGGGCCTACTTTTTAATTAAATTGTTGATAAAATTTTAATAAATAAACTCGTTTTAATTAAACATGTACTATCTTTACACTGTTCTTTACAAACGTACGAATTCTAGCACTAAAAAGATTAATATATCCAACTACAACAAAGTATTTGTCAGCAGGAAGAAGGTATACCACCACACCTGCTGAGACAGTACATTGGCCAGGGACAGCAGCAACATGCTCCACGACCGCAACAGGCTGCACCAGCTAGACTAGTGAGTTACTTCTATACAATATATTATATTACGTAAATTGTTTCTAACTTCTTGGTCAAGATGGGTTTGAAGAAGAATGTAGAGGAAAACACTTGAGCCCATCCTTCAACGTAAATGGAGAATCTTTGACCACTCTAATAACTGACTGGCCCAAAGGCCCCAAGCTAGATGTTGTATAGTCAGTGCTGGGAAACTTATAGCGTGTTTAAGATGCGACTTTTTCCTGATTCTAGTCTCAGATTGTAGTCGCTTTACATTTAACAATAAAAAGGGTATTTTTATATAAGGGTATTTGATATTTGTATGACTCAAAACTTGGCGATTAAAAAGAGTGGCGGAGTGTTTCTTGCCAGTTCTTCTTGCCCGCTCTACGCCCTTGATTTGCGAATTGGTAGTAAATGTAAATTAAGAATCAATTTAACATCTTTTCTGTTGACGTTCATAAGTTGACTTGGTTACCTATATGAATTAAGTTATTTTGAGGTTGAGTTTGAGTTTGTATTTAAAAGTTTATGATACCGGAGAGACTACAACTAGCATTTCGATATAAAACATTAACACTATTTTGCCGTAATTATTATCTGAACATTTTTCTAATATTTTTGTTATAAATGTCACAGTCTTCACGTTATTTTTAAATCATAACTGTAATGTATATATGTATATATTTGTATTTTCCTCTAAAGCCTCAACTTACTTGACATAGAGGAATCATACTTAGCGCTAGTGGTTCTTACCTTATTGTAATAACTTTTTTTAGACAAACGAATTAAAAATATAAATTAATTTTTCAGGATCGATGAAATGATTGATTACATGTTTCATCTATCGCCATATACATTTGTGTTAATGAAGATTTCTTACAGCCCTACAACGCGCAAAGTGAAGACCAGTACCAGGCGCGACCTCAATACCAGCCTCAGCCCCAAGCTCAACCACAGCCTCAATACAGACCCCAACCTGAGCAGCAGAAAGACCCAGAAGACTATGACGTAAGGCATTCAATAATAATATAATTTAACAATTGCTGTGTTGGCCTAGTGGCTTGTAGGGCAAAACCAAAGTGCTCGCTCTGCGAAGAGGCGGGCAGGAAATCAGACCACAGACTGGGAGGTAGCAGTTGCACTGCTCCCAGCGTGAGGGTACCTAGGTATCGCCCATCACCTAAAAAGAAGACACCTACAAAGTCCCCGCGCAATAATGCGCCTATGGAGGTTATCGAAATTGTAGCCAATCAATATGGCCCTGCGGTTTCTACAGTGTAATATAAACCACTGCGCCGCAGCGCAAGACCTACTACACCAGAGTCTGGCGCAGTGGGACATCAACGTCGGCATAATATCTGAGCCCTACGTAATACCGGATAGAGGAAACTGGGTGGGTGACCTCGATGGCTTGGCCGCAATCGTCGTTACACCGGCGGACGGTTCGCCCTGCATCGGACCAGTTAGAAAAGGCCACGGCTATGTGGCAGCAAAACTGGGAAGCGATATGTGCATCATCAGCACCTATTTCTCCCCCAATCGCTCTTTGGCTGAGTTTGAAACCTATCTAAGGGAACTAGATAGCGTGGTGGACTGGAGCCGCCCGAGACATTTAATCGTCGCTGGGGACTTAAACGCAAAGTCTGCGGTGTGGGGATCGTTGGTGACCAGGCCGCAGGGAGACACGCTAGAGAAATGGACTGTTGGGCACAATCTGTCAGTTGCAAACAGGGGCTCCGAAGCTACATGCGTGCGAACGAACGGAGAATCCATCGTAGACGTAACATTCGTAAGTCAACATCTGTCCCGCTGGGTCCAGGGTTGGGAAGTCCTAACGGGGGTTGAAACCCTATCAGATCACCGTTATATCCGGTTCCGTACTCTCGCCCCGTCATCGTATCCGGAAATCAGCCCGAGTTTGTTAAAACTAGGCCCAACCTGGGCCCTTAGAAGCCTAGATAAGGAGCAAGCGGAACTAGCCATAACTGTTCAGGCTTGGTGCCCCAATCCAGAACCTATAAATACCGAGGACGAGGCAATGTGGTTTCGTGACGCTCTGACGTGCATATCCGACGCCGCAATGCAAAGAAGCCGCCCTGGACGTCGCCGACAAAGTGTATTCTGGTGGTCGGTGGAGCTCGCCCAGCTACGGGCTGTCTGCGTTACCACCCGTCGCCTTTACACTAGGGCTCGCAGACGACGTCCCCTATGTGCCGAAGAGGAAAGCCGAACCCACTGTGCATTCCGAGAGGCTAAACAGGCGCTAAGAATTGCGATTGCTGAAGCAAAAAAAAGGGCATGGCAGGAACTACTAGAGACGATAGAGCGGGGATCCCTGGGGGCGCCCGTACCAGATAGTTACAAATAAACTGCGCCCCTGGGCCCCACCTCTCACAGTTACAATGGAGCCAGACCTGCTAAGCACGGTGGTGGCAAAACTTTTCCCCGAGCGGAGTACGCCAGATCTGCACCAAGGGACGCGCATCGAACACGTTGAAACCATCCCTGAGGTATCCTCTTCGGAATTAGAGACGGCAATAGAGCGGATGTCCACAAAAAAACCGCGCCGGGGCCTGATGGCGTGCACGGGCGAATCCTGGCCCTCACCCTCACCGCTGGTCTTGGCGTGCGATATCAGTGCCTCCTCACAGAATGCTTGCGAAATGGCCACTTCCCGTTGGCATGGAAGACTGGACGACTGGTGCTATTAAGAAAGGGCAAAAAGCCCCCAGAGTCACCCTCAGCGTATCGCCCAATAGTCCTGCTAGATGAAGCTGGCAAGCTGTTCGAGCGGATCATTGCCGGTCGTATTTACAAGCACCTAGAGTCTGTGGGCCCTAACATACACGAAGCGCAATTCGGGTTTAGAAAGAGGCGATCAACAATAAACGCTATCGCTCGACTTCGAGCAGTGTGCGAAGAGCAGCTGTCCCGCGGTGGTGTGGCCTTAGCAATATCGTTGGACGTCGCCAACGCTTTTAACACACTGCCCTGGGAAAATATCGAGGCAGGCCTCAAATATCACGGGCTACCGGAGTACATACAAAAGTGTATTGCATCGTATCTTACAGGACGCCGAGTCGTTTACCCATCTAAACATGGTCTCAGGGAGCGACTTATCAAATGCGGTGTTCCACAGGGCTCCGTTCTTGGACCGCTGCTATGGAACATCGGCTACGACAAGGTACTCAGGGCGGAACTAGTCGCGGGAGTGACAACTATCTGCTATGCCGACGACACACTCGTGGTTGCTTGTGGGCAGGATTACAAGGAAGCGCGATTACGCGCAACTGCTGGAGTAGCCAGAGTTGTGTCCGAGATTAGAAAGCTTGGTCTCACAGTCGCCCTCGCCAAATCGGAGGCGATATGTTTCCACGGCCACCGCAGAGCGCCACCACAAGGTGAAAGCATTATAGTCGGCGGAGTATCTATCCTGATCGGCTCCACACTCAAATACCTAGGGCTTGTCCTAGATCCTCGGTGGACGTTCAAGGCGCACTTCACGACACTTGCCCCCAACCTTACTACCACAGCAGGTATGCTCTCACGCATAATGCCAAACCTAGGCGGGCCGGGTGGAGAGTGTCGCCGCCTATACGCTAATGTAGTGCGAGCGAAGGCATTGTACGGGTGCCCAATATGGGCGGATAAGCTGAACCGGTACAACAAAACCATCCTCAGGCAGTCGCAGAGAGTAATCGCAATTAGGGTCGCGAGGGCGTACCGCACGGTTTCGTATGACGCAGCGTGTGTTATAGCCGGCACCACACCCTGGCACCTCGAAGCGGATGCCTTAAGCGAAGTTTATTGGAGGAGGGCCGAAGCTAGGCACAATGGTAATGACCCAGCGCTCGGAGCAATCAAGTCGTGGAAAGTTTCCGAAGAAAACGAAGCAATAAGACAGTGGGCGGAAGAACTAGCTACTGCGAGCGCTGGGTTCTACACCATCAACGCGTTCAGACCACATCTCGACAAATGGGTGAGGAGGCGGTGGGGCCGCCTCAGCTACCGACTCGTGCAGATATTGTCCGGACACGGCTGTTTCGGCAGCTATCTGCACAAGGTAGTCGGGCGTGAGGAGGCACCAACCTGCCACCGTTGTGACGCTGGTGTTGTTGATGATGCGCTCCACACCTTAAAGGATTGCCTAGCATGGGAGGTGGAAAGGAGGCCTCTACTGGGCGTGCTACAGGGCGAGGACGCTACCCTCGATAACATTGTGAGAGTAGCAGTTACAAACACGGACAGTGACGGCATGTGGGAAATCTTCCAGAGATTCTGTGAAGCCGTCATGCACAAAAAGGAAGAGGCGGAAAGGGCCAGGGAGGATGATCCTGCAGCCCACCCGCGTCGCCGTAGGAGACCACAGCGCCGCCGTTGCACCGTGCAACCCCGTGTGAATCCTGGGCACGCAGTTGCTCCAGCGGGGGAACAGGGGTCCATGCGTCGAAAAGAAGGGATGCTGACGCATCCCTGCAAGCATCGTGCCCGACCTCCCCAGCTTTATAAACAGGGTGACTTGGCCGATGTGAAAGGCCCTTGCTGTGCCAAGGTCCATTCCACATCATTCGTGGCCGTAGAGGACCGTGATACTAACGGCTGATCGCGTGGCTGGATGCGGACAAGGCCACGCTGTTACCGTGTCCTGCCCCGGGCGATTGCTGGTGGCGCCGTGGGGTTTTAGTGGGTATGCACTGTTGTGCGAGTCCCACATAACCCTTCCCCCCAAGGTCAACCGTGCCGCGGGAGGGTATGCTTAACGCATTTCCCCACGAAAAAAAAAAAAAAAAAAAAAAAGCTTCAGCGTGCAACTCTCATCCCTGAGGTCGTAGGTTCGATCCCCATCTGTGCACCAATAATTTCTGAACTTAACATTCGCTCGAACGGTGAAGGAAAACATCGTGAGGAAACCGTCTTGCCATAGACCCATCAAGTCGATCACCTAATTGTCTAATAGATTGGCAAATGATCATGAAACAGATACAGAAATCTGAGACCTAAAAAGGTTTTAGCGCCACTGGTTTTTTTTTCTTTTTTTTTTGAACAATAAAACACCTTCTCGTGTTTCGGTAGCAAGTTCTAATTCGCTATCTTTTAACGTTTTATTCGACATGCAAGAAATAAATCGTTACTATTTGATAACATAGGTATACACAGTAAACAACTTACATTGCAATTGATTGGTTTTCTAGGTTCGATTACCGGAACTAAACGAAATAATTTGTAAAAAACGATTAAGAAAATCGTTACGTACCTACCTCGTTATGACTTTAATAAATAGGTTTAATAAATAAAAATATAACATTTCCAGCTTTATAATGTAATTAGTAGTTTTATGTAATTTGACATAAAACTGCCTGTTTAATCATAATTTAGTCCTGAAATGTCGATCAAGTTATACAATTGACAAATATCAAGATCAAACTAATGTGCTACTTTAAAAACGGTCATGAGGCAATACCTCGTGTCCACATACTTGCCTGACTGTAACAAATTACTTCGACGCGGTTACATAAAGAATAATTATGGTTATTGCTTCAAAATCAGAGCAGTGTCAGTGTAATGCTATTAAGACAGGTCATGCGTTTGAAGTTTCATTAAAATATGAAGAAAGGAAACATGTCATGACAAAAATCGACGACATATGTCAAGCACAGACTCTTAGCTAGCTTAGCTTCATATCAGAAGTCAAAGTCAAAGTCAAAAATTATTTATTCATTTAGGTAGCACAATGTACACATATGAACGTCAAAAAAGAAATATATATGAAATGCTTCTAATTTTACATTTACTGCCAGTTCTCAAATCATGGGCGTAGAACGGAAGAGAAGAACTGGCAATAAACTCTATCAAGGGTTGTAAGACAAATCCAATTGTTTTTAATTTATTAATATTTAGGCAATTTATTCTACGCATATTTTTAATTATAATTTATTCAAACTAGTAATAATAAATTATTAACAATTAGGTTGCATAATTGACGCTGAATGTAATTTGCATGTCCACGTAATATGGAAAAGCTTACAAATCACGCGAATAAAACGTTCTCCCCTGTTAGTAATTCATTATAACGAGTTTGTGGCAAGTTTGAAGTGAAAGTAGATCATTCGTCCCGTACGTGTACCTACGTAAAGTGTACCAGTTTCTATAAACGGTTAAATATTGGTTAATAATTGGGTAAGAATGAGACTTTAGATCAGTCGCTAAACCTAGTACCTACAGTAGAACTCGAATATCAAGGGAGACGCCAAAAAATTGCACAAATAGAGTTTTAGACTTTAAGAGGTTTTCGGCTTAGGTGGATTTTGATTTTATTTTAGAGAGGTAAAATAAATAAAAATTTAAGTTACAGAGGTAACAATAACTCCTAAATAGTTTTCTGAGAAACTTGGTGTGTTGTTTCTTAGAAAACTTACCTAACTTGATTGGGGTTTACATTGTCGACATATAATTAAAATCGAACTTATTTTTCTTTGAACTATAAATATACGTCTAAGTATCACATTATCAAGTTGTAAATTTAAAACATTGCTATGTTCGAGATTCTACTTTTCATACATTGCAAGCATCAAATATAGACTGAAGATAGAAATAAAGTATGTTTTATAATAAAAAAACCACTGCCAAAACCCTTGGTCTTAGCCTCAGATTGCTGTATCTGTTTCGTGATTATTATTTCTAATAGGCAAAACGGAGATCAGCTTTCTGTACTTGATATGCCGTCGACTTTTTGAGAAAGCATGCCGGTTTCCTTACGATGTTTTCCACGGTACGAGCTAGTGTTAAATCCGCACATGGACAGCATAATCTATACTTATAAACACTATATAATAAGCCGATACTCATGGTTGAATAAAGTTGACGTATTAATACATGACTTATGAAAGTTCATTGACCTTTTTACCGTAAGTTAATTCGCACTCTGACGATAATTTCGCACACTTAAACAATCGCCGGTATTGGCAAAACGGTATATTCAAAATTGGTTCTTCAATACATATGAATATAAAATCTATCTAAAGAAATAATTATTTCCGTATATAAAATATAATTTGAAATGATATGTATTTTAATGTCGACGATAATTAGCGTATTTTGTGAATAAAAGTAGGATTAATTAACGACATGCTTTTTCTTTATACAGCCTAGCCCCTCCTACCAATTCGGTTTCGACGTGAACGACGACCAATACACAAACTACCAGAACAGAAAAGAACAGAGGGACGGTGATGTTATCAAGGGATCCTACTCTGTGGTAGACAGTGATGGCTTCATCAGAACTGTCACTTACACCGCTGACCCGAAAGAGGGTTTCAAAGCTGAGGTAATCCAATAGTTTATATTTTCCATAAACATTTAAAATGTCTATAATTTTTAAGAATGCAGATATTTTCTACTACTTTAATCTGTTTTAAATAATTAATAATGAATTTTGTGAAGCTAAAGATACTTAATATATAGATACTTTTACTTAATATACTTTTTTATAACACGGATTAAACAGTACTTATTCGGAGGTATATTTGGGCTGTTCGGTTTTAAAAAAAGTGCCTATATCGAACCTAATCCGCTGTTTTGCTGGTATATATTTTCTGCTTAACAAAAATGTCTGGTATTCTTATTGTATCTTTCGTTTATCTTGTATATATGTATATGATATTTTTTAATTAAATATAATAATTTGTAACATATGTTTACCTAAATTGTCATACATTTTAGATAAAGAGTTTGTAACATATACCGTAGATTTAGTACTTTGTATGATGTTGTAAACTTTAATAAATAAACACAAAAATAGTGCTAGTATTCGACTATCACTACCGCATACTTCACTTTGTACTATATTTTAATTGTCACTACAATTACATTTTTCCCAACCAGGTGTCTCGCAAACCCACCGACATCGTAATCAAGTTCCCCACACCCAAGCCTCAGACGCAAGAAGTTCAGCCACCCCAAAAACAACAGCAATACGTGCCGCAACAACAACAGCAATACGTGCCGCAACAACAACAGCAATACGTTCCACAACAGCAACAGCAGGCTCACCAGCAACAACGGCCACAGCCTCAACAGCAACAGTATTACCGTTATGAATAAATGGGCAATTTCGGTGTACACTACTAATTATATTCTCAAAAGTATCACAAGGCTTTACGGTCGATGAAATAACTTAGCCTTAACTATGAAAAGTTATCAATTGACTTCTAATTCCGTTTCCTCTCATAATGTTTTTATATTTTTTTCTTATGATATGATATTATTTTGATTGACCGTAAAGCTTCTTGTGTTATTCACTAAAAACATAAAGAATTTTTTCAATCCCAATTCTTAATTTAAAAGAATCGAATTACAATTTATTATTAAACTGTTTATAAATAACGATATCTTCTTATCGATTAAGTGTACAACAAAATTACTGTTATCAGCTGGAAAATTCCTTTTATCTCTTATAATTTCTTATCTCTTTTATAGTAAGTGGTTTCTATTCAATACCATCATTACTCTTAAGTCATATACTTTTCTCATTCTGTCATATTATTAGGGATTCATTCGCTAAGTGCCAAATTAATGCATATATAATTTTCATCATATTCCATTCCTAATTGTATACTTTCCTTCCAATTTAGTTCCACGATAAAAATTATATCTGCAGTTTCTAAATGCCGTTATCAATATGAATCAAAAGTCAACCCCCTTTATTCATTTCAAAATCATATAGCTCTGATTTCACTAAATACTTGTAACCTTTTCAATCAAATTTATATATGGATTTTACGATTATTTTTAACATTTGACATGTCGAAAATGTAGATTTCCCATATAATACAATGTGCATATTGATTTAACTACCGTTTACTTCGCTTAGGTTCTCATATTTCCATATAAAAATTGTTTGAATTTAGAATTGTATAAAGCTTTGCAGGAAGATAAATTCTTTGACACAAGCTATTTTAAGTAGAAATACCGTCTTATATTCTTAGATTTTAGCTTTTAGTCTGCGAACTATTAGATTAAGAATTAGTCCAAAATGGTTAAGTAATTAACAAATTTATTTAAAATATTTTAATGCTTTTGTACCGCAATTTAGAGTTGAATTATGTTTTCAGTTTGTGATATAAAATCTTGTTAATAAATTGTTTTATAAGTATTTTTTCTTATTATTGCATGCGCCAAACAAAGAATACAGTTTCTCATTATGATATATTTACCTAATTTAATACGAAAGAAAAGCCTTTTTCAAAAAATTCATTTATTTTACACAAATTCGTTGTCCCTTAAACATTAAAATAACTTAAACACAATTATAATATATTATAATAAATATAACATATGAAAAAAATATATTTATATTTTTCTAAATAAATTAACAAAATACTAAAATTTCAGTCTATACAAAACCTAGGCTAATTAAGTATTTTATAAGGTTTTCTAATAAATGCGTTTTTGAACTAACTTAACTGTATTATTAATACTTTTTACCATATTTCTAATATAGTTTTTGTTACTCATTAGTAAAAACAATTACGAATGATTCCTTATAACCCACAATATATTTTGAATGTTTATTTAATGACCCCACAGGACCTTTTAATACAATTTTAAAACTCCTAAAACTTATTAATTATCAACAACAGCAGGGTTACCCTTAAAATAGCGTTGTCAATTTAAAGTTTGTAAAAATATTGCGACATCTTCCCTACGAATTGCCAACTGATTCCAGAATAGCCCTGCTGAATATTACATGAATTGCGTAAATATTTAAGACCCCTACACCGTATGTCAAGATCCATTTACTATTATGTATGAAAAATGAAATCGTGAATCAATACTTTTTTTTAATAAAACTTCATCGACGAATATAAACTCTCGACACCATTAACGGAAATGTCGTTGTGAAAAATAATTTACGTTTATATCCGTTATTTTAACGCATTAACCAAATGATTCTGGCAATTCCATCAATAGATTCGCTACACAACTGGGTCTGGCCTACACACACACCCAGATTCCACAAGAACGTAATCCTGCCCCGTTAGGGTCACAGGCCCCAATGGCAATACGAGAAATAGGTAAGGAACATATGTCTGTGTACATGAACCACGGATAACTGAGCATTCGCTTGACCTGAAAGAAAAAAAAATTAAATCTTTATACTGTATTGTGTTTTGCCTAGTATTACAGTTTGTTAAAAGGGTATAAGTTTCAAACAAATGCAGAAAAACTCTTGAAGTCCAATAGAATTTGTCACTCACTGTCGAACTAAAAAAACTTAAGGTTTTGTTTTAACAAAAAAGGTAATTTGCAGCGACCTTAAATCCCACGGCTCTCTTTCCACATTACTCTTATAGTCAATTCACAATTAACCGAGGAAAGAAAATAATCTTACTCGCAAACTTCAAAGACGACTTGCTGTAGAAGATCAGGGAACTTCTGAACGATAGTGACAGGTTGACCAGATGTCAAAGACACGCCGTACATAGGTGCTGTAGTGTTGTAGCGGGTTTTACATAATCTGGTTCCGCCACAAGTGCTCGAAGAACTTGGTGCTAATCCCGGAAGGTTCGATGCCCGAGCTGAAAATAGATGAATTGAAAATATAGCTAAAATATGTATTAAGAATATCCATAGCGCTACCTGCATCATGAGCACACCCCACATACACACCCTCACGTACATACACACACTTTCACACCATCACACAACAGCCGAATTAGGTATTACTTAGTTAAATGTATTGAATAATTTTTATTGATTTTTCTTTTTGTAAATGTTTCGTAAATATTATGTATTCCATCTAACTTCATACTTTCTTACATACTTAAAACTAATCATAATTTAGAATAATTGTTTTTTTTTGTTGTATATAATTTATGTTAGCTGTACTATTACGAAATAAATAAATAAATTAATATAGGTATTTTGTCTGCATTATTGATCTAACTTTAACTGGTCACGAAACCCGAAGACGATAAATATTGCTATTCTGTATTTTTTATCTAGTAGATCTCCAATGTGCACTCCATAAAATCACTGGGACTAAATTCAAAATTCAAAAATCATTTAATCATATGGGTAACACATTGTACACTTATGACTTGTCAGTAAAGAAATACATAATATTAATGCTTCTAATTTTACATTTAGTGCCAGTTCTCAAATCAAGGGCGTAGAACGGAAGAGAAGAACTAAACATTCGTATAAGGTAAAATGTCTTTAAAAATTGAGGATTTCTCATCACTCGGAACCACTTTAGTAGCGCGATTCACGCCAGCAAAGTATTGGTTCTAATTGCGGATTGTAGATGTCGCTACAAATACGACACATATGAATTTCGAAATATAATATAATCAAATGTTACCTGTTCTATTAGTCGGCGCCAGCATTAAACCCTCAGAGTATTTTTCGTGGGCCTCCAACAATGCTCTTCGCATCAGCCCCGGATTCACTGTTTTCATATCCCGCCCTTGACGTGAAGATTGACCCCAGGGTCCCGATTTTAACGCCCGGTTTACCATTTGCCTGAAAATGATTAGCTTTGAATAAAATAAACGAAGTTTTAGTAGGGTTTGTAAAATAATATTATTTACTTATAAAGCGAAAAGCTGGTGAATTTGGTCATAATAAGTTTTACTATAAGTAATAAATTCGCGGGTACGGTTTTTTTTTAATGTGAAGTACGCGCTTAAAGTATTGAGTATGAGCAGAGATAATACCGAATCAATTTTAAAAAGTTTCAGTTGAAAGCTTTAATTTAATGTAAGTTAGCGCCATCTAGCTCTGTTGCTATAAACTAACATAATGTTACGCGTGATACTGCTAAAAATGACAATCTATATTTGGTTGGTTCTTATTTCAAATAATATGAAAACTTTATGTTTGGAAAAGAATAAAACTAGAAATTAATAAAACCTGTTAGATTTGTACTGTCAAAATACTTGACAACATAATGAGCCAGTCTCGGGTGGGAAATTCCCATGGCCGTTATTTGCTTATTGTTAAAGAAAACGGGATTCGTGTACTGTAGCAATTTCCAAAACTTGAATCATTTAATTAATGCGAATTATATTTAAAAACACATAAGAATTGTGTTGCGACCCCTATAATCAGTACGATATCATACCCTGAATCATGCTTACAAAGTAATTCCATCAGCTAAGGATATATACATATAACTTCTCAACCTCAGCCACTGGGGCTTCTAAGACAGTCATTGGTTAGACTGGTTGAAGATGCACCCTTTAGATCGCAAGAAGAGCGCAACATTCCTCCACACATCATTTTTCATTAACATCTTAGAAAAACATTAGGACAAATAAGTACAGTCAGTAAAAGTGTTCTCCAAATTTGGCTAAACTGGGCGCTAGAAATATCGTTGAATCAAATTATATATTAGATATCCAAATAATTGTTTAATTTGCAGTTTGATCCCTTATTTGACCGACAGTTTTACAATGTCACATGTGTGTTTTTAAATACTGTGAATGAAGATTTTCTAAGGAATCCTCCCTTGTTTGCCTTTTTTTTATAGAGGCGAGGGCAAACGGGCAGGAGGCTCACTTTTTACAGTTCAAACATTCAATTTCGAATATTTAATGCTACTTTTAGTCACTGATAATCATTATGTCTGGTCTAAAACATGTTTTGACAACACAAGGAGCTCTCTTACAGTAAAATTTATATGACGTATAACTGCCATTAAACCCAATAGGTACGATTTGGGCGTGGCGTATTTACAACTTTTCAAAGTTTAGGCTGTGAAGTTTTTGCCGTCAAGTTTATAATTGTCATGTACTAGATTTTTAGACGTAAAATAATTTTATTGGGTTTTATTTTAGAGCACAAACTATTTAGCAGCCTCCAATCAGTAGTAGGACTGACATGTATGGGTTGGTAGAAGGGGAAGAGAGAAATACATTATCTGCAATTTCGCTCTTTTCACTCATCGTGTGAGCTGATGATGCAGAGGTCTATTACTGGTTGGTGGGCAGCGAACTAGCTGTTTTACTCTAAAATATGGAAGTTTGCTACCCCAAATGTACAATGACAAGTGAGAGAGGAATGTCATCGGCAAAATTTGTTGCAGACTTCTATATGTAAAACATCAGAAAACCGTCATGCAAAAAAAGAAATCTTGGTGGTTGCAAAAAAAGATTTGCTTCCCAAATTTGCCGCCCTAGCAGTGTCGTAACTATACCATCTGGGGCCCGTGGCAAATTCTTTTGATGGGGCCCTATCAGTAAAAATCGTCACGTTGTACTCAGTTTTTTTGTATATGTCCCACTAATGGCCATAGGGCTCCTCTCTAAGGCAAGAGGGAATGGCCACGCTAGCCCAATGCGTATTTGAGACTTCACATTCATCCATAGAACACCTCTTGGGTCGGGCGCCCGTGGTATTTTGCCAGCCCTGCCACCCTATTGTTACGCCACTGCGCCCTAGGCTCTAGCCTACTCAGCCTGCTGGTAAATCCTCCACTGGATTTGGGAGTCCTACTTATCATCGAGTCTGAATTTTATCCGAAAAGTGCGTCAGCGATTTTTTACTTTCTGAATCATCGCTACTTTCTAAAATAGTCACCATTTGACTGCAAACTTTTTTTTGCAGTATTACTAGGGCTCAGCGTTCACTTGTTTTTAATGGCTTCAAGTGAATGAACTTGGTTACTAGATTCCCGTAGACCATTAAATATTTATACGCCTCGTACGGTCGTTATATCAAGTATGTCGACAGTAGTATGGATTCCCGGGCACTGCCTCACCCACTGCTTCGGTAAAAAAAGCTGTTTCGGAGGCAGCGCCCGCCTAAAAAAAAAAAAAAAAAAAAAAAAAAAGTTTGTACTCTAACCCCACTAAACAGGACGTGTGGAGTCGAATGCACTCACTCCTGAAGTGATAGCTCTAACCGTTCCAGAGATAGCTTTCCCAAAACCCTTGCTAATTACTTACTAATCACCACCTTATCAGCTACTATTTCCTGCACGAAATTCCCACTCATTATCTAATTACTTAATGACTCAGTACGAATGCATCGTTATCTACTTTCCTACATTCACTAACCCGATCTATGGCTCTAAAAGAAAAATAGAATAAACTATATCTAACCTAACCTACGGGTCTAAGCAAACAACAATAAATATACCTACATTAACACCATTATCTATAATAAAATTAGATGTAAAGGGTTACATATTTAAATAAAACATTTTTATTCCAGGTATTATTCTTTTATTTATATGTCCATTATATTTCTATACAAATTTACTAGCACCGTATCATTGTTCTCTGAGTCACACGTAAAATTTCTAAGGAAGTCTTCTAATCTCATCCCCCTGAACTTGTAATATATGTATACCAAACAGTACTCTCCGCACACCGCCGATAGGTAATCCTGAACCGTAAGGCTATTGTATCTCCACATGCAACAATTCCTCCTTAAAAATCCTTCTATTGCTTCAATAGGTTTACGTCCAAACGAATCAAAGTATTCCCCAACTCTTTCGACGTTTATATGAATAGCCACCCAATGAGACCCCGGCTGTGAATCAGGGTCAAGATTGCATATGATAAGTGCTGGCACCTGAGCATACATCGGCAATCGATTTGAAGGATATACGTTGCTCTGGAGGCTGGGATGTATTCTACGAAGACTCATTTGCACTTCTAGTGTGTTCATACTTTAATACGCGTTTACCCCCTACTCTTTCACTCTTTTACTGACTACATTTATTAGTATCAATTCATATTTGTACCAATGTATTTAAACACACATAATATGATCTCAACATAAGTAATGAGTCTCTTTGTAAAAAAAGTAATAAAGGTAAATAAAAACCATGTCATATTCGATTACATTATATTTTATTATTCTTAATATCATAATAATTACATAAGTGATTGCTTAACTACTATAATCCACACATACATTTCTGTTCTTATCTATTTCTATAATATTTGAAAACTCTGCGTAAACTACACAGTTAATTGTTTCAGTCAATGCGCTCTCGAATCTTACTTCCATTCTTACACTACCATGGCGTACAAGATTCCAATGCACATTAGAGTTAGCCGACAAGTCAGGTGTTAAATCAAAAGCTAGTAAACAGTATCCATTTGAATATTGCTCCCTCGATATTCCATTACCTTCGTTAAGAAAATGTATACCGGTGCCTGAGTACAGGGTGTGGTATGCGCTAGTAAATACATCGTTTGGAAATGATGGTTGTAACGATTTTGAAGGTATCTGTTGACCATCTATATATAGGCTAAATGAGCAAATACCAAAATTTTCAAAGTTGAAAGGATTTTTAACATAACTACCGTTGAATGCTGTATTATTCACAAAACCTATAATACATCTCTTAGGAACCTGTCCTAAAAATATATTGTCCAGTGTTTTACCCTGCACACCAGCTGGTATGGTCAGGACTTTCACTTCACCTCTTGTAATAGGATATTTAGCCGTAGTAGTGGCAAGAACCTTTTGATGAGCTATTAGTATTGATGGATTAATTTTTGCTCTGCGTATTATTAAAGTTGCATCTGTTATACAGACTTTGTACTTATTATCTGCATTCTGTGACATGAGGTTAAATGTTTCTCTCGATCTAACTAATTTTATAGATAATTCGACCCCGTTCATGAGGAATTTATCTTGATTGAATATATCCCCATGTAAATGCCCAATCATTTCAACATCCTTTCCATCCTTTGAAAGTTGTTGTCTTTTGTAAAAGCCCTTGTTTGCCTCATTAGTTTCATTCATTTTACCAGCTGTATCCTCGTACCACAAACCACATGTCAAATGTGATTGTTTGGCGGATGATGAATAATTTAATAGAGTTTCTATGAAAGCGCGATATGCATAAGTATTATTTGGGGGTGACACAAGTTTTTGGTTTAGGTAAACATCCAATTGGTTAAATAAAGAATGTAACCAATTATTGACTGGTGCCACTACATTAGCTGCATTAACTGCAGAACCGTCTTGATTTTTAATTTGAGCCTTGAGATGGAGTAGTGTATGCGAAAGGTCTATGTAGTCATCTCCTGTACCAGGTACTTGGAATTCGATAGGTCCATCATCACTTAATGAAGAAATTGGTTTGTAATGTATCCAGTGTCCATATTCGATACTTGTTTGTGTGGAAGGAAGAGCAAACAGATCCAATTCAGATTTAACGCACTCACATGAATGATTATGAATAAATGACATTATGATTAGTTTGAAAATATATCCTTGGAAATATTAATATTTTTGTTCCTTGTTTTCTTTGAAGCGCCTTTCACTTTGAGGGGTGAAACTCGAATGAGCTCATTACAAAATTTTCGTCTCTTATTAACACCCGATCCAGTCATAAGTTTATCAATTTTTGTATCAACTTTGCGTTTAAGGTTAGAACTAACCTCTTTCAATCGATTTTTAATGGATTCTTTAATAGGACGACTAGCTACAACATCTGACAAAAGCCCAATACCGCTGTTAAGTGCTTCTTTTCCAATCACCTTAGCACCACTAGTGAGTAAAGGTAGCACACTTCGAAATAACCCCCCAAGAAAACTGCCGATACCATGACCACGTTGATGTAAGGCTCCTTTGTAGATTACATTTATACCAGACCCAGCTTGTTGCGAATAATAATGTTCATAAGGACATATAAAAGTTTCTTGAGGTGTATACATTTTAAAAAGGAAATATAGATTATATTTTTTTAAAATGAAGTTTCACACACGATGTACCGTATTGAAATGGTACCGCATTTCCCGTGGTTGTTCTTATATCTATCTCAATAACATCAAATTCTCTTCTCATTACCGGTAAATAATGTGGTGGTGAAAATATATGCATTTTATTTGAACCATATATGTATTTAGCAGGATCTAAGGGTATAATTCTCAATAGGGGTGTCATGACATCACCAACAATTTGTGGTTCTATAATATCGCAATACACAAATAATTGTGATGGTAACCCCAAATGTAGATTAGCAGGGCGTTTACCGATATTATGATTTACTAAATTGGTATCTGGCTCAAATCCAAGTTGAAAGCTCAAATTAGGTGATAGAGATAGTGAAATTATTGATGGATCCTTTACTGCAACAGAGACAAACTTTGACACGGTGTCCTGACGAAAACTAACTTTCTCTTTCGAATTTAAAGCAATAAGAATATTTTGTATATTATCATAGTTGGTGGCTGGTATATGGTTCTTATACATTAGTGTGGTCTCTTCGTTATTGATGGTAGTTTTTTACTTATGTATATGATATTTTCATGTTCTTGCACGGAGAACATAGTAGAGGGATATTGAAACTCAACTATACCTACCATCCATTCTCCTTCTAATGTAATGGCTTTAGGTAGTTTTGTAGAAAAATTTGATGTCATATTTCCTGGGAAATATTGTGTGGAACTATTGCTGAGTAAAGTTAAATAGAAACTTTCCTTCATTGTAGATTTTTAATATTCGACAGTAAGACCCAAGAATTAAATTTGTTAGGATATCCTTTCCATTTAACTAATACTTCCTTTCTAATACCGCTTTTACGTGATCTGATGATTTTATCAATTTTATATTCGGAAGTGGGGGAAAAAGTTATTTTTTGTAATTCTTTTTCATAAAAAGTTCCTGTTATTGATTCATTTTCTAAGTCGTTTAAAGTGTATACAACCCACGGGGAACGATCTATAATCGAAGTAATGATAAAAATTTCATTACTCCAATTACTTTCATAACCTTTTTGAAAAACATGTTTGTATTTTGTAATTCTTACATAGTCACCAACGTTAAACTTAGGTACTTTGTTTAAACTTGAAATATAAGTCTTTTCATCATAATATAAATTCCGCCAAACTTCCATAATGTTTTCCATTTTAACATCACATGGTCTCATCTTGATACTAGAGTGCACACTGTGATTATAAGAACTAACCAAATCTTGTAAAATATCTATATAGCGATAAGTATTCTTATGTGTAAAATAACGCCACATTTTCATTTTCAATGTTCTCTGAAATCGTTCTACTATACTTGCCTTTATATCTGGATTATTTGTAGTGTAATAATTTATATTTTTACGTTTTAAATAAGTTTGGACATCCTTAGATACAAATTCCGTACCCTTATCTGATTGAATATGTCTAGGAACAGTTTTAGCTTCATCAAAGATGCTAGTAAAACACGTTTTTATTGTGCATGAATCCTTCTTTTTCATTGCTCTAACATAAGCATACTTACTAAAGGCGTCAATAACACACAAAATATATTTATATCCATCATTATATTCTATGTAAGTTCTTAAATCACTTAAATCAGCTTGCCACAATTCATTAATATTTGATAAAATATATTTATTACGTGGGAATTTTTTTATAACCGGTTTATGTAATGTATATGTTTCTTGAGACTGCAACCATTTTGAAACGTCACTTTTGAAATTTTTCCATTCATTGCCTTTGTTAACTTATTGACACTGCTGTAACCAGCTGGATGTGTAATATCATAATAGATGCGATGTAACTCTAATACGGGGTCCATTTCTCCCAATCACTTTTGTTTCTCAATTTATTGATGTGTTTAGATTGTGTTGGAGTTGAGGAAACCTCAGTTTGTGATTCTTGAATCAATGTTTTATCTTTACTATTAAGGTCAGATATATATTTGATTCTTTTCAGATTACCAATGTATGTTAGCGGTGTATTTATATCATTTAAAAACTTGGCGAATATTTCCCAACCGATTGGATCAGATCTCTTCGAGGGTCGTAAGATGTCATTCACTAAATCTATAATATTACTCCCTGGTATCTCTTGTCCACTAATGAAAACTGTTCCATTTTTATTCCATTGCAATTGATCTGTTTTATTTACTATTGTATCCATCAATAATTCACCCCTCCTCATATAAGTTTTAGGAATTAATTTTAATATTTCTTTTGGTTGTAACCCATATGCGATGTCTTCACCCGTTGGGAGTTGTTTAACATTTAGCATTTTTTCATTTTCACTAGTAGTTATATTATTGATGTTCCGGTTTTCATTAGTATTATCATTTATTACCTTTTCAGTTATTGTTATTTCTTGAGGTTGACGTTCTTCCATGGAGTAATGTAAGTATCTTTGTAAAATTTGTAGATAAAGCGCCCATTTTTCGCGATCATCCAATTTACTTGATATAATTTTTTCCATTTCTAAATCCAATCTACTTTGCGGTGTTGCTTTATTTTCATTCTGATGTTTAAGTTTATCAATAAAGTCTTGCTCAACAAGAAGCATTTTTTTGTGTTCATTGTGATTTATTAAAACAACTTACAAGGAAAAGTACCTTTAAAAGAGAATACAAAAACAAAATTAAAAAAAATTAAAAATCTCTTACGTAATCTGATCAGTAAAGGAAAAAGTTTTGAATACAGGAAAAATATATTAATACAAAAAGGAGGGTCCTTTCTTCCCATAATTTTGGGTACAATTCTAAGTACCCTTGTAAGTTGTTTTAATAAATCACAATGAACACAAAAAAAATGCTTCTTGTTGAGCAAGACTTTATTGATAAACTTAAACATCAGAATGAAAATAAAGCAACACCGCAAAGTAGATTGGATTTAGAAATGGAAAAAATTATATCAAGTAAATTGGATGATCGCGAAAAATGGGCGCTTTATCTACAAATTTTACAAAGATACTTACATTACTCCATGGAAGAACGTCAACCTCAAGAAATAACAATAACTGAAAAGGTAATAAATGATAATACTAATGAAAACCGGAACATCAATAATATAACTACTAGTGAAAATGAAAAAATGCTAAATGTTAAACAACTCCCAACGGGTGAAGACATCGCATATGGGTTACAACCAAAAGAAATATTAAAATTAATTCCTAAAACTTATATGAGGAGGGGTGAATTATTGATGGATACAATAGTAAATAAAACAGATCAATTGCAATGGAATAAAAATGGAACAGTTTTCATTAGTGGACAAGAGATACCAGGGAGTAATATTATAGATTTAGTGAATGACATCTTACGACCCTCGAAGAGATCTGATCCAATCGGTTGGGAAATATTCGCCAAGTTTTTAAATGATATAAATACACCGCTAACATACATTGGTAATCTGAAAAGAATCAAATATATATCTGACCTTAATAGTAAAGATAAAACATTGATTCAAGAATCACAAACTGAGGTTTCCTCAACTCCAACACAATCTAAACACATCAATAAATTGAGAAACAAAAGTGATTGGGAGAAATGGACCCCGTATTAGAGTTACATCGCATCTATTATGATATTTCACATCCAGCTGGTTACAGCAGTGTCAATAAGTTAACAAAGGCAATGAATGGAAAAATTTCAAAAAGTGACGTTTCAAAATGGTTGCAGTCTCAAGAAACATATACATTACATAAACCGGTTATAAAAAAATTCCCACGTAATAAATATATTTTATCAAATATTAATGAATTGTGGCAAGCTGATTTAAGTGATTTAAGAACTTACATAGAATATAATGATGGATATAAATATATTTTGTGTGTTATTGACGCCTTTAGTAAGTATGCTTATGTTAGAGCAATGAAAAAGAAGGATTCATGCACAATAAAAACGTGTTTTACTAGCATCTTTGATGAAGCTAAAACTGTTCCTAGACATATTCAATCAGATAAGGGTACGGAATTTGTATCTAAGGATGTCCAAACTTATTTAAAACGTAAAAATATAAATTATTACACTACAAATAATCCAGATATAAAGGCAAGTATAGTAGAACGATTTCAGAGAACATTGAAAATGAAAATGTGGCGTTATTTTACACATAAGAATACTTATCGCTATATAGATATTTTACAAGATTTGGTTAGTTCTTATAATCACAGTGTGCACTCTAGTATCAAGATGAGACCATGTGATGTTAAAATGGAAAACATTATGGAAGTTTGGCGGAATTTATATTATGATGAAAAGACTTATATTTCAAGTTTAAACAAAGTACCTAAGTTTAACGTTGGTGACTATGTAAGAATTACAAAATACAAACATGTTTTTCAAAAAGGTTATGAAAGTAATTGGAGTAATGAAATTTTTATCATTACTTCGATTATAGATCGTTCCCCGTGGGTTGTATACACTTTAAACGACTTAGAAAATGAATCAATAACAGGAACTTTTTATGAAAAAGAATTACAAAAAATAACTTTTCCCCCACTTCCGAATATAAAATTGATAAAATCATCAGATCACGTAAAAGCGGTATTAGAAAGGAAGTATTAGTTAAATGGAAAGGATATCCTAACAAATTTAATTCTTGGGTCTTACTGTCGAATATTAAAAATCTACAATGAAGGAAAGTTTCTATTTAACTTTACTCAGCAATAGTTCCACACAATATTTCCCAGGAAATATGACATCAAATTTTTCTACAAAACTACCTAAAGCCATTACATTAGAAGGAGAATGGATGGTAGGTATAGTTGAGTTTCAATATCCCTCTACTATGTTCTCCGTGCAAGAACATGAAAATATCATATACATAAGTAAAAAAACTACCATCAATAACGAAGAGACCACACTAATGTATAAGAACCATATACCAGCCACCAACTATGATAATATACAAAATATTCTTATTGCTTTAAATTCGAAAGAGAAAGTTAGTTTTCGTCAGGACACCGTGTCAAAGTTTGTCTCTGTTGCAGTAAAGGATCCATCAATAATTTCACTATCTCTATCACCTAATTTGAGCTTTCAACTTGGATTTGAGCCAGATACCAATTTAGTAAATCATAATATCGGTAAACGCCCTGCTAATCTACATTTGGGGTTACCATCACAATTATTTGTGTATTGCGATATTATAGAACCACAAATTGTTGGTGATGTCATGACACCCCTATTGAGAATTATACCCTTAGATCCTGCTAAATACATATATGGTTCAAATAAAATGCATATATTTTCACCACCACATTATTTACCGGTAATGAGAAGAGAATTTGATGTTATTGAGATAGATATAAGAACAACCACGGGAAATGCGGTACCATTTCAATACGGTACATCGTGTGTGAAACTTCATTTTAAAAAAATATAATCTATATTTCCTTTTTAAAATGTATACACCTCAAGAAACTTTTATATGTCCTTATGAACATTATTATTCGCAACAAGCTGGGTCTGGTATAAATGTAATCTACAAAGGAGCCTTACATCAACGTGGTCATGGTATCGGCAGTTTTCTTGGGGGGGTTATTTCGAAGTGTGCTACCTTTACTCACTAGTGGTGCTAAGGTGATTGGAAAAGAAGCACTTAACAGCGGTATTGGGCTTTTGTCAGATGTTGTAGCTAGTCGTCCTATTAAAGAATCCATTAAAAATCGATTGAAAGAGGTTAGTTCTAACCTTAAACGCAAAGTTGATACAAAAATTGATAAACTTATGACTGGATCGGGTGTTAATAAGAGACGAAAATTTTGTAATGAGCTCATTCGAGTTTCACCCCTCAAAGTGAAAGGCGCTTCAAAGAAAACAAGGAACAAAAATATTAATATTTCCAAGGATATATTTTCAAACTAATCATAATGTCATTTATTCATAATCATTCATGTGAGTGCGTTAAATCTGAATTGGATCTGTTTGCTCTTCCTTCCACACAAACAAGTATCGAATATGGACACTGGATACATTACAAACCAATTTCTTCATTAAGTGATGATGGACCTATCGAATTCCAAGTACCTGGTACAGGAGATGACTACATAGACCTTTCGCATACACTACTCCATCTCAAGGCTCAAATTAAAAATCAAGACGGTTCTGCAGTTAATGCAGCTAATGTAGTGGCACCAGTCAATAATTGGTTACATTCTTTATTTAACCAATTGGATGTTTACCTAAACCAAAAACTTGTGTCACCCCAAATAATACTTATGCATATCGCGCTTTCATAGAAACTCTATTAAATTATTCATCATCCGCCAAACAATCACATTTGACATGTGGTTTGTGGTACGAGGATACAGCTGGTAAAATGAATGAAACTAATGAGGCAAACAAGGGCTTTTACAAAAGACAACAACTTTCAAAGGATGGAAAGGATGTTGAAATGATTGGGCATTTACATGGGGATATATTCAATCAAGATAAATTCCTCATGAACGGGGTCGAATTATCTATAAAATTAGTTAGATCGAGAGAAACATTTAACCTCATGTCACAGAATGCAGATAATAAGTACAAAGTCTGTATAACAGATGCAACTTTAATAATACGCAGAGCAAAAATTAATCCATCAATACTAATAGCTCATCAAAAGGTTCTTGCCACTACTACGGCTAAATATCCTATTACAAGAGGTGAAGTGAAAGTCCTGACCATACCAGCTGGTGTGCAGGGTAAAACACTGGACAATATATTTTTAGGACAGGTTCCTAAGAGATGTATTATAGGTTTTGTGAATAATACAGCATTCAACGGTAGTTATGTTAAAAATCCTTTCAACTTTGAAAATTTTGGTATTTGCTCATTTAGCCTATATATAGATGGTCAACAGATACCTTCAAAATCGTTACAACCATCATTTCCAAACGATGTATTTACTAGCGCATACCACACCCTGTACTCAGGCACCGGTATACATTTTCTTAACGAAGGTAATGGAATATCGAGGGAGCAATATTCAAATGGATACTGTTTACTAGCTTTTGATTTAACACCTGACTTGTCGGCTAACTCTAATGTGCATTGGAATCTTGTACGCCATGGTAGTGTAAGAATGGAAGTAAGATTCGAGAGCGCATTGACTGAAACAATTAACTGTGTAGTTTACGCAGAGTTTTCAAATATTATAGAAATAGATAAGAACAGAAATGTATGTGTGGATTATAGTAGTTAAGCAATCACTTATGTAATTATTATGATATTAAGAATAATAAAATATAATGTAATCGAATATGACATGGTTTTTATTTACCTTTATTACTTTTTTTACAAAGAGACTCATTACTTATGTTGAGATCATATTATGTGTGTTTAAATACATTGGTACAAATATGAATTGATACTAATAAATGTAGTCAGTAAAAGAGTGAAAGAGTAGGGGAGTAAACGCGTATTAAAGTATGAACACACTAGAAGTGCAAATGAGTCTTCGTAGAATACATCCCAGCCTCCAGAGCAACGTATATCCTTCAAATCGATTGCCGATGTATGCTCAGGTGCCAGCACTTATCATATGCAATCTTGACCCTGATTCACAGCCGGGGTCTCATTGGGTGGCTATTCATATAAACGTCGAAAGAGTTGGGGAATACTTTGATTCGTTTGGACGTAAACCTATTGAAGCAATAGAAGGATTTTTAAGGAGGAATTGTTGCATGTGGAGATACAATAGCCTTACGGTTCAGGATTACCTATCGGCGGTGTGCGGAGAGTACTGTTTGGTATACATATATTACAAGTTCAGGGGGATGAGATTAGAAGACTTCCTTAGAAATTTTACGTGTGACTCAGAGAACAATGATACGGTGCTAGTAAATTTGTATAGAAATATAATGGACATATAAATAAAAGAATAATACCTGGAATAAAAATGTTTTATTTAAATATGTAACCCTTACATCTAATTTTATTATAGATAATGGTGTTAATGTAGGTATATTTATTGTTGTTTGCTTAGACCCGTAGGTTAGGTTAGATATAGTTTATTCTATTTTTCTTTTAGAGCCATAGATCGGGTTAGTGAATGTAGGAAAGTAGATAACGATGCATTCGTACTGAGTCATTAAGTAATTAGATAATGAGTGGGAATTTCGTGCAGGAAATAGTAGCTGATAAGGTGGTGATTAGTAAGTAATTAGCAAGGGTTTTGGGAAAGCTATCTCTGGAACGGTTAGAGCTATCACTTCAGGAGTGAGTGCATTCGACTCCACACGTCCTGTTTAGTGGGGTTAGAGTACAAACTTTTTTTTTTTTTTTTTTTTTTTTTTTTTAGGCGGGCGCTGCCTCCGAAACAGCTTTTTTTACCGAAGCAGTGGGTGAGGCAGTGCCCGGGAATCCATACTACTGTCGACTTGTGCACAAGAAAATAGTTCGTGCGTTTCTTTCTATGTTCCGTTCAGTCACATTCTCAATAGGACATGATGTCCACATAATTATGGTCTTTTACACATCTATATGTATATAAAAATGTCATGTTGCTTTGTGTACGCTTCAAAAACATGATAGACGATATATAATCCGCATCAAGGATTGTTTTTATCTGCATTTTTGAAGTTATACTTCTTTAGGCGCGTTATGAAAAATTGATGAGAGTGAAATTTTACGATGCGTGCGCACCGTGACACAAAATTAACAGAATGAAGTTGCCCACGGAGGATCTACGGCATTGGACATAATTTAAAAACAACATTCGAATAATAATAGAATTTATGTAAGAGAATAATAATAAATATTTATTTATTTAATTTTTCAAATGTAAACTGAACTTTATTGACTATAATGACTCCTTTTCCAGACTATTTTTAATAATGCCAAAGAAGTATGACTTCTTACGCGCGTACATAAGTACACGCACCCTTTTTTTTAAACCTTTTTTGGTTTTTTATTTTTTAATTTTTTTCCGCAAAATTAAACTTATATGAAATGTTTTCTTTGTTTTGTTTCTCATTTCGCAACCATTCAATCACAATGTGCCACAGCGAAGCGTGGCAGGCAACAGCTAGTTTATAAAAATATCATTCTGTGAACGGATGTGTGATGTAAAAAAATTATAATTATTGGAAAAAATATTTTTATAAAGAATTTTGTTGAGGATGATCTAAAATTTTTGACATGGCCGATCTATCCAATAAATTTCTCTTACCACTGTGTCTTTTTGTGGTTTTGTATAACGCTAACATGCATTGGATTTTTTTTTAGATTTTTGTTATTTTAACTTATTTGACCACGCCCTCAATGATATATTATATTATTTATTGAGTGTTTGTATTTGGAATTTTATTTAAAGTCAAGTAATGTTATCTGTCTAACCTCTCCACTGTTCCAATACTAATTGTTTCCTTATCCCTACGACTGATAATAATTGTCACCTTATTTCGTTATTAGGTACGAGTCAAGGTTATATCGAGGTTACTTATTGTTAAAAAACTATGTATCAACGGCCGCCGAACAATTATTTATGGTACTACTATGTTTTGTGATAACAAGATAAAATAACCTAAGTGTTGCTGCAAGTTTAAGAATCAGTCGAAACCAAAGACAATTAAAGTAATTTTCTTTCTAAAAATTTCGAGTTTTTAGGTAAATACGTATTTGTTATTTCGATACAGCTTCTGACATCCATCCGAGTTACAACTTTTCCTTAGCAATGATTTGTCTATTTACTTTAATTGTCTTTGACTCACCTGGTGTCAAAAGTGGACTGCAGGAAGAACGTTCCTACCATCATTGTTATTTTGACTTAAACTTGACACTAATGAGGACATGTATTTGAAATTTAGGATTTAATATGCAGACAGTTGTATGTAATGTACCTGGGATATGGGACACCATCTGGTCCAGGGCAATCTGTGCTTTGAAGAGCGTCACCCCAGGCATACTTCAACCGAGGCCCGCAATCACCGACCACGCAACTCGTGATTATAACCTGAAAATATAAAATACATTTTTGAGAAAGTGTTTTTCGTGCGAATTATCTTGAGCGCGAGCGTTCAGATCCCAGTTGACCAATCGATCGACAATACAATATAATCAACCATGCTCTTACTGCAAAGAAAACTTCATGAAGAAAATCCTAATATTAGTATGTAGTATGTGATTAATTAGGAAGTCTAATATTTATTTATTTGTTTTTCTTAATTACAAATATCGCAATACAGCGAGGAAATGCTGCAAGCGTTAAAGGTACACTGTCACAGGAACCAAACTTTTTAAATTTGTTTTAATTTTCAATTATTTTTATTATTACTATGTAGCTTAAGAAAATTGTTAATACTGTATATTTGATAGTAATAATAAATGAAAATTTCTAAGGAGATTAATACACGGCTTATATTCTAACAATACCTAATAGAAATAATAACTAATTAATTTATCGTCACCATAAAATTGTATCTAAAATCCAATTACATAAGAAATAAATTAAAACGATTAAAAGCTAATAAACGCCAAACAGCTGTACGAAATCGCATTTGCGAATGAGCCATGAATTGTGAAAAATCAATTTATAACTGAAAGTGAAAAATATCGAAATTCGTTAATACGTGAAATTTGAAAATTTATTGTTTAATAGAAAATTATAACAAATTAAAAATTTTGAATCCTGTGGCGGTTTAGCTTTAATGCTGTCACTTATGTACGTATAGGTTACGAATATTGTAAATAGTAGGAAATAAAAATTAATAATCTGATTTTATATTAATTCATAGAAAACACTTTTCAATTATTTCCTAGGTTTGTCTATGTCTATGTTACAATATCCTTGTTGTAGTTTTACAATCGAAAATGATGTGCGAATATAATACGTATAGAATCAGAGCTAATATTGTAAATACTTTATTATCCGAATCTTTATTATTATTTATCAGCCTTTAACTATGGTAAATAAAATATGGGATAGAAATGTATCCATTCTTTCCATTAGGGTCCTTAAAAAAGAGCGTACGAATTCTAATAGGCCGGCAACGCACTTGCGAGCCTTCTGGCAAAGTGAGTGTCCATGGGCGGCGGTATCACTTAACATCTGGAGAGTTTCCTACCCGTTTGCGTTACATAAAAAAAATAAAACGTCCAAGGTGATTAGACCTTTTTCGTACCACGACGAGTGGTTTCTTGCCAGTTCTTCTTGCCCGCTCTACACCCTTGACTTGCGAACTGGTAATAAATGTACATTTGGAATTAATTTAACTTCTTTTCTGACGTTAATCCAACTTAACTTTAAGATAAATTTTTTTTTTGAATGAATTGTCCAACTCTATGTTTGTTGTCTATGAGTAACGAGTGTATTTTATATTTTCACCTAAAGTATCAATCTAACTCAAGAATAAAGATCAGGTCTAATTGTAACAGTGGGGTTACAATAATTGGTCTTAAACGGTTTTATGTACATATGTGTATCGCACTCTTTTTTTTCTTAATAAGCAAGTCAGCCTTCTGCCTGACACACCGTCGATTTTACGTCAAGTCTAAGGCATGCTGGTTTCTTCACGGGGCACACGTCATTTGATGCAAAGTCATGATTCGAACTCAATACCTCTGAGACGCATGCAAGCCACTAGATTAACATTACTGATACATATTATACTGTACTTCTAATGACTTAAAACCTTATAACCAAGTATATTAAACAAATAATAAACTACAAACGATTCTATGAATAGAGGCAAAAATGGATCTTTTTATAATAAATTGAATATCTAGGTAAGTAGGTATTTGAACGGACAAAGTCAATAATTATTATCATGATTCACGATATAATTTCGACGCACGATTTCACGGTCAAACGTGCTCATAGGCAGAAACTGAATGTGTGCCATGGCCTATTGGCACAATTCCTGTTCAAGTCAAGAACTAGATATCTAGACAGACATTACAAGGAAATCTATGTCAGTGAAGAGTTATTAAAGCTCTCCGATTTGAATCCGATTAGGGAATTATCATTTTCTTAGGTTGTTTATTATATATTTATTATTTTAAGGTGTGTTTTGCAAATCTTATGTAATATTTTACTATGTAAACTTATAACAATGAAATATAAATACAGTAATTAACGGCTTAAATAAAAGCCTCTTTTCTCCAATTTCGATTTTGTTTTCTTTGGCGTAGAGACTCTTGGGGTTCAAGTGCACAGGCGCTATTTATAGATGTATAATTATTATCATATTTATAGATAGAAGTATCGGTGACCCCAGAGCTGGTGCTTTCCTCGCTCAACGAATAAGTATCGCAATACAGCGAGGAAATGCTGCCAGCTTCAGCGTTAAAGGTACACAGCCACAGGGACCAAACTTCTTAAATTTGTTTTAATTTTCCTTTTAATTATAGGTTAAGAAAATTTTAACTTATTAATTTTAAGCATTATTATATTATAAGTATTACGTTTGTGCACCTATTATTATTATTTATTATTAAGTCTATATTTATTTATAAGCTTATAAAAATAAAATATTTACAAAACAACTAAAAAAACTATATAAAATTGAATTTCGACTGTTTTACATTAAATAAAGTTTAGTGTTTGGTTGGGTCTTAAGTGTAAGGTTGGAACCCCGTCCTGAGTATAGGCCTCCTCCAGGCCTCATTCATCTTTATTTGTCGCCTCTTCCACCGAAGCGTGGTCGCTACAGCTACGATATTTTCTGTCCGCACCTATTAGTATAGTACAATAAAGCTCATAAGCTTTCAGAGGGCGCATTATGGGGCTAAAGGCCTAAGTCTTCAAAAAGAGACAGATATTTAAGTTGTTCAAGACGATTTTTTTTGCTAACAGTTCTATTTTTCTGCTACTTATGTGCTCGAAGCTTGTATAGAGAGTATGTCTGGAGTGCAGAGGTTAGCTAAACACATAACAAATATATATTTCTTTCAGGAGAAAATTTAGAAGAAAAATTAATATTAATAATGAATTTATAATGTATGTTTTTAGCCTTAGACATATAATTTTTTACAAACAAAAACACACACACACAAAATAACAATAATCAAAGAAAAAAAATTTAATAAAAGATTTAACGAGAGATATATAAAAATATTTTTTTTTCCTTTTCCCATTCGGTTCGTTTCAAGTGTGTACTGCGTGTGTGCTGTGATAATAATATGTATATACTAATATAATATGAAATATAGACCGGAAGAGGGAAGAGTAATTGTGTATAGTTACGAGTATGTGCGTTGAATCGTAAAGCCCTCGAAGAAAGTGGCCGTGTCATATTTCTAGGCCAGATTTATAACATGTCATTGAACCTATAAAGAAAATTCAACATGACAAGTGCACAGACTTCCACTTCGATTAAAAGCCACAGAACATAAACCACTTTTTAAAGTTTGTGGTTGACAGATCTCTTACGGGTTCCAAATTCCAATTTATTAAAACAAATCAAAGTTCTATATTTGAATTTATAAAAGGACTGCTATATGCAGAATACAAACATTAGATTTGAAAGCTTCAAATGTACATATTATACATTAGTATGCAAGAAATCAATTATTATAAAATAATGTAATTATTTAAGGCCTTCACAGATAATAATTTATGAGTGTCACATTTCGTTATAAGCAATTTCAAAGGTAAAAGCAATTGAGGTAAAGTAGATAAAAAAGTGAAAATTGTTGAAAAACCCAGAGAAAGTAAATATTTTAGAGCACTGAGGACAGCACGACGCTCTTTGAATAATCATTGTTGACCAGTGGTCAGTATATTTCTAGTTAAAACTTACTTCTAAAAACCCGAACGATGAGGTTCAGAATTCTATGTGTAATTTTTTTGTAGCCAAAAATTGCTTATGTTCACTTAAGTATTTCCGAACCAATTTGACTTTGGGTCCTTCAAGAAAAGAGCGTTCCAATTCTTAAAAGGACGGCAACGCACTCGCGAGCCTTCTGGCATTGAGAGTGTCCATGGGCGGCGGTATCACTTAACATCAGATGAGCCTCCTGCCAGTTTGCCCCCTGTTCTATAAAAAAAGACAAAGCTGATACAAAGAAATATTGTTAACACTTATTTTGGAGTCAATTAAGTTTAAAAAAGGAATGCATGTGGTTTTAGAAATATAACTTTTTTCTTGCCATAAGTAATACGACTCTTGTTAATTATTATATTATAACTAGTGGACCCCACAGACGTTGTCCTGCATGATATTTAAAGCGATTAGGATATTAAGCAAAGTATGAAAGTACCGACTGCAGTGCCATCTGCCGGGCTGATTTGTGAATCTAAACCATTCCCAGATCCCCTTGAACACACACAAAAAATTTCATCAAAATTGGTCCAGTCGTTTAGGAGGAGTTCAGTCACATACACACGCACACAAGAAATATATATATTAAGATATGCAAAATACGTTAGGGTAAATTTGGAAGTTATATTATATTCGTATGAGCTCTTTGTCTAACTATTGATACAATTTGCTGACTCATACAACTTTGAACTTTTGTCGAATCGGGTCACAGCCCACATGCCATGTTACCATCATTGGGCACCTGTTAAGAAAATTCAGTTTTAAAATATTTAAATAAACATTCATAAAATAAAACAATAGCCAAATAGTGTTTCATTAATTCGAGTTTATTAATTGGTCATTTTAAATACTTACACAGAAAGCATAGGCAATTCAATTTGATAATAAATTTGTCTATAATAAAAAGTATTGTAATCGAATTTTAAGTTGAAGATCTATCGGAGATCTTAAGCAAATTAGTTTTTTACCTATTACTATTTTAAAGCGACTTCAAAAAACCTCAAAGGAAATGATCAATTTTAGTGTCTTTTTGTGTGTATGCAATCCGTGGAACAATATGAATTAAAATGACAAATGATTCGGATTTAATTTTATCAATTTAATTTCTTTTATAATCAATCCAAGATGAACTCACAACAAAAACTTCGTATTCAAATTGAAATTACTAACACAAACAATATAGACAAACAAAACTAGCGTCTTTTCCACAGACTACCAAACCAAATTAAATGAACATCTGTAAAAACAAAATAGAGAATTAATAATCTGATTAAAGAAATATAATTATTTCTGACAAGACCGATCAATACAAATCAGAAATTTTGTTAATATATATAGCGAATTTTGGCGTCCGTTTTTTAAGAATCATTTAAAGTTCTTGAGACGAATAAATACGTTATTTTATTTGATACCAAAGAGTCATAAAAGCACGTAATTTAAATATACTTTCTCCTGACTCTCATGCTGATAAGCCATCACTCGCTTTGTCAGGTATGTGGTTAGAATAATCATGCGTTTACGTTAATGATGGCATTTTAAACGTTCACGTGTCTTTTAACCTCATATATTGTTCTGCGCCATGTTACCCTCAAATTAACACAATTCGACTTAGGGTCCGTCAAGAATAGCGCGTACCAACTCTTGAAAGGCCGGAAACACACTTGCGAACCTTCTGGCAATGTGAGTTTCCATGGGCGGCGGTATAAATTAACGTCAGATGAGCTTCCAGCCCGTTTGTTATATTAATTTTTTGGCCAGCCTTGGATGTTATTGCTTGGCTCCAAAATTTAAGATAGATGTATGTTTAAGGTATAAAATACTTTCTATTTCTCTCTCTTTGTTGTAATGTTTTCGTTTTGCATTGATTGTATTTTTTGAAACTATATAATATGAATTAAACTTATTGGCCAATTTGAATTAACTTGTCCATTTACAAACCTATGGGAAAAATAAATTGAATTTAAATGTAATTTAAGTTAAAAGTAATATTATTCAACAGGATTAACGCTAAGAAGCTTAATTGAAATCATTCTGCGCTTAACGCTGGCTTAACTCAGGTTCAATTACCGGTGAAAAACATTTTTGCCGTTTACTATTTCAAACAAGCTCCTAACATCCAAGAACGCTGTAACTGTCTTCACAGTGTTATTACTGCTAAATTATACCCTTCACAATGCGTCATAAGTTGTTAAGCGGGTTTGTAACATCGCCAGCTTTGAGGTCGGACGCACTGCGAGATTTATCCGCTTCAAAATAGTAGAATAAAATTTCCCCAATAATTTACTAAGTCTGAACTAGTAGACCATTGTTAGGAATATATCTATTCACATTTTTTGAACACGCTTTAGCGGAATTTATCATATGACAGGACTGTAGTTTAAGTTATGATTGCTAATGCTACTTTTCCTTCGTTTGTTTGAATTTATCACCGAGAAAATTGGCTGATGTTTACATATAAAATAATATATATAATAATACGTAGATGTCCTTACTTTTACTTTGTTGGTAACATTTTTTGAAAAACTAAAATGTTGACTATAGCTAACTTCAGGATGTCGGCTTTCTGTGAGGGCGTGCGCGGGCATCGTAAAAATTTACTTTCATCAATTTCCCTAACGCGCTAAAAGAAGTAGCTTCAAAAATTAATAATGAATTCCCTTGGCCGCGTCTGTCTATGAACGCGATAAACAAAAAACTTCTTACTATACAGTATATCTGAGTGTATTCAGTAATAATGTAAATTAAATGAAACATAACAATTACTTATGACGTAAAAAATGTTGCCAAAATGTTCTATAAAACGTCAGTTTAATCTCAGTGCGGTCCCAACTTAAATTATAGGAAACAGCATCGGTCAGCAACCTTCGACTAATGACACGGTAATGCGCTTACGGGCTTGCGGATAACAGTAAATGAATGATATCTTCACCCACAGCACACCTTTTTTACCTATCTTCCTGAACGGTTCGCTCTAAATGCATAACTTATGAGTCAGTCAACAGTAAGCTAATTTAATAATTACTAAATATATTCATTAAAAAAAACAATCCAAGGTAAGTTTTTTACAATTTCTCATTGACATGAAGGTTTATTCAAAAAATTGAAGGTTATATAAGTGATTTAAATCAGGAATAAAACATAGAGAAATTAATATATAAGAGGATAGTTATATAAAATACTACATCATTTTTATAACTTTATTATTAAATTATCTTGTAATAATATAATTATCTTAAATCATATTAAGAATAAAAATAATAATAATGACGTCCCTGTTAATATCGAATTCATTTTTTAAAAAATAGTGTACTACCAAATAATTATTATCTTGTACTCTATTAAAAGTAATTCATAAATACATTTATCAATTAAACTTACCACATAAAAACACACTAACGAACTTTTTAAGCACATTTTTAAAAATTAACGTTCATTTACACTATTTGAAATTTAAATTAAATATTGTCGCGGCACACTTTCAGTACATTTGCGAATTTTGACCCGAATGTAGAGATTACACATTCGCGGTTGTAGAAGGGCGTGCGGTCGGCGCACTGCCCGTGTAGACAACAAGTGGTTTTCATTATAACGGGAACCTGGTTTAAAGTGTATACTGCTGCCGCAAATACCAATTCTAGTACAAATTGACTCTCTCTTTTCATCAATTATTAATTACTTCAACGCCATCTATTGGATTTTTTTATAAAAGTCTTTCATTATTTTTAGTTTCAGTACTGTCTACTAAATACAATAAGGATTCTTTCTTAAATTAATCAAATTAAAGGTATTAACTAACTGTATGTTTGAAACCTTAGTAAATGACACTCAGAAAGGGACAATAAACTTAAATTTCCTTATTATAATTTAAGTAAAGTACGAACAGTTGTGAAAAGTCACTGCGCCCTCTGTCAATAACTTGGTTGGTTTATACCGGACAATTCATTGGCATTCATACCTTAACGAATATTTTATCTAATAATAAGGTTATATTGCAAAAGCATAATTTAGTGTATAAAGCCGCAAATAAAAATGAAAATAATATATTTTACAATATGTTTCTGTCCCCAGATGTTAATTGTCAGTATTTAAATGTACTCTATGGTCGCGAGTATCAGCAAATTCACAATGCTAAGTGTCAAATGATACATGACAACTGGGGTCTGGACTTTGCTTATTTTATAATGTCTTTAACCCAAGTATAATTAATATCGAAATCCTGTTAAACACAAACAATTAGGGATGAAGCAGTTGTTAAAGAAGAGTTGGTACAAAGTATTGTTCAATTATTTAAGAAATTTGATCTTCTGTGTTTTTCTGACAACAACAAGAAGAATTTGTCTTCAGAGTTTGACAGCGGTAAACAAAGTTTCAAGGACAGCGATAAACTATTGAAAGCTAACTAAAGTACAACAAACTATATTTAAATTATTTTGTCAATCAAACTAATTTATTGAACTTAAATTATATATAATTAATCATCTTTAAAATAGTTCAATACTGCGGTAAGTTGTTGTATTATTTTGAAAAAATCAGCTGTTTGTCAATAATATCTTCGATCTCTTTCATTCATTGATTAACATGTTAATGCTATCCTTATCCCACAAATACATTTTTGGGCATTCTATTTTGGTACATTACCATCACTATGAGATGTGATTATACTAATTTTGTGTCGTCTTATGGTTTAAGAATAATCTTAGGTTTCATAATTAATGGTTGGAAGGTAACTTACGTTAAATAACACATCGATTTGCGCAACAAAACCATGCTTTGCTTCTTGCTTACTCTAACCAATAAACATAATTCTATGTATGATTACAAAATATCTGCCTAAATATTTCATATTTAAACTGAGAAAACACAATATTTAGCATTACATACATTTAAGACAACTATGTTTTATCTATGACAAAGCATAATGCACTAATGCAGTTTGACTATACTTTTAAGATGAACATTTATTAAATATCAATTTATATACCAATTCAGTCAATCAAAGCAATCTGGTAGAAACGGGTGCTGTCTAAAGGGTTTTTATTAATTAACTTAATAATACTTTCTATATTTTAGAATCTTTTCTTATATATTTTTAGTTAATAGTGTTAAATTTCAAAATAATTTTGAACTTCCAGAAATAATGAACATATACCAATCTTGCCAAAAAGCATGGATACTAAAGCGTGTGTCGATAAATGCAAGGTAAAAGAAGATAATAGTGCAAGATATAAATGTGAATATGATGGGTGTGAGAGAACATATAGTACAGTTGGTAATCTACGAACCCACTTGAAAACACACACAGGTAATGATTAAATTTCTAACACGCCATATTGTAAAACAATATTATATTAATTATATACTATCTATTGTATTTGTATGTCTAGAAATCAATATGTCTACTTAATATAATAAACTCTTAAATATGCAATTTGGACATAATACGTAGAACTAGTCAATTGAAATTTGGTAACAACTTAAGAACATTGTTCATGTTAGTATTTTTAGCTATATATATTGTATTCTTAGTTTTCTAAACTTGGCTATTTTTCTAAATACCTAGAGATTTGAAAATTAATCAAATTGACTGACTCTTAAAAGATATCTATTTGATTTACTAGACCTACTTTTTGCTGCCTATTTTAACTATACACCTTAAAAAAACCTTTTCGTTTTATAAAAGTGTATAAACCTAATAATTATATAATATCAACACTATTTTTACTGTGTGGTACTTATATAACTTAAAAGGTATTTTAAACTTAGGGAGTAATCATTTGTTTTTACCACCCATTGCTAACAAGACTCTTTTTTTTAGTTTAGTTTTTCGGGCTTTGTTAATTAAGCTATGTCCTATTGATCATTTCAGGCGAGTACAGGTTCACATGTCCGATGCCATCATGTAATAAGGCGTTTCTCACATCCTATAGTCTCAAGATTCATGTGCGAGCCCATACAAAGGCAAAACCATTTGCATGTAATATGGGAAATTGTAATAAGGCATTCAACACTCTATACAGGTACATTGATATTTATACATTCTAAATTTGAATTAATTTATGTATTGCTATTAATTTCTCCTCATATACAGTTACAGAATCATTTTGCTATTGTCCTTACTAATATACTGTCTAGTATGGTGTCTTTGTTGTATTTGGTTAGCTACCAAGTTTATCCTGCTTCTGCTTATATGGTACAGGTATAAGGAAATGAGGCAATGTTAAATAGCACTTCATTGTTACTAACCATTTTTTGTTGAATCTTTGGTTTGTATGTATAAACTCATACATACTACTACAGAGGATACGTAAGACTTTTTATGCTTTATTAATGCATGTTTACTATAACAGGAGGAGAAGTGGAAATTTCATTATTATACCCCATACAAAAATTTTAATGAATAGTTTAGTTTTAGTTAGCTAGTTTTATGAAACTGTTTGTTAAGCAATTTACCCGAATTATTATATACAAAATGAACATACAAGGTTTGATCTTCGTTAAAATGTATTCAAAGTCATTTCTGTCTAAGCAATGGAAAATGATTATAATTATTTCCCTTGGAATTTAATAAGACACATTTTATATCAAAATAAACTGAAGAAAAATGTATTTATTTTAATTTATTTGTCATAAAAAGTATTAAATTATAATATATCTAAAGTAAACGTAAATTGTTCTACCTATATTTATTTCAGCTTCAATTTCAATTTATTTTATAAATACACATTAAAAATAAATTATAACATTGCTTCTGTGCAATAGAGAAGGTTATCAGCCCCAAGCCCCATTAATGATGACGTCACAAGTACCTTGGACTTGGACGATTATGCAATCCGACAAAAGGGTTATTGTTTTCGAAACATGAGTTTCTAAACAGAACAACTCTTAAGATTTATGATCACTTGGGAAATTGCCAATTCGTATCAACGCGCGATTTTAATGCAAATTAGTGAATCAACTTTATGTCGTTGGATTAAGAGTCAATTTTGAATGTATTAGCTTAACTATTTCTATACCGCATATCTGCCACGAAATTTTGTGGTTGCCCTATAATTTTTTAGTTTATTCTTATCATGTTTGGTGTTTCCTTTCGTGGTCTTCTATTACGAAATTCGGTCATTTTGTTTATCCAATTGTTAGTGAGGTATTCTAAAGATTTCAGTTCTTATATATTAGAATTATACTAACAACCAGTGGCGCTACAACCTCGGTCTAGCCCACAGATGACCCGGCAAACGTTGTTTTGCCATGTATATTATTTCTAGGAAACATTTTTTTAGTTCAATAAAAATAACTATCTACTATAATTAAAAATAGGGGTTGATCGTAAAAGGGTGAAAATAAAGGGTTGTATGTATTTTTGTATGCTGTATCATAAAAAAATAAAACCAAAAAAAATTTAGGAGTGGCCCACCCTTTACATTTAGGGGTTCGAAAGATAGATAGTAGCCGATTCTCAGACTTACTAAATATGCATAAAATTCATAAGAATCGGTCGAGCCGTTTCGGAGGTGTTTGGGAACGAACATTGTGACACGAGAATTTTATATATATATTGAACAAAAATATAACACAAATGAGTGACCAACATCTTAAGAGACACTGTTTTATAAAACAGAGGTGAAACCTATCTGGTATTAAGTAATATCCATAAATACTGACAGTAGTCTCGCTAGTGCGTTGCCGGAATCTAGAAGTAACCTGAGGAGTCCAGAAATACTTTGAAAAACTAGCTAGGTGCTCTTAGACTTTTTTAAAAAAAATGTCAAAAACATTTTTTTAGATTAGTATTAATTCTAGTGAATACATGTCATTTAATGTTTTGTTAATTTTTAATTGCATTTGTACTGTACCCTCAGTAGGTACTTTTATATTTTTTTTCTCCATACCTGGGTTGCCTGGAAGAACAATAATTTATGTAATCTGTTTTTTATTATGTATGTGTTAACGCCTTTAGTACACCTACGCGTTCGTATGCGGCTGCGAATCTTTGCGAAATAATTGCGGTAGCGAAATATCTGCGGAACGTTAGTACACTGCAGGTTTTTCGCAAGGATATGTCATTGTAGCTTTCGTGGGCTGTAGGTGCAGACGTCGTTTCAGAATGTCATCTGAGTCGTCCCAGTCGTCGCTTTTCGATTCTGAAGAGGATTTTGTAATTAACATGCCCAACTAAATATAATTCGGGATAATTTCGATTAAAATTCATTAATGATTCAATATTTTCGGCTTCCATTGTGCGAAATTCTGTCCTCACTGACAGAACGCGTGGTGACGCCTTGCGATGCGAAACTTCATTAGCGAAACGTCTGCGTCTGTGTAACAGCCATTTCGCAGTTAGTTGCGAAACAATACCGACAAGGACGCAACTATTTCATCTAGCTATATATTAGAGCGAGACAAAACACATGCGAAACGTTGCCATACAACTTACAGTTTTTTCGTCGTTTCGCTGCCGCATGCGATTGCGTAGGTGTACTAAAGGCGTAAAGGTAACGAAATAAATAAAACATTGCAATTATCACATCACATGTCGAACATGTTACAGGATTGATAGGTGACAAATTGCTGATAGGAAGATATTCGCACGTTAAATGTATTGTGCCAGAGATCAGAATTGCTAGATATTTGGCACGCTTCCTATATTGTTGTTTATTGAGCTAATTTGGAACATAATACTTTTTAATTGAAAATTCGTTTTTCTTAACCCTTTGATATATAAATGGTTCAGTAATTGTAATTTAAGAAACGTTCTAGTTTATTTATTTATTTATTTGCTCAACGGTATTCCTACAGCTACTTATTAAAAAATATTCAAACAATTACACTGTACACAAAAGCCAAAAACGGAATACACATTTAAACATACACAATGCACAGATTCACCTATACAAATACAAAAAAATATACAAAGAATATATGTATTTATAATAAATTCTAAGTTCTAAGATTCTTTGTTCATTATAATATATATATTTAATACAGTAGTTTATCAGTAGTACTCTACTTTTGCACCGTCTATGGGAGTGTTCAAGTATTACGTAACGAATTTTGGGATGGGGGGTTTGGCTTCCTCTTGAAAAACGTTACGATGCGGGGCGGGGATTAAATTACGCGTTATTGTTAATATTATTTTCGACTACTTTACACCACATAATGGTACTATTACTATTGGGTACAGAAAAACGTTACATGGGGGGAGGGTCAATAATCTCCAAAAATTGCGTGACGTAATACTTGAACGCTCCCTTTGTCATTTGTCAATTGTTTTTTTATGCACTTATCTGTGTTACTCTATGGCACTAGTTGCCGAACTTATATAAGGTTGACTCGGACTTGATTGTTGACATTACGTGATGAATTTTATTGTTTATGCTTTTTAAGTAAACTTAAAATATATTATATATTAAATATAGTATAAATTCTATATACTATATAATATATTCTAATATTTGATTGAATGAAACTTTAAAAAACGAACGAACTTTTTTTATCTGTTTCGTCTCATTTGCAATACAGATTGAGAGCTCATCAAAGATTACACAGCGGTGATACATTTAATTGCAAGGCTGAGGGTTGTACAAAGTTCTTTACGACGTTAAGCGATTTGAAGAAACACATACGAACACACACACAGGAGCGGCCGTACAAGTGAGATCTATTTACATTATTTTAGCATAATGTCTTACGATTGACAAAATTTTAAAAGCCATTTCAGATTATTTTTACAGGCCGGCTACGCACTTGCGATGACTCAAAAAGTCAACGGCGTGTGTCAGGCACAGTACCCCTAAACAGATACAGAAACATTAGGTCAGACCTTAAAAGGTTGCAACACCATCGGCTTTTATAGTCACTTTTTTAAATATAACACCAAATGTAAAGTGATACCGCCGCCAGTGGACACTCAATGCTAGATATCTCGCGAGTGCGTTTAATAGTGCACTCTTGTATTGAAGGACCCTAAGTCAAATTGGTTCGGAAATACATCAGTGAGAAAGAAGCTGCTTCCACATAGCACTGGTGCGCGGCAAAGCCTGCCTTAAATACCTAGATCAGAGCAACCCGTCCAATTATCGCTGACACTGATACTGTTCATTATTTGATTCCAACTTTATTTTTACTTTTTTCAGATGTGGAACAGACGGTTGCGGTAAATCATTCACCGCGTCTCACCATTTGAAGGCACATGCGCGTACGCACACGGGCTCGAGGCCGCACGCGTGCGCCGCGCCATCTTGCGGAAAACACTTCGCCACGCCCACAAGTCTAAGAGCCCATGCTGCTAAACATCAGGTACCAACATTTATGCCTTTCGGCTTCACCATTAGTTGTATGATTTTTTAATGACGTGTTATACACTTGCGGTATGATTTCGGTGCCTAATTATCACTTTAATTCTTATTTATCTATTTCATGGACCTAACACACAACTAAGCCTTGAGAAATAATTGTTGATTATTGTACGAATGAAACTCAAATGTGTTGCTGAAATATGTATTTTAAAAGAATCACTTTTATTATATTTCTTTTATAATCCAAAATGTTCTAACAAACACATCATCGAATTAATTTAAATGACAAGCCAAGCGTTTGACGTTCATAAGTGTATATTGTGTTACCAACATGAAATGATTTTTGACTATTAGCGTGTTTTCAACAGACTAACAAACGAACTTAATGTAAAATCGGTTAACACATAATAGATAATCAATAATCTAAAGAATCTAATCTAATATTTCTTTACATGTATTTAAATAATATTCGTAGTAACCTCTAATTCTCTTTCGAATTCTTCGCGATTATGACGGATTATCCGGAGCTGGATATATTCGGTAGTGGGCTGATCAATTTTAAATAAAGCATTGTTAAATGCCTAATCCGATGTTATATACTATTATATATTTTTTTTGTTCAACGATACAACATCCAGGATCATCTACTTGAAGTTAAGTAAGCTATTATGTAATTGTAAAAATAAGATGGTGCTAATATTTTACCCTGCTTGAGCCTATTTCATTTGTTCGCGTTAAAATAATTTTGAGGCGCAACAACTTGAAATTGCTGCCGCTTCACAAAAACAAATAATTTATTGAAGTGAAACTTCTTTAGGCGCATGACGGTAAATTTTTTACGGAACGTCACGAAGATTTGCAGCGTATTTGTCGAAGAAAAGGGAGAAAGCGATTGAGAGAGAGTGGGAAGGGTGAATTACTTTGAAATTCTATTTTTTAAATTTTATGCAAAATAATTTATTGAAATTTTAAATGACGAATTGTACATTAAAATTCCACGTGTTTTTATTATCGAAAAAATAAATATATTATTTGTATTAATTTCGACACTTTTAATATTTTAATGACAATTAAATTCATTAAATTCCTATCATATCTTCCTTTTTCCCTCCCTCTAAGTCTCGGAAATCTAAAGTTTTAGATTTGTATAAATATGAACAAGAGTTAAAAATTAGTTTGCCAAAGAAGTTTCACTTTCACGACATGTCTCATGTTCGATGACATGTGTCAGTCACAGCAGACTGATCCTACTTGTCTATTTGAAAAAAAAACAAATGATCTCGAAGCAGATACAAAATGCAAGACCCAGACCTTTTTTTTTATGGCTCTGGCACGATTTGTGCATTAGCCAGCGTCAAGTATAGGATTTTTTATAATTCGTGCTTGTCTTTTAGAAATTCGACAGTGTCCTCTATCTACGGTTTAAGCACTCGCCCGGTACCGCACAACCCTTCCAAAGGCCGAGAACAAATTTAAATTAAATTAAAACTTGCCCTCGAACCGGGAATCGAACCAGGTACCCCTCACCTAGCTGCCACTTAATAAGACCGCTAGGCTATGAGGCCCCCAGATCCAGACCTTAAAAGGTTGTAGTGACATGTTGTTTTTTTTTAATTCAGTGGCCAAACGACTTAGCTCGCTTATTTTTATTTTCAATGAATTTGACAATTAAAAAGAAGTTCTCATTAGCAGTAGTTGGCAAGTTCTAAAAACTATCAGTAACGTATCGGCATTACAATTATTTGAAATTGTGCTACAAGACACTAAACCAGTAGGATATATTACTCTCTTGTGTATTCAAATTACATTGAACAAAATACCGTTGAAGTTGTTTATTTTTCTAAAGAAAAAACAATTGCAATCTGAGTCATTACAGCCGCACGTTCACGTTCAGCCAAGAACAATATATTTCACAAATACCTGCGCAGTGATGCGCCTCCCGGTCAGATTGGATTAAAATTTTTTGCAATTACCTACTATAGTACCCATTTGACTTTTCAGACAGAAAGTGAGCCGCACCCAGTTAAAGTACCAGAACCCCTTCCCAGTAAACCGCCAGATGGGATGAATTGGGATAGCCTCCTCGAATCCTTCGGAAAAATCACCACAGAGTCCAACTCTACTGACGGCAGCCTAGACGATATTAACCCTCTCTCTAACAACGTCGACATAACCGAACTACTTTTTGACAACACTAACGATAACGCTAACTACGACATCACTAATCTTGACCTAATCCCCTTCGATGATAAGACCAAGAAAATCGACTGGAATAAAAATATGGACATCAAACCCAAAGCGATGCAATTAGCCCTAGCCAACGAAGTGGAACTGCAGGCGCCGTGGATTGACGTCACAGCTTTAGCGGCTTCCATACAAGAAACCCCAGTCAGCATCAAAGAGAAAACACCAGAAAATATATTCACCCTTGCCACTTTTGTCCCCACACACATGCAAAGTTACATAGACCTTAATTCAGAAGTACCTACAGCGAATGTCGAAACTTTCGACCTAGATACGCCTAACATACTAGATGTCAGCGATAAAGTGTTTAATGACAGTGAATTGGTAACGAATTTCGATCGTCCAACCGAAATAGATTTTCTTAAACCCGGTCCTTCGATTGACAGATCTCTAAATACGCCACCCCCAAAAGTTCAGCACAATATTGAAATTAATCCTTCCAACTCCGTACTGTTTAATACGGATCTCGCTTTAGAGGACACACTTCTATTTGACAATGAACCCCCATCCGATATGTATGTGGTTAGGACAGAGAACATATTCGGCAAACAGAAGAGGAATGCTCTAGAACAATTAGCGGCCGATGCAGGCATTTGTTCCTGCGTTGATTGTAAGTGCGATCCCAATGGTAATTGCTCTAACGACGTAAAATCAATTATCAAAGATTGTTGTGAAGATAAATGCTCATGCGTGAACTGCAAATGCAATCACGCCGAAATGAAATGCGCAGTTGGATGCGGTAAAGCCACAGATACAAACCACAACACGTTCTTAGATTATCATAAACGACATAATAATTCAAATTTAGAAGAGTATGGAGTATATACGCACGAGTGCTACGATGACACACCGGCCAGTGTCGCCGAGAGCTTAAAGAAGTTGACATGTTCTTGTGATACAGATAATAACACCTGCTGTCAAACCAATGACAAAAGAGATAAAAAATCTTGTTGCGTTACTATTTGTATTAAAAATGTGGAGACCTTTAAACGTTTTCTTAATAATGATTTGTTAACGGCTTTGAAGACACCAAGTTTTAATATGACAACAAGTTAGCTTTTCGTAGTAATGATTATGCATTTATTTGTGTACTAATATGTATTTGTGTGCATACAGAAATTGCACTGTCTGGTGCTGTACATTAGAAACTAGGAACTAAATGTTTTTAATGAATTTAAAGTTATTAATAATTTATTTATTGTTAAAAAATTATAATTATACTCTATTTTATTGATCAAAAGTGATATTAAACCACATTTTATTGAATAAATATATTTAATATGTAATATTTTTAAAAGGTGCAATTAATATTTATAAAAAGAACTACAACCAAAGATGGTATAGTATTAAATAATAATGTACAAAAATATGGTATTTAAAGTATGTTAGGGCATAAAAGAAATTTTATTCATGTTATAAAATTAGGTAAGATATTTTTGTAGTATTCTTGATATAGAGATATAATATATTTTAATATATGTATAATATAAAACTAATGTGCCATCACAATTTTTTTAATGTGTATAATATGTAATTTAATATATGGTGCCAAAATGTGCCTTAAACATTGTTATAGTACTTACCTAAGTGCCTTGCACAAATCAAATGAGATTTTATTAGATATTAAAAGCAATAATCACAAGCTGTAAACTTTCTAGTCTCAATAATAAACGCTTTTCATAATAATAGTCTTTTATTTCTCAATTCACATTAAAAGTAAATAATACATAAAAACTTAAAAGATATTTGAATTTTATATTTGAGTATTCCCTTTACTTAAATCTACCAAAAAATTATAAAAAAAAAATATAAAACTCTTTACAAAACGGTTTTAATTAACAGCCATGTTTAAATGCATTTTAGAGATCTATTTCTATTAAATACTAAATGAATACATCTATGACAAATTAAGCCAATTGCTTTACTTAGTTAAACATTTCCACAATTTAAAAGTATTATTAAAACTGACCCATCAAAGCTAAACAGAACTAAGTTTACTCAACTTCAATTATACTGATTCTGAACTAAACAATAATTGATAAAAGTAGCACTCATAGCTTAACGCCGTTTTTTCTTGTCATGCCTTCGTGCTCTAGAGATTGTTGCTCGATGTCCGGGAGATGATTGTTCTGAACTACATTCATCGCTGTCAGTGTAGGACTAAACATTTAGAAAATATTATGATTATTTTAGGTGCAATAATCTTTCACTATGATTTGTATCAAAATACAAATTGCTCTCATGTAACTTACTAATGCAAGTAGGTGGTTTTGGCTTTTGTGTTTTTGTAAGTAGATGCCTAAAACTTGCATCATAAATTTTAATAGTATTGTTCTTTTAATATTATACATACTATTTTTATTTAAAAAACAATTGAACTTAGCAATATTATTAGTTCATGAATTAAAGTTACAAAGCAATAAGGTATGTCAATGTAAGTATTAAATTTTAGGAGCGTAGATGATAGGTTTCTCAATAAATAGACAACAGCACACAATTTATAACATTATAATTGTTTAGTATATATTACAAATTACAATACCTTTTCATATGGGTAAGGTTCACTTTGGTCGTCCGTAAGGGTAACACTTGCCAGTAAGCAAACTAGTTGAAATGCTGCCCCAATGTAGAGTCCGTACCGAATGATGGTACTCATCATATCTTCAGCAAAGATCTCACTCGGAATCATTTTTTGAGTTACGAAATAGGTTTATACAATAAAGTGATAAATGTATTTATTACTACTTAAGTCTTTTTGACATTGGCAATAATCAATACCACTAAGGAATCCTAGAGACAGCCGAAAAACATAAACACTTGAGTCTTGAACAATGCCGAAACCGAATAAAACAATTGTCAGTTGTCACATTCATAGACATAATGTAGATATGTCATATTGTAGCCACAGACTATTAAATATTATGCTAAATTCTGATAGTTTAAAGCTTAAAAATGTTTTAGCATTACAAGCCGTCGGAAATATCTGCGATTTGCGAACCTCGCTGGAATGCGCTTCCCCTGGCGCTTCCCCGCACCCCGCCCCGTTTTCGCCTATCCAGTACCGTTGCCAACGCAATCGCCGACGCACGTGTATTATTCTTGCTTTCGTAATCGCATTTTAGTGTTTATTGTTTCTCTGTTTGGTGAAATATTACATAAACTACCTATTTAGTGCTGTATGTAAGATGGGTAGGACTATACATAGTGCAGAGCGGAATTTAGTGCTCAAAGTAATCCAATTCTTTGAAAATGAAAAAAACACGGCTCTTTCACTGTGCCGGTTGAACAAGCAACAAAAAGGGCTTGTGCTGCAACTGGTTTATCTAAAACGACAATAATGACAATAAAACGTGAAGCATAAAAAATACAAACAGAAACAGCGCGAGCAGCGAATGTTCAGGAAGACATGACGTCCTTCGAAGATGGTGAGCATCCACAACCTAGTACTTCAGCTTCAGTTGCCACGGACACTATCAAGCTCTCGACACCAGGGAAAAAGCGTAAAAAATACAAAAAGAAAATAGATCTAGATAATTTTGATTTATGCGCGATACGCTCTTTGGTTGAAAGTTTTTATACCACAAGAAAAGAAATACCTACTTTAAAAAAGATTCTTACAATAGCAAAACGGGAGCTCAACTTTCCCGGCCAAAAAGACGCCCTAAGAAACATACTAATAAATGATTTGGGGTACAGCTTTAAAAAATGTAAACGAAAACGCGATTTTTTGGTGCAAAGACCTGAAATAGCAGCCTGGAGAGCAAAATATTTAAGGCGACTGAAAGAAAATGACGAACGTGGTGCCGAAAAAAACCAGTTACATTTATCGACGAAACCTGGATACATTCACACTATACTGTCTCAAAATGTTGGCAAAATAGTAGTGATTCCAGTGTCCGAATAAATCACTCTCCTAGTCAGCGCTGGATTGTGGTACACGCAGGTAATGAGAACGGTTTCATACAAGGAGCCGAGCTCCTATATAAGTGTAAATCAACAACCGGTGATTACCATGACGAAATGGATGCGTCCAATTTTACCAAATGGATTAAAGAGAAATTGATACCGAACCTTCCACCCAACGGAATAATTGTCATGGACAACGCGCCCTATCACAGTAAGCAGGCAAATAAGCCGCCAAATTTCAGTGCACGTAAAAACGAAATGCAAACATGGCTGCAAGAACACAACATCGAATTTGATGACAAAATGACTAAAAGAGAACTGTATATGTTGATTCAAAGAAATAAACCTGAGAAGGTATATTTCATCGATAAAATATTTAGAGCTCATGGACATGAGGTATTACGTCTGCCACCCTACCACTGTGATCTCAACCCTATTGAGTATGTTTGGAATTTGATGAAACAAAGGGTGGCAGACAAAAATATTGACCAATCAGAAAAAGATATAGAAAGGTTAACAAAGGCAGCGATCCAAAGTATAACCCCGGAAGATTGGAAAAAGAATGCAACCATGTTGATCGCTTAAGAGATAAGTTTTGGCATAATGACAGATTATATGAACATGAAGAACGCGAATTAATAATTTCATTAGGAGGAGAAGACAGTGACAGCGAAACCGAAGACAACATTTTGAGTGATAATATAGAAGATGACGAAAACGACAGCGCTACCATGTCTGGTGTCGAGGCTTTTCTAGAATAGTTTCGCCACTTTCTCTTCCTCTCTACTTTTTCTTTGTATTATTTGTAAATTTGTAAATAATTTGAATTTTAAATAATGTAAATAATAAGTATTTGTAAATTTCAAGTAGGTACGAGTATCAATAAAAATAAGTACACAAATAAAATATTTTTTATTTTTACATCTTCAATTTTTTTGCTATCTCTCCAGTTTGTATGACGTCATTAAGCCAGGTTCGCAGATATTTCCGACGACTTGTATATTATAGATTTATCAGAAAGAGTATTAGTTAATTGAGTTATAAAGTATGATTTCCTTAATTATTGTGGCTATAAATATATATAATGGCTTTTCAGGATAGTAACTGAATAATATGATCTAAAAGATTTTCAGTTTACGATTTTATTAAGACATTGTATTCAGGGGGTTTAATCAAGATGCCTTAACAGTAGGTAGTGAATGTAGAAAGTCGAAAATTAAATTTGTATGAAAATTTGTTGACACGAACTGTCATTTTAACGATAATAATAATTCTTGATTATATTTTTTTTAGTTAGTTCAGTTTGTTGATAATATAGGAGAATAAAACGTATATAATTTCAAGTTCAATCCATGTTTATTAAGAATAATCTAAAAACGTCTAGTTGTAGGTAGGTTAAACAAATAATTTGTATGATTATAAAGATATATGTTGCACAATTATATTACTAAAACTTCGGAGTCTAAAGCAATAATTAAAGCATTTAAATAGAAGGTATTTTTTCTGTCTTATTCCGCTTTACCATCTGCGTTTCCTTGGCATCCAGCGAAAACAGGCCAGTTGCATACCTGTAACAAATTATTTTGTTAATTATTTTTAGGTGGTGCTCTGCTGCAGAGTGTTGGAGGGCTAGATCTATGAATGTAGGACACATTATTAAACACATTTTCCCTACTTCTATAAAATAGCTACAATATAATACACCAATATAATTTTTCGCGTAAAGTAAAGTAATATGAAATAATAATAAATTATACTTATGTGCTACTTATAATTTATAACTGACCTGTTGTTCTTTGTCGAAGTGAAGATTAGGAGGGCATGACATTGCAACTTTGTTGCCCCATACGCAAGAGTAGAAAACGCCGCAGTTTTCTGGTTCAGACACAAGCCAATGAATATAGGGATCTACTGGGCATCCATTTTCCAGAAACTCAATGCCTGGCTTCTCTGTTGGCAGGACTTCTACTTCTGTTCCTTCCCCGTCAACAATTTCCGGTTCGTCTGATAGGTTCTGGATTGATGCATGATTGACTATTGATTGGTATGCTAACTCTGGTTCATCGGTTTCTGTTTCTGGTGGGGTGTTCGGTTGGCAGTTAGCGTTAGCTGGCCAGTCACATATCGATTCGCGCTCATTGAAGTGGAGACTTTCTGGGCAGATTCTTTCAACGGGATAACCGTGTGTGCACTGGTAGAACTTATTGCAATCTTCGTGGGCGAACAATTTCTCGATTGTCCAATCAACGGCTTGCTCTGGTGGACAGGGATTGTCGCGTTGTGCCAGTGTGGCCACAGCCAAAAATAATAAACCTGCAACTGGAAAAGATACAATTATGTTTAATTATCGAATCACGTATTTTGTTCAATTGAATCCTCAAGTTTACCTTTCATGATTGATCAAAGGTGTATGAATGCTTGTCTCGAGTGGGTTTATGTTAGTATTTATAGGAAACTTAAAAATCGTTATCTTTTGAAATCAAAGCAATTGAAATATTATCAAAAGTTCTGATAAAACATGAGCCGTAAAAGATGATAAAGTTTATTGTTTAATTGTCTATCGGAAGAAAGTAAATTGATGTTTTTCATTAAAGGTAAATAAAACTACGAATATGATAATAACATAAAACATATTATCAGGCTTGAGTAATTTATGATTGAGCTCTTTGAAAATCGGCGTCAGTTGATATGTTCAAGGACATTGCCGATTTATCGTACAAACATACCATCGCTTTTCGTTAGTCTGCTCCATAAGTATGAAAATAATTGCCAAATACATATAATTACTTTTGATTTTATATAATCTCGCGTTTTATATAGACAAAGTTTTTTGTATTTCACTAGGCAATATATTATGAGATAAGTTACTATAGAAAAAAACTTATATTTCCCAAGTATGAGGAATGGTGTGGGTAATTCAATCCTAAGGATATGATACTCCATCGAGCGGTCAAACACCGTCTGGAAATTGATTTCTATTAATAATTGATTGTATTGTGAAGGAAAACATTGTGAATCCCTGATTGAAGTTAGAACGATATGTGTTAGGCACGATTGATACTTAGAATTTGGGGTCTCATAAAAGTTTGGATCGTATTATTTTTCTTTTTTTCTATCATTACGGAAACTTAAATGGACGATAAAATAAATATAAAACTAGCCTTAATCATCAACAATCTTAGCAATTATCATCTTTCAAGTATTTCAACAATGAATAAACCTTTCAATTAATATTTTAAAATTAATACTTTAGACTCTCGACGATAACAATACGAAATAATGCTACACGACACCATCTCAAATAAAATTGCAGCTCACTTCTAGGAAAAATGAACTTTCATGTTCCTGCCCAATAGATTCGTAATCGTGTTATGTTTCACGATCCTCACATGGTGCAAATTCCTTAGAAATGTATATAAAAGAAAGTAAAACAACTTTCCTTACCGGTAAGGTAAGGAGCTTCTGAGTTCTTGATGGGGGTTGTAGGGTATGATTCACTAGAACTTCGTAGGGATTTAACTGTGATCAAATTTGGTTTAAGCATTAGATATTAATAACGAAACGGAAAGCGCTTAAGCGTGTAAAGGTGGTGTAATTGTATTGAAGTTTTATTGTGTTCTTTGTTAAGGTTTGGCCATTAATGGGCTGTAAATAAATAAATCACGAGCATAGCCCACATACACAACCTCTTGTACATAACCTTACTTTCACACCATCACACAACACAGCCGAATTAGGTATTACTTAGATATAAATGTATTTAATCATTTTTATAAATTTTTTACTTTCGTAAATATTAAAACCTTTGTGTAAGGTCACCCGGGGCGAAAGCAACTATGGGGCTAAAGTGACTAATTGATTTTATTCACAATTTAATGATTTTTGTAAAACGTGCCATCTGTTGAAGAGTAGAGCAATTATTACTTTTTTTTATAAAGTCTAGATGGAGCTTTTAAGTCGCTAACTGTTGTACTGACAGAGCATTTTTTGACTACCGCCATTTTGGAGCAAAGTTTTGCGGCGCCGTTTGTTTAGTTTTGTGCCATAAAAAATATTTCACGTTATTTCCAGCCAAATTGAAGGTTCATCCTAACATAAAGATAAAACGTAAGTGCTTTTGGTATATTTGGTTAAAGGCTAAGTCTTTTAATTAACATTTTATTGACATAGTTACATTAACCTCAAATTTTTGTGCAGATGGGTAATTGCAACTATTTTTGCAGTTGCAATAGCCCCATCGTATTTGTATGAAAAAATCAAATCACTAGTGAAGTTCCGTGTCGATATTTCAACAAGTGAAGTTCACTATCTATTTGCATAAAATATTTACCTTGGTATCTGTGACGTATTTTTTTAAACTTATATATTGTTTTTGTTAATAATTTAATTGAATTTATTTACATAGAAAACTTAATAATACGTGTTATTGAAAGGCAGATTAGGCGTGCACAAAATACATTCAAACTATAAAACTATGAAAGCCTTTACATAAAGTTACGATTTTGTTAATCTGCAGAGACAGAACGATACTTACGCATCTGCCCAGTGAATCTCTCAATTCAGAAATTGGCAGTAAGAATTACTGGACTGATCAATATTATCCTAGGTTTAATGATTACTCACATAATGTGGCATTATTAAATGCCAATATTATTAAGTCAGCTAGACATTAAGCATTTAAATGTTGATGTTAATTCCCAAAAAATAACTTTAGCAAGACTGCGTTTTTGTACTTACTTTCATGTTATCTATTATACTTACTGTCCTTAGATGTTTATTTGATTATAAGAAATGTTAAAACCTTTTACTATGAAGATTTATTTTTTAATGAATCGCATTTTAATTATTTACCTTAAATCAGACTAATAATTTTTCGGTCCTTTCATCGAATTTTTTTTTCACGAAGATTTATCGATAAATTTAGTAGTACGTATCTGTCCAACACTAGCAAGTATGGGAGGCAGTCGCATTCGCCCCATAAAAAGTTTAAATTAATTTTTCTGGAAACTGAGCCTTATTCCCAGCACCTAGATACCAATTTCAGATACCTGTAGTGTGAAACTATATATACCCTTATTCCAAACGTATAGATTACGATTACAACAAGGTCATTTAACTGATAGTTGCATTAGCCTCAAGGTGGGGTAAATGTAACTTTTAGTGCTCTTATTCAACAAGAATGTAAATTATTCAATAACTTAAGCCTATTTTTCACGTACTTTATGTCGGAACTATTCAATGAAAGGCATGGAATAAAGTAAGTTCATTTAAACAACCATCATAATTAGGTAGCTAATGGTAGAGGACGACAAAGTACCAATTTATAAATTTTTAGTTGCTTTCGCCCCGGGTGACCTTATTATTTACTCCAACTTTGGCTATATGTTTAGTAAAATTGTTATTTGTTTGTTAAATAATGAAAATTCGGCGGTATGCGGTACGTAATTCAAGTATATTACGCATAATAATTGTAGCCTTATCGTACGTGGAATACAATAGTAAAAACATGTCTTGTTTCTAAGGACTAGGGGCATGTAATTTACAAGGATGCACTTGTGACACTCCAAGGCGCGACGAGTAACACGGCCTGTCGCCTGAGTGTTTTCTAAGGAAGTCGTGTTTCTTAGAATAAAATCTTTGCTGAAATTATTACGCACTATGATACAACGAGAATAAACAATGTATTAATATAACTTAGAAATAATGGCTTCAGCGTGCGACTCATATCCTTGAGGTCGTAGGTTCGATCCCCAGCTGTGCACTTACGGTCTAAGTGCGAATTTATCATTAGTACGAAAGGTGAAGGAAAACATCGTGAGGAAACCGGCTGATCAGTGATCACCTTCATACCTGATCATAAAACAGATACAGAAATCTGAGGCCCAGACCTAAAAAGGTTTTAGCGCCGCTGATTTATTTTATTATTTTTTGTTTATTATAATGTAACACAAATATACATTATTCACAATATTCTTAACATATATTATAACTAAATATATTTTCGATACGTTATTTCAAACAACAGGTACCATGGCTATTTTGCTTCCTTATTTTAAAAGAATATGTCGAAATAGTTATTTCCCAATTAGATTGGCTAGTTTATTGATCGATACGTAGAAAATCGTACTGTCAAACTAATCAGCTAGATAAGAGATTTATTGCATATTGTTTAAACCATCGGTATTAATCACACGATTACAATTACTGCGAATATGAAACTTTTTATTTGTAAGTTTTTAATTGATGTCTATTATTATTATTCATAATTATTATTTATTCAAGCGGACAACAAGTCCATATGGTTGTCATTGTTACAATATTGCCTTGAAATATTCTTAAGTAAAACGCTAATCTACTGCGGTGGGTGGCTATCAAACTATTTAATTACCTTCCTAGAAGTTATAGTTTACTGCTGTGTAATACATTTAAAACATTAAATCAAAATTAAAGGTACCTTTATAGTGTGGGAGAACATTTAGATAATATTATCATAATTAATATGATTTGCATGCCTATTTATATATGGCTGATTGTGCGGTATTTTTATTATTAATCAATCTGAATGTACTTTACTAAAGTACTTACATGCAGTCCATCGCAATGACCCATCCAGTTATTACCCGCCGGCACGTTATGTTTATTGGTAGCTGTTATTTATTTTTGTTCCTATCATATGCCGGCTTTTAGTCGAAGTATGCTTACTCAAATAATCTCGGCGTCTCTGTTTCTGAATCTATTATTTTGTTGGAATTTAAGATTTTTAATTTTTAATACCAAATTATTGTTAAATTTTGGCTTGTTGACCGGTTGTGAGTAAGAAAACGCTTGAATTTGAACCTAGGTTAATAAAAATTTTTAGGCAAGCGAAAAGATTAGGGAAAAATAGCTACAATGTAACACAAATAAATCTATTGTATGAGACACATACATTTTCTATAATCTCTTATAGAAAATGTGAAAATCACTTAAGGTCTTGGAGATATGAATTGTCTAAATAATATAATATACTACACAATAGAGTTTTGGCATGAGTTGAAGGCACGACCCCATCGTTGACAGTCACATGCAAACCACTAATTGTGTAAATAAATTCATGAAATACGGCATTTTTAGTTTTTATGATACTTCTTGTCAATGGAATCGACACAAGAAGAAAGAAACAGATGAGAGATTCAGGTGGAAGCCTGGAAACGAATTCTTATAAGAATCTAGATATGCGAGGAAGGATAAGAAAGTCGTTTTTTGTGGTAATTTTGTTGTTTATTTTAAACTAGCTAACCTGGAAAATGTTCTTTTCCTTTTTTCTCATATAAAATAATAAATAAATCAGTGGCGCTACAACCTCTTTTTCTTTTTTCTTTTTTAAATCTTATAGGCAAGTAGGTGATCAGCCTCCAGTGCCTGACACACGCCGTCGACTTTTTGGGTCTAAGACATGTTGGTTTCCTCACGATGTTTTCCATCACCGTTCGAGAAAATGTTAATATTTTCTCATATAAAGAAGAAAAAAGTAACACATCGACGATAACTTCAAACTCCAGTTTAACGTGTTCCTCCACGGTAATTTCAAAACAAACCATAGACGTGAGATTTATAACAAATGAAATGGTCTCGCCACACCCTAATGATTTGACCATTTTTTTATTGTTGAATTATAATAATAAAAGCCTTTAATTTCAGACTTTACATTTAAATACATTTACATAGATATCATCTCATTAATTCCTTGATATCTTTATGGTAAAAAAAGATAAATAAAAAAGAATAAAAAGGTGTGCCCTTTTTTGGCAAAGGCATCCTTCAAATCACGCCATTTCTGTCTGCACTGTGCCACTATCTGTCATGTTTCTTTCTTTCTCTTTTGAGTTTATTGTACCTTAGGAACCGATTTAATACTTTGTTGCTCCACTTTTCTGTTCCAAAGTTAAAGAAGCCATGGTGATTGCCAGCCTCCGAAAGGAGACGCTACAAGAAGATGATGTCAAAATTGTATTGCATTAAAAATGATTTGTTTGTTTTACCGGAGTCATACTTTGCGCTGTCTGGTTTGTGAATCTCACACTAAAACTAGCAAAAACTATAGCGAAAATCTCGATGTTTTTGTACCCAACGTCTGGATCGCTATGTATCTGTATTATTGATATATTTTTGTATTAAGCACGATGAGACACGCGATTTTTGGCTCTTCGACGTGTTTTTTTACAATGTTGCCTTTTAATGTAGGAGCAAGTATCCATTGTTCACATAGAAAAGTTAAATTACAACCGACACCAGACGGTTTGGGAGACGTACACCACTTTGTCTACTTAAAAAATTTAAGCCCTCGTATAAAGCGTTATTATTTTAGCTGCGTGTGGAGTCTGGACATAATTTTTTTATAATATTATTTATGTTTTGATTCGAATAATGGCATACTCAAAAAAGGACAATATTAGAACTTATTAATCGCTTTATTAAAAAAAAAACTTGTGACCATGATAACCTTATTAAAGTTAAATATGAAAATTATATCGAAACCTTTAACAAATACGGTACAAACTTTAATCCACATTTTATAAGGCACTCTATCTCTCACTATCATTATCTCTAGAACAAAAGGCAAACGGTCAGGATGTTCAGTGATACCAACGCCTAAGGACATTGTCATTGACATTAGGGAAGGAATTGGTTCAGGAAGTACCATCTACATTTTAGAACCAATTTTGTCCCGTTTTCTTCTTTACATAAAGCATCCCTTTTCATCACACAGGACAATTACGCAGTAAGAATGATGTAGTTTCTATGAATAAGGTTTCTTATTTTATAGGCCCACGCACTAGATAATTTAGACTCCAATACAATATGTTCCCCAATATCAGCGCTGTTACCCATCGGTAAACTTGCTCTCGGTGCTGTTAACACCAGTTTGGATGAAATGCTTGAGGCTATCGGAGTTATAAGTCAAAAGAAGGTAGGTCACCTAACATAAATATTAAAACTCTGCAAAAACATTTCTTAACCATATTCTATCCTGTTCAATCGTGACTTGTGTAGTTCTTGTATTTCCTTTTTTTTATTTTTTTTTATTTTAAAAGGCACACTAACGAAACACTTACAGTGAACACATGGCATAGAAAAACAAGATACACGCATGTGCATCAATAACAAGTGTGCACATTATTTAGAGGGAAACATTACAATGATAAAGAGAAAATAACTTTAACATTAAAAGTAAAAAAACAAACTAGACTAAAAAATACAAATGTGCAATTTAAAAATATAAAAAATAATAACAATAATTAATACATTTCTACTTTGTAATTGTCACTATTGGTCACGGATAAACATTTTCTTTTGTATTTCATGAATCCGTGATAACTCTAGCTTTTTAGTTTGTTTTATTAATATTTTTTTTGTATTATTTTAGATTAAGGTTCTAAATTTCTCTGTTTAAAAGATTTAGTTATGCACTTTACTCTACTTTACTATCATATTTCTTTTTTTAATAAATTAATAAAACTTATGAACAACGGGCTCTAATAAAAGTAGGTAAGTATTGAGTAGTCCATGATTACTGAGGAAGTTAAGCCCTTAACTTGAAAAGCGATCTTTAGTCAAAGTAAGTAATCAAAAAAAACCCGTGGTATAGTCCCCAGTAAACCCCAGTACAATGAAAAGGAAGTATATTATAAACACCCAGAATTGCACTAAACTAAGACATTGTCATATGTGAGATTCCTTCACAGATTAAATCACATTTTAAACACTTGATCGCGGAATTGCGTTATCTGCCTGGTGTGAAGTTGGATATAGCAAGCAGACTATACATCAGTACCCAGGCCAGATTAACATCTTCATTTGAATCAGACACGAAGGAAATATTCAGCTCTAGCGCAGAAAAAGTTGATTTCGAATCTCCAGTTATAACTGCGGACAAGATTAATGGATGGGTAATTGTTTCTATGTATATTATTATAGAGAGTTAGATAATATAAAAATAGCAATGGTGCTTCCATTTTTATGCCCTGAGATGTCAGTGTTGATACTAGGTATCAAAATATGAAGGCGTCCGAATCTCATCCCTCGATTATGTTCGATTCCCGGCTGTGCACCAGTGGCCTCTCTCGCGAGGAAACCGGCATGTCTCAAAATTCAAAAATCGACGACGTGTCAGACAGGAGGCTGATTGACTTGTCTATGAAATAAACTGATAAAAAAACGGATTCAATCTGTGGCGAAGACCCTAGAGGGTTGTAGCGCCACTAGATTATTATTATTATGTTAGGTAACTGTTTCCTTTAGTTCGGATAGGCGTGAGGAGGCATCAACCTGCCACCATCGTGATGCCAACGTTGTTGATGACGCGCTCCACACCTTAAAGGATTGCCTAGCATGGGAGGTGGAAAGGAAGCTTCTACTGGGCGTGCTACAGGGCGAGGACGCTACACTCGATAACATTGTTAGAGTAGCAGTTACAAGCTCGGACAGTGACGAGATGTGGGAAATCCTCCCTAGATTCTGCGAAGTCGTTATGTGCCACGCCAAGAAGAGGCGGAGAGGTTCTGGGAGGTCGAGTCCGCAGCCCATTCCGTTGCACCGTGCAACCCCTTGTGTAATCCTGGTCACGCAGTCAAATTGGCTGATGTGAATTGCCCTTGCTCTGCCAAGCTCCATTCCACATCATTCGCGGCCGTAGAGGACCGTGATATTAATGGCTAATCGCGCTACCGTGTCCTGCCCCGGGTGATTGCTGGTGGCGCTGTGGGGTTTTAGTGGGTATGCACAGCAGCGAGTCCCACATAACCCTTCACCATCAGGCTACTGTGCCGCGGGAGGGTACTCGTACACTGCTGCATACGGGTATAAGCCAAGTTGTGTTTTTTTTTAATACATGTGTCTTTATTAAGACATCATGGAAAATTAATATCTAGCATAACTTCAGACTAATAAGTAAATTAAGTCTAGCCTATTTTACTAAAAAGGACATTTAACATAAGAAAGTGTCCTAATAACACTACTTACAGTCTCTATTAAATGGAAGGCAATCTGTTCTTGTGTTATAAAGGCAAGTGACCAAAGATTTGTATTATTATTGTTTAACAATTTTAACTAGAAATTTACTGAATCAAAATTTTAAATATATTTTACGTCGCCAATACGACAGTTACTATATATCACTAGCTGACCGTGCAAACGTCGTTTTGCCATATATATCATTTATAATAAAAAAATAGGGGTTGATCGTAGAGGGGTGAAAGTTAAGGGTTTGTATGTATTTTTTAATGCTGTATCATAAAAAAATAAAAACAGAAAAAAATATCTAAAAATAAAAAAAAAATATTTAGGGGTGGACTACCCTTAACATTTAGGGGGATGAAAAATAAATGTTGTCCGATTCTCAGACATACCCAATATGCACACAAAATTTCATGAGAATCGGTCGAGCCGTTTTGGAGGAGTATGGCAACGAAAACTGCTGTGACACGAGAATTTTATATATTAGATTAATAAATATCGAATGAAAATATGATGTGTAAAACACAATTAGTCACTCTGACTTAAAGTAAAAATAATTTTAGGTGGAATCCCAAACAGCTAACATGATCCACGACATGATATCACCAGATGAAATTGATCCAGAGATGTCTTTAATTATGATAAATGCTATATATTTTAATGTAAGTAAAATCATGTCTCATGGAACTTGTGGAAGCGGCGTTTTATAAATAGTTGTTCAAGTAGGCTCTAATACATTTACAATGCAATTAGATTAAGCAACGCATTTACGTATACTGGTAATACTACAAATAACTATTTATTATAGTTGCTTTGGTTAATGTTCCTTGTTTTGAGTCAGCGCCATCTAGTGCGTAATATAAACATTGTATGAGATTTGGAAAGAAGACACGCGATTCTATTCGAGTAGAAAGATAAGATTCAAGTGAATTACAACCAGCGTACCAATTCTTAGAAGGCCGGCACGAACTCGCAAGTCTTCTAGCATTGAGTGTCACTGGGCGGTATCAATTACCATCTGGTAAGCGTTCTGCCCGTGTTCTATAAATAAAAACAGTATCGTCTAGAGCGAAACATCTGTAGCCATCGGTGTCCAGCGTGTCTCTCTCTTACTGAGGTGTCGGGAATGAGTCTTTCACTTTCACCTAATAGTTTCGGCTACGCAAATTTAACCTTATTTTTAAGAAGAAATTTAATATATTCGGAGCAATAGACTTTTTGGCGCGTGTGTGCTATGTGTACAACAACAAAAAAAGGATTTGTGGGTGTGTGCGTACACCGATTACATACATGTTTATTATAGTAATATTTGTTTATGTGGATGACTTATTACACAATAAAATTACTACATTTACGATTCAAAGGCTTCGTCTTCTTTTGTGTGTGTCTTTGAGAGTCTGCTATGCCCCATTGGAAAGTAACTGGACTTTATATATTTTTCATGTTCCATAGAAGAAGAAGAAGAAGAGAGAAGAAGAGAATGCAGATAGTTCTCCTGTATCTCGACTAGGCTACGTTCTTAAATATGTCCCATATTTTTAACCTTAATTATATTTTAGGGAAAGTGGGAAACGCCATTTAAAAAATTAGAAACGGCGACATTTCATACGCCCATAGATGTTCGACGCGTAAATATGATGTCTGTAAATTCACATTTCAATTATACAGAATGTGCGGCCCTCAATGCACAGGTATTAGAAATATTCTGTAATCTACGCATTACATATTACATGTATGGTCCTATACATTCTTTCCAGGAAAGTGTATTGATCATCCAATCTTAATTATTAATAATTGTATACGTACTCATAACTTTGACACATTATGATGGCGCCATTCAGGATGTGACGTCATCGTACTGATTGAAACCACAGAGTTTAGATGTTGATATCTTAATATATATATTTCTTCTGTGCGTGTGTATGTGACTGAACTCCTCTCAAACGACTGGACCGATTTTGATGAAATTTTTTGTGTGTGTTCAAGGGGATCTGGGAATGGTTTAGATTCACAAATCAGCCCGGCAGATGGCACTGCAGTCGGTACTTTCATACTTTGCTTAATATCCTAATCGCTTTAAATATCATGCAGGACAACGTCTGTGGGGTCCACTAGTATCTATATAAAATTCTGGCGATGTCAATCAAACTCCTCATATGCAGCTGGATTAATTTTTATTATTTTTGTATGTTCGGTAGGTCTGAAAATTCATCGTAAACTTAGTGTGTTCAAAACAAAATTTTTGATTTTTTATTAAGAAAAATATATATACCTAAGTTGGTAGCTATGAAAAAAATCACAAAGACTTTCTCACATTATTAGGGCCCTCCCTGGTAAAATTGTACCGTAAATAAAAAAATATTAACATTAAACAGAAAAAAATAAAAAATTCGTAATTTAATTTTTTTTTAATTATGTTTTTTTTTAGATTCTCAAACTCCCATACACCGGTGGAACAGCTGCTCTAATAATTATATTACCCAAGGCGCGAAACGGTTTGCCGCTTCTCCTTCATCAAATAAAGTTAGCACCAGAAATATTAGACTCCGCTTTAAACTCCATGTTGGTGCACACGGTGCAGGCTACGATACCGAAGTTCAGGTTAGAAAGTGAAATGGATTTGAGGCAAATGTATGAAAAGGTACGAATATTTATAACTAGTAGACTCGGCCAAGCGTTGCTGTGGCTAAGATTTTTGTTATATTACATAGTAGTAAACTATTCAAGAGAAACGGCTGGAGAACACCAATCCACCATGCTTTTTTGATGGTTATGCCATTAAATTGTAGCTTATGTAAAACGTTGGTATTTATTTTGATAAGGATTAATACCTAGGTACGAATAAAGAGTTTTTTCTAGCGGTGGTATTTTAATAACAAATTAATAATAGGACGCTTATTGTGACGTAACTATAAAAGATGAGACATGCTGTCGCGACATTTTTTATAGATAGTGATGTGTCCTGAAAAATTGTGATACATCATTAATAGTTTTCACAGCGCACGAGATTATAGGAAGTTTTTTGTTTATTTTTTTTACACCTTGGATTAGATTATTCAAGTTTTAGTAAGGGATGCTGCTGCTGCTTTTTTAAAAATGAGCTATGTCACTCGACAATAGTGTAGCTTGCCAACGGTGAAAGAATTTTTGAAATCGGTCCAGTAGTTTCGGAGCCTATTCATTTCAAACAAACAAACAAAAAACCAAATCTTTCCTCTTTATAATATTAGTATAAGTATAGTATAGAATACGAAAATGTCGTCTTTAAGAGAAGTGTCGGTCTAGTGAATGCAACATCATGAGGAAAATGGCTTTAAGCCCAAAAATCTTTTTTTTATTTTTATATAACTGGTGGCAAACGGGCAGGAGGCTCACCTGATGTTAAGTGATGGCCAGAAGGCTCGCAAGTGCGTTGCCAGCCTTTTAAAAGGGGATGGGCTTCGGGAATCTCAGTCACTGGACGAACCACGTGTACAATTAGGCGAACCTATGGCATCACGTAACGTCGGTTTTCTGAGAGACAGTGGTAGGGGAGCGTGGGGCTAGTTGTAACAATTTTAACAAATAATTGAATATCATGAAGAATATTGGCTAAATTACTACTAAATAAACTTTGATCGATACTCTAACTATTTATCTATGAAGTCGAATCGAAATATTATCAAATCTACAGGTAACTATCTCACAATTATTTTTTTTCTAAAAAAAGAGAAGTGTTACAACTTACCCCGTGGTTGGGGCTAGTTGTAACAACAAAAATGACACCTTCAATCGTTTAATTTTTTCACATCTTGGATCATTTTATCTCTTAGTTCTACCTTACATCTTACCATCGCAGATTTGTTAACTTTTCCTTCCCCTTTCACTTTTCTTTATCATCTTCTTTTTGCATTTTCTTCATCTTTTCTTCATATTCTACTCTCAAAGCTTCATTTTCAGGCGTATCAGTCAGAACAGCAGACTTCCTTTTGCGTCTGCAATTTATATTTGTTTTTCGTGGTGGCGCCTTTGGTAATGGTCTAACTTTTGATGGGAAAAATTGATTTTGACCAGAGCAACTTGGAGTTAGTTTGTTCGCAGTTTCAATGTGGCGTATAATTTCTGTTGTGCTGATATCCACTTCAGGAGCAGAATCTAATAGTTCTGGATGTTTAAGACTCAACGATAAAGAAATTCTCACTTTCATTTAGAACATTTTCTGATTGTTATGTAGGCTCTGGATGATCAGTAACATAAGAGAGCGCAAAGTCACTATCTTGGAAAATATCAACATTCAAAGGCCAAATACCAGAAGCTTTAAGTCCACTGATAATGACTCCTTCACTACACTTGGGATGTCATAAATTGTCATCGTTTTTCCTGGATTATTATACATCCATGCAGTCTGTGCTCTGTTCACGTAGTTTTTAAAAGGCCCGTAGACTCCTACATACATAGGTTGAAAATTGTGGGAGCAATGGGAGGAAAACTATAACATGATAACATTGTTTTCTTTGGCTTTTTCGACAACTGAGCTGACACTACTCACAACTGAGAGACAACATTCACATGTGAGCCATGATTATCGAGCAGTAACAGAACTGGCTCTTTCTTGGTAGGTTTCGCGTGTTTGATAAAGTGATCTACAAAAATCAAAAATTCTTTATCAGTCATCCTCCACCCTGAAGAATTGCCAGCTCCAATGCAATCTTCAGGTCCACCGCGAATGAACATTTGTGAGTATTTAAGCCGGGGAAAAAAAACATCGGCCGTCAGTAACTTACAGCAATCTGGGGGCAAATTGTAACATGTTACAACAAACCCCGAGGTTTTGTTACAACTAGCCCCTTGATAGAGTTCTTAATATTTATCACGATAACTATTAAATTAACTTAGTAATCTTGAAAACTGTTATACAACATCATAAATAGTTATATTTTAGCATAAAATAAAATACATAAAACTTCAAAGTTACGAAAATAGTGAAACTAACCAAAAATTTACGTTAGTAAAATTATAGGTTTCCTGTCAACAATTAAGCGTTTGCACACACCCACTCACTGAGCCGCCTGGTAGGACCCTGGCTGTGGTAAAGTGGCGTGGCACGTTATAAGTTGAAGATTAGGTAAAAAAAACCTTGAATAAAATTCAAATTCCTATTGAAAAAGGTCTGTTACTATTTACCCCTGTAACAACAAGCCCCGCGCTCCCCTACTGCACCGGTCGTGCCTGCCCATTTGGCTAAACAGACATCTTACGGATGATAGTCGAAAGAATGGAGTGCCCCTATTTACGACACTGCTCCGACATCTCCGCAGGGCTTTGTACCTGATAGTTTTTATTTAACTACTTTTTCCTTATTTTTACTAATTCTCTAACAGAGATCTTAAGAAACTATTGTTACTAACTCACTAATCAATCAATGGACTGTATTTGTCTGATTAATAAAAAATATTATTATTATTATTATATTATTAAAGCTTGAAGACAATGTATGCTTCATTGGTTGGTTGGGAAATATTCGGAATTCAATTTTTTTTTTAAATTCAACCAAATTCAATTTTATATTACAAATTTGAAAATAGAATTGTTTGAGCTCGATAGTATCGTTCTAAATTTAAATAAAATACAGTCAAATTCAATTTCAAGCAATAATGAATTTTAGTAAAAAGCAACGCACTTGAAAATTTAGATAAGCCATGTCTTGCTGTGAGAATGACTTGCTTATTTTGTTAATATCGATAAAACTACTTTGTAGATTTAAGAAAGGGCTAAGAAGGTCGTCAATCTTACTTAACATATTACCAATAGTAGTGGAATTACTTTTAACTCTATAGATGTACGATGCTCTTTTGTTATTCTTGCGTACTTCGATGCGCTGTCATTTTATCTATATATGTCCGTCAGTGTATATATAAAAATGTTATGTTGGTTTGTGCACGCTTCAAAAACTCAAAAAGTGCTGCACCGATCGAGCTGAAATTGTAGCATGATATATAATCCGCATCAAGGATTGTTTGTATCTATCTTTTTAATCTTTTTTTTTTTTTTTTTTTCCACAGGTACTTCAAAATTAAACTTATATGAAATCTTTTCTTTGTTTTGTTTCTCATTTCTCAACCATTAAATCACAATATGCCTCATCGAAGCGTGGCAGGGAACAGCTATTGTATAATATTTGGACTGATAATTATTTTTTAAAGCCTAACCTATTACGTATATTACAGGTGGGAATAAGAAAAATATTCAAACAATACGAATCCGATTTAACTGGTATTGTGAGGGACAAAATTGTGACCGTCTCTAAAGCGAAACAAAAGGCAGTTATTGATGTGAACGAACGAGGTACTGAGGCAGCGGCTTCGTCTTGTAAGTATAATTTTTACCAAAAGGAAACACGATTATGAAATCAGTAATTCATTTTTCCATAGAAAGCTTATCAATGTTGAAGTAACCGTGTTTTAATTTGTTTAAATTCTTATTCCTTCTGAGTAGTTGATCTCACGACATATTTAACGATTTCAATTCATAGAATAAGCATTATTTAGCTATAGAGGAAATTAAAAGCAGGATTGGCTAGACGTTCGCCGAGTTCGTAGGTTCGAACCTCGGTTGTAGACTTTCTGTGTATGTTAACTTTAGCAACAAAGGATAACGTAGAGATAACATGCACAGGCTGATCCTACTTGCCTATTGTCAAAAACAAATGATGAAACAGGAGATACAGTAGATCAAGGGTAGAGCCACTGGTTTTTTATAAAGGAATTTGATTGCCAAACATGGCTTATGTAACATGGAGTATATTTAATCAAAAAATTCAGTCTTGCATTTCACTCCAGTTCTTCCATAGAACGTAGGTCTTGAGGCATTAGTCAAACATATAATTAATTTTCTATATAGGCGTACGACTTATCTGCGTCACACAAGTAGACTTTTATAGTGGCTATAACTAAAATGGTGATAGAAATTGTGTTAATAAAAAATAATGACTCAATCTCATAAATTGATTTGGGTTATTCCCCTTTTAATAAAAATACTTCCATTGTAAAACTGATAAAGCAATAACAATAAAAATCACGTGTCAATTACAGCCAGTTTACAACACAATAATTGATACGCCTTCTAATGTCAAGATTATTAATTATGCCCTTTGTCTATCGAAAATGATGTTTGAATTCGAAAAACTACTGAGATTACCGCACACAAATTTTTCAGCATTGAATTGTAAACTATTGTTTTAGCCTAGACTAGTCCTATCTTCGAACCCTAACAGTATTCTTTCTTTGACCCAATTACAGCACTGTGGGATCGTGGGTAAAAATAAAAAAAGTGTGTGCGTGTAACCTTTACGTGCGATTGAAGTAAAACTTCTTTGGCGTTGACGGCATATATCACTGAAATGATTGAATATTAACTTAAATAGTAAATATCATATAATTGAAATTATATTTATTAGTCATGTGCTTTACAAAGATTATTCAAATACAAAGGTTAGATCAGCAGATATCAATATAACCTTGTTATGTATTGATTTGCTGTTTTAAAAGAGTACCGAGAGTTTTTTACGCCGGCTTTTTTCTCTCGGCCTACACCCTCTGTCTTCTTTGCCGATGAGTAGGGATGCCTTCAAATTTAATGACGTGGAATAAGTGATGCATGTATCTTATGTTCCATAATAAACATTTTATTTTTATTTTATTTTATTTATATTGAATATTATAGAATGTCGCAATCGTCAGAAAATTTATTATTAATTTACTTATTTTAAAAGTAATAAATCAATAAGTATATTTAGAGATTTTCATAATACTTTGCAATTTAAAATATTTACGAAAAATTTGGAAATAAAAATAATCCTAATTGATTATGATATTTGCCAACAGCTTGCGTATTAAAGAAGCGTGGAGTATATGACAATTGACATATACTTACGACTAATCCGAATTATTATTTTTAAATAGCGGAACTACACAGACTAACTAACTACACTAGTAAGGGTTACTTCCGTCAGAAAAAAAATCTGAGTTACTCCCTAGTCGCGCCTAAAGAAGTTTTACTTCAAAAATCGGTATCAGCACAGCGTGGCTAGAATGGCTTAGAAAATTATTATTGCAGTTGCGGAAGTGTAAACTTACAAATAAAAACTCTATACATGGCTGAAATATGGTTGTGACAAAATTGATCTAACGCTACTCTCCACACTAGGGAGCCCCTGTGGGTAACTAGATTACAATTCCGTGGTACTTGGTGTATGTTTAAACCATTTTTTTTAAGAAAAAGTAGTAAGTACGCTTAAGTATGCGTGAACGTATGAGTATGTGGATGGATGTGTGTGTATAAGCGTGCGCTGTGTCTGTGTTAGTTTTTGGAACCTCAGAGTCATGTCAAAATATATATTAAGGCCTATATGAATTTTGATATTTTGTTTTAGCAACAAGCATGCTTCAAATGTCGCTGTCGAAAACCGTCAAATTCAAGGCTGATCATCCATTCTTGTTCATACTGCTGTCAAACACTCAGCAGTTGTTCGCTGGGACCCTCGTACATCCACATACAGCTGGAAAAAGAGGCTAAATGATATGTTAAGCTGTGACTTGTATACAGTTTTGTTTCAAGTGATATTACATTTTGGTAAAGAAGGCTGTGTTTGTCTGTATTTGATTAGCTTAACGCTTGCGAGCGTTCTGGCAATGTGAGTATCACTTCACATCAGTCCTGCCCGTTTGCCCCTCGTCACATAAAAATAATAAAAAACTGGGGAATACGGAACTGAAATTGCTTCTAATACATTATAAGTAACTGAAATATAACGATTATTTCAAGTGAGATCATATAAGAACTTGCCATTCACACAAAATCAACGCGGGCTAAACTGTTATATAGGTATTTATATTAAAAATAATTAATTTTAGATTTTTGTGATTTGTATATGCTATGAAGTGATTTTTTTATTTTCTGACGATTTAACACGAGTATTTTAACAACATTATTTTACAGGCTATGAAATAAATATTATGTTTGATTGATTAAATGTTTTATTTAAAGTTGTACATAGTACTTGTACATCGAAGCCAATGACTTGTTTGAATACGGTTAATACGTGTTTGCGCTTAGGTGAAATTTTTGCCAAAACAAAGATCATACGTTTCTGCATTTATTGCACATTTTTTTAAATAAACCGAATTTCATTATAACATATAGGTTCGTATTCTAGAACGCTAATCAAACTTCTTGAAAGCTTGAAATGTTCAACAGTTCTCACGACAAGATTGAGTATACGAATTAGAATATGAGCCCTTAACAGTTATTAAGATAAAAAAATCAAAGACGCGAAGTAAAAAGCTCTTCATTTTGAGGTCCATCAATTGCTAATGAGTCTCGAAACTTCAAAACATCAATTCATCAGCATTTATCACATCCCCAACTTCGTCGATTAGGGATAACTTTTCACGCATGCGCACACAACTTTGTCACTTTGAAATTCAGTCACCCCATTATTTACGAATCACCCTCAGTACCATTCCGCACCCCATGACGCTAGCTCCTATTGCGATGTGACGAGAAATCCGAAACTTTTACGCGAATTTCCTTTGAGTTTTGGAAAAAATGTGATAGTGGATATGGAACAGGATAAATTCCGAAAGAGGAATGGTGTCTATGTAAAGTTTAAAAATATTACTTATAAATGGAAGTGAAGTTTCTGGTTTACCTAGTGTTGGCTGAATTGGTATTTTTCATTAATGCGGTGACTAGTAAGTTAATTGTCTTTATTATATAGACTTGTTTAAGCCTGTTTTAACTAAAGCACTGGTCTCTTTTCATCATAGAGCAAATGTAGATATACTTTAGGTAAGATAGTAAGGAATTATCAATTATTAAAAAAAAACTTCAATTCCCTAAATAATTTTTATGCAAAAGTGAAGCTCAAATAAACTTAAAGCATTAAAATATTTTAGATGTTGAAAAAGATGAAGGTAGCAAAGGGAAAAATGATATTAGAGAAGAAATCGAGAAACCTCTCGACTTTCTTACCAACCACCCAAAGGGTGAAATCAAAGATTACTTCTTACCAGCTGTATTTCCCAATCACGAGGAAATGGAAGAGGATGAGGAAGAAGACGAAGCAGAACAGACCTATTTAGATTATGAAGACAGTAATTATAAGGACCCAACAGAGACCACAATTAAAAACGATGAATCACACATTGATGATAAGATCCCACTACATCCAACTAATGATAATCTACCAGTATTCTTGCTTGAACCAGAAAATACGTATGTTGTTAAAAATAAACCAGCTATTCTAAAATGCAGCGCTGCAAATGCTTTAGATGTAAGTAAGGAATAATACATAGCACATTAAGACATTATGATAATGACTACTATGGGAAGGAACTTAGTTTGACATTACAGTTTTCTTTGGGCAAACAATAATTAATTTAATGGTTAATTATTTAACTCATAACTCAACATTTTGACGATGAAGACGAATATATGTCGTTATTATCGTAATGTTCTGACAGTCTCTGGCTGACCACATTTGTTTTCTATATAATCTCATAAATTAGATTTCATTATCTACAAAACAATTGTATTTTAGTGTACTCTTAATCGCATCCAAAGATAATGGATTTCTTTCTATTAATATCGTATTATTGTAGGTATATTTTAACTGTAATGGAGTTAAAACTCTATCAACGAACTTCGAATTTGTGGACCCTCAAACTGGAGTTAGGATTATTGAAGGGGAATATAAAGTGACAAGAGATAAAGTCGATGAATATTTTGGAAGTGAGAAATTCCAATGCTCTTGCTTTGCCTGGACTAGCAGAGGTCATGTGTGGAGTCAGCCTGCGACTATTGAGCTTGCTTGTAAGTTAAATAGATTTTATTAGAATAATGGACGAACATTTTTAGATGAAAAAATACGTTATAAAACGTTATTTTAACATAATTGTAACTGACAATGCTTGAAATCTCTCGAAAACTTTTTAATACGTCAGGCAAGGCAGAATACTAAATACCATCCGTATCACCTTGACGTCCATCGTTCCACAACTGAGCGTTTCTTAAGGCAATTTCTGCCGCGCAACACCACTAACTAGCTACCCACTGACATATTTCCGAACTAATTCGACTTAGGGTCGTTCAAGAAAAAAGCGTACCAATTCTTAAAAGGCCGGCAGCGCGCTTGCGAGCCTTCTGGCAGTTCGAGTGTCCATGGGCTGCGATATCACTTAGCATCAGATGAACCTCCTTCCCAATTTTGCCTCCTGTAACATAAGAAAAATTGGCTTGAAGTTTGTACATATTATGATGGATGAATTAAACACAATTTTAGTTAAAGTCAATTAAATTATGTATTGTTATATTATATCTTAGTAACTTAAAAGGTATAATCTAAGAACTCCGTTACATTATACAAGCACCGTGCCTTAACTTTAACAATCTAAACACCTTTCTCTTGAAATCATTTTACGGTGGTGTTCTGAAGCAAGGTGATTAGATAGTTTGATCAACTACGGCGTAGCTATTTTTTTACAGCACGGGGCTAAATAAATAAAAATACTATAACTGCTAAAGTTTTCCATTAAAAATATGCTTCGAGTGTAGAATAATATTGAGTTTATAATAGAATATAAATGAGATAAATCAAATAATTAAATATATCAACAACTTCCATCACAGGACAACTGAAAAACAATTATGTACAAACTAATTATTCATTCATTTTATCTTTGTAAATATAACAATACTTTTTGCGATATGAAGCACTTTGTGAAAAAGATTCTACTTCAACATATCTATATATATCCGTTTATATATACGCGTATCACAATAGCACCCCAATCCTAGTGAAATTGAAAAGTGACATTCCCATGTGAGCCTCCCTAAATGCTCTTTGAAGGAACTAGTAATAATTTTAGGCACGCGGGCTAAATTCAAGAGTGCCTTTTTAACACAAATTTGTTAAATTTAATGTTTTAATTATATCATATAAATAATTTAGCGGCAAATAGTCCAGTAACATCGGCCGAAAAAGATATTGTATAATAAATAATACTATCATTTTTATAACTGGAAACATAAATAAATATGCATTAAACTTAAATACTAAATTACACGAAATCACAAACACAAACACGATAGAGTTTTCTCGGGTCAAATATTAACGGAATAGCTAATCTTTTTAACAATAGTACTTGACAATTTAATTGTTGTTTAAGTATTTCATATCAATAGATTAAAAGCAATGTTGGTCTAGTGGCTTTAGCGTGCGACTCTCATTCCTGAGGTCGTAAGTTCGATCCCCGGCTGTATACCAATGGAGTTTCTTTCTATGTGCGCATTTAAAAATCGCTCTTACGGTGAAGGAAAACATCTTAAGGAAACCAGCTAGCCTTAGACCCAAAAAGTCGACGGCATATGTCAGGCACAGGAGGCTGGTCACCTACTTGAAAAATTATCATGAAACAGATACAGATCTAAGGCCCAGCCAAAAAGGTTGTAGCGCCACTGATTTTTTTAAAATTATTATATCTATAGATTGTTTATTAATATTGAACCAAGTTTAGCTCTAAATGTTTTCTATAAAATGTAACATTTATTGTATATTTATCAAGGAGACAGTGACTCAATTCTGAAAATCTGGTTATATATACATAAAAATTATTCTATTTTTGAAGTGAAACTTCTTTAGGCGCATGAGAGTAAAATTTTTACGGAACGTCACGAAGATGTCCAGCGTTTTTGTCGAGGGAGAAAAGGGAGAGAGCAATTGAGAGAGAGTGAGAAGGGTGAATTACCTTATAGAAATTCTAATTTTACAATTTAAATTTCTTAAAGAGAATTTATTAAATAAGTATTTTATATTTTATGCAAAATAATTTATTTTAAATTAAAATGCCACGTGTATAATAAAATATCGAAGAAATAAATTTAAAAAAATTAAATTAATATTTTGTAGGTATTAATATTCGACACTTTTAATATTTTAATGACAATTAAATTCATAAAATATCTTCCTTTTCCCCTTCCTCTAAGTCTCGGAAATCTAATGTTTTAGATTTCTATAAATATGAACAAGAGTTACAAATTAATTTGCCAAAGAAGTTTCACTTCTGACATGTGTACTTTGCAATTTGTAATTGTGTTTGTAAGTTGTAAAAAAATAAAACCACAAAATGAATCATATAACTCTTTAATTGTTTGACTTTACACCAAGTTGAAAATGTCAAAACGAATACATTAAGTTATACGACATGTCAATACAGCTCTATTCTAATATTATTACATATATTTGTAGATATAAAGAAGCATTTCATATTAGCACCCCAATCTCAGCTGGTGAAATTGAATAGTGGAGTGACATTCCGGTGTGAGCCACCCCAAGCGGCGCCATTTCCACAAACGTACTGGCTGAAAAATGGCGGACCCGTCGTAGCCGATGACAATGTACAAATAACTAAAGAAGGCAATTTGGTTATTAAACAGGCCACTTTATTGGTAAGATTTAATTTACGATAAATGTAAGTTTTATTGCTTTAGGTATTTATTTGTTAATTAATTTATTGAATCAATAACAGCTGTAAAACACTACACTCAACTGTCATCGTATATGTTAGTACTTTAAGATAGTATGTAAGTTAGGTTATATATTTTTTGCTGTATATAATGTTGGCTACATCTAATTCTGTCTGGAACCAAATATTCTACAACCAAATATGCAATTTTCAGGTCTCTGTCGTACATTGACTATTTTTGTTCTCCTAATAATATTTTACAATTATAAATTCAAATGCATTTTTTAATGACAAATGCTTGTATTATTCTAAAATATTTATCCCGCTTTAAGGTTCTATAAGCCTTTATAGTTGTATATTACAAAACTTAAAACTAAACCGGTTTTATTTTTTTCGGTTGTATGGAAAAAATAATTTTCAAATGAGTATTAAATCTCTGATGCGAATGTTTAATACTGGTCATTCTCACCCATATATGTACCATAAAAAATTGCTTTAAATTGTAATATTTTATAAGATTTATCTAGGTTTGGGAAAACAATATCCGAGCGTAGAATAAATTTGCAAAAATATTTTGCTTAAGATTGTAAGAGAGAATTTGTTGCTCAAACAAGGTGAATTCCAGGATATGGCGAACTACACCTGCGTCGCTGAGAACGTAGCGGGGAAAAGGATGTCTGAGCCCGCCTTATTAACGGTCTTTGGTGAGTTATCAAATTTCAAGACAAAATTACATTTCTAAATCCTTGTAATACAATATGGAGCAGTGTTGGCCTAGTGGCTTCAGCGTGCGACTCTCATCCCTGAGGTTGTAGGTTCCATCCCCGGCTGTGCACGAATGGACTTTTTTTCTATGTGCGCATTTAACATTCGCTCAAACGGTGAAGGAAAACATCGTGAGGAAACCGACATGTCTTAGACCCAAAAAAGTCGACGGCGTGTGTCAGCCACTGGAGGCTGATCACCTACTTGCCTATTAGATTTAAAAATGATCATGAAACAGATTCAGAAATCTGAGGCCCAGAATGAAAGAGGTTGTAGCGCCACTGATATATTAATTTAAACAAACAATATTAACTATGTTTATTTTATAGATTACACTTTTTCTCTGTTACAAACATATCCTAAACCTTAGTTTATTGCTAGTAGTGTATTTTTATTAACCAATATGTGAAACCACCTATTGAAGTATTTTCGAACCAATACGACATAAGATCCTTCAAGAAAAGAGTGTTCCAATTATTAAAAGACCGACAACGTACTCGTGAGTTCTCTGGCATTGAGAGTGTCCTTGTGCGGCCGTATTATCGTGCCCGTTTACCCCCTGTTCTATAAAAAAATAATCTATACTAAATACGAAATATTTGTATATTTGGCAGGAAAGATTTGTAGATTAAGGAACTTCAAAACTGAACTGATTTCATCATAAACCAACTACTCAATTACTTCCAGTATACAATATAGTATTGCATCACTTTTGTCGCAAAGCGTAATTTAAAATTATAATACAGATTTATTATAATTCAGAGAGAAAAGAGATATATTTATTTGGTTGAAACTAAGGAACTTTAAAAAAGCATTAGTTGGTACAACACTTATTTTCAGATCATAAAATATAATGAAAGTGCGGGCGTGTTTTGTCTGCCGACGGTTTGCGTTTGTTGTTTTATTATTATGACTCAGTGTTTCAAACTAAGTGAATCATCGTGCTCAATGATAAGAATAGTGTCAATGGCTGCAGTTTCTAACAATTTCTTTGTACACCAAAGCCTTGAAAAAAATAAATTGACTGAGTTACTTACCAGTTCTTATCGCCCGCTCTACAGTGGCGCTACAACCTGTTTAGGTGTGGGCCTCAGATTACTGCATCTGTTTCATGATAATTTATCAATCTCATAGGCAAGTAGGTAATCAGCCTCTTGCATCTGACACACGCCATCGACGTTTTCGGGTCTAACGCAAGCCGGTTTTCTCAGAATGTTTTCCTTCACCGTTCAATGTTAAATGCGTACATAGAAAGAAAGTCCATTGGTGCACAGCCGGGGATCGAACCTACGACCTAGGCCAACACTGCTCAAATTAAACAAAAAATATAATAAATCTTCGACATTTTTAAAATTGCCAACAATATTTTAGTGAATGGAGGCTGGACGACATGGTCTACATGGAGCGACTGCTTCTGTGCTGGACAGCCTCGTGAGGGTCGCGGCAGGAGACGAGTGAGGACCTGCACGTCCCCAAGACCTATGAATGGCGGTCAAGCATGCGTAGGACCTAGTATTCAGAAAACGCAGGATTGTTTTGACTGTGATTTGGGTAAAGAAGCTTTTTAGAATCCATTCAGTTAGTCAAGATATCTTAAATTCAGAAGTGTGACTCACAGTCTGCTGCATCTCTGAAATGTCATACTTTATGTTATTGACTTTTTTATTACACAGTATTAAGTCTTACTTGGCGCTGTCTCAGCTGAATCTTGCTCTTAGAGTAGTTCAGGTTGATTAATAATTAAAAAATTATTAATCATCACATCATAAATATAATAAAAAATCAATAACAAGAAGATTAAAACAAAGTATTGTCTTTGATTAACATAACCTTTACACGTTTAAAGAAAAAACTTTTTTACCGGATTAAAGTTATGTATTATTATAAATTTACATTTATTTAACATAATAATTAATATAATAATTGTAAATTTATAATAATACATAACTTTAATCCGGTAAAAAAGTTTTTTCTTTAGATTAAAACAAATGTAAAAAGTTTGTGTCCCTGCGGCAGTGTACCTTTAACGCTGGCAGCATTTCCTCGCTGTATTGCGATTTTAAATACATAATATATTTCTCAGATGTTTACGTAGACACATTGGATGAGCTGGCTGATGAATCGTCGGATATTATTATTGGTAAGAATTTTAATTAATATTCTTTCATTACGTTGAATTAGTCAATTTAGTATTGTTTGGTTGTGCTTTTAATAATATAAAATCACATATCACATTATTATGACTATGCAAATTAAGAATACTATTCGTTTACCACCCGTATCACCTCGACGTCTGTCGTTCCACAACTGAGCGTTACTTAAGATTGATTTTGCCGCACACCACCAGTAACCAGCTGCCCAATTAAATATTTCCAAACCAATTCGAGTTAGTCCTTAATTTCCAAAAAGGCGGCAATGCAATTACGAGCCTTCTTGCAATGTGAGTGTCCATGGGCGGTAACACTTAACATCAGATGAGCCTCCTGCCTGTTTGCCCTGTTACAAAGACGTGGTTTCATTCGTATTGTTGAAACCAGACCTTCTGGGTGCATACGAACCTAGAGGGTTATGCCAGATTCAACAGGTTATGCCAGGTGGAATCCGATTTTGACAGCTGAAATTTATATAAAAGTGTTAAGAAAATAAGAGGACCAAACTTAAAACATATGGTTAAATTTGCCTTTGAAAGTATTTGTTTTTCCAAGCATAAAATATATATATGCCCAGTGAAAAAGTTAGTATAGAAAACGATATTTTTATCTAGGAGCATATTTCATACAGAAACCTAAAGCACCAAGCATGTTTATTGTATAATAACATCAATGGAACATACGTAGAAATGTGTGCCTTATAAAGCGTGTCATTGGGATGTTACGGGACAATTTTGCCTTCTAGGTCGTTGGTCGAAATGGTCGGAATGGTCCCGTTGTGACTCGGATTGTCTACAAACGCGTCGAAGGCGCTGCGTTACAAGCACAGCCTGCCTCGGAAAGGATTATCAAGTCGCACAATGTCCACTTTGTATTCGAACATCGAAATCTGATCTGCTACATGACGGTAGATACATTTTTAAACCCACCTCCTTACAACAAAATTTAAAAATTTGGTTTTTAATTTACTAAACTGCGCACTAAAATACTCTTGTCTCTGTCTCACATGTTGTGTTGAGTCTGTGATGAAAAGAGAGACAATTATTTATGAAATAGAATTAACTAACGGTACTTATTTATTATTAATTAGTATTTAACTTAGACTCAGATAAAGATGAAAAAAATGTTAACCAAATTTTATGAAATAATTGAATGTTTTGATGAACCTAGTGCATAAATGTTGGCCGTAAAGTATATAAAGGTTCTTTTAGTTGAAGAACAAACGTCTATGTTATAAAATTTATATTAATTCAGTGTGACTAATTCAAACAAAAAACTATTTTCAGCAATTTCTGACATATTATTCGTTTACAGGTTCATCATATTGGCCCTTATTCATAATAGTATCAATAGCATTCCTTATATTCATTATAGTCGCTGTGTTAGTTATAAAATATATGAAAATAAAAATGACTGAAAACTCACCCTACGTGAAACCGCCGCCAGGTAATTATTTAGTATATTTGTAGATAATATAGATGAGACAATTTCTAGTTTTAATTCAGATTTTGACAGATGACACTTTACATCTGTCTATTGACATTTGACGTTCGGTTGTCATATAAATTTTCTGATGTTTACACTTTACGCAAAATCGAATCAAAAATATTTCTTGTCTTGCTTAGCAACGATATTGAGCAAATTAGACACAAAATTTAAGTCTAGTGAGACTTAAATTTCAGTATCAAATTTTTCATATAACATTCGTTTATATTTTTGTAGGGTCAAATTATTTTGGTAGTGTAATAAAGAGAACACTTACAAACCAGCCAGACTTGATCCACGAGGAATTTCAGACAGTAGCGTTAACAAGACAATCGCACAGACCACCAAATGCCAATGTCCGTCACGAACATTTGTATGAGGTGCCTCAATTGGCTAACAGGTTAGTTTATAATCATTGATATACAAAAAACCCAAGATGCACAATCAACGTCTAAAAAACGTCCTCAAAAAATGAGCGCAACATTCTATATTGTGCGCTCATTTCAAATAGTCTCGCGTCTAATAAGTGGAGTCGATGTTATTTATTTCTGTTTTTTTTATAAATAAATTTATGTACTTTTGAACTTTTTGTGTGTAGTTTTTGACAAATATATTTACGCTATATAAAGTGTAGGTCAGGAGGTAGCCAATTTAACATTTTTTTTTAATTTAAAGAAAAAACTTTTTAACCGGATTAAAGTTATGTATTATTATAAATTTACAATTATTTAACATCCAACACCTTTTGTCTTCAGTCACCGTGACCACGCACGCTGTAAAGCACCCGAAAAGTCGGATAAATTTAAAATTATGTTAAATAGTTGTAAATAAAAAAGTCATGTTCGACTCCATTCAATACCTTGTCCTACCGACCACGGTCGGTCGTAAAATTTTATTGCTTTAAGTACGTATACACTGCGTTGTAATAACAACTTTAAGCAATTCGCGTAAGGTTGATTTTTCAATAATATATGCTTGTAACATATACTGTTATAGACTTACTGTTATAGAAAGGGACAGAAATAGTGTTTCGGGACACTTTCGAGCGTTACTTTTATTCGAGACTGTGCATCTTGGGTTTTTTGTATATCAATGTTTATAATGGACAATTTTGGTTTGCATATTCATTCGTTATATTGCGTATAATTTTTATTTTATTTTATTGATTTTTAAAAGGCACACTAACGAAACACTTACACAGAATACTCGGCGTACAAAAACACAATACATTAATGTGCTTCAATGACAAGTGTGAACCACATTAAAAGAAAAACATTACAATGATAAAAGAGAAAAGAAAATGTACAATAAAAATAAAAGACAATACAAATATGCAATTTAATACAATTCTTCTTTGCAATTATAATTGTTATTATTATTATTTATTTATTTTAATTAATCTTCAGAGATACGGTGCGGTACCGTGAGTATTTAATGTAAATATAGTTTTAAACTTTTATTAACTTTTCAGCGTTTCACAACTTGAAAGTAAAATGTAAATAAAAGATTTAATTTTATTAATAAGAGGGAAGTTTCACTAGGATTTCTAGGATTGTTTTTTTTAGGATCCTAGATTTTTTCTTCTAGTATTTTATGTATAATACAGATCTACTATAAATCTTACATCAATTTATCTCTGAAGTACACCCCAGCTTATTTGCTGGTTACTCCACCGAACTTCATAGAATTATTAGTCATATTTTTTTTTGTTCGTTCGTTTTTTTGTATCGTTTCTACGCAATAAGCTAATACGGGATTTTTCTGCAATTAGCAACTTTACAATATGTTGGATTGTTATTGACATTTTTGTTTTTTATGTTTGTAGTTAGTAATGTAACGTATTTATTTCAGCTATATGTCACCAATAGACCATGAGGTAAGCAAAGAGCGGAACCCGAACGAAAAGATTTTCGCTTGCAAAGACCCCGTGGAGTCTGAGAGGTCTGACTCCAGCTGCTTTTTGAGTTGTGAGTGATATTTATTTTAAAAAAATCATATAATTTTTTCCATAGTTCAACACAACTTTAAATATTCTTTTATGGTCTAAATATCTTCTTTACTTCACAACTGAGGTTATAATAGAAACAATAATTATGTATAAACCATTTGAACTAGTGAATAAGTGTTAGTGCACGTTAGTCTTAAGTGCTACTGTGGTAAGTGAAAAAATAGAACACAAGAACAGAGTAACTTAATAGAGACTGTAAGTAGTGTTATTGGACACTTTCATTAAATATCCTTATTAGTCAGTTAGACTAGATCATAATTTTCCACGATGTCTTAGTCAAGACACATTTATTTAAAAAAATCATCTAGTTATAAAGTATTTCCGCAAAAATGCAAAACAAGTGCAAACTGTGCTAGATAACTTACGCTGGTGAAGAGGTAATCGCCGAAACTGAGCATATTGAGGCTATTTATGCAATAATGAAAATCCTCTTCCAGCTGGTTCATCATATGGCAATGAAAGTGTAGAAATGTCGCCATCATTAAAAAACCACGCCTCCGTCGATTCTAAAGTCAATCAATTTTTGGAAACTACCACGTCGAAGATTGTTTTGGGTGATGGCGATTGGTTGAATTTGAATAAGTGTGGAGTTAGTTTGTTCATCCCCGATGGGGTTGTGGAGAAAGGAGAGGAACTCTTCTCCCTTGATGTTACTGATGAAGAATGGAATAGGCCGATATTACAAGAAGGTAGGTTGTAAAAACTCTACTCTTTAGATATTAATAATATCTTGCATTCCCCCAACGGCCAAAAAGGTTTTTCGTTGTTTCTATGGAGTCCAACTCTACTAAGTGAGACGTATTATCGTAGATTTTTTTATGTAATAGGAGGCCCATTGACACTAACATTGCCAGAAGGCAACGCAAGGGCGTTGCCGGCATTTTAAGCATTAGTAGCTCTTATTAGTTTTATCTTTGTTCCTTTAACCTTACTTTTGTATGGATCTTTGAATTCGGAATTAATTAATTAAAATAAAGTTATGGAATTATGTCACTTAATATTAGCTAGGAATGATACTAATCTAATAATAGTTAGCATAAATATATAGATTTAGTGTTAAAGATTTAAGTTGGGACCTAGTAGATAGTACCAGTGATCCCAGAGATGGTGCTTTCCTCGCTCAACGAATAGGTATCGCAATACAACGAGGGAATACAAGCATTAAAGGTCTGCCACAGGGACCTGCAAACTTTTAAAATTTGCATTAATTTTCTATTTATTCATTTTTAATTATTATTATTACTATGTAGGTTAAGAATATTGTAAATACTATATAATGAATTTAGTATAAATTGACAGAAAGAGGAAAACTGTATAAAATAATTTACTAAAATGATACACTTTTCTGTAAAAATATTTCAATACATGCTACCAAAATTTGTTTCTATTTAGGTATAACATCCAACATTAACCTTTAATTCACCTCGTGATTGCTCACTAATAACTTGACCCAGATGATATTTCAATACCCTTAAAATATCACTCCAACCTACTTAATAGTAATTAAAAACAGATTAGCTTGTCAGTATTTTATTATATTTCTTTTAAATATTAAAATTATATTCATAAAATCCTATTTAAAGTAAGGATCTTTTTCATCTTAATTAATGCCAGAAACGTTTAGTTTATTTTTTTCTTATTCCATCTTAATTTCTTATTTTGCACTCTCAGGTTTTCCAACATCGAACTAAAATCGCTTGCCCTGAATTAGTTTTATTTATTAAGCATTCCTTACAGGGGAAACTCAACTGAGCCCAGTAATCAGATGCGGCCCCAAAAACTTCCACTTCTCTAAAGGGGTCGTCCTCACTTTCCCGCACTGTGCCGCCCTAAAAAGCTCAAGCTGGATGCTCTCAATACTGCAAAAGCCCGAGGAAATCAATTCAAGAGAATGGAGAAAAGTTCTAACACTCGGTCAAGAAACTCCGGGAACACCAATATTCGCTCAAGTCGATCCAACTAAAGTTTATTTAGTGTGTGAATTTCTCAGTGACTTCGTTCTTATCGGCCGAAGTTTCAATGGCCTAGATGCGAAACTTTTGAAGCTAGGCATATTTGTTAACAAAACCAGCGACGACCATTATTGCTTAAACGTCCGAGTGTGCAATGACACACCGTACGCGTTCTACGAGTGTTTTGAAAACGAAAGGCGCGCGGGCGGGTACTTGTTGTGCGAGCCGAAAACCTTGTACTTCCAAGAGAATTGCTCCGATCTCTGCTTCAACGTTCGAGACGTAGGAACGGGGTGGAAAATACAACCGGAAGCCAAGTACCAGGAGCTTTCGTACTTACACGTTTGGAACATGAGCGTTAGGTCTTTGTACTGTGTTTTCGCGTTGACCCAAATCGACGCGATCAATTGCCTGGAACTGAACATAACGGTGTATCAGAAACAGAAACAATCGAATTCCGTCAATTTCAATTTGAAAACGAATGATTTTAATTCGAATCTCAATTGTAATAAACGATTTAGCTACTCGGGCACGGAGATGGGATATACAGTTAATATTCTGGAGAATCCATTCAATTATTCGTCGTTATCGAAAAAGGAGGACAAGTATGATTTTATTTACAGGAACGGAAACAGAAATTACACGTTGGACAATAATTATTATAGGATTAACGTGTTGACGAAGTCCGATAGGGTGATATTGTGTAAATTGTTGGATAGCCAGTCGTCGAAAGGGAACGATTGGAGATTGCTGGCTGAGAAATTGAAATTGACGTCGTATTATTACTATTTCTCGAACACGTGCTCTCCCACGGAGAATATATTGAATCTGTGGATATGTAGGAACAATGATGCGAATATGTTGGTTAATTTGTCGAGGATTTTTAGAGAGATGTCGAGGGTGGATTGTGCGACTGTTGTTGAACGACGATGCTTTCCTAATTAGACTGATTTTCAATTTTATAATTGATGGAAAAATCAATACATTACAATTCATAAAAAATATAATCTTCGTTTTCATTACGGCGTAAACACAATTTATCTGAATGAGATTAAAGACACTTTAAGAATGTAATTAGAATTGTTTAGTTATGAATAAGGAAGGAAGTTATTTAAAAATATGTTTCTAAACTTTAAAACCGTTAAATCGTTCAGGCTTTTTACAGTTAGTAAAAATACCAACATAAAAACAGTGAAATTTTATTTGCATCTGTTTTACATTTCGTACCTCTCATTATATGATTTTATTTTATGTAACAAATGCACACCATAGTTTAAACTTAGATTGATTTCACGAGTGATAATTTTTTACGCACAATCGTTTCAAATGTAGTGAATATTTTGAGTAAAAAATAAGACTTTTGTCATTCGTGGAATTGATGAACTAGGGCGAGTGATACTTTGGGCGGATTGTAGGTTATAACTTTCGGCGATTCCGGTTCAATATAAAGTTTTAACACATAATAAACATCACTACGAATTAGTAGTTCAATGAGACTCTGGTTAAATGACGTCATCGTGTGTTCTTTATGTCAATTGTCAACTATTCTCGAAAATTGAAATCGCATTTGATATGCTGCGGTTAGATCGATGTGTCACCACTTTGACCCACAATTTTACAGGTATTATGTATGATTATTATGTGATACGCCAGCTGCGGCTATTTCTTATTCATCAATTCCATGGTCAAAGTAATAATAAAACGTTGTAGATAATGATTGAACCACACATGTAATGTTGAAAATTAATGTCAATTGTCATTATGAATCAAAGCAATTGTTGAAAAGGTATTTAAAATTGATGAACAATGAAGACGTGGCTTCGGCCTTTAAAACTACCAAAATTCTCCAATTATTACCAAGAACAAGACCTGGCTGTGTGGACTAAAGTCCTTTGCCATTCCCATTAGGGATAAATTAATATGATCATCATCAAAGCAATTGTTCTACCTTTGACTTATCGTCAACGTCAACGTCAAAATGGCAATTTCAGAAACTGATTTATCGGATTAAAAATTTACGCTAAATAATAATTTCTATTAACAACATAGAACGCGTTTATAAGTAAAGAATTATTACAGATTCGGTATTAATCTTAAATGCGATTAATTAGTTTACAAATATCACGTAATGTTTTGTAAAATATGTAGGCCAAACAAAAGAGTATGTTTTAAACATAATAGCTATGTAAAGAGAACCAATAGAATGGTATAGATAAGAATAGTAGTGGTTTAAATTTTTGAAATAAATTTTTAAAATATACATGTTTTTTATTTAAACAGTTATATACGTATATATATATATATACATATATATACGTATATATATATCAAAATGGATTGTGGGGAAGTTGCATCAGGTTATCTCTTAAGTTCTTATGTGTGTATATACTTTCAATAACATATTTTCATAATTATCCTCATTTTAACATGTTAGGTTTGAGAATTTAAGTTACTGAGAAAGGAAAAGAAACAATTTGATATAGTAACAGAAACAACAATTTATCATAATCGATACAAAAATTTATCAAAATCGATTCAAAATAATCCATTGCTTTAGAAACTTAGGGTAAGATTGTGGAAAAAATCTTTCCTTCGATTTTGTTCCCTTTGGAGTAGAGACTATTGGGCCGTGGGGTTCAAGTGCACAGGCGCTAATTAAACTGAAGTTGGCGCCTGGTAGATAGTATCGGTGAGCCCCTGGATTTTTCTCGCTCAACGAATGAGTACAGCGAGTAAATGCTGCCAGAATTAAAGGAGCCACGGGGACCAAACTTTAAAATTAAATTTAGTTTTATATTTATTATAGTTAAGAAAATTATAAATACTCTAAATATATTTCAATTGATCTGTCTAAATTTTATATATATGAAAGTATATGATATACAAGCGAGACATACATTCTCTCAGCAGACATGACCAGCATACCAAGTGCAGAATCTCTTATGGCGTGGCGATTTGCAGTGCAAATTCCAGGAATTGAACCCATAACATTATGGGAAACATACGTCGTACATATATATATATATAGTATACTAGCTGACCCGGCAAAAGTTATTTTGTCATGTATATTAATTCTAGGAAACATTATTTTAGTTCAATAAAAATAACTTTGTACCTATCAACTATAATAAAAAAAAGGGGTGAAAATTAAGAGTTGTATGTATTTTTGTATGCTATATAATAAAAAAATAAAACAAAATATTTTGGGGTGGACACCCCATATAACTTAGGGGTTTGAAATATAAATAGTAGCCGATTTTCAGACTTTCTGAATATGCATAAAAAATTCATAAGAATCGGTTGAGCCGTTTCGGAGGAGTATGGGAACGAACATTGTGACACGAGAATTTTATATATATAGATTACAAGATAGTTCCAAATACACATTGACAGTAGTAGTAATAGTAAATTTTTTTGAGTAAATATACTAACACTTGTCGTTTATGGAATTAACGAATGACGGCGAGTGATATTTTTGAGCGGAATAACGAACTTTTATTGGAATTTCGATTGCAATATAAATTTTTCGTAACTATTAATCAACATCACTACGAATTGATTAATTCAATGGGATTCATGCTTTCCTAATGACGTCATATGTTCTTTAGGTCAATTGTCAACTATTCTCGATAATTTCATTTAGTTACATTGCTGTATCGCCACTTTGACCCACAATTTTACAGAGTACTTATTTTGTATGACTGTTACGCGGTACGCCAGCTCTGCCTAATTGTTAATGGATTCTACTTTGCTTTGAGAAGTAGGTTGGCCTAGTGGCTTCAGCGTGCGACTCACATACCTGAGGTCGTAAGTTTGATCCCCGGCTGTGCAGCAATGGACTTTCTTTCTATGTGCGCATTTAACATTTGCTCGAACGGTTAAGGAAAACATCGTGAGGAAACCGACATGTCGTAGACCCAAAAAATCGTCGGCGTGTGTCAGGCACTGGAGGCTGATCACCTACTTGCCTATTAAATTTAAAAATGATCATGAAACAGATTCAGAAATCTGAGGCCAAGACCTAAAGAGGTTGTAGCGCCTGTATTTTATTGAGAAGCTGGTTAGTTTGCAGTCTCACTAATAAGAAAACTTACGACTCATTGTACATGATATCAGCAGCATTTATATTAAAGCAAAAATGTAATGCTAAATAATTTGTATGACACGGATCCCGTGTTTTCTGACCTGGATACAGAGTATTAAAGTATTTACGTGAGGGCTGGAGGCACCCGCGATTGCATTGTTAAATAATTGATATCAACTTCTACATTGCTCTGTATTGGTTTGGCGTGTGACACGAGTTAGAGCGTTTTAGTACGGTTGATTTAAATTAAAATATCTGTTTTGCGGAAACATATTTATACCGTGTGTTTTATTGAAAAAAAATAGGCAACGCTCTTGCGAGCCCTCTGACATAGAGTGTGTCCATGGGCGGCGTAAAAAAAATTAAAGGACTCTTCAAAAATAACAGTCCAAACCCATTGTTCTTGGCCTCTGATTTCTGTATGTGTTTAACGATATTATTTTCTCAATATGCAAATTATTCGTTATCAGCCTTCTATAACACACATTTTTGGATCTAACGCATTCCATTTGTATGAGTAAGATGATATGTTAATAAAATAAAACATAACTTTAAGGTTATAAGTCACAAGAAAAATATAAAAATGATAAAACAACTTCGCATTTCTATCATTGCTTATTGTGTCCAGAACACTGAGGCATATTTAGACAAATTGTACTTGGTTACTATAAAAAAGCTTATTACGTTTGTAGGTCTATGCCTCGGATTTCTGTGTCTGTTTTATGATAATTTGTCAATCTAATAGACAAGTTGATCAGCCTCCTGCCGACTTTTTGGGCCTAAGACAAGCCGGTTACCTCGCGATTTTTTTCACCGTTCAAGCGTATGTTAGCTGAAAGTCCATTGGTGCACAGCCGGGGACCGAACCTAAGACGTCAAGGAAGAGAGTCGCAGGAAGACACTAGGCCAACACTGCTACTTATATACATATATATGTAATATTAACTATATAAATATACATATATATATTAATATTTCTAGTATTTTTTTGTATCCCGGCTGTATCCTATAACTTGGGCATGAGTAAGGGTTTCACGAGCTGCCTTTCATTTCTATTAAAGGAAGCCCTTAATAAAGATGAGGGTGTATGGTATGCGTGAGGTACTGACTTTTAACACAGTACTATTATCATCCACTGATACCTTTTGTTGGCCTATGTATTTATTTATTTATTCAAATTTACCTCATCATACAGAACATATCTACGGTATGTTCTTCTTCTTTAGTGCCTCTCCATTACTGCCTTGCGATTCTGTAACTCACTTTTCGAAGGAGGATAAGGAGGGAGCTTGTAGTTGTGAGAGTTCGAAAAGTGAGTTACAGAATCGCAAGGTTGGAGGTTGGCCGTCAGTATACGGTATGTTGCACTCTTTTATCTAAAATGAATGACAATTTAGGTAAATATTAATGTATATATATACCTATGTACATATAAGAACATTTGTGGCACATTTTAGGATGTACGGTGTGTACCGTTTTTACCCAATGTATCCGACCTTAGGGCCGGTTTTTTGATCCGTAGTTAACTCAACTATTGGTAAAAAATCGTTACTATTAGTTAAATATCAGCAAAATGCGTTTTTTGATCCGTGGTAAGAGCATCCAATGGTAAAATATCTAACCATTAGTCAAAAAAGTTAACTACTCAGTATCGGAGGGTTAAAAAGATGGCCGCTGGTAATTTATATACTAACAGCTGTTTGTCACAGAAATCAAACTATGATAAATACGTTTATTACTATCTAATGATGAATTTAAACATATTGAGATACTTTAATTAATGAGACGATGAAGAAGACGATAATATTATATGAGAATGTGTTAATGAGTGACCAAAAATATTTAGGCAATGTCATCCGCCATTAGAAACCTGGGATGATGTAGATTTTTGTCACTGTTACCCCCTATCGAAGGGAACAGTGCTCTGGATTGTTACTGAAATTGGGAATGATCTTAAACTGCCAATGAACAAGAGTATATATAGACAGCAGCTCATACCAACCTATTTTGCTTCATTACTAACTACAGTACCGCAGCAGTATATAATTAAGTATATTACTAATTCATTATGTGTTTTATTGCCTATAATATTAACTTATAATTATTATAATTAAATAAAATACAAGAACAAGAGTATATATAGACAGCAGCTCATACAAACCTATTTTGCTTCATTACTAGCTACAGAACCGCAGCAGTATATAATTAAGTATATCACTAATTCATTATGTGTTTTATTGCCTATAATATTAACTTATAATTATTATAAGTTAATATTATAGGCAATAGAATACATAATGAATTAGAGTTAATATTATTTATATATTACTAATAATATTAACTTATAATTATTATAAGTACATACAAGTATGTACTTATACTAAAAACTACAGCTACACATTAGTTAGGGACCTATGATATTCTTTAGGGCTTTTATTACATTTGTGAGTTAGCATCTACCTACTTTATTACAAGAATTTATAAATAAAACATTTGACTTGATTAATAAACTGTTTAATTATAACTTAAATACAAACCATTTTTATCAAAAAAACATTACAAAATTTACATGAAACCCTAAAGTAGCAATTAAATATTTTCTAATTGTTTCTTCTTGCATTTCTCCTCAATTTGATGCAACTCTTTTTGCTGCTACATATATTTATTGTGCCTTTCTTCCATCTGCTGCATCACTTTTTGGTGCACCTCCTCTATATGCAGTATGAATTTTTGGTGGGCCTCTCATTGGTGCAGCAAATGTTTTTGATGCTCTTCCTTAGCATAATTGAACAAATCATCCTCTCTTATTTGTCTTTGTTTCAAAAACTCAATTCTTTTTATCCGTGTGGATCATAATCCGCTTCCTTGTTTCCAAAGGGTTAAAAGATTTTTTCCTTTTGTTGTAGGACACAGCTATACAAGAATAAATATAAAAATGTGCCTACACCTTCATTAAATGTATATTAAATTTAACACTTCGGTGTCTAGACCCATCTGAGTTGAAAACGTCACAGAGATTTCCAAGCTGCATCGTTTTGTAGATTGCTGCAGTGATCAGTTGTTTGCAGGTTACGACTGTGTAATCCTTGAGAAGCATCACCAGTTTGGCAGTTTCTTTTTTGGCGAAGTTAGCAGTATGGTCCCTTTAACAAAACATAAATGTATTACTTTCTATTACGAAACACAAGATAAACCGGAATAAATAACACGAAAATATGTTTGTACTTACTTATTTGACCGTTGGCTGTTTGCGAACATCGTTATTTATATATTTAAGTATCGTAAAAAGTGTAAACCGTATTAAATCACAGAAAAACAACTTTATTTATATCGTGTTATTTAGATTAATTTGTCACTTCAAACTCTTCAAAGCGCAAATAACGAATGAAGATGGCAAAAATGGATTTCATTCACTCAATATGTCTAGTGTTGTCATACAAAATAAATGTTCCCCACAAAAAAGAACCACATTTTTTGGGATGTCATTGCTCATTGCACTGGCAACAAATTGACAAATTGTTAAGTTTAACTATAGTTAAAAAGGCATTGAAAAACGCATTTACGATTTTACCAATGGTTATTCATTTAACTATAGTTAATGTAACAAATGGTAAAACCATTTTTTACTACGGATCAAAAAACTGGCCCTTAGTAACCCTTGATTCTGTGGACTTCGAGCTTGGAGTAAGCCGAGAATTGGCGCTTGTTCTTCATAAAATTGTTACTGGCACGGACAGTAATTCGGAAGTACTACAGTGCCTTAGCTTCAATGTGCCTGATGGGTACGTCAGAAGGCGACATCGTCCGCCGTTACTTCATGTGCCCACAGCTAGGACTAACCTTCTGAAAAGGGCACATATGATTCGCTGTATTAATTTAGTCAACGTATTACATAGGTTATCGGATGTTTTTCATTGTCAGTTGAGTGAACTGACAAAAGTTCTATTATTTGCCCTAAAGTTAGTTATTTTTTTTGTTTTATAAATTTGTTTTTCCAAATTAATTTCTTATGTTTGTTTTTTAATACTTTTTAAATTAAATAAAAATAAATCAGTGGCGTCATAACCTTTTTAGGTCTGGGCCTCAGATTTCTGTATATGTTTTATGACCATTTGTAAATATAATAGACAAGGTGATCTGACACACGCCGTCGACTTTTTGTGTCTAAGGCAAGCCGGTTTCCTCACGATGTTTTTCTTTACCATTCGAGGGAATGTTAAATGCGCACATAGAAAGAATGTCCATTGGTGCACAGCCGGGGTTCGAACCTACTACCTCCTGGATGAGACTCGCACGCTGAAACTACTAAGCCAAACTATATTGCTAAAATCCAACATTGGACCTCCGGACTATGCCTTTAACCACTAACTAGGACGGTTAATTTACTAAACTGGATTAAATTAAGGTTAAATTGAATGAATGAATGATAAAGTATAATACGTTAAGCAAATTTGATATAACTAGAAACATTTCTCGAACAATAAAGACGATTTATCGATGTTTTGAGATATAGTCCTGTCATATCCTTGTTCACACCTCATTGAGCTTACGAGTGTTTATCAGAACCCTCAAGTGTGCTAAGAGCATAATTTGTTACCTTTTGTGATTCGCGTGGAAACATTTCTAACTCTGTCAAACAAATTGTATTTATTTATCATATAAGACAGGGATTTTGGTTTCATACATACACTCATATTAATATTCACATTTACTGGAACAACTGGAAAATGGAAACCGGCTCACATTAGACCCAATAAGGGCCGGTTTTTTGATCCGTAGTTAACTCAACTATTGGTAAAAAATCGTTACTATTAGTTAAATATCAGCAAAATGCGTTTTTTGATCCGTGGTAAGAGCATCCAATGGTAAAATATCTAACCATTAGTCAAAAAAGTTAACTACTCAGTATCGGAGGGTTAAAAAGATGGCCGCTGGTAATTTATATACTAACAGCTGTTTGTCACAGAAATCAAACTATGATAAATACGTTTATTACTATCTAATGATGAATTTAAACATATTGAGATACTTTAATTAATGAGACGATGAAGAAGACGATAATATTATATGAGAATGTGTTAATGAGTGACCAAAAATATTTAGGCAATGTCATCCGCCATTAGAAACCTGGGATGATGTAGATTTTTGTCACTGTTACCCCCTATCGAAGGGAACAGTGCTCTGGATTGTTACTGAAATTGGGAATGATCTTAAACTGCCAATGAACAAGAGTATATATAGACAGCAGCTCATACCAACCTATTTTGCTTCATTACTAACTACAGAACCGCAGCAGTATATAATTAAGTATATTACTAATTCATTATGTGTTTTATTGCCTATAATATTAACTTATAATTATTATAATTAAATAAAATACAAGAACAAGAGTATATATAGACAGCAGCTCATACAAACCTATTTTGCTTCATTACTAGCTACAGAACCGCAGCAGTATATAATTAAGTATATTACTAATTCATTATGTGTATAATAATTATAAGTTAATATTATAGGCAATAGAATATATAATGAATTAGAGTTAATATTATTTATATATTACTAATAATATTAACTTATAATTATTATAAGTACATACAAGTATGTACTTATACTAAAAACTACAGCTACACATTAGTTAGGGACCTATGATATTCTTTAGGGCTTTTATTACATTTGTGAGTTAGCATCTATCTACTTTATTACAAGAATTTATAAATAAAACATTTGACTTGATTAATAAACTGTTTAATTATAACTTAAATACAAACCATTTTTATTAAAAAAACATTACAAAATTTACATGAAACCCTAAAGTAGCAATTAAATATTTTCTAATTGTTTCTTCTTGCATTTCACCTCAATTTGATGCAACTCTTTTTGCTGCTACATATATTTATTGTGCCTTTCTTCCATCTGCTGCATCACTTTTTGGTGCACCTCCTCTTTATGCAGTATGAATTTTTGGTGGGCCTCTCATTGGTGCAGCAAATGTTTTTGATGCTCTTCTTAAGCATAATTGAACAAATCATCCTCTCTTATTTGTCTTTGTTTCTAAACTCAATTTTTTTTTATCCGTGTGGATCATAATCCGCTTCCTTGTTTCCAAAGGGTTAAAAGATTTTTTCCTTTTGTTGTAGGACACAGCTATACAAGAATAAATATAAAAATGTGCCTACACCTTCATTAAATGTATATTAAATTTAACACTTCGGTGTCTAGACCCATCTGAGTTGAAAACGTCACAGAGATTTCCAAGCTGCATCTTTTTGTAGATTGCTGCAGTGATCAGTTGTTTGCAGGTTACGACTGTGTAATCCTTGAGAAGCATCACCAGTTTGGCAGTTTCTTTTTTGGCGAAGTTAGCAGTATGGTCCCTTTAACAAAACATAAATGTATTACTTTCTATTACGAAACACAAGATAAACCGGAATAAATAACACGAAAATATGTTTGAACTTACTTATTTGACCGTTGGCTGTTTGCGGACATCGTTATTTGTATATTTAAGTATCGTAAAAAGTGTAAACCGTATTAAATCACAGAAAAACAACTTTATTTATATCGTGTTATTTAGATTAATTTGACACTTCAAACTCTTCAAAGCGCAAATAACGAATGAAGATGGCAAAAATGGATTTCATTCACTCAATATGTCTAGTGTTGTCATACAAAATAAATGATCCCCACAAAAAAGAACCACATTTTTTGGGATGTCATTGCTCATTGCACTGGCAACAAATTGACAAATTGTTAACTTTAACTATAGTTAAAAAAGGCATTGAAAAACGCATTTACGATTTTACCAATGGTTATTCATTTAACTATAGTTAATGTAACAAATGGTAAAACCATTTTTTACTACGGATCAAAAAACTGGCCCTAAGTCGACGGCGTCTGTCAGGCACAGGAGGCTGATCACCTATTAGATTGAAAAATTATCATGAAACAGATTCAGAAATCTAAGGCCAAGACCTAAAGAGGTTGTATTGTACGCCACTGATTTTTTATATTTTTTTTATTCATCCATATCTTATTGACGTACATTTAAGAAACATATAAATAAAATTTTTACTACTCTAAGATGCTGCCCCTGTCCTGGAGAAGGCCTCCTCCAAGTTTATCCATCCGATTTTATTTCATTTTTCAGCTTCCCTTTCGATCCCGTCGGCCCATCTCTCTATTGTCCCTTTTTCCTTTTGGACCAGTCCATTCGGTTATTATTTTAGACTATCTGTCATCTGTATAATCCTACTAATATTATAAACGCGAAAGTTTGTAAATATGGATGGATGTTTGTTACTCTTTCACGTAAAAACTACTGAATGGATTTTAATGAAACTTTACGATAGTAAAGCTAATACATCAGAGACTATTTATAAAGATATTGTGTGAATTGTCTAAACTATCAAGTAAGTAGGAAAAATCTACCATCTGCGAGCTATTCTGGCGTGCGCTGCCAAAACCGCTAGAATTACACATATGTAATGTATGAAGGAAATGTTTATATTAAATAGTCAATATCTTTAGTAGTTTTTTTCTACGCCACGCTTATATAAGCTACTCGAAATACTAATCCTGCGCAGACGAAGTCGCGGGCACCAGCTAGTACACTCATATTACATTGCCTTAATATGAATTCTTTTCAAAATATCATCTCCAAAATTCACTTTAAAATAAATAATATTTGTATTCATGGGCCTCGTAAAGCAAGGGCTGAGCAAATGTTTAAAAAAAATAATAATAAAGAGAATTAAATGTCTGAAGATCTTTCGGACAAATTCTTGGAGTCGGTGTCAAACGGAACGGAGTCGGAACTTATTCTCAATAGACAAAGTGATTGGTGATAGGTTTAAACATATGATTCTATAGAGGCTACATGACAAGAAAGTATTAGCCTTGTAATATGTATAGCCTTTATTTTTTAATAATACAAATCGAGATCAAAAGATTATCACTTTATAAATCTATTTATAGTTTCTTCTTCGTTCGGTTTTATTCAATTTCATTTAAAATGAAATAAATGTCAAATAAAATACAATTTCCTATCAAAAATGTTCATCTGAACAATGAGCTTTATACGTTTAAGAAACAATTCAATAGAAAAGTCCTGAGTTAAAAGACTTGTCTTTAACAAAGAAGTTATTCAATTAAGACTTGGTGTAAATTAATTGCGACTGGCTTCCAGAAAACTTCAATTTCCTTCGATCTCAACGGGATTTCCTGCAGTCTTGGATCAAAGTGGATGAAAGATAAGATATATTAAAAACAAATGCGGCAAATTGTCAACCTCCGGGTTTTTTAAGACGGTTAAATGGGAATATAGTGCGGTTTTAAATCAATATTTATTGACAGGAGATAATCAGTGGGTGGGTGATTTACAGCTAAGTGTTTACTGCCTATGGGCTCCTGCGACACCTGCCTGGTTTGCAAGTGCGTTGACGGCCTTTTGATACGCTCTTTTCTTGTCCCCTAAGTTTCAAGTCCCGGGGCAAGGTCGAATGATCATCATATACAATTGGGTAATTCTAAGCAAATTTTCAATGGTATCTTTAGGTTTAGAAGCTGTCGGTCTTTTCTCATGATAATCCAGTGTGGGGCAGTAGGAGTATATAGTTATAAAATATGAGTGTTTCAAGTTTTACGTAAGAAGATTTACTGCAATTTATCCCCTCCCTCTTCTTGTCAACAAAAGTAAGCAAAGATTTCAAAAATAATAGTACATAAACGTATTAATTTTTTGTAGGAATCCTCGAAAATGCATTTCGTTTTCAAGCATAGACAATGTGTGGGTAATGTGTAAAAAAGTAAATAATTACTGTTGACGTAATCACCAAATAAGAAAATCAAAGACCCCGAATAGTGCTTACGTAATACTTGAACGGCCCCAGTACTGCGCACACACAGGTGCATTATAATATCAAAAAATATTAACGCGGGCAAAGAGCCCTGTAAAAGCTCTGTAAAAGAAAATTAAATAAAAACCACTGTTGCACAGCCAGGGATTGGAACGCACGACCTTAAGGTTTTGAAGCATCCTATATCAGTGTCTCTTAACCTATTTTGTGCCATGCCCTTACCCTTTGTAAAATTCATATGTAACATAAATAATTTTGATATAAAAATTGAATAGTTCACTTAAGAGACTTAATAACAGGTTTTAGTAATACATCACTAGGAAATTGTTAACGAAACACAGTAAGTAAATTTTCAACACATATAAAGGAAAACTGACATTAAAATTCCAAATCATTTTAATAAATTTTCGAATTGCCCCTTAATAATCAAATTGCTCCCCTGTGGGGCATAGGCCCCGATGGGAAACACTGGCCTAGACTTACTCTGTATACTTGCATAGCAATTTTGTATAGGTGGAACTAGTTTTAAATGTTTTCTAAGTCCTCATTCAAGATAGCTTTTATAAAGTAAAACTCACAAAGCACTTAGTATAATTAAAATAGAGTTTTAAAAAATATTTCTTTGGTATAGATAGAGCTAATCCTTTTCTACCAAAGTGCGTATCAAACGCTACGAAGCATCCCTCTGTGGTGCGATTTTACGTAGACCGATACGACCAGAATTCAATGTCAGATAATTATTATTTTATGGAGAATTAAGGAGCTGTTGTTCTATTAACCTGTGCCAAAATCACAGAAGTCTGCCCATAAACAAAAATAATGTAATAGACCTTTCTGCCTGAAAATTATTTATTTTCCCATGACTAATTTATGACAGCGAAGGTAATCTCATGGTAATTCATTCACTAATAGAATTTTTGCTATGAAACATGTCAACAATAGTGGAACATGGTTTAATGGTTAAACCTCACGGTGTGAGAGTTTTGTTCCTTCAACGTCCTTGACTTAAGAACTCGAAGTAAATATAACACACAGTGGAGTATAACCTACTGCAGCGAAAAGCCAGCGACACAATAGGGCATATGACTGGTGTATGTTTTTCGATTCGGACGCCAATACTCATTTTGGATCGCAAAGCCAACTGTGTGTGTTGTAAATATATATATATTTTTGTAGACTTTCTTTGAAATATATCGTACTCGTAAGACATCGTCCCGCATTTAACTATAGTTAATGTAACAAATGGTAAAACCATTTTTTACTACGGATCAAAAAACTGGCCCTAAGTCGACGGCGTCTGTCAGGCACAGGAGGCTGATCACCTATTAGATTGAAAAATTATCATGAAACAGATTCAGAAATCTAAGGCCAAGACCTAAAGAGGTTGTATTGTACGCCACTGATTTTTTATATTTTTTTTATTCATCCATATCTTATTGACGTACATTTAAGAAACATATAAATAAAATTTTTACTACTCTAAGATGCTGCCCCTGTCCTGGAGAAGGCCTCCTCCAAGTTTATCCATCCGATTTTATTTCATTTTTCAGCTTCCCTTTCGATCCCGTCGGCCCATCTCTCTATTGTCCCTTTTTCCTTTTGGATCAGTCCATTCGGTTATTATTTTAGACTATCTGTCATCTGTATAATCCTACTAATATTATAAACGCGAAAGTTTGTAAATATGGATGGATGTTTGTTACTCTTTCACGTAAAAACTACTGAATGGATTTTAATGAAACTTTACGATAGTAAAGCTAATACATCAGAGACTATTTATAAAGATATTGTGTGAATTGTCTAAACTATCAAGTAAGTAGGAAAAATCTACCATCTGCGAGCTATTCTGGCGTGCGCTGCCAAAACCGCTAGAATTACACATATGTAATGTATGATGGAAATGTTTATATTAAATAGTCAATATCTTTAGTAGTTTTTTTCATCGCCACGCTTATATAAGCTACTCGAAATACTAATCCTGCGCAGACGAAGTCGCGGGCACCAGCTAGTACACTCATATTACATTGCCTTAATATGAATTCTTTTCAAAATATCATCTCCAAAATTCACTTTAAAATAAATAATATTTGTATTCATGGGCCTCGTAAAGCAAGGGCTGAGCAAATGTTTAAAAAAATAATAATAAAGAGAATTAAATGTCTGAAGATCTTTCGGACAAATTCTTGGAGTCGGTGTCAAACGGAACGGAGTCGGAACTTATTCTCAATAGACAAAGTGATTGGTGATAGGTTTAAACATATGATTCTATAGAGGCTACATGACAAGAAAGTATTAGCCTTGTAATATGTATAGCCTTTATTTTTTAATAATACAAATCGAGATCAAAAGATTATCACTTTATAAATCTATTTATAGTTTCTTCTTCGTTCGGTTTTATTCAATTTCATTTAAAATGAAATAAATGTCAAATAAAATACAATTTCCTATCAAAAATGTTCATCTGAACAATGAGCTTTATACGTTTAAGAAACAATTCAATAGAAAAGTCCTGAGTTAAAAGACTCGTCTTTAACAAAGAAGTTATTCAATTAAGACTTGGTGTAAATTAATTGCGACTGGCTTCCAGAAAACTTCAATTTCCTTCGAACTCAACGGGATTTCCTGCAGTCTTGGATCAAAGTGGATGAAAGATAAGATATATTAAAAACATACGCGGCAAATTGTCAACCTCCGGGTTTTTTAAGTCGGTTAAATGGGAATATAGTGCGGTTTTCCATCAATATTTATTGACAGGGTAATCAGTGGGTGGTTGATTTACAGTTAAGTGTTTACTGCCTATGGGCTCCTGCGACACCTGCCTGGTTTGCAAGTGCGTTGACGGCCTTTTTGATACGCTCTTTTCTTGTCCCCTAAGTTTCATGTCTCGGGGCAAGGTCGAATGATGATCATATACAATTGGGTTCTAAGCAAATTTTCAATGGTATCTTTAGGTTTAGAAGCTGTCGGTCTTTTCTCATGATAATCCAGTGTGGGGCAGTAGGAGTATATAGTTATAAAATATGAGTGTTTCAAGTTTTACGTAAGAAGATTTACTGCAATTTATCCCTCCCTCTTCTTGTCAGCAGAAGTAAACAAAGATCTCAAAAATAATAGTATATAAACGTATTAATTTTTTGTAGGAATCCTCGAAAATGCATTTCGTTTTCAAGCATAGACAATGTGTGGGTAATGTGTAAAAAAGTAAATAATTACTGTTGACGTAATCACCAAATAAGAAAATCAAAGACCCCGAATAGTGCTTACGTAATACTTGAACGGCCCCAGTACTGCGCACACACAGGTGCATTATAATATCAAAAAATATTAACGCGGGCAAAGAGCCCTGTAAAAGCTCTGTAAAAGAAAATTAAATAAAAACCACTGTTGCACAGCCAGGGATTGGAACGCACGACCTTAAGGTTTTGAAGCATCCTATATCAGTGTCTCTTAACCTATTTTGTGCCATGCCCTTACCCTTTGTAAAATTCATATGTAACATAAATAATTTTGATATAAAAATTGAATAGTTCACTTAAGAGACTTAATAACAGGTTTTAGTAATACATCACTAGGAAATTGTTAACGAAACACAGTAAGTAAATTTTCAACACATATAAAGGAAAACTGACATTAAAATTCCAAATCATTTTAATAAATTTTCGAATTGCCCCTTAATAATCAAATTGCTCCCCTGTGGGGCATAGGCCCCGATGGGAAACACTGGCCTAGACTTACTCTGTATACTTGCATAGCAATTTTGTATAGGTGGAACTAGTTTTAAATGTTTTCTAAGTCCTCATTCAAGATAGCTTTTATAAAGTAAAACTCACAAAGCACTTAGTATAATTAAAATAGAGTTTTAAAAAATATTTCTTTGGTATAGATAGAGCTAATCCTTTTCTACCAAAGTGCGTATCAAACGCTACGAAGCATCCCTCTGGGGTGCGATTTTACGTAGACCGATACGACCAGAATTCAATGTCAGATAATTATTATTTTATGGAGAATTAAGGAGCTGTTGTTCTATTAACCTGTGCCAAAATCACAGAAGTCTGCCCATAAACAAAAATAATGTAATAGACCTTTCTGCCTGAAAATTATTTATTTTCCCATGACTAATTTATGACAGCGAAGGTAATCTCATGGTAATTCATTCACTAATAGAATTTTTGCTATGAAACATGTCAACAATAGTGGAACATGGTTTAATGGTTGAACCTCACGGTGTAGAGCCACGTGGTTTGTTCCTTATACGTCCTTGACTTAAGAACTCGAAGTAAATATAACACACAGTGGAGTATAACCTACTGCAGCGAAAAGCCAGCGACACAATAGGGCATATGACTGGTGTATGTTTTTCGATTCGGACGCCAATACTCATTTTGGATCGCAAAGCCAACTGTGTGTGTTGTAAATATATATATATTTTTGTAGACTTTCTTTGAAATATATCGTACTCGTAAGACATCGTCCCGCATTTAACTATAGTTAATGTAACAAATGGTAAAACCATTTTTTACTACGGATCAAAAAACTGGCCCTAAGTCGACGGCGTCTGTCAGGCACAGGAGGCTGATCACCTATTAGATTGAAAAATTATCATGAAACAGATTCAGAAATCTAAGGCCAAGACCTAAAGAGGTTGTATTGTACGCCACTGATTTTTTATATTTTTTTATTCATCCATATCTTATTGACGTACATTTAAGAAACATATAAATAAAATTTTTACTACTCTAAGATGCTGCCCCTGTCCTGGAGAAGGCCTCCTCCAAGTTTATCCATCCGATTTTATTTCATTTTTCAGCTTCCCTTTCGATCCCGTCGGCCCATCTCTCTATTGTCCCTTTTTCCTTTTGGATCAGTCCATTCGGTTATTATTTTAGACTATCTGTCATCTGTATAATCCTACTAATATTATAAACGCGAAAGTTTGTAAATATGGATGGATGTTTGTTACTCTTTCACGTAAAAACTACTGAATGGATTTTAATGAAACTTTACGATAGTAAAGCTAATACATCAGAGACTATTTATGAAGATATTGTGTGAATTGTCTAAACTATCAAGTAAGTAGGAAAAATCTACCATCTGCGAGCTATTCTGGCGTGCGCTGCCAAAACCGCTAGAATTACACATATGTAATGTATGAAGGAAATGTTTATATTAAATAGTCAATATCTTTAGTAGTTTTTTTCTACGCCACGCTTATATAAGCTACTCGAAATACTAATCCTGCGCAGACGAAGTCGCGGGCACCAGCTAGTACACTCATATTACATTGCCTTAATATGAATTCTTTTCAAAATATCATCTCCAAAATTCACTTTAAAATAAATAATATTTGTATTCATGGGCCTCGTAAAGCAAGGGCTGAACAAATGTTTAAAAAAAATAATAATAAAGAGAATTAAATGTCTGAAGATCTTTCGGACAAATTCTTGGAGTCGGTGTCAAACGGAACGGAGTCGGAACTTATTCTCAATAGACAAAGTGATTGGTGATAGGTTTAAACATATGATTCTATAGAGGCTACATGACAAGAAAGTATTAGCCTTGTAATATGTATAGCCTTTATTTTTTAATAATACAAATCGAGATCAAAAGATTATCACTTTATAAATCTATTTATAGTTTCTTCTTCGTTCGGTTTTATTCAATTTCATTTAAAATGAAATAAATGTCAAATAAAATACAATTTCCTATCAAAAATGTTCATCTGAACAATGAGCTTTATACGTTTAAGAAACAATTCAATAGAAAAGTCCTGAGTTAAAAGACTCGTCTTTAACAAAGAAGTTATTCAATTAAGACTTGGTGTAAATTAATTGCGACTGGCTTCCAGAAAACTTCAATTTCCTTCGAACTCAACGGGATTTCCTGCAGTCTTGGATCAAAGTGGATGAAAGATAAGATATATTAAAAACAAATGCGGCAAATTGTCAACCTCCGGGTTTTTTTAAGACGGTTAAATGGGAATATAGTGCGGTTTTCCATCAATATTTATTGACAGGAGATAATCAGTGGGTGGGTGATTTACAGTTAAGTGTTTACTGCCTATGGGCTCCTGCGACACCTGCCTGGTTTGCAAGTGCGTTGACGGCCTTTTTGATACGCTCTTTTCTTGTCCCCTAAGTTTCATGTCTCGGGGCAAGGTCGAATGATGATCATATACAATTGGGTTCTAAGCAAATTTTCAATGGTATCTTTAGGTTTAGAAGCTGTCGGTCTTTTCTCATGATAATCCAGTGTGGGGCAGTAGGAGTATATAGTTATAAAATATGAGTGTTTCAAGTTTTACGTAAGAAGATTTACTGCAATTTATCCCCTCCCCTCTTCTTGTCAGCAGAAGTAAACAAAGATCTCAAAAATAATAGTATATAAACGTATTAATTTTTTGTAGGAATCCTCGAAAATGCATTTCGTTTTCAAGCATAGACAATGTGTGGGTAATGTGTAAAAAAGTAAATAATTACTGTTGACGTAATCACCAAATAAGAAAATCAAAGACCCCGAATAGTGCTTACGTAATACTTGAACGGCCCCAGTACTGCGCACACACAGGTGCATTATAATATCAAAAAATATTAACGCGGGCAAAGAGCCCTGTAAAAGCTCTGTAAAAGAAAATTAAATAAAAACCACTGTTGCACAGCCAGGGATTGGAACGCACGACCTTAAGGTTTTGAAGCATCCTATATCAGTGTCTCTTAACCTATTTTGTGCCATGCCCTTACCCTTTGTAAAATTCATATGTAACATAAATAATTTTGATATAAAAATTGAATAGTTCACTTAAGAGACTTAATAACAGGTTTTAGTAATACATCACTAGGAAATTGTTAACGAAACACAGTAAGTAAATTTTCAACACATATAAAGGAAAACTGACATTAAAATTCCAAATCATTTTAATAAATTTTCGAATTGCCCCTTAATAATCAAATTGCTCCCCTGTGGGGCATAGGCCCCGATGGGAAACACTGGCCTAGACTTACGCTGTATACTTGCATAGCAATTTTGTATAGGTGGAACTAGTTTTAAATGTTTTCTAAGTCCTCATTCAAGATAGCTTTTATAAAGTAAAACTCACAAAGCAATTAGTATAATTAAAATAGAGTTTTTAAAAATATTTCTTTGGTATAGATAGAGCTAATCCTTTTCTACCAAAGTGCGTATCAAACGCTACGAAGCATCCCTCTGGGGTGCGATTTTACGTAGACCGATACGACCAGAATTCAATGTCAGATAATTATTATTTTATGGAGAATTAAGGAGCTGTTGTTCTATTAACCTGTGCCAAAATCACAGAAGTCTGCCCATAAACAAAAATAATGTAATAGACCTTTCTGCCTGAAAATTATTTATTTTCCCATGACTAATTTATGACAGCGAAGGTAATCTCATGGTAATTCATTCACTAATAGAATTTTTGCTATGAAACATGTCAACAATAGTGGAACATGGTTTAATGGTTGAACCTCACGGTGTAGAGCCACGTGGTTTGTTCCTTATACGTCCTTGACTTAAGAACTCGAAGTAAATATAACACACAGTGGAGTATAACCTACTGCAGCGAAAAGCCAGCGACACAACAGGGCATATGACTGGTGTATGTTTCTCGATTCGGACGCCAATACTCATTTTGGATCGCAGAGCCAACGGTTTGTGTTGTAAATATTTTGTTTTTGTTGACTTTCTTTGAAATATATCGTACTCGTAAGACATCGTGTCGGATAGTCTAAATTACCGGTACTGTGTTATAGCCGTGAAATCGTTTAAAAACACTTCCCCAGTTCGCAGAGGGTTGCTTCTAATTGGAGAGTGCTTAGTTCACGAGCTCTTCAAGCTCCTTATAAAGAGCTGTGGTAGCTGTCTAGCATCTAGGGTTAATTAGGAAATGTTTAAAAGTTGGTTACCGAGGTACGGTTTCCTTGACGTTTTTGGCGAAATGCTTGAGAACTGAGTCTGCAGTTTTAGAAATAAAGTTAAAAACAATGACTTATCTAGTAAAATATTTCATCTATATTCTCCTTCTACAAAAGACAAAATATATATAGGTGATACGATGTTTCTCCTTCCACTATTTGCAAGTAAGGTTATGTGCTCAGTAATCTAAAAAAAAAAATTGTCTCGCGAATCGAGGGAGCCTTTAATATATATAGCCTTACGCCATGTTAACCAAGTAACTGAGACAATTAGTCATTTGATGTTCAAGCACTTAAAACAGTACATTTATTAGAAGACATCTATTTACTACCTCTTTTCCTACAATCTGCACCAATTGATATCACAAAACGCTTTAAAAAACTTACTCCTAACACTAAAAATAATAATAATAACGTCATACAAATAAAACATGTCTTTAGTATTTCCAGTTTCCATAAACATTGTATCTTGTGTTACAAAAACTTAATATAAATCGGGATTGCTGAGGGTAGAGGAAAACACAACGTCGTAAGTCACTGAAGAAGCTAGAACAACCAATACTATAATAAATAAATAAATAATAATAACTCATGTGAATAAATTACTAGTATAACATTCTTAGAGTTATAACAGTTTAACGGACGCATTACACGTTATAAGAAGGTAAAAAACGTGTGGCACTCGGGGACTGCCGCGGTAAAGCTATTGCATATCATTTTTTATTAACTTATGCAATTATAATAATTTTTTTTTTTTTTCTTTGGTATTAATTCAGTCTACCACTCTACCAGACTCAGACTAACACGCCTATATAGTCTGTCTCACTCTAACGCGTACCGGCTGTACCGGCCGCGCTTACGCTACGTCACCGATCTCGTCAGAGTGATGGGAATGTGCAGTATGCGTTCTGTCCCGCTCTATCGCGTATGGCCGCACCCATATTACGTCATCGTGTGTAAGGTTTTTTTCGTTACGGAATTTCTTGATTACGTCGCCGCGCTCAAAGCCCGCGATAAAAGCTATGCAATGGCTTTATAATAAAAAATAATAAAATAATTTGCAAAAATATGTAACAAAAATGTTATGGTTTAAAGGTCGCATATGCTGCCACACATAATGGCGTACAAATTTGTCTTAAAAGTAATTTTACATAGAAGTTACGTACATTATAAATATACATTATACGTAGTCATATTATTATAATTCTTACATTATTTGTAGTGATAAAATCTCACATTATTAAAATATATTGTTACGTTTTCAAATTAATATTAATTATAATATTATAAACTTTGTATAATGTATAAACTCAAAATCTAATTACGCGAGTTTTGTATAAAAATACTGAAGCCCTTTTGTTCCAGACTGCTTATCCTTAACAAAGTACATCCCTAATATAGCATATGTATTGAAGTAGATATGAACTGAATTATCATATAAATTTCTCAGCAAAACATATACCGTATAATACTTATTCCAAACGCGGCGTTCGTTTGGAATACATAACTACAATGAAATAGGCTATTTGACAATAAAAAAGATAAAGTGTTATTAGAAGTAGGTAATCTGTTTAAAAAATTGTATAAAATAAAGTGGAAGTAATCATTAAGTTATGAAATGTGACACATGACACAAAACGGACACCGATTAGTCAGTAAATTATATAAATAAAAACTAAATAAAAAAAATTATAAAAATAAATTGTATTTGATATTTCTTAATAATTTAGTCTGCAAATCTTTTCTGTTTATTGACATTAAATTCCCTCGTTAATGGAGGGGTTTGAACTTGAATGGATGGTTTCATTCATATGGTTGAGATGATTATGGCCACATAGAGTCGTTACAGTTAGTTAACAGTTAAGCCATTTAAAGATTCATCCTAGATCCAATTGCAGCTTAAGTTTTCACCGCTCTATATTAAAATAGTTAACTTCACGACACTAACAGTCGTATATGAGTTGTTTTTTATACGAATAATTAGTTAATCTATCGTTAGAAACGGAATGGCTAATGGTGGCTGTTGAGTTTTTTAAAAGATGCTAATACGGGAGCTATATTGAGCTGCTCCAATAAATTTGCACAATTAATGTTGATTTAAATACCTTTTTACATACTCTATGTACAATTAAATGAATATTTACTTTGTAAAGTATTATTTATACAATTTTGTATTATTGTGAATGTGAAGACTACGTGGATCATTGTTTTTTATTTATTGAATCCTTTTCTCAGTTTTAGTCATAGTCTGACAGTTTGAGTAATTTTCGCGGCCTACCCAAATGTCTTGTCTTTGGACTTGACAGGTCCACTCAATCTGTGTGGTTCTTTCCTCAAAAGACCATTTCAGACAACAATCTACATGGTCTTCACATAATCTTGTTAGTTATGTCTGGACTTTAAAAGAGACTGTGACCTCTGAGTTTGTTTCGGCGTTTCTTCTCAGAGTAGTCAGATAGGAAACGTCGATCTCATCTAGTTTTAAAAAAAATAAATGTTTGACGTGTAAAAGTGTTTGTAAAAACCTACTTACAGAAATAAATCATTTATCATTTATCATTTATCATATGTTTATAAAATATTAATACATTTTATCTAAAAATGGTGCGTGTACTAATTAATGTACGCGCGTAAGAAGTTATACTTCTTTGGCTTTCATTATTTTTTTAAAATATTAAATAATTAATAATAAATATATAACGTTAACAATATTTAATATTTAGTACATTATTCAATTATTAATTAATACTAATAATAATAATTAATATTATTTATTATTTTATTATATTATTAATTCAATTTAATAACTAGGTATCTTTCATAACCTTTTAACTAAGTAACAATAGGTCTTTGTGAAAAAGCATTGCTAAATTTCTTTGAAAAAATGATTAAAACTCCTTTATTTGTTTAAAATGTACTACAAATGTCATTATGGTCATTCAAAATTCTTGGCATAGCTGCTAACTTCACGCATTTCTTTTTACATGTACATTGTCTTATTCCCATCTCGCTCGCGCACGCTCGGCGCCCATACTGGTAATTTTGTGTCCCGGTGCGCGCGCATCGTAAAATTTCACTCTCATCAATTTTTCATAACGCGCCTAAAGAAGTATAACTTCAAAAAAATTAAAATCTATCAGATTATTTTGTAGTTACTGATTTATTTAGAGCAGTGTTAGCATAGTGGCTTCAACGTGCGACACTCATACCTTAGGTCGTAGGTTCGATCCCGGCTGTGTACCAATAGAATTTATTTCTATGTGCGCATTTTACATTCGCTCGAACGGTGAAGGAAAATATCGTGAGGAAATTGGCTTGCCTTAGACCCAAAAAGTTAACGGTGTGTGTCAGGCACAGGAGGCTGATAACATACTTGGCTATTAGATAAACAAATGATTATGAAACAGATACAGAAATCTGAGGCCCAGACCTAAAAAGGTTGAAGCGCCACTGATTTATTTATTTATTTTAATGAACACAAATGTCTCGTAATTTACATTTACTGCCAGATCCGTTTTTCATTATCAAGTATTTTTAATTTTAAGATACATGTAAGGAACTATTATTACACCTATCTTCACTTGATATATACTGCTAACTTTTATTAATATTATTATTATTATTTTCTACTAAGTATTAATACATTATTTTTTGTTTTGGCAGAATGACCAGCGCTGTGGAACATTCTGCTCCTCAGCATAATGCTGAGCCAGGGCCAATTACAGCTACAGCACACACGCATTACATACTTGAAACGAACCGAATGGGAAAAGGAAAATATATATATATATATTATTTAATTTTTTTCTTTGATTATTGTTATTTTGTGTGTTTATGTGTGTGTGTTTTTTTTTGTAATAAATGATATGTCTATATAATAAATAATAATAATAAAAACAAATGTTTAGTGTCTAGCACGCACATACTCGGTAGACGTAGAACAAGGTACGAGAAAATACTTTTTATACTTTCGTTAACATCAGCATAAACAAAGTATAAATTTATTTGCGAAACATTTGCGGTGGTAAAGCGGTTTGGTTTGTTGCCAAAGAGAAAACAATTTGCACTCATTCAAAAAGGACCTATAGTGGATCTGTGCCAGAACGATTCTTGTTAAAAAAGTTCGAATCAGCGGTACATCGTTTGATAGTAATGCAATATGGATTGTGTAATGCATACAAATGTATACTCGATAAAGTGACTTGGCATTTTCAATGACTTCATTTAATAAAATCTCATAGAATCTAGGGGTTGCATGTGTAAGCCGAAGTCAAAAATCATTTATTCATATAGGTAACACAATGTACACTTATGAACGTCAAGAAAGAAATATACATTAAATGCTTCTAATTTTACATTTACTGCCAGTTCTCAAATCAAGAGCGTAGAACGGAAGAGAAGAACTGGCAATACACTCTCCGCCACTCTTTTTAATCGCCAAGTTTTTTGTTTTACACAACGTTTGTAAGAAGCTGCAACCATTACACCATGTTCCACATGACATCTTAAGTAATAAATAATGCACACAGGAGGCTGATCACCTACTTGCCTATTAGATTAACAAATGATCATTTAAAAGATACAGAAATCTGAGGAACAGACCTAAAAAGGTTGTAGCGCCACTGATTTATTTCTTATTATTTATCATGAAGTCCGAAAAAATATAAGTCAATTCTAATGACTCTGCGAGCTCTGTATCGTTCGGAACATTTATATATATCAAAGGACCTAAAGCAGCTGGAGGTTTAATTGTGACAATTAAATGACAATATTCAGAAATTCTATGCACATCTTAGACAATACTGTATGCAAATTTAACCCTTAACTCGGTCGATTTAATCGTCGAACTCCCAAGTACGGAAATGAAGGGTGAATAAATTTAAAAACCTCTTAGGGTAATACTTAGTGAGTGAGGAAGTTTATGTTTATGTCAAAAGTATGGTTTTCGCTTTAATCTGCGAGAGTGCTTCTGAAGTTTTGGTGGTCGAAGTTAATGTGTAAATTATAGTATACGAATACAAGAGTAATTTTCAAGTTTTTTACTTAATAAGATCTCATTTTATGGAGAGTACATTGCAGAGATGTTTGCATGAGCGATCAACTTGTTTTTTCCTTTCTTATCACTTGGGTAGCTGATGGATTATGATAGTCTACCTTACTGTGTTGTGGATTGCTTTACACTCTCTCAACTCTGGTAATACGTTAGAACCCTGACGGTCTATCTATTAATTTTTATTTTCCAGCATTTCCTCGCTCAACAAAAAAATATCGCAATACAGGAAATGCTGCCAGCGTTAAAGGAACACTGCCACAGGGACCAAACTTTTTAAATTTTCTTTTTGATTATTTTTATTATTACTATGTAAGAGATGCAGAAATTGATATGTAAGAGAAGAAGAAACCCACCACGGAAAGTGTTACTTATAATAAAGACGGTATCAAGGGTGGGAAATGAAACACTACATTACTTGATTCACTATTATTCACTTCACTTCACTGATTTTACATCAATTGTATTACTTCAAAGATAAACGAAGAATGCCTGTGCGCATGTGCCACAGCGTGTTTTATATTCTATTCCCAACTTCGACTTGACCATCTCACTTCTTCGGGCGGATGTTCGATGTAAATTCGTAAACAACACAATGAGTCAAATGAAAAATGGCACATGCGCACTTATGTCAAGATTCTTAAGAATATGTTCATATATTTCATAAATCTAATATATAAACATTCTCGTGTCACAATGTTCGTTCCCATACTCCTCCAAAACGGCTCAACCGATTCTTATGAAATTTTTTATTCATTGTCAGTAAGTCTAAGAATCAGATACTATCTATCTTTCAAACCCTTAAGTGATACGGGGTGTCCACCCCAATTTGTTTTTATTTTTTTATGATATAACATACAAAAATAGATACAACCCTTAATTTTCACCGCTCTACGATTAACCCCATGCTTTTTATTATAGTAGATAGTTATTTTTATTGATCTAAAACAATGTTTCTTAAAAATAATATACTTGGCAAAACATCGTTTGTCGGGTCAGCTAGTAATGTATAAATAAATTCTAACCATTATTTAAAAAATTATAATATTGCGCTTAAATCAATCTATCGATATGTATAGGTGTATTTTAATTGTTAAACTACTATTGCGTCCTTACAAACCATGATGGAAAAGCTAGCTGCTAAATAACCAAGGCTGGTCAATCGCTCTAGGCCACTGGCCACTTGCTTCACGACAACGCTAGACCATACACTGCACAACAGACTGCCACCAAATTAGAGGAGCTTCAATTGGAATGTCCTAAACATTCACCGCACTCCCCGGACTCTTTTTTTCGAAATTTGGACAACTTGCAAGGTACAAAATTCAACTCTGATGGGGCAGTCGAAACCGCCTTCAAATATATTATTGATTCCCGTTCGAATGGTTTTTTAGTGAAGGGATCAATGAACTAACTATAAGATGGCAAAAGTGCTTAGATAGCAATACATACTTTGATTAATGAAATATATTATATTTTTTAAAAATCTACTGTTTGATCCTCCCATACGAAACGCCAATTTCATATGTTCCTAATATATAGATTTTTTACTAAAACTATATAAAATATATAAAAGTATATTAAATATTTTATATAACGAAACACATCTTTATCTAAACGTTTTAATTTAATTTTCATCGTGAATCTTCATTTATTATTCATTTTGGTTAAAAGCCTTCACTGGTTTTGGAAACTTTTTACTGAGCTGATTTATGGCGGACGTAAAATCGTTTTAACTTTGTAAACACTCACCGTTGATCAAGAACTTAATATATTTGCTACTTGAACACGCTTAACATAAAATATATATCTAGTCCAGCCATAAGTATATACATACAAATGAAAATGCATTTTTTAAATAGAGTGATGTAATATTATTTAAATTTGTACCTACATATTTATTAGTCTCAACAAAAAATAAAAATATTCTATACGAAATGGATAACTTTGGCTTTTATACAGGTTTTTAATCTGTTTGGCCACGAATCTATGGATTTACGCACTGTTTCCGAGGGAAATTTCGCCACTGATCTTCAATGGCGCAAACTCGAAAGAAGATTTAATAATAACATACGTGTTCCAAATTCAAAATAATTAATAAGTCGAAAAAAAGAAAAGTTTTTATGTACCTCAATATACTGTATTGTCACTGGACGCACTCAACCGATTTACCTGTATGATTTTTTTATGTATATTTTATAAGGGCTTTAAGTTATATTACCTAGATTCGAGTGTAAGCGTCACTTATTACGTATTTCTTGTCAAACTATTTTTTATCGAGGAAATTATAACATTAATGAATTAATGACCAGTTAGTACTATTAAAAATAAATGTAAAAAAACAGTTTCGTTAACTTCTTTGGATGCATCAGATTTCTATTCTACTTTCTTTTTTTTCTTTATAGTCAAGTGAGTGATAAGGCATGCTGTCGACGACTTAAGGATTCTACGTGTGATAGTTTCCACACAATGTATTCTTCACCTCATAGGTAGGAAACCCCATTAGTACATGGTTCAAACCCACGTCCTCAAAGTTGAGAGTCTCGCGCCTGGCCACTAGGCTCTGAAATCCAGTCAAAACCGTTTACGACGACATCGTTTAGAACAACATACCGGTTATATTGACCAAAATCAATGGTCCAAGCTATATTCTATTGTATTAGGTACTTAAAAACAACGTCATCGGCTGTTACGACTATCGGTTTAACGACCAAATATGAGTAGTCCCTTTGATGTTGTCATAAAAGATTTTTACTAGTAAGTGGTATTGTTTATAGATGATTAACATTCTTAAATCGAAATAGTTTATTTGACAACAAAAATCCAGTTATTGTTTCAGGAATGAAATCTCAGAATTTTAAGGTTAATTAGTCTGTATTGTAGTCCCAACTGTGAGTCGTTACGTTCTACGTTAAGTGCGATTAGACTTATAAATTATGTTAACATATCTTAATAAGCGTCTGATCTGAGAATAGCAAGCCAACACAGTCTGAGGTGAGAGAAAATAATTGTTTTACTAATATATTACTTTTTTTACAGCTTTGACATTTACCAGTAAACTATAGCAGCCTGCCTGCAACAAGCTGAACCAGCTTTTTCCTCAATTAATGTTCGCTTGTTTTCATACGCGTGTATATATTGTGTGACAGTAAAGTTTAAACAAAAGTCGATACGACGGCGCGTTCCATTCGGTTGGACAACATCATCTCCAGTCCCATACGTGTTGACACGCACCATGATACGCCACGTCACACACACACCGTTTATTCGATTACAATCAAACGCTCTGTTTCGTCTTTTGTAAATGTTTTCACCATTCCAGGGATTCCTTCCACCTCTGTTACTTACAGATTATGCGACTCTATCCTTCTATCCTGTCCTTTCTATAATTTTGCAATAACTTTCACTTATTAAATCACATATTTATAGTTGGTAAGAATTTTTTTAGCAATAGTTAAGACTTTTAAAGTATATTAGTGTAGTATTTAGAGCATTGCAGAAATTTGAAAAAATTGGCTTCAGCGTGCGATTCTCATTCCTGAATAAAGTTCCTGAGAAAGTCCCATTTAGACCAATACACTTACGATCTATGTCCACATTTAACATTTGCTCGACCGGTGAAGGAAAACATCGTGAGGAAACCGGACTTAACTTAGACCCAAAAAGTCGGCGGTGTGGCAGGCACAGGGGGCTGATTCTCTACTCGCCTATAAGATTGACAAATGATCATGAAACAGATAAAGAAATCTTAGCCCTAAAACTAAAAAGGTTGTAGCGCCTCTAGCTTTTGTTGGTGTATAATCAATCATTGTTATTTTTGTACGTACATGTAAGCTTTTATTGTAATGTCACGTGTAAATTAATAAATTTACGTTCTAATCCCTCGGGTCTCCTTTTCCTCTCATGCTTTCATTTGTTTTTTTGTTGCACGTAAGATCTGGTGCAACTCATCGACATCCAACCAAGCAGAACGACCCTGCATTAATAATATAATAAGGCTTTTACACAAGCCAGCAGTTTTAAATGAAATATTCCTTTCTATATTTAAATGTAACCAGAGATAGCCACTTGGGAGCAAAATGTCAATCTCAGTTCCAATGAGGGTGTACTGAGTGCAGATTCATGTCGCGGCTCACTGTATGAGCTATATTTTTATTCCAGCATGGAAATAAAGCTTAATATCTGTTTATAATGTAATAAGTTAATGACATCAGTATAAATATTTCTTAACTGAGTATTCGTTATATAATCATTTTGATGAAGTTAGAATTTAATGAGGGAATTATTCCGTCCTTTCTAATATATACAACAAAAGTTATTATTAAAACAAATAACATTCAATATTAATTAATTCAAAAATGCTATTTCTGTTTTATTGTCAAAGAACTAACTAGAACTAATCGATTGAAAATTTATCCATGCGTTGTATAATCTTGTTTTATATAAACGGGGGCAAACGGGCAGGAGGCTCACCTGATATGAGGTTATACAGCCGCCCATAGACACTCACATTGCCAGAGGGCTCGTGCTAATGGTGTTTCTGTCTACGTCCGCATTTAATAATCGCTCGAACGGCGAAGGAAGACATCATAAGGAAATCGGCTTGCCATAGACTCAAAAAGTCGACGGCGTATATTAGGCACAGGAGACTGATCACCGACTTGCCTATTAGATTGAAAAAATATCATGAAACAGAAACAGAAATCTGAAGAGACCGAAGAAGGTTAGCGCCAATTATTCGATTGTTTTTCATTTTATTCTGTAAAGAAATAAAACATCTTAACCATATGTTATAAGTGACAAAAGAGGAATGAAAAGACGCATGGTGGGTGTAACACGCAGACATCCAAAAAGGGCAGAAGAGATAAGATCAACGACACAAAGTAGAGGACATTATAAAGAAAATAAGGCAATTGAAATGACGCTGGACCGGGCACATGACGAGAGATAGCACTCATATATACTCGATAGAAATGGACAAAATATATTACAGAATGGCAACCACGATGGAAAAGGGAAAAGAGGAAGATAGAGCAAGAGATGGGCAGACGAAATAAAGAGAAGGCACAACTTGGAAAAGAAGAGCTATCATCAGAAAATAATGGAAGCAGCTGGAAGAGGCCTATGACACGCTGATTATCAAAAACGGGTCATATGATCTATGAGAGAGAGTACGTTCAGTACATGAGAATGATTATGCGGCGCGTTGCCACGCATTAAGTGCATAGCTCAAAGTAACAGGCGATGCCCTATGGAGTTAGTCCTGAATACCTAATGAACTTCATCTTCTTCAATAGCATTGTATACTGATAACTTTACAAATGGAACAGGAAGTTTTAATTTAGTAAAATATCTAATATATAAAATATTCGTGTCACAATGTTCGTTCCCATACTCCTGCGAAACGGCTCGAGGGATTCTTATGAAATTTTTTATGCATATTCAGTAAGTCTGAGAATCGGCTACTATAACTATCTTTCAAATCCTTAAGTGATAAGTGGGGTTCATCCCAAAAAAAATTTTATGATGCATACAAAAATACATACAACCTAAATTTTCACCCCTCTACGATCTACCCCTATTTTTTATTATTGTAGATAGTTATTTTTATTGAACTAAAAAAATGTTTCCTAGAATTAATAGTATGTCAAATTAAACGTTTGCCGGGTCAGCTAGTAAGTATATAATTTTATTCAACATATACATAATAACATAACATATGCTGTTAATATACATAACATAAATAACTGCAAGCAGCGTTATGCGACGTCATAACGAGCACGAACAAGATAATACATTGTTGCAGTCGTGACTCAAACTCACGACCTCACGATTGAGAATCCCATGTTAAGGCGTCGTTACTCTCACTTCGGTATTTATAGATAATATACGTTTTCATCGATCGGCAGTAGTGCCTCGATTGTGAAATTTGTATTCGTTATTGGATTATTTAAAAGATTTCTACGAGAGCGGTGTTGGCTTCAGCGTGCGATTGTCGTCCCTGAGGTCGTAGGTTCGATCCCTGCCTATGCAATGGACTTTCTGTCTATGTGCACATTTAACATTCGATCGAATGGTGAAGGAAACGTCGTGAAAAAACCACGCCTTAGACCCAAAAAGTTGACGCGTGTGTCAGGCACAGCAGGTTCATCACCTGCCTATTAGATTTACAAATGATCACGAAACAGTTACAGAAATCTGAGGCCCAGACCTAAAAAGTTGTAGCGCTATTGGTATATAATATTTCAGCCGCAAATATGTACAAAGCGGTGCATGTAGGAAATAACACACAAAGCCCTTTGTGACAAAGCGTGACAAACTGTCACGGGAGAGACGGTGCGAGTAACAGCAATGTAGATACGCTTGAGTTTACTTTGTTTTTAAAATTTCGTGTTTTGGAGCAAAAGTGTTATCATCATAATTTTACATAATCTGTGTTCAAATGTTATAAAAACACAAGTTTAGAATAAATTTAAATTTGGAACTTATTATATATATAACGATTTCAGTTCTTATTAACATATTTATTTATTTATACTTCATTGCCATAATACACATAATTATTATACATATAAAAAAACAAAAAGTAAGTATTATAATTATATATAGTAAGTAGTTATATATATAGTTATTGATTTAGTAACATTATGTGTCGGTTAATTGCGCGTTGCAGTACATTAAAAAAAATATATTAAATGTAGTTGACATTTTTAACAGTCATTTTATTTATTTAAAAATATCTTAACAAACGCCAACCCAAACCGCAACAAAGTTCCCTTTGTTGCTTAAATTGGTATTTATTTTGGTAACAGAAAACATCATCAAAAATTTTAATCTAAATCATAACAATTTCTTAGTAATAAAATATGAATATTAGTGTCGTTCATATGTGTGTTAATATGAGAAAATCATTGTATTGGACACAAATTGTATATATCGGGGTTTTATTATTATGTTAATAGAGAAAAGAGTACATACGTAGTACTCGTACGTTATACGTCTAGGGACAGAAAAGTTTACGTGTTCTGGGCAGTCTAGGCATAAAGAAGGGTCCATAAAGAAGGTTTGTAGAAAGCATTAGTCTAAAAGAGGTTGTATATCTGTGAAAAAATCTAATCTAAATATAAATGTCAGTGTATTAAGTTTAGTTAAAGTTTTATTGACGTTAATTGAGAACGAGCCAGATAAGCCTGTTGTTTGTAACTTTCAAAGAGGGATTTCCTTCCAAAACATAAATTCCTTACCGATAAATGATAATTATTTTATTGTTCAAGTATTTCTATGTAGCTGAATAAAATATTGCCTTTATACATTTTGGTGCAAGTGGTAAATGGTGCGCGATTTATTAACGCAATATCTGACTAAGCACATATTGAGCACTGGTGAGCAATATAATAAGTGTGTTTAATCCGATCAAATTATTTTTTTGTTGTTATTGTACCTGGTGTGATTATTACTTAACAAAAAGTCAATTCAATGATAATCAGATACTATATTAAAAAACGGTACTCACTGTCAGACTATAGATTTTTTTGAATTTAATCAAAGGCGAATGATGAGGAAAGTTTATATATATTTATTAATCCCAAACTATAAAACGCAGTCGCTTTCCACCATTTTTTTAGTTTATTTTGTTACCGCGCGTTATTTGTTAAGTCGCGTACATTTTTGGTTTTTTTTTAATGGATTTATGTTGAATCAGAAAACACCAACACAAAATCAGCACCAGCACCAACTTGGCTGATGCGATTACTACTTAACAAAAAGTCAATTCAATGATAAACGCATATACTACAAAATAATGACTACGTACGGTAACAAAACAAAATCTGGTGGAAAGCGAAAATAATTATTCGCTTTTGATTAAATTACAAAAAAACGTCTGACAGTGTGTAGCGTTTTTTAGTAGGTTTTTAAACAACACTCTTCAGCTTTTAACTTACCCCATACATTCGCTCGACTGAACCCGGGGGATAAGGGAGAATATTTTAAGGGATGCTGCAGAAATTTCGGACACTTTAATGCGAGTTTTGATGTTTTATGCTAATAATTCAAGTTTGTCGAATTTTCATAGAATTGCGATCGTTAGGAATCAATACTAGACCTCTGGCATTGAGTCCATATGCGGTATCACTTAACATCAGATGAGCCAGTCCGTTTGCCCCTGTTGTATAAAAAAATCGGTTTATAGTGACATATAACTAAAAGGTTGTATGTTTGAGCCCCGGTAAAACCAATGAATTTTTCTAAAAGCCTAATTAACAGTCCTTAGTGAAGGAAAACATCGTGAGATCCATGATGATTATTGCGGACGTGTTGCAGACAGACGGCTGATCATCTAGCCAACAACAAAACACAGAAATGGATCATTATTAGAGGTAACAAAGATCTTGATGCCTGTTTATCAAACAATAGGAAGTCTGTGTAGAAAGAAAACCGTCGCGTCAGTTATTGGAACTAATATATAAATATATCTTAGCACTGCAGCAACATCTACTCGACCTCGGGTCTCTAGGCTACAGAAAACATTTATATATTAAGACAAAAACTATCGAAACATAGGTACGAAGTAGTATTATACTGGGTGATGTATTATTAAAATATATACATACTAAGGAAGGCAATAAAACTTATTTATGCAAAATCAACCGTCAAGAACGCCTGTAGCGCTACAACCTTTAAGGTCTGGCCTCAGACTACTGTATTTGTTTCGTGGTCATTTATTTTTCATAATAAACAGTATGGTGATCAGCCTCGATGACACAGGTCATCGACCTTTTGGGTCTAAGGTATGCCGGATTCCTCGCGATGTTTTACGACCAGTTCTATCTGCTACGAGTGTTCTCCGCTATGAGAGTCCCACGACTAAACCACTAGACCAACACTCTCACAAAAAAATATATATTTATAAGCTAATATTTGAATAAATTATATTATTTTTATATATTTGACTTTTACGATGCTTTCATAAGATAAATTGATTCCTGTTGCCATTCTACGCTTGAGTGATCTTCATAATTTATATATCGACTTTATAAGGCTTTTTTCCTGTGTACCCTATTATTGGAGACGTTTTGCAAATTTGACAAATATACGACTCGGCTGATAGGTGCTATACGAATACATTATATATAAGAAATTTAAACTTTAGTGATAAGTTTAATGTACAATAGTAATATGTGACATAATTTATAGATTAAAACAATTAATATTTTTGTTAAAGACAACGAATGCTACGTAAACTGAAATAATGATAATAATTTAATGTCATTGTTTTGGTTTTATCATATTTTTTTTTTTTTACTAATATAAGATATATAAAAATATACTGTAAATTAATAAGTCTTCTGTGTAATACACAATATATTTATTACAGCATAAGCACATAAGAAAATGTATCTTAAACAGCCTTCCCCGTATCAAAGTTTGTTTATTAGTACGGAGTCGTACATCGAAATGTAATACCATTTTAAATTTGCATATAACTTTTGAGTACGCATAATTATCATTTACACATTCATTTCGTTTTATTCTATATGTACTAAGGTATATTATATATAATAACCAAAAGTATATTGAAAAATACAACGAATTTTAAACCAAAATAGAAAATTTCAATGTTTAAGGTATTCGATTCCCCAGTTTCCACATAAATTTCGGTCGGCGCCACATCGTCGCAATTCGGGCAAGTATTCGCGATACTATTTTCAGCTAAAAGCATGGGCGGTTCGTGATTCTATTTAGGAGCAGTTGCATCTAAGGCTTATAGCTCTATAAACATAATAAATTGCTTTTACTGCGTGATAGCGATAAGGGCGTAAATAGGGCGTTATCGTCGAACACAAATTTATTTTAATCATTGGAGAAATTCTATTTCTGTTATAAAAACTGATTACAGATGTAAATGTTAACCAAAAACATATAGTTTTATCGTTTAAAACCTAACCATAACAATCAAATATACAGTATTCACAATTTTCTGCACTACGTAGTTATAATAAAAATAATCAAAAATTAATGAATAGAAAATTAAAACACACTTAAAAAGTTTGGTCCCTGTGGCAGTGTACCTTTAACGCTGGCAGCATTTCCTTGCTGTATTGCGATACTTATTTGTTGAGCGAGGAAAGCAGAGCTCAAAAGAAAGGGTCCTCGGTACAAGGCGCCAACTTAAATTTTTAATTAGCCCCTATGCACTTGAACCGCACGGCCCAAGAGTCTGAACTTGGGGACAAAATCGAAGTTGGAGGGAAGTCTCCGTTATTATTTTCCGCCTCTGCGGCCGCTCCAGCTTTTTTGCTTGTCCGAGCGAGTTGAGATGGGGCTAACGTGTACACACAAGTAGCATCCCATACCAAAGCCCGTCCCATCTTTCAATGCATCAACGACATCCCATCCGGGTGCTTGCCATCGTCCCTAGCGTTGCCTGTTGGCTCTAAAATGGCAGGAGCATTGACGGAGGCAAGAGAGCGGCGTCATTTAAATAGTACATTAATTATTTTATTGTTGTATGGTCAAAACAATAAAGACCCATTTGAGGTAGAGTTTAATTTCTTTCACACACGTTTAATACATAAATTAACACACCCCAAACCACTCATGCTTTAGTTTTTTTTTGTTTGTTACTTTAGTTTAGTCATAGTATGTATCTCTTTGTATATTTCTGTCCGCGATGGAAGGCTGCTAACCACAGGACTTCTATAGTCCTATTATAGGCACCAGCCTCACACAAAGATGGTCTATAACTTCAGTATTTAAACCTATAAAATGCGATATTATTAAGAATCAAATAAACTTTACTATCATATTATAAATCGGTGAAAAGGGTTTTTTGTTTGGAAATTCGTGTCATAATGTAATTTTAAATAGCTGTATTTTGTTATGTGCTTCCATAGTGTTTATATAATATATTATGTATTAAATTTAAAGCAAATAAAATAATATTTTGGACAATACACCACACACTACTTTTCATCTTATATGATTAAACTTACTGAGTTTTGTATCCAAAATAAATCCCTAAATCTATCTCTAATTATATTCAGGTAGGTTTTTATGCGTTTATAAATTAAGAAACTCAAACTCAAAATATCTTTATTCAAGTGGGTAACCAAGTACACTTTTGAATCGTCAAGTTAAATTAATCGTAAATTTACATTTACTACCAGTTCGCAAGTCAAGGGCGTAGAGCGGGTAAGAAGAACTGGCAAGAAACTTTCCGCCACTCTTTTTAATCGCCAAGTATTGTCATACAAATTGTTTGAACTGGAGCAATTCAATCCCAAGGATTAGGATCATTTAAGTAGTCCTAAAATTTATAAAAAGCTTTGTTGATTAATTTTCGTTTAACGAGGGCTTTGAATTTATTTAGTGATAATACTCTAATTTCGCTTGGGAGTTTGTTGTAAAAACGAATACAATTTCCATATAAGGAGTGGTTTATCTTTTGGAGCCTGTTTGGTCTTACACTCAAATTAGTTCTATTTCGCGTATTATACTGGTGAAAGTCACCATTTGTTTTAAAATCGTTTATATTTTTTTGGACATACAACAAGGCTTCAAGAATATATTGACCAGATAGTGTCATAATATTTAATTCCTTAAACTTATTCCGTACCGACTCCCTCGGAGAAACACAACAAATACCCCGAACAGCCCGCTCCTGCAGCACAAATATGGATTGAACCTCTGCAGCAGCACCCCACAGTAGAATACCGTACGACATAACGCTGTGAAAGTAGCTATGATAAACAATTTTTGCCGTGTCCTTATCAGTAAACTGTCGGATTTTCTTTACTGCATATGCTGCAGAGCTCAGCCTATTCGAAAGAGTATCCATGTGTGGGCCCCATTGAAGTTTACTATCTATTGTTATGCCTAGAAAAACAGTTTTAAGAAACAATAAAAACCTTTCATTCAACAAGATTTTCTCCTTCTCAGTTCCTTCTATAATAACTATGTTTTTACGTCCTTCGGCGTAGGCCGACCGTATCGCCGTCCGAGGTATAATGTATATTTAAACATCCATTACGGACGTATTTTATTACAGTTGGAATTTTTGTTCAAATGTCGAGCTAGAATCTGAATTTGACCGCATTTCACACAAATGCAAAATCTGTGATTATTCACACGGCACATTGAATAGTAATGCGTGCTTGTAATGCCAAGATAGAAAAAAAATTTCATGCAAAAGACAATAATTGGACTACCAATTATGTCACACGCATGCACTTCAAAAAAGTTCTATTTTCAGTATTGGATGTAAATTTCTCATAAGCGCCTTGTAAGGAAATACAGATATGAGACCAATGTCGCCATTACATAGTGCATATGTCGCAGCCAACTAGCTTAATTAGCCGTTCAATTAACAGCCTAGCCGTTTAACTAGCGCCCTGAAAGATGTTTAGCCAGTTGATTAAACAGCTAGACAAATGACTTGGATCGATGACGTTCCATTACTTGCCTAGCGTTTTGACTGTTAATTTAAATTTAATTTAATTCCATTTCTGCCAGTCTCAAACTTGAAAAGAATCTCTTCAAACTGTCGATATAGCGTCGGCAAACCACAACTTTTATGGTGTTTTCTAAATTTTCATGAAAAACAACAAGTGTCTAAAGTACAATGGAAGATTGTATTGACAATAATAATTCACTTAGGCAATTTAATTTTAAAAGAAATATTTTTATGTCATGTTTATATTTTTTATTTCTGCCAAAACAATCGTACGAATGGCCTAATCAGCTTATTAAAGCCAGCCCGTTTATTAAATGTTTTAACAAACGCTACGGCTAAATATCTTTCAGGCCGTTAGTTAAACGGCGCTGTTTAGTCAAAAGGCTAGGCTGTTAATTGAACGGCTAATTAAGCTAGTTGGCTGCGACACATACATCTACTTTATACATATTTAGACTTTTCACGTGTCAGCATAGAACCACGTTACCAATTACGAATTTAAAAATAGGTAACAAAAAGTTATAACAATGACATAGTTTTTTGTATAAAGTTAATAGCCGATACAGTAGATATTTTCGGGAAACTAACCTAATAAAGATCGATATACGACACACGGTATCTCGTTGGATGACTTAACAAATTACACAGTATAGAATCAGCAAGTTTTTTTGTCTCAGCCTCCCCTCGTCTCTATAATCCATTAAGATGTCAGGCGAGATTGATATAACAAGATCAGTATCGGATTTCATGGGTGCATTCTTGAATAAAAGAATTCCGTAGCTAAGGAATAGCGGACATAGTATATAAGTGTAAGTGATTTTGAGAATGTACCTATGGTTCGGAGTCTCAGACAGAGAAATCTGTCAATTGTAAGCAGTAAATGTAAAATTAGAAGCATTTAGCATTTCATATGTATTTTCTTTATTGACGTTCATAAGTGTCCAAGTGTTACCTAAATGAATAAATGATTTTGAATTTGAATTATTCAAGACGGTTGCAATGTTGTAATTCTAACGACATTCTATTATTACACATAAAATATATAATGATTAATTTTATCTTTGAAAACCGAAGGCGGATGTTCAAATTCGATGCGAGTGTTTAAAATTAGTTTAATTTATCAAATTTATTAAATATAGACTCCTGAAATAAAGTTTATACTAAATCCCACCAGTCTGGTGTAATATATTAATGACAATAAAGTATATTTATTTATTTTTATTTATTTATTAACACTTCGTTGCATATACATTAATATAGTACAATTGACATCGCTTTCAAGCGATCTCTTCCAGGCAACCACTGTGAGAAAACAAAAAGTATTAAATTACATAAGATAGGCAAGAAGTGCAAAAATACATGTATAATTAACAATAATACAATAAGTAATATCAAATCTATTCTAATTTCAAAAATCTTCCTAGTCATTCCACAGATGAACTTTCAAGCATCAACGATTCACTTTCGAGGTGAAATTGCTTGCAAATTGATACGTCGGAGGAAACAATTAGACAAGGGTTTGTACAATAATGATGCAACCCCACAGCGGGCCGACATTTGACCCTGCTCTTTGTAAGCTTCACCGGAAACCTATTAAATTTTTCTACATGAAAAATGCATTTTCTTTGTTCAATTGTCCATTTAGCTTGGTAGTCTATTTTTTATTTGACATTATTTGTATCTGTTTGGTTTTAAGGCAAGTTCAATGGACCTACTAACACAAAAAAGAGATTTTTTTGGTCGAAACCAAAATCAGTCTTTACCATCAAAGTTATTCGTAATAATTTTATAAAATGAAATGATACCCATCCCAACCAATGATAAATATTTAAATATCACAAATATTAATAATTTCTTGTAAAAACACTAAATAGTTAACATAATAAACCAGGATGTTTATTTATTTATACTTTATTACCTTAATCAGAAACATACACATAACAAAAAAAAAAAAAACAGGTTACAAAAGTTATAAGGGCGGCCTTATCGCTAACAAGCGATTTCTTCCAGGCAACCCTAATAAGAAACAATAAAAAAAGAAACACCTACAGAGGGTAAAGTACAAGAAATGCAAAAATTATTAATTTAAAAAAAACTCAAAATAACACGTTACTATAACTAAAATAAAATAAAGTAAGATCTAAAGATAAAATAACAATAATAATAAAAATAATATTTTTATTATTATTGTTATTATTTTTATTATTATTATTGTTAAAAATAATATTTTTATTATACATATTATGTAGAAACAAAAATTTTAAATACAATCATAAGGTTAACAGAGTCACAATAATTAATACATATAAGCAGAGCTAATTACGAGGCAGAAATATAATGATCAAAAAGAAGCTTTATAAATAAATTTAAAGACTCGTCTGATATCAATTGGTAGGGAATTCCATAGCAGGATACTTTGCACAGTAAAGGAGGAGAGATAGAATTCAGTTTTATGAATAGGAGTTTCAAGAATTAGATTATTTAATAAGAAGAGAAAGTGCACTAGGATTCACTGTATCGTGGGCAGCTCTTAGAAGTAGAAGCATTTAATGTATATTTCTTTTTTGACGTTCATAAGTGTACATATATATACATTGTGTTACCGATATGAATAAATGATTTTTGATCTTAACTCTCAGACTACATTTGACAAATTTATGATTTTAGGTACTTGACGTAAATAATTCTACATAACACTTACAATTTTATAAATAAACTACTGTTCTATGTTATTTAAGATTGTTAGAGAATGTATCAACTTTCGAAGCGATGGTAAAAATATGGTTTTTGAGAAAGTGGTTAAAGAAGGCCTCTGAAATAGGAAAGCGTTGGGCGAAGAAAGTGCTTTCTTGGTTGGTTGTCAATGTCAACATTTTTTTCGGGAAATACATATCATTTGTTAATTACTACAATCAATTATACAATATTTACAATTATCTTATACGACATAGTAATAATAAAAGAAAATTAAAACAAATTTAACAAGTTTGGTCCCTGTGGCAGTGTACCTTTAACGCTGGCAGCATTTCCTCGCTGTATTTTTAGTTCTATCCGTAGTTAAGACTTCTATAACATAACTTGTTTTACGGTATAGTAGTAACATTAAAACAATTTTAATATTCTGTAAATATATAAGAATAAAATATTATATCAAACGCTTAAAATGTATAATTATTATAACCAGACGGAAATGACACTATGAGTGAAATTTATGCCTGAATTTAATGGATTAATCTACGTTGCAAAATTGATATGACAAATAAATCACATAATATTTATGGCTGCCGAAATTTTCGTGTGCTTTTTTGTAAACGTGGAATGTGAAAAATGAAAACGTCACAAACATTCACCCCACTCCCCACTTCCGTAGCAGATTGTCACACTACCCACTCATAGAGTTGAGATATGTTAGATGTCACGGTTTTTTATTCATATGTAGATAATTTGAACTGGTTTAGGTAAAAGAAACGTTATGAAGAAAAATTGTACGATTAAACAAAACTTCGAACTGTTAGACTACTAATGCCTTTTTTTTAAACAAACACCGACCATGCCGGGCCGATGGCTGGCCATGCGTCATGCTCGTGAACGGGTGCTACTTGTGGTGTGTCAAAATAACATTCACCATAAAAATAAAATTACTTTAGCTATAATATTAATAACAAATCCGTAAAAGAAGTAGATTGTGTTCGTGACTTAGGTATAAGGCTAGACTATAAAATTACATATAATAACTATATTGATACAATAGTTGCCAAGGCTTATAAGCAGCTTGGTTTTGTAAGACGTGTTAGTGAACATTTTCATGATGTCGACTGTATGAAAGTACTATACTATACATACGTAAGAAGTATTCTCGAATATGGTTGCTTGGTTTGGTCACCTAGTTTCACTGTACACAAAGAAAAAATTTAAAAGATCCAAAAAGACTTCATAAAATGAATCTCCTTTAAGACCCTCAATAAATTTAATACATATAAAGACGCGTGTGAACATTTTAAAATTAATACTTTAGACTCTCGACGAAAACAATATGATTTATTGCTACTACATGACATTATCTCAAATAAAATTAATTGCAGCTCCATTCTATAAAAATTGCCCTTCCTTGTTCCTGCCTACCAGACTCGTAATCGTGCTTTGTTTCATATTCCTCACATCAACACTAACTATGCAAAAAACTCAGTTTTATATCGCGCAGCCCGGACATACAACGACCAATATTTAAGCCTTGACTTGATTAAGCTATCGCGGAATATGGTTAAAAGGAGTATTAAGAATATCCATAGCGCAAAATCACCTGCATCATGAGCATACCCTTATTTGTTATATTAATTTGTTAAAATAATTTGCCTGAATATCATAAAAACAAATTCGAAAATCAGAGTCCATAACTGAAGGATTTCCATTGTTTTTTTGTCATAGAGCATCTGCTATTTATATTCTATGACGAGACAGAGAGGCTGTACCGGATATGTACCAGATATTTCAAAACTTCACACTTGTGTTTGTTGATTGTATGCTTCCAAGTGAAAGAATGGATTTTTTTACTTGCTATATTGCTACGATAGGTATATTATTATTTGCTTTCATATATTTTCATGGGCCATACTAGAATATAGCACTTGTTCCATTTTAAGTCCATACCTGATTAAAATAGATTTTATTTAATATCACAGAGGGCAAACCGCTAGAGGCTGAACTGAGGCTTCAGGTTATATTGGACGTCAAACATTTGTTTAAGAAATGTCATCACTTGCTTACATAATGTATAACAATTAAAAGAACTTTTGTCCATGTAACAAAGATAGATGCAAGGAACGAAGCAGGTATCAAACAGCCACTTCTTCCTTGCGTCTTTACCCTTCTGTGTATAGACGCACATTATTGTTTAGCTTATAAGCTCATCCAAAACACAAACGTCACTTTGAATAAAAACAAAAAAACCTGAGGCTCACCTGATGTTAGGTGATACCATCGCCCATAGACACTTACATTGCCAGAGCGCTCGCAAGTGCATTTCTTCTTTTAAGAATTGGTACGCTATTTTCATACTTTTTCGAGTTATTTGGACTTGTCCCAGAAAACGAAGGGCAGCCTGTGCTTCCCCCACCTTGAGCTGAGCGTCCCGAGGAGGACGCCTAGATGCGGATTTAGCACCTTCATATTTCTTCTCGAGGGAAGGGAATCTTTAACAAATAGAGAAATATAGTTACTATAGAAAATTTATTCATTTAAATTATATTGCTTTTGCATAGCAGTTACATAACTTTTGATAGTAAATAACTAGTAAATAATGTATTATCCATAAAGTTAGTGGTATAAAGGCAGCAAAGCCATTTGACCCGCTTTACCTTAAATAAAAATACAATTTTTGTACAAATAAAATATTATTATATTTTTTTTTTTAATTGGTAGACATAACTTAACTTAAATATAAAGCATAAAAACACATCTTAGTTTTCTTTCTATATATTTATGATGTGAATAAAGTGTATTACAATTATCACGAATGAAACAATCAATGAATCAATTTGTACAACCTTCCGGAGTGTCACGGAGTGTTTGCCAGGATCGGGGTAAAAATTATCAATATCCGATCGTGCTCGAACGGGCGTGAAAGATTTATGTGTTTACTATAGCCACACAAATTGGAAACTTATTGTTTTCAATCGTGGTGAAAATTTAATCTAACCGTATATATGAAGGAATGCTATATTTGTTGAGATAATCTGCAAAAAAAAAACATTATCACACATAATAAAATGGATGTATAGTTAAAAGAGAAAGTGCACTAGCCCCCACCCTGTGTCGTGGGCAGCTCGTCTCTTCCATTTGACGTATCTGTCAAATAATGTCTGTCACATATGCAGAGGCTACTTTTAAGTGTGCGATTCTTATTTCGTGTATTTGCACTAATTATTAGTATTAGTTTGCGTACATTCAATTGTGTAATAAACACTCGCTTATATGGTTTTGGAAAACGGTGGGAGAAAAAATCTCTAAGCCCAAAAATTTATGAGTCAGGCATAAAAAACTGACTCAGCACCTTCGTGCCATAGGAATTGTCATTAATAAAATATAAAGAATTGTGTCTGCTTCATGCCCCAAATAGTTGTTTATTTACACAGAGTTACTATACTTGTTGAATCTCGGCAATTATGTCCTCCAAAAACTTTCCAGCTTCGCTTTCTAATCTCATCCAAAAAGAGTTGTAAGAAAAAAACTAACAAAACAACGGCAAAATAACAATTGTTTTAATGTGAATCGAACTCAGTACCAATCAACCTGTAAATTGAAGATTCAGAGTTAAAACTTAAGTATGACTCCCGAGCAGTAAAGTTTTCAATGTAATATATTTATTTCAGTACGTCTCTTGACATACACTTTTCAATATACACAAAAAGAGGCTCTACTTTAAATCGTTTGAAATGTGCCAATAAGTAGGAACAAAGTTACATCGTTATGTGAAATTCCCTAGAAGCAGCAAATATTTGATCAAACTCGCTCATCCTACAAAGGTGTGTCGATTGGCTCAATTTGCCCGAAGCACGTTGGTACAGAAGCGATAAACTGTTATATTGTTGTATTATCTGTGGAAAAATCTTTGCAAGGAGTATTGATTTTATCTGTTTCAAGTAGGATCACTTGAAACGATCATAGACAAGAGCATTGGCGTCGTAATGCCGCAAAGTACTTGGTTAAAAAATCGAATGCGTTATGCGTTATGCTTTTGTTTTTTTACTGTTTTACCGACACTTTAGGTCTAGAACCGTAGAAATACTTAATTGGATGAAATTAAAGTACTATAATGACGCGTATAGACGTAACAGGTGTTCTGTGTTAGACTATTTCTAATCGTGGCTTTAGTAATTTAGTTCAATGAAATGCTACAATTTGAGGGCCAAACTTAAAGTTTGTTAGAGGACGCAATTTTATTTATGGGACATGTAGGGGGGGGGATACAAGCCTAAACCCAAGTTTGTCGGGTTTGCGCCTTAGTCCCCCGGCCGCCATCTTGGAAAAAGGGGTGAAAACACGTTTTTGGCTATATCTCCTAAACTATCCATCGTACAAAACAATTGTAAAGACATATTTTGTAGCAAATCGATTGAATCACATTTAGAGTATTTTTACTTGTCTTTTAAGCAACAAATGTGTTTTTTTAAACTTTAGACCGTGATTCCCTAAACCTATTAAAATTTATCGTTCACATTGCGGAAATTTTAAAAATCATTTTATTGTTGTTGTAATGTTATTTTTATGGAGTTATAAAACTGTGTGTTTTCAACTTTTATCGTCCGCGGTCTATGTTATTGTCGTACAGAACTTTATGTTACTTAAATATTTTTATCACGTTTTTATAATGCCGTTCGTGCAATAATCTTCTGAAGTGAAAGAAATTATGGAAACTGATTTTATAAAGGAAATAAAAGAATTTATTGCGAAAGTTATATAACCTTACATTAGTTACGTTACATATATATATTTTAGTTAATAATTAGAAGATTAAACCAAATGTTGAGCAGCGTTGGCCTCTCATCCCTGAGGTCGTAGGTTCGATCCCCGTCTATGTGCGCATTTAACATTCGCTCGAACTGTGAAACTTAGACCCAAAAAGTCAACGGTGTGCGTCAGGCACAGAAGGCTGATCACCTTTTGGATTACCAAATGATTATGAAACAGATACAGAAATCTGAGGCCCAGACCTAAAAAGGTTTTAGCGCCATTGATTATTTTTTATCATTTAAACCAAATGTTACCAATCAACTTACACTTGTGGCCAATAAATTGTAATACTTCAGTTTAGTAATAAATGAGCCGTTTAGTTTTACACTCATAAATTGTAGTCAACATTCTCGTTACCGATAATGTCGACTACACTTATATTGAAAATAAGATATTATTTATTGCTACCAAAACTTATGTAGAATTTATTGGATACAACTAGAAGTTATGCTAACCCTAACCTTATAACATATAAAATATATGTAAATGTTACGGTTAGGCTACATATGGCATTTTTTGATGGGCCCAATTAGTACTCCTACGGCAAAAGGGTACATCAATATGATACATCATTAGGAATCCCTGATACAAACAACGCACAGAAAGTTTATCACCTACTTAACAAAAATATTTATCGAAAACAATACTGGTCTGCTCCATAGTTCAATGTCGCTTCAATTGAAACTATTTGGTCCTTACATATGAAATTGGCGTTTTTCGTACTGGCCACTTTAATCACGATGTTCTCCTCTTTGGTAATGAATTCCAAATTCAAATTTGTACAGCTATTTACTCATGTATTTGTGCTTCGATGACCGTCATTCATTTGTTTTTTCTGTTTGCGTCACTCATTTTACAAAATGGAAAACTTAAAGTATCGCATTATTTACGAGTACGAGTTCCGCCGTGGCACTAGTGCTGCGGAAACGACTCGAAGGGTGAATGATGTGTATGGCGGTCATGTTGCAAAAGAAAACACAGTTCGTTTTTGGTTCCAACGTTTTCGTTCTGGAAATTTCGACATGCAGAACAAGCCTCGTGGACGGCCTGAGACCCAAGTTGATAATGAAGTATTGAAGGCTATTGTGGAAGCGGATCCATCGCAAACCACGTTTTAATTCACTTGAAGCAAATTGGGAAGATCAAAAAGCTTGAAAGATGGGTACCTCACGAATTGACTGAAGCAAACCGGCAAACGCGCGTCGACTGCTGCGTTACATTACTGAGCCGGCACAATAATGAAAGTATTTTAAACCGAATCATTACCTGTGATGAAAAATGGATTCTTTACGATAATCGGAAGCGCTCAGAGCAATGGTTGTATCCTGGCCAGCCAGCCAAATCCTGCCCCAAGCGAAAATTAACCCCAAAAAAGTTACTTGTAAGCGTTTGGTGGACTAGTGCCGGTATTGTTCATTGCAGTTTTCTCAAATCTGGCCAGACTATTACGGCTGATATCTATTGTCAGCAATTGCAAACCATGATGGAAAAGCTAGCGGCTAAACAACCTAGGCTGGTCAATCGCTCCACGCCACTGCTACTTCACGACAACGCTAGACCACACACTGCACAACAGACGGCTACCAAATTAGAAGAGCTTCAATTGGAATGTCTAAGACTTCCTCCGTACTCCCCGGACCTTGCTCCAACAGATTACCATTTTTTTCGAAATTTGGACAACTTCTTGCAAGGGAACTTCAACTCTGATGGGGCAGTCCAAATCGCCTTCACAGATTTTATTGATTCCCGTCCGACTGGTTCTTTTAGTAAAGGGATCAATGAACTACCTATGAGATGGCAAAAGTGCATAGAAAACAATGGTTCATACTTTGATTAATTAAATATATTATATTTAAAAATATTCGACTTTTTGTTCCTCCCATACAAAACGCCAATTTCATATGTAAGGACTTAATATTAATAATTATTCTTCAAAAACTTTTATATGGCAATAGATTATTATTATGAAATCAATATATCATATCTTTTTGCCTTTTGCCAAACCACTACCACTTAGGAGGCTTTCGAGAGTCATAATAGACACTTAGGAGAGCGTACCTTAAAGGCTGGCAAACCTCGTAGAGTTGCAGCACATAATTCTAATGTGACCCGCCTGCTCGTATGCGTCATGTCCCATAAACAAATAAAATATACTCTTTTAGACTTTACGCCGTGACGGAAAGAGAAAGAATACTGAGATAGACTGATTTTATTGAATAGGAATAATTGTTAGTATGCGGGTCATTTCTTAAATAATTGGAGCCTTTGAGTGCGCATGTGACCCATTTTGTTAATCTCTAGAGATCTCATCAATGTATCATTGTCACAAACCTAAGTATTCATGGGCATACATAATATTTTGGAACAGTATAAGCAATAATAACATCAAGTAAGTGCAGATTAAGCTATTTAAGTATAAAAATCAAAACCATTTATTATTTAGGCGATATGGTTAAAAACTTATATCGCGCGTTCGAACCCCGTTTGACTTTATTTCTGTGTGCATAATTAAAGACGAGTATGTTGTATGCTGAAGAAATCTATCGTAAGAAACTAGATATTTTAGTAGAAAATCAATGATATCGATATCATAGACATCAGGCACTAATAGCTCACCTTCTTACCCGTGAAGGAAGGATCCTTGACTAGTTTAAGCACAAATTGGTCCAAAGCCTCTCTAGGCTAATGACGAGAAATTGTATATATCGTTAGTAATCCGAATAACATCTTTTAATGAAAGAAAGAAAAAAATTGTTATCCATGATATAAAGGATGTTTAGGTAAAAAGGAAGTGCACTAGCCCCCACACTAGGATTCCCTGTTTCACCTAGTCTTATCCTTATAACATCTTATCGGTACTTGACAATAATTTCTAGATAAAACTTGCATTTTATAATTAAACTGTAATATTTTCTGTTTCAGCATAGGACAGGTTGTGAAGATGTTGTTTAAGAGCTTAAAAGGCTACGCCGGCAACGTACTCGCGAGCCCTCTAGCATTCAGAGTGTCCATGGGCGGCAGTATCACTTAACATCAGATGAGCCCCTGTTTTATAATAAAAAAATAAATACTCTAATATCGCATTTCAGAGTGCGACGTCAATAAACGTCAACTGATTTGTAGCCGAAAATTGTATCGTTCGATAAAATTTATAACTAATTGAAAAATGCAGAAATTTAAAGCTGCCCTTATATACGTATAGTGCCTGTGTATATGCCTCACCTTTCCCGAACTAACCAAATAAACATTTAGTCAAAGTTAAGCGTGCGTTAGACGCAACAGCGATACGTCATATTTAGCCGCCGATCAATCAGCCGCTGTCACATCGGCCATTACTCAATTAACAAGTGATGGATGCCACCGGGACATTACCGCAAATATTTTTCATTTTGTTTTATTAATAGTAACAATTTGATTGCGTTATTTTCACGAGAGATTTTAAAAGCTCCGCGTCTTCATTGTTATATATATACGAGCTTTCGGAATTCGTGTATTTTGACAAGATTTTATGGGACCTCCTCCTTGATAATCACTTTATTTAATTTATATAGTTTAATTTATATAAACACATAAGTATAGAGTATGGGTGAAAACTTTGAACTGTCCAGGACCGACCAGACTGGACTACTATGGATGCCCTCTTCCCCACTTAGGGGACATAAGACCTTAAGTCAAGTCAGTCAGGTGAAAACCGTACAAATATCGCTTCGTTAGTCTTCAAGTATATCGCGATATGGTTGCAGCTCCTTACAAACATTATGTAAATTAAAAAAACTTGGCGATTAAAAAGAGTTGCGGAGAGTTTATTGCCATTTCTTGTCGTCGGTTCTACGCCCTTGATTTGAGAACTGGCAGTAAATGTAAAATTTGAAGCATTTAATATGTATTTCTTTATTGACGTTCATAAGGTTACATTGTGTTACCGAAATGAATAAATGATTTTGAATTTATACAACTGACGTTCAAAGTACAATTTACTAGGGTTTTTTTATCTAGAACAGAGGGCAACGGGCTCACCTGATGTTAAGTGACCCATGGACACTCTCATTTCGTGTCCTTTTTAATTAATAATTTATTTTATAATTCTATTCAAACATTTATTAGTTTAATTTAGTAACAGCTAGTTCTATTATTTAATTATTAATCTACGTGTTTATCTCTGCACAATTATTCATAACACAAGCACGGCATATTTTTTCTTCGTGTTGCCTTCTCTTTGAATATATGAGCCTCGGGCTGGGCTTTTTAAAAATGGAACACTTTTACATATTTTATCTGTGATACTGTTGTATAAAATTAAAATAGCTAAGGACTATTCCTATGTAGAAGAGAAGAGTTACCAATGAAGCTTCTATAAAAAAAATTGCGAATTCTTCGAGTATTTAGTCAGCTCAAGTACCATGAAATCAACCATTTTATAAATGGTCGCATCATGAAATGATCCACGACGTGTACTCGCTACAAGTAAAGAATATGAAAAGTGGGTGATATTACAAAAATGTTGTTGATTACGAATATTTTGTCGTTGGAAAATTCCTCATCGTTCAAAGCAAAAATTTGGGCATTCTACGTGATGAAAATTTCATGTAATTCTCAAAATTTATGTCTTTATTTTGAATACACCTTGTTTGCTACTAGCGACGTGTTCTTGTTACCTTTTTGTTTAATTTAGTATGATTTTATACATTTGTTGTCAGTTGAAAAGAAGAATATTGGGACAAGGTTTTTATAAGGCGTGTTTTTAAGACAAGGTTTAAAATACTAATATTATAAAACTGAGAAGTTTTCAGAATCTAAATACGTATTTAATCAATCAATTCTCTCAAGTTAATTAATCAGTGGCGCTACAACCTCTTTAGGTCTGGGCCTCAGATTTCTGAATCTGTTTCATGATCATTTTTAAATCTAATAGGCAAGTAGGTGATCAATCTCCAGTGCCTGACACACGCCGTCGACTTTTTGGGTCTAAGGCAAGCCGGTTTCCTCACGATGTTTTCCTTCACCGTTCGAGTGAATGTTAAATGCGCACATAGAAACATAATCCTTTGGTGCACAGCCGGGTTCAAGACCTCAGGGATGAGAGTCGCAAGCTGAAGCCACTAGGCCAACGCTGCTCTCAAGTACTTCAGGGAAAAAGGCGTCAGGAGCCTTCTGGTACTGTAAGTGTCCATGGGCATTGGCATCACTTAAACATCAGATGAACCCAATTTCATCCTGTTTTATATCAATAAAATTATCCACAACAAAATAATGATAAGGGGCGTGTTTATCAAATTAATACGAACGTATCAAGTTAACATCACCTAATTGTTGTTAAATTAAAATCTATCTATATTATTTGGTTGTTAAATATTTATTCTAACGACGTCCGTCGTTCAACAACTGAGCGTTTTTTTACCAGCTGCCCACCGATGTACCGAACCAATTCGATTCTTAGGGTCCCTTCAAGAAAAGAGCGTACCAATTCCTAAAAGGCCGGCAACGCATTCTCGAGCCCTCTGGCAATGTGAGTGTCTATGGCGATATCACTTAACATCAGGTGAGCCTCCTACCCGTTTGCCCCCTGTTATATGAAAAAAAGTTTTAACCTGATTAGAATTCAAATAAAAACCCGATTCAAAATTTTAGTTGTAACCAACTTTTTATTTTGATAAACATAAAATGTGGCTCGAAACTAAAATCACACCACAAAAATACAAGTGCAAAATTAATCCTATGAGATCCACATATCAAGCAAATTGCATCCGGCATAATCTAATAATTGTATGGGGCAGTGCAGATAAGCATCTTAGGCGGGTTCCTTAATATATGTACCACGAGATAACTTGCTAATTGAAACTGTGCAGGGACGACCACGTCGTAATATTTCAAAACTAAGATAACGCAAGTACAATGCAGTAATAAGATTATGGTCTTAAGTTATTTTTAGTTGGAGAAAGAATACTCTGGCTAATAAGTAATGAGTAATGACATTTAGTGATAACTTTTAAATATACCATTACAAGTGTTTATTGGTTATAAGTAAAATTATGCGTTATAGTTGTTAGATTTGGGTATCTTTTAAAGTAAAACCTCTTTCATAACATTCTTAACACTTTTAATACAGAAAATAAATACATCATTTATGGGCCTAAGTATACGCTGCTATAACATGACTCCTAGTGAAATATTGGAACTGCCTTTAAACAGATTCAAAACACATATCAAAAAAACCTTAATGTGTAAAGGTTACTACACAGTCAATGACTACCTGGAAGATAAAAACAATAGTTCTAATTATATTCTTATAATTTGATTTATGTGTAATGGTGAATGTGGTAAATCACAGAACAGATTTTTATATTTTTTTTACTTATGTAACTTTAATGACGTTGTGGTTTATGACATTTTCCTTTGAATAATTGTAATGTAGAGGGAGGGTAAAACTTGCTGAGTTTCTTGCCCGTTCTTCTCAGAACAAGGCCTCCTGGTAGTTTTGCGAACGGATGGCGTAGTCTTGCTCTTTCGCGAATTTTGTAAACGTTTTTGACATTCATAAGCATGCGCTAAGACGCATCTAAATTGAATAAACGTGTTTTGTTTTTTTTGATACGTTACAAATTTTATTAAAATGTTTAAACTTTTACAAGTTTGTTTACAATTCTTAGTTATTATTATTTAACTAAAACTAAATACTGACACGTTTTTATTGAGAGTTTTTAACATTCAAATATGACTGTATACTAAGATTATAATATATAACGCTGCAGATTATATTTGTTTGGTTAAAAACACTTTCAAGCATTAAAACCAGTGGCACTCCAACTCAGGACTCAGATTTCTGCATCTATGACGTAAACATTTTTATTTTAAAAAGTCGAGAATGTGATCTGTACCTGACAGATATATTTATTCCTACCTTACCTTCGATTTTTTTTGGTTGACGGCATGCCGGTTTCCTCACATTGTTTTCCATTACCGTAGAGTGAGTGTTACTTGCCCATGTAGACAGTAGAAAGTCCATTGGTGTACAGCCAGGGGAATCTATGACCCGCATGCCACTAGACCAATACTGCTCTCAGGAATTATTGGTTCGCATTAATAAAATTATTAATTTATTGTTCAACTTACAGGTGTTAATTATAACATAATGAATTATTGCTTAACATAAAACTAAATCACACCTTAATTATTAAAATTAATTTAACTAGAATCTGTAAATTAATTAAGCTTCATTAGATAAATATTATATATAAAAATTTCTACTATATTTATAAATATAAATATAATGTCTATATGTTAACATGTATTTTTATTGCTCATGCACTGATGTATGCAATTCGTTTTATGTTCGAATTAAGACAGTTAAAAAATAAAGGGCAAAGAACTCCAATCCTTGCCCGATACCAAAGAGTATAATAGAACTAGACAAAAATGTATGCGTACAATACGGCTTATGGACTCTCAATACATAAAATTGATGTGATTGAACATTGACAGTTTTATTGGGCCGTGGCCTGATGGCTAATGTAACAATGACAAGGTTCCGACTTCTTTTCCTAGCAAAAGGAACAGTTTTTAATATCATAAAAAAATGATTAAAGATTTTTGTCCTACGGAACTTGAACTGTGTCATAACAATCATAGCAAAATTTTAATAATTATATCAAATACCAATAAAGTAATTAGGAAGAAAAACAATAACCTTTCGGGAGCGTGACCAACAATTAGTGTAACGAGCCATGCTAACTAATTACTGGGTCTGTTAGTTCTACGAAACTTTGAAAGTTTTGGACGGCTTCACGTAGGGCTGTTTGAGTACAACTGTGTACGAAGGGTGCGCAAAGTTGAGCGATCGTCAAATGTTTTCTTAATGTAATACCCGCAACAATATTTACTTATTACTCTGCTTATTTCGGTATCTATGTATATGTGGGCGCAAATTCATATATAATGATTATATTTTTACAAACACATAAAGATTGGTATTTATTTCAAGTAAGTATTTATTTGCTTCTATTATATATTTATATATGGGCGCAAACTCATATATAATGATTATTTTGTTACATAAATATAAAGATTGATATTTAATTCGAGTAAATAAATATATTCAAGATAATAATAAATAATATTAAGGATTGATAGTCTGTGGTATATTCATAGCATTTATTATTTATGTTTAAGGAATGGTGTTGATCAGCTGCTATTGTCATTCATCAACATTTGGTAATATCGGGGTAAAATTAGTTCAAAACCGTTATATGGTTTATTTTATTTACCATTATTAATGGATCTGCAAATTAACGACTATTTGATAGTCTGTAGTCTTTATTATAAATATTAAAGAAATTGTGTTAGTGTCAGCTGTCATTGTCATTGAATAATGTCAAAGTCGAATTGGTTCGAGGCCGTTAATACGAATGGTTTATTTAATTTGTTAATGTTGCTAGATCTATAAATTAACGACTATTCAATGGTTAATAATAATAATGACTCCATAGTCATTTATTATTATTATTGTTAAAAGGAGTTTATCATATTACTTTAAACATTTTAAACCTATTGATAATAAATATTAATCTTTGACACTCGTTTCTATGACTGCCGTTTGACTCTGTGGTCGATTCGGGTTCGGTCGTGGAACGAGTACACGAAATGTTACGAAACTTGTTTATCACAAATTCTGGTTGCTATATATATGGGAACTGGTGGGTGCGGCGCTTAGTTCGGTTGAGCGGCCGAACCAATCAGAAGCCTTTAAAAGTGGACTTTAATGTCGAAAGTAAATGGCTGGTGCCAACAAACTAATTTATGACGACAGTATTGCTGACGTCATTATCTTCAACAATTCATCGTGGAGTCTGGACACAATAATTATGGCGTTCAAACGCCGACAGCAGCGGTGGGATAACAGCCCCAAGAGACTTCTGAATCTTCGAATGGCACAACCTTCGTTATGTAACAAGCAATGGGTCTCTTGACCTCCATTAAGACTCCATTAAGACTGCTGCAACGAGAACTGGGATTGTTGCGCCAACGTGGACGAAAATATCACGAAACGGATGGTACTTCCACATGAATCTCGAATGAAGGCCATGCTGTAGTTACGAGGACGAGTTAAAACATGGGCCGACAGCTGGTTGTTGCATTCAACCAAGAGAACAAGTGAAGAAGGAGCTTATCCATACGTTTGGCAACGTGTTTCGGTATGTGAATGACGTGCAGAAATGGTGCAACTACAAGCGAGCTGCTACGCAGAGTACGCTACAACGGTATGGACGCTTTTTCAAAGGATCCGAGCAGTAGCTACCGACGCCGAGGTAATGGATGCGATGATCACAGGTATTTACTTATATTTTTGGTATTTATGAGTTTATTCGATCTGAATTGCTGAGTATTACCCTCCATTAACTTACTAAATAAGTATTCGTTTTTGAAACGTTTTGTAAACGTAAAATCGAAAATAGTTCACATGAGTCACGTGTTATGGTATCTTAAACGATCAAGAAATCCCAAAAATTAAGCTTATGTTATTTAGTAACAATCCAGTAAGAATTATTCCAGTTTTTGTGGCACTTTTAATAATGCTCAGGTTATTGAATGATTACTGTCATCGTCAGAATCACTTCGAGAAAAATTGCTACCGTCGTCAAAATGACGAACGTGACGCCCTAAATAAATGAAATAACTATTGTTCATCTGTTGAAGGTAGTACGAAAACTGTGATTGTTGGTAACAAACATTATTACTATCTTTTTATACTGGTGCAGATCGTTTCTTAATTCGAGAAAGCATTGCTGGTTTTAATTGTTAATGCTTGGTAAACGTAAACAAGTTGACGTACAGTTTATGGGCATTGAGGGTCAAAAGTTTATCTCAAAGCTAAGCATTACAGCTATGGTAGAAATCGATAGTGTCATTTTAGAGCTAGCGTTTTATGTAGTAGGTGACAGCTAAACTCAATTTGATATTTTAATACGGTTTAATCTTCTTTAAAAACAAACCCGGCCTAAGCGTTACTCTCAGCGAAAACGATGTCTATTAATCGTTAGTTTATTGAGTGTTCAAATTTGACGCCCCCTATTGAAATAAATACCAATTAATGAAATCTACAATATCATCAATGAGTTCAAAGATAATTTTACTTCTTCAAATCATGTCATACGGGTAACCGGTGAGCTAAAAATTCGATTTAAAAAAAAACAACCCGATAAAATTATACAGGGGAAATGGGGAGATGATTCGATATTTAAAAAAAAGGCATATTAAGAGATTGCTCTTCCCCATTCAGCATCTAATTTTATTAGTCAAGAAAAAGAACGGGACGCACCGACTTTGCGTTTATTTTCGCGTGTTAAATTCAAATACGTTTAGAGATAATTATCCTTTACCTTTAATTGCACACCAAATTAATAGATTAGGCAAAGCCCGTTATTACAGCTGCCTAGATATGGCAACTAGCTTTCACGGAATTCCTAAATTTATTTATTACATTTTTGGAAGATTTTCAGTCTTTTAAAGAAAAATTAAAGTTAATAAATTATGCTTACAATATAAAAAAAAAAAAAAACAATTAATAACAAATATCTACCTAGAGATATTCCATAAATATCTTAGGGACATAGGAAGAATAAAATTAAAATTAATAATTATGAATTTTTAAAAAAAACTACGAAACAATGCAAATAAGTATGAAAAAGCAGAAGATTTTAATTTATAACTATTCTAACGGAAATAGCCGGTGTGTGTGAGTGTGTGTCACACAGTCATTTTATGAACAGAAAAGATCGATGTCAAACTGAGTTGAATATTGGTTGTAGGTCTGTACATTTCGAATCATGAATGTACTTATCAGAAGACTGTATTGAAAAACTGCTTTCGTGATACCAAATGGACAGTTTGAATATTTAGACATGCTTTTCGGTCAATTGATGTATTTTTTTTTATTTTCCTCATCGCGAAAAGCGAAGAGAGCATTTTATAATGATCATGAAAAACATTCCATATTATGTTACAGATATGGCGAAGTAAGATTCAAATCAAAGTTGTCAATATAAATTTGAACCATCCAATATTTTTAGACGTTTACTGTTCAGACATAAAATTTAATTTGATTTAGTCATAATAGTGTAATGACAAATATAAGTTTTGTATTAATACTCAATACGAAATGCTTTCTCTTCAGCTCAGTTACATTCTAAACATCAAAATAGGGTGATGTTTGTCTACCGTACGTTGCGATTTCTTTCTTTCCACTTTTCGGTCTTATTCTATTTTGTTGGGTATTACTCATTACTACAAACCTAAGCGAGCATTTTATATCGATCATCATAATGAAGGATTGATGGGTAAGTGAGATTTGAATCACAGTTGTAAATATAAATTTAAAATTGAACCTTCTAATATTTTTGACGTTGATTTGTTGAACATCAGGAATGTAATTTGATTTAAACCCCTAAAGTCGTAACAGTGTGACGACAAATATCATGGTTTTTGTGATACCATTTTACCGTAGGTGTTAATTTTTATTTATTTTTTAAAGAGAGATCGGTTTCCCGTATATTCTTATATTCTGTCATTTGTACAGCTTATAAGAAGAACTGTTTCATAATCCTTAACCTAGTTGTCAGCAGGCCGAGGCGGATTTGTTATTGTTGGCTGAATTACCAATTGAGGCAATTCTTTGAACGTCATTGTAAGTTACCAGTTCAGTCGAATTGACCGTATGGGCGGAAGATTCGTCAGAGACCGATTTACATGAGGAGGCTTCTGCCTCCTGATAACCTGACGTTGTTGGACCTAGGTAATTGCATTATATTTTTTATAACTTTCATGACGATAGATGATGTTTATTTTATGTATGCGCATTGATGCGTTTATACAAAATATTATATTTTGCCTATCCAAAACATCCTTCCTAAAACGCTGGCTGGCCACCATGCGTATCCTTGATCCTGGTCTGGTTGGCTAGATCTCGAAATGAGTGATGCCTTATGTGTTGGCTAGATCTCGAAATGAGTGATGCCTTATGTGTTGGCTAGATCTCGAAATGAGTGATGCCTTATGTGTTGGCTAGATCTCGAAATGAGTGATGCCTTATGTGTTGGCTAGATCTCGAAATGAGTGATGCCTTATGTGTTGGCTAGATCTCGAAATGAGTGATGCCTTATGTGTTGGCTAGATCTCGAAATGAGTGATGCCTTATGTGTTGGCTAGATCTCGAAATCAGTGATGCCTTATGTGTTGGCTAGATCTCGTAATGAGTGATGCCTTGTTTAAAGTTGTAGCAATCTAAAACAGCGCAAGGGACGCGCTGGAGTCAGTATGGCCGTGTGGGCGCAAATTCATATATAATGATTATATTTTTACAAACACATAAAGATTGGTATTTATTTCAAGTAAGTATTTATTTGCTTCTATTATATATTTATATATGGGCGCAAACTCATATATAATGATTATTTTGTTACATAAATATAAAGATTGATATTTAATTCGAGTAAATAAATATATTCAAGATAATAATAAATAATATTAAGGATTGATAGTCTGTGGTATATTCATAGCATTTATTATTTATGTTTAAGGAATGGTGTTGATCAGCTGCTATTGTCATTCATCAACATTTGGTAATATCGGGGTAAAATTAGTTCAAAACCGTTATATGGTTTATTTTATTTACCATTATTAATGGATCTGCAAATTAACGACTATTTGATAGTCTGTAGTCTTTATTATAAATATTAAAGAAATTGTGTTAGTGTCAGCTGTCATTGTCATTGAATAATGTCAAAGTCGAATTGGTTCGAGGCCGTTAATACGAATGGTTTATTTAATTTGTTAATGTTGCTAGATCTATAAATTAACGACTATTCAATGGTTAATAATAATAATGACTCCATAGTCATTTATTATTATTATTGTTAAAAGGAGTTTATCATATTACTTTAAACATTTTAAACCTATTGATAATAAATATTAATCTTTGACACTCGTTTCTATGACTGCCGTTTGACTCTGTGGTCGATTCGGGTTCGGTCGTGGAACGAGTACACGAAATGTTACGAAACTTGTTTATCACAAATTCTGGTTGCTATATATATGGGAACTGGTGGGTGCGGCGCTTAGTTCGGTTGAGCGGCCGAACCAATCAGAAGCCTTTAAAAGTGGACTTTAATGTCGAAAGTAAATGGCTGGTGCCAACAAACTAATTTATGACGACAGTATTGCTGACGTCATTATCTTCAACAATTCATCGTGGAGTCTGGACACAATAATTATGGCGTTCAAACGCCGACATATACTATTTATTAAATAGCATATTAAAAAATAAAGTGAACCAGAGGCTTCGTAATAACAATTGGTTTTCTTTTGGAAGCAGATTTAATATAAATTATATAATTATTATTACTATGAATACGGAATTCTGTCCTTTAAAAGCGATATGAAACTTGATAAATCTAATTTTCAAAGCAATGTATTAGAGACAGGCCGACACATTTCTGTATTTGTTTCATATGTGGCTATCAACGCGCAACAATTATTATTTCCCCAATAATCGAACTCAGACAGAATATTTCGGTATCAAAATAAAGAAAATATATGAATAGACACAAAAATAAACATTAGGAAACTGGTATGTTTGTGAAACATGGTTTGGCGCCAAACGGTCCCGGTTGCAATTAATGTCTACTAGTCCAAAAGCTTCGGATAAGCTTTTTCTCAAAGTAATTTATCATATCCACTTTGAGTGTTATCTTCGAAAATATTTAGTTTCTATACAAGTTGTTCAAAGTTAGATTAATTTTGGTTAGTATACTATCATATGTGCACATACTATATTTGTATAAAATAATAAAGTATATAATTTGCTTTTTATTATATTGTATTGTAATAATTACTTAATCCAGTGCTATCCAACCTTTTTGTCCCATGCCCCACTTAACCTTTCTAATTTTTTTGTTACATTTACATAATTTTTAATAATAAAAAATTAAATTATTCACTTAAGTAACTTAAATTGTAGGTTATATATAGAAATTACCAGAAAATTGTTAACATTTCGTTACAGTAAGTAAAATTTCAAAACACTGAAATCTGAAATTCCAATTTCTAATAATTTTAATAAATTTTCAAATAGCCCCCCTTAACAATAAAATTGCCCCCCTGTGGGGCGTTGGGAAACTGTGACTTAATCGATATTGTCTCTACTACGTCTACAATTGTTTTCAAGCGGCATTCTTTAGATTAAAATATTTTTAAGTTGACGTATATGTAATTACGCAATGGTAATCTGTGAAGTAAAAAAATAAATTAATAATTATACAGTTACATGCAATGTTTATCGGAAACGGAAGTGATTCACTAGGCATGTTTACAGCTACGGAAACGGTTTACGGTGCGTAGCAAAGCTACGCCGCCTACGAAAGATGAATGTACACGGATGACACTATTATGGCAGAGATTAAGAAATGTTTTGGTTACTTAATATAATTAAATAAGTTCAACAAGGTTTTTCCTATTAAAATATTAAAGAAATGTGTTTACCTTTGTTGCGTATTTAATTTTGTACAGTGCGTTTGCTTAGAGAATTCAATTATTAATAACACATTACGAGCGAAAATAAAAACAACAATTATTATTAATAACAGCAATTGATGATGTCCTTATCGCACATCTGTCTTGAAGTATTTGTTAGAATGAGATCGTTTTTCTCTACGTCATAAGACATCCCGAATTCCATTGGAACAGTAACATTTATAAGGTTGTGTAATTGTTTTTTATAGAAGGTAAGGACTAAGTTAATACAGAAAACGCTAGCATCCGAAATTTAGTACAAAAATAACTTTCTGGAAACCTCTACGACCTATGACAAAGTGTTGATAAGGCTGTTTGTATCAATCATTGGGTGTCAATACTGATAAGCCGTTCAATAGACTACCGGACTTTTTGTCAAGCCGACCCTTCATATCGTAAAGCCTACAGAATAAAGCCACTATTTTACGGAGGTAAAGTGTTGGATACACATTTATTTTTTAATCATACCTTATTAAATAAATACATGTAAACAATGAAAGCGACTTATGTCTATGAAGTATTTCAACTATAAACCATAATAAATTAAATATCATTTATTACAAATATTAATATGAAATGATTACAAAAAGCCATTCTATTTTCAAATTTGTGAACATGTTAAAATAAGAATGCCGCAACTGTTAAATATTTATAATAGAATTAAAAATAAATTATATTTTCATAACATAACATTATCATGTCACAATGTTCGTTCCCATACTCCTCCGAAACGGCTCAACCGATTCTTATCAAAATTTATATTCATATTCAGTAAGTCTGAGAATCGTCTACTATCTATCTTTCAAACCCGATAAGTTATAAGAGGTGTCCACCCCAAATAATTTTCTTATTTTTTATTTTTTTATGATCCAGCGTACAAAAATACACTAAACCCCTAATTTTCCCATCTACAATCAACTCCCTATTTTTTATTATTGTAGGTAATTATTTTTATTGAACTAAAAAAGTGTTATATTGATAAATTTTTAACTTAGCTTAGTTGTATGCTACTCTTAACCAGTTGGAGATCAAAAAATCTACCTGATCGATTTGTGATAGGCGCAACGGCTAAGCCTTCAAGAAGACAGATAATAATCAATGAAAAATATTGAGAAAGGCTCAAGAAGGGTCAAGAAGAATTGATAATAACTATAGTAGCTAAAAGCTCATAATATATCTACAATACAAAATAATATAGGTACAATCATTTCTTTTAAAAGAAATATTTTATCTAAAAGTCGATTTTAGGTTACAATAATACTGAGGCGATTCGAATTATTTCAGTCAAGTTTAATTTACATTGTCTTCATCGGAAAGTTGTACCAATCTAAACGGTGCCGCCAGCAAATTAATAATTGGAAATAATTTATTTCAGTTCAATGTCGATGAAATAATAATTCTGCGTTCCACTCTATCATACTTCAGAACTAACATTAATACTATACCTACATATTGCTATTATTAATTGTCATTTCTTCATACTGATTATTGAGATTTGAGTTATTATCGTAATCAATACTTTAAATAATTTAATTATTTATGTTTTTCAATTGACCTTATTTTATCTATTATGAATTGGGACTGCAGAAAGTGTTATCTTCTTTCCAACTCATTTACTCATTGATAACAATATTAATAACCTTTAATATTAACATTATAGCCACAATTGAACAAAATTTTTCTGTTATCACTATTTAGCACTTAACATTTCTGTACACAAATACTAATTCAGTTAAGAGATAATATGGCGGGTTTCAGCTATTGCCATTTCATAAAATGATTTAGATTTACCTTATGAACACCTTGTTTTGATTCTACATATTATGTAACAATCATTCATTCTCTAAAATAACATATACACTATGTCACTTATAACATAAGCTTTACTTAAACAAATATGGTGCCATTTATGAAAACAATATTAGTAATAATAGAATTCAGATTTATATATGTTTCTTTGTAAGTTAAGTTTCGTCGGGCAAGCTTTGTGTATACGTGAATACAAGTATGAATGTTAGTTCACATATAACCATTAAGAAATCATTAGCCCAAAACGAGCTAGATTCACAGCAGCAGCTAATAATCGGAAAACAATAGGTGAGAGCGGTGGGTGTGGCCACAGGACGTGTGTATTTATGTGTCTGAGAGAAACCACGAGGCACGGACACTGGCAGGAAGCTACAATTTATGTCACACACAGAGATTCCGCCCAGTACGAGAGTTAGCACGCTTGTGAGAAATGGCTATATTTTATGTTACATCAAAATATATAAATATAGTTATAGGCACTGTGTAAGTATTATGGTTAATATAATTATTCCCATCATAGCTTTAATAAAGTTAAAATGTATTTTTGACGATCCATAAATTAAAATAATATTGTTTACAAGAAGTAGTTTTAAGCAAACTAATATGTACTGTGATATTCCGGGCACATGTTAAACTTTTCAGTGGTTTTGTGGTTCCTGTAGCTAAGACTAAAGTGCGACAAATCTGCGTTTGTTGTATTGATAATTTAATAGCAAACTACGAAATTGATATAATTGTTGTTTTGACGGTTCTTGATGTCAAGACCTTTGACGTATGGGGTGCCTTTTGCGCGTTGTTTTTTATATGACAAAAAAAACTACATCTAATGGCTTCCCGTGACAAATCCCTACAATATTTAACTCTTTTCAAAAGATTTTCTGTATTTTTGGAGATTTGCCTCACCTAAAAACAGAAATACTAGCCCAGAGCAGTGATAAAATCCAGCGGAATATTTCAAATATCAAGTTTACGGCCATAGATGGCGTTCATTTGGATAATGATGTTATCATTTAGCAAAGTTGATACCGGTGAAGTCTAGGCTGGTGCTTTCCTCGCTCAACGAATAACTATCGCAATACAGTGAAGAAATGCTGCCAGCAATTAAGGTAAAATTTTTTTTATTTCTTTTAATTTTCTATTTATAATTTTTTTATAGTAATACTATGTAGGTTAAGAATATTTTAAATACTTTGCTCTATAATCCGACATTTCCACTTTTTGATTGACGTTGTCGGAAGCATCATGTTCCAGATTATACCATGACCAACCCGTTTCTTGACAACCAATATCAGTTCTAATTTCTAAAGGTCTATCTTTTCATGTCAATTACAAAGCTTTATAAAAGCACTTATAAGCACAATTCAACTAATGGTATAATTCAATGCTACAAAAGCATACGGTGAATTTTTTCTAAGAAATATTATTGTCAAATTAACGAATTTACATAAAATTTAAATTCGAAATGAATTATTTAGTTACTTTCGAAATTTCATTCAACTAATTTATTAGTATATGTATATGCAATATGCCGAAGTCATATTAGAAAAATAAAAGGATCTTAAGAAAGGAATAACAATAACTTGTGAAAATTGTATTATGTAATTATAAAAAAGAAGTGTCATTTCATGTCATTATTAAAATTATTTTGTGTTTTTGCCCTTTAGAACTTTCCATCGATCTATTCTTTGCTTCTTCCATCCATTTTTCCCAGAAATTTCTAATACCCCGTCAGGCCGTCGCTTATGCAGTCTTATAATACTCGTATATACTACTATAGATTAATTCTGCACTTGTACTAAAGCCAGACACTATACAAAAATAACAAAAGACAATCAGCAGGAAATCTTCAATACATTCTTATCTTCGAGTCTATATTTATTCCAAGAAAACATTCGAGATGGAAATCGTTGCCTGAATGCGGTTAAGCTAACAATAAGCATTGTGCGGTGGGCTGTCGGTGAAATTTCATTTTTCATTTGGCGATGTTTTTCTGCGAAAGTGCAAATGACGCTCGCAGAGATTTGCGACGGAATCAGGCCGTGAAGACATCTCAATAGAACCTTTGTAGACGAGTGCTTTTTTAATATTCTATTTTCAAGAAAGCGTACAAATTATATAATAATCAATACGTTGTTAACAAGAACGTTGCTAAATGTAATTACTTAGTTAGCTTTAGTAACAGAAGCACCGTTACAAAAAGAAGTGAAAAGTCAAAATCATTTGTTCATATAGGTATGAACAAATGATTTTGACCTTTATGATTATAGGTAAAATATGAAATGCTTCTGATTTTACATTAACTGCCAGTTCTCAAATCAAGGGCGTAGAATGGAAGAGAAGAACTGGCAATAAACTCTCCACCACTCTTTTTGATCGCCAAGTTTTTTGTGTTACACAACGTTTGTAAGGAGCTGCAACCATTACACCATGTTCCACATGACATCTTAAGTAATAAATAATAATAAAATAAATTAAAAACAAAGAATTGTCCTCTATCAGCAGGAGGCATGGTGAAATAGGAGCACGCACTTACATTCTCGCGGGAACAACACGCAAATACATAGTCGAAATAACTAACATCACGGCATACACGAATTCAGTCACCACAAGTAGCACGTTCACGAGAATGGCATGGCCAGCCATCGGCCCCCTCGCCATATTTTAGGAAGAGAGACAACCCAAAAGTGTCTATACTAAGACGGTTACAGGTCAGTAATCGTCAACGGATCCTTACTTTTTATGGACGTGTAACACGCAGAGATTCAGAAAGCTTAGAAAAACTCATTGTGACTGGCTGAGTGGAGGGCACTATATCTCGAGGCCTTACTCGCTGGACCAATCAAGTAAAGGCCCTTACAAGTCTTGCCATCACCCAGCCGCAGAGGCTTGCCGGTGCCACTAACACTACCTTTAGAAATGAAGAAGAAAAAGTCTACCTAACGTTGGGAGCTACCCAATCTAGAAAAAAAAGCCTTCTTAAATTTATATATGGATATGGTTTGTAGACTCAGTTTCCGCACTTAGACTCTCAATAGGTCCATTGTGCATAAAGTCCTGGCTAACTAAGCCAGCGTAACTCCTTCCAAAAGCACAGAAGCCTCATGAGCACTTCGCAGGCTTCACGGAGCGACCTCACTGTTCCGAGGATTTCTACACGTTGTTTAGCCACAGCCTCGCATTCCAGAACTACGTGGGTGACTGATTCCTCTGCGCTGAAACAGCCTCTGCACAAGGGGCTGTCTGTCGCGCCTAGGACAAAAATATGTTTGTTAAGGAGACAATGGCCCGTAATTGTCCCTATCATTGTTTTGAGATTCATATACAGGATAAAAAGCGTTCTACAATCCCGTTTACAAAGCCACCAGTGAATGAGACAGGAGGCATTAACGTCGTTTGCTTTCAGATTAAGCTATTCCCGTGGCGTCTTCATTGTCTAATTGTCGCATTGTTTGAACATTCTGTAGTTTGGACTTTTTAAGTCGTTAAGAAAGATTTAAGTTTTGCCTCCTACAAAACCTTAAACCCAAGATAACACTTTTGTGATACTTAGCCAAAACACTATACTATATACTAACTAAACGGATAACTGACGTTTTGGCATATTAATTATTAAAATAGGGTTTTTGGTGCGTTATTTAATGCCAAATCATAAAAAAATACTAAAAAAATTCTGGGGTAAGCCACTCTTTTAACACTTCGGGGTATTAAAATAGTGTACAACTCATTAAACCTTATTGAGGAATTCTTTTAATTAAAAACTTGATCTTGCCTACAGAGTAAAAGTATAAAATTCTTTCGCATGCATTTGAGGTGTATTAATTAGTATATACTTAATCATTATTTTTGTGTGTTTTGATACATAATCATGACCACTATCATTGTGCATATAGAACATTTCGTTGTTCAAATCCGTGATTCGAATGCTTAGGGATCGTACAGTTAACGAGTGACAAAACAGAGTGTAAAAACATTATAAATGAAATATAGGATGACAAAATTTGCTACTCATAGTGTAATATTAAGACTTTTTGGGTACTGTTATAATCCTTTCAGCTCAGTGCCAAGCGATGACGCAACGATTCTCTGTTCAATGGCGTGTGAGGGTGCGGTCTTAGTGACGGAGGATTTTATGTGAATTTTTATGTTAACTATATAATAATAATTTAAATATTGCATTTTACAGGTTTACACACTGCAGGTATTGATAATAATATGAGAGATTGGTGCGTATAATAGGACTTTCGAAGTCCTACGGTAACAGATCAGTAGCCTTCCATCACAGATATATAATTTACAAAGAGATGACATATTATGACTAAACTAAAGTAACAAACAAAATAAAACAGAAGCATGAGTGCTTAGTTTTATTTTATTAAGCATAACTATTTTTAGTTTGTGTTAAATAAAAATAACATTTCGACAAATAATAAAAATGATATGTGCTTATTTCACATATTGTTGTTGATATTTTAAGTAAATTTGCTATGCATAATTCTTTTTGACACGGCCGTTCGAAATGTTTGATTTCACATTCTTCTCTTGGTTAGACGTAATTTTAACTGTTTCTATTTGCCAATTACATTTATTAAGGCCTCAATAATATATCGTGAGTGTATTGTGCGTGTTGTGAACTATTTGCGTACATATGTACATACTTTGCCTATTCAGTCTAACTTTTCCATTGTTCCTGTTTTAATTCCTTGTTCGCACAACTGACAATCGTATGCCTTATTAGGGTTTAATATTTATTGTTAAACGCAATTGTGTATTCACAGCAATTAATCCACAACGCTGTTATATATTTTTTCAAATCATAGTAAGTAGTATTCGTTTAAGTATATTATAAATATCGCTGCAATTCTTTCGTCACATCTGTGGTTTACGCATATGGTGTCCAACAACGAAACGATTGTACGAAATATAAACTTTACTGTGTAACAAAGGTCTATTCTTACTGAAATAATTATCTAATTACAAATTCAACATTCTTATTTATAGATATGATACTCAGTGAAAGAGACACCTGTATTATATGTGTTTATTTTATAAATAAATGTTTACAGATATCTGTTACGTCAAACAATCCCTTGATAATCGTCTTTTAATTGGTACAAAAATTTAAAAATCGAATCCTTAGTCTTAAATCGCTCTCGCTCCTAACGAGCAAAAACCGCCGCAGCTTCCCGAGATAGCCTGATCTTTGTAATTATTACCGGTACTATGTCATCGTGACGTCATTACCGCTAAGCAAATGCTGTAAAGGGCTGTGATAGCGGTGTAATCGCGGTTAATTACCCGCACCATTGTGGCGTAGTCATTAGCCGATGTTTTAGGGAACTTAATTATTTTTACTGAGCTGTAAAGTATACCAAAAAAGGTTTTTGCTCGCAAAATTGGAAAAATAAAAATTAGTTCGATTTTGATAAGAGATCTTTATATAAAAACTACACAAAAACTAATTAGATCTTAGATAGATAAATAGTTAATATATAACCATCAATTTATTGCATTAATTTATAAAATTATCGGGGAATTTAAAAGAGTATGGCAATTCAATGCCAGCAGACGATCTAAAGACTACAAGTAAAAATAATGTTAATTTTGGGAAAGTGCGACAACGAACAATTTTTTTCGCAATCAATACTATAAGATATATGGTCCCAGTTAGAGTAACAATAACATTGAGAATCGACCTTATATAAATCAAAAAATTACCCAACTTTTAATACACTAATACGCGACAATAACATGTCAATAAACAATACAAATAAACCGCAAACCAGCAATCACGCGAAATGTCCAAAAACCATTTAATCAGCGAGTCCAGACGACTTATCGGGCCGGCATCAAATCCCAATTACAGTCCCCACACGACCCATACCAACGATACGATCGCGTATTTCCCGTCAGATTTACTTACTCAGCTAATTGACAGCTGTTGTATAAACAGAAACTATATTATTAGTTTGTTATTATACTAATAATGATGGAGTCGTAAAGTTTATTTCCAATCTTTACAAATGTAAAGTTTCCTAACTTCTTCCAGTACCATTGATGGAAATCCCTTCACGAGTAAGGTCGCCTCCAGCTTTTTTCAAATATCTCTATCTATGGCTTTCTTTCTCCTGTCGCTTCCTGCTAACACTTCTATATTTTCTATCTACCTTTTATTTGGGCACCCTCATCATCGCCTTGGTTCTTTTCTTGTAGTAATCTGTAACATGTTACTAAATTACAATGACTAAACCCGTATCGACTGCCCCGAGAAGGACTGTAACGAGCAACTTTGGGAGCGCTGCTGAAAACCCCGAATAGCCAGCAGATCAAGCGGTGCAAGTGGAAATGGATTGGCAAATACACTCCGAAGAGCTTCCAATTATATAAAGCAGGCGTTTGATTGGAACCCGCAAGGAGAGCATGCAAGCACACAAGAGAACTGGCGTCGTACAGTTGCAGACGAGAAAAAGAGAGCCGGAAATAGTTGGAGCGAGGTGAAATACGAAGCTCAAGACCGAACGCGATGGAGACTCACTGATAAATGATAAATGATTTATTTTCTGTAAGTAGGTTTGTACAAACACTTTTACACGTCAAACATATTTTCTTTAAAACTAGATGAGTTCGACGTTTCCTATCTAAGAAGAAACGCCGAAACAAACTCAGAGGTCACAGTCCAGATATAATCTTGGTCAGATCATGTGAAGACCATGTAGATTGCAGTCTGAAATGGTCTTTTGAGGAAAGAACCACACAGATTGAGAGGACCTTTTTGCGACCACGCATTCGTCAGTAATCTAACTGTGGACGCCCTCTCCCCCATCTAGAGGTTACAGGACATCAGGCACCATATGCCTTGGCTAGCTTTCTTTCTTTTACGTTGGTTGTAACACAAATAAATATTGTTTTATCCGGAAAGGATTAACAGTCTTACGAGTTACACTATATATATATATATATATATATATATATATATATATATATATATATATATATATATATATATATATATATATATATTTCAATTTATATATATATATAAATTGAAAAACCATGTCCCCTTTTCTTGTAATGAATTCGGTGACCAAATCCCTGATAATAGTGTATCTTGTTCGATAAATCCCACGAGATGGGGATAGACGCGTTCAATGACCTTCTTATAAAACTTCGTTATAGATTAGTCTTATAAGACACGTGGCGTTGCTAATTATTTTCTTTGCACAGCTTATTTACATTATATTTTGAAAATGCTTTTGAATAGATGATTTTAGAAGACGGCTGAGGCATAAATCTCTTTATTCGTAAGGATGATTTTTCGTAATAATAGTAAAAACACTTTAGCAGGATGTAAGTGTTGTAAGCTCTTCAAATTCCATGGAGCTTTTATAGATTATTTTAAAATTTATTAATATTCATAATCTCTATCTTAATATATATATTTCTTCTGTGCGTGTGTATGTGACTGAACTCCTCTCAAACGACTGGACCGATTTTGATGAAATTTTTTGTGTGTGTTCAAGGGGATCTGGGAATGGTTTAGATTCACAAATCAGCCCGGCAGATGGCACTGCAGTCGGTACTTTCATACTTTGCTTAATATCCTAATCGCTTTAAATATCATGCAGGACAACGTCTGTGGGGTCCACTAGTATATATATAAAATTTTCGTGACATAATGTTCGTTGCCCTACTCCTCCGAAACGGCTCGACCGATTCTTATGAAATTTGTTTAATTTGTTTCGACAATTTTTTTATGATAAAGCATACAAAAATACATAGATCCTTTAATTTTCATCTACCCTCTACGATCAACCCCTATTTTTATTCATTAGTTTAGAACTTATAACTTGAACTCTGAGGGTTAATATAGAGAAAAACCACAGAAAAATCTAAAAAGTTTCCATTCCGGAAAACCGGAAAAGTGGGAAAGTGTACTACAGAGTTTGGTGAAGTACGCGAGGCAGCTAGTAATTCAATAAAATCATGATTTCTTACATTAGAAAACCACTGTGACTTATATAAATGTGACAAATGCATTTAAATAGTTTTTCAACTTTTTTATGTTGGTTAACGTTAGGCTATCTAATAATTGACTGGTTAGTTTATTAACCGCAGTAGCAAATACCTCAACGTTCTTTCGCTATAGACGTTGATTGCTCTCGACGTACAGAGCCGAACTTGCGTAACCGCTCGGGTCTGTACGTCAATCTCTACTCGTTTTTTATCTGGATAAAAGTGCTCGACTAGTAGAGATTTATATATTTTTTCTGGTACGGCCAGTAGTTCGCAGTGTTTAGAAATTTCTTTCTCTTCATTTTTATACATTTCTCGAGACAATGTGTTTTACGCTTTCGGTTATAATTTTTTTTAAATTAATCAGTGGCGCTACAACCTTTTTAGGTCTGAGCCTCAGATGTCTGTATCTGTTTCATAATCATTTGTCAATCTAATAAGCAAGTAGGTGACCTTCTGTGCCTGACACATGCCGTCGACTTTTTAGATCTAAGGCAAGCCGGTTTCCTCACGATGTTTTCCGTTGGAAATACATCCGTTCACATAAAAAGAAAATTCATTGGTGCACAGCTGGGGATTGAACCTACAACCTCAGAGATGAGGGAGGCACGCCGCAGCCACTAGGCCGACACTGCTCTAAAAAAATTGGTTATAATTACAGTGTAAATTCTTTATAACGAATTTCAAAAGACTGAGTATATTTTTTCGTTATAGAGAGTTATTCGTTATACCGAATGACGTTATAAAGCTCTAGTATAAAAGTTTACCTGTCCTACATTGCTCAAAGTACTTTTAGCTTTACATTGCATATTCTGTATAGTCAAAATATTGCTATTACTTATTCGAACTTCACTGTAGCTGAAAGCTACTTGGGTGCACTATTTTATTAACAAAAGGAGCTTACATAGAAAAGATCTCGTTTGAAATAAGAATAAAGATCTCGTTTGAAATAAGAATAGTAACGAGTATACTATGCGGAGGGGCGATCTGATTGAGGGATCTTCTTGGCTGATTGCTACTGTACTTATTTAAGGTCTGTTAAGGAGATTTATAAATATGTAGTAGTTTATCGTAAAATTGATCATTTCATTAATTGACCAATAATTTAATGAAATGATCTTTTAATAAAATTCTACGATATAAGATACGACCTCCAAATGTTTAACTACTACTCCTCCCTCAAAGGCCGGCAACGCACCTACTAAAAATGGGTGTCTATGGGCTGCGTAGACTGCCCTTTTTGGTCGTCCCGAAAGCTCGTTGCCCCCCTATTATATAAAAAAAATAACACACGATTTTCATAAAACAAAAAAAGAAGTTTCGCGAGTATATTCTAAACAAAGCATTTGTCATTTATTTAAACAATATTGATATATTGAAAATAAATGTATTTATTTATGTAATGTATGTGCAATAAAGTAAAGGATCTTACGATTGAAACATTTGAATAGCAAATCTAATACCAAATGTTGTAAAATTATTTTTCAATGGCTGTATAATGAAATATGCCGAAATAATTTTGACATAAACTTTGCTATTGGAAGGTTCCGGGTACTCTTAGTTAAGGTTTCCTAGTTTAAAGGCCCGTTACAAACCTTATACATGTATATAATGTAGTGTTGTCCTAGTGGTTCAAGCATGGAACCCTCATCTCTCAGGTCTTGCCAATCGAAAGGTGTTCGAATCACGGCTGTGTACCAAGGAAATTATTAACAAATATTACTAACATTATTATTATTAATGTTTTGCATTCTATATGCGCTTCTAATTGCGCCGGTGAAGGCAAACATCGTGAAAAAAACGACAAACCCAAAAATCTATTATATGCGTCAGGCACAGAAGACATCACTAGTCTATAATAAAACATATCGAAGAAATTGAAGTAATAAAAAGTAAAAGTAAGAAGTAAAAGTTGTAGCGCCACTCAATTATTTTTATTTGTATTTAGTATAAATACAAATAACTACAATTAATATGTATTTCAAATTTTAATTATTATTATTGTAGGTTGAGAAAATAGTAAATACTGTTTATTTGATTGTTATGATTACTAATAAACATTAAATTATGTATGTAATAAATATACTATAAACATAATATATAGATGTTATTACTTTTTGTTTAGATCAGCAATATTTTATTATAATTTAATTTTTACATCGGTTGAGTTTATTCTTACACTTTGTTGCCACGCAGGCATTTTACTGCAATTAATTCGCACTAAATTATCTCAATTTCACTACTTCACGCAACGCGGGGTCTTTGAGCAAAAAACCCTCAAATGATTTGCAATTATGCAGTCTCAATGGACTTATTACAACAGGGGGTAGATTGACCCAGCGGGAGCCACTAACAATTGAATTTTAACGACCTATATAATAATAGGGAGGTACTGATAACTCGTTCGACATACAGAACTTCGTGTTTCTTGGTCTTAGATGTGAGCGTTTTATTTATACATCTTTATGAGCAAATCTTCTGTGTCTCGTTGTTTTATATAGTCTCTTCTGTGAACTTTATCTTTGAAATTTCATCACAAAACTCCTCCTTTCTTGGCGAATCCTTAGAGCAGTGAGGCTATGGAAGTCACTTACTGAGTCTATCCGCTTAACTCCTTCCCTATCTTCCAGTAAATCTCTACTATACAAGCATTACCTGTCCACATAGTATCCCTAAATTACGTATAAACTGAAATTATCGTGTTTCATTTGTCTATTCTCATTGTCTTCATGTTTAAATGCTTTCTTTTTTTCCATTGTTTATGTCTAAGTAATTGTATGTCTCTTGTATTTTCGCGCTTCTTACCCTATGTACAGAAGAGATCACTCGAAAGGGATAAGACCACCCGTTGCCTTCTTATTATATAATTATTTTATTTGTAACAATATAACAAACAACTAAATAATTAGTGGTATGATCTTATGGTTAGGAATTTCATGTATAAACGTGTGCTATTGTTGTTCTCTAAAAGAAATGCTACGACACCGTCACAAACTATTTTATAACGTAATGTCCAATCTAATATATAATCTCGGGTCACAATGTTCGTTCTCATATTCCTCCGAAACGGCTCGACCGATTCTTTTGAAATGTTTTGTACATATTCAGTAAGTCTGAGAATCAGACCCCTAAATGTTAAGAAAATACATACAACCCTTAATTTTCAGCCCTCTACGATCAACCTCTTTTTTTTATTTGTTAATTAAAAACTTATGACTTGAACTCTGAGGTTTATATAGAGAAAAAATCACAGAAAACCGCTAGTAGTGAAATATAATTGCTAAATAGTGCGCGTATTGCTTGCCGTTCTTAGTACCAGTGTGTCAGTAATGAGATTCAAGCACAGATGGGTGGTCAGAGCGTGATGAAAATCCTATTCTGCGGTAGATCGCTGAGCCACGCGAAACCTCATGAAGATAATAAATTATTTATATCAACCCTCCATTTGGATTGTGGCTTGTTAATGTACGCAGATATTTCAGGACATTTAATTTTATATGAAATCATCACTCCTGGTTTTGGCCCAAAAATAAAAATAAAGTTTTTTTTTAAGTTTGCCAGAAGGCTCGCAAGTCCTTCAGTTGCAGCTGGTTCCACATAGTGATGGTGTGCGGCAAAAGTTACGGAATGTTGAACTTTTTGGTTTGAAATACGCAATAAATCTTTTATATAATTATATTCATATCAGCTTAGAGTAACACATAATCAGGATTACATTAAGTTTAAAATTAAACAAAAACATTGTCGACCTTTTTGACTCTGCGCCTTAGATTTTTGTATTTGTTTCAATATCATTTGTCAATCTAACAGGCAAGTAGGTGATCTCTTCTGTGCCTGACATACGCCGTAGACTTTCTAAGACAAGCCAGTTTCCTCTTAATGTTAAATGCGCACAAAGAATTAAAGTCCATTGGTGCACAGCCGGGGATAGAACCTACGACACTGCTCAATAAGTTTATTATATTTAATATTGTTACACGACATCCGACGGAGTGAAAGCCTTCCCCACATTCTTCCATTTGTCTCTCATCTTCGCTACTATTTTCCAATGTTTCTCCGATAATACAAAAAAGAAATATTCTTGATATAACAAAGAGAAGAAACCATATCTTAAAAGAAAATCTATTTGCTTCTAGATCGCCTATGTATATAAAATTTGCCTCGTGCCCAATTTGGGAAATTTATGCACGTGTAACGGCTGTTAAAAATATTAATAGCAAGGACTTTTATTTAAGTTTAAATTTAAAAACATCCCATCATATCTCGCTCAAAGCAAAGAGATAATGCACGACACAGTTTCAATGAACATAGGAATATTTTTAATCTGCGCTCTGGCATACTAATTATTTAAAAGCCCGACCTATTTTCACATCACACTTATTTTAATTTCACACTGAAACAAAGAATAAAAAACAAAAGCAGGGGTAACAATGGCTTTTACAATTAGGACGTAATTCGGTCTCAATAAGCGTCAATACGCGAATAAGGTGCGTGCACATATAACAAACATTTAAACGTAAACGTTAAAACGTATTGTCTTTGATTGACATAACCTTTACACATTTAAAGAAAAAACTTTTTACAATTATTAATAATAAATTTATTATTAATTTATAATAATATATAACTTCAATCCGGTAAAAAGTTTTTTCTTTACTGAACCGATTTCAATCAAATTTGCACACCGTGTGCGGTTTGATCTAACTTAAAAGATAGGATAGCTTACATCTCAATTTATACCCGCAATATTATTTTATTGCAAATTATTTGATAGTCACAATTCTAACAGATGGCGCTGTGTTGAAAGTGCCAACGTTTCACATAAGCTACAATTTAATGGTATTACCACCAAAAAGCATGGTGGTCCATGGGGTCCACTGGTGTTCTCAGCAGAATAGTTTGCTACTATGTAATATAACTAAAACCTTAGCCACAGCAACGCTTCACCGGTCTGCTAGTATAATATATAAATTACGCGTCACGTTGTTTGTCCGCTATGGACTCTTAAACTACTTAACCGATTTCAATCAAATTTGCACACCGTGTGTAGTTTGATCTAACTTAAAAGATAGGATGTACGTGTGTATGTTACTCAACTCCTCTTAATCGGCTAGACCGATTTGAATGATTTTTTTGTATGCGTTTGGAAGGATTCCTGCATGGTTTCACAAATCATCCCGGCAGATGGCGCTGCAGTCGGTACTTTCATGCTTTGTTAAATATCCTAATCGCTTGAAATATCATGCAGAACAATGTGTATCGGGTCCGCTAGTATTATTATAAAACATCTCACAATACGCTTAGTTCTGTTTAATTCAGGAAATTTTTATACATTTTAGACGTCCCGAAACATGTGTGTTTCATTTCATAAGGATGTAAACTTTGACACACTCATGTAGTACAGAAAATTATACGATTTATCAAGTACATTACGTGCGTTACTAAAAGAAACATATTATATATAGAATTAAAAATAAATTGTCTAGAGGTAAATTCATTGAAATTGTCAAAAAAGTGTGTAGTTCATTTTACATATTCAATCATTATCTGTATATAACTTATTTTCTAATAAGTACATAGTATATTAGTACTCAAAGTATAGCAGTTGTCAACGTAACCACATGTCTGGTCGTTCCTTGCCGTTAGAGCCTATTTCGACTGACTTATTTATTAATGTTTCAAGGTTTTAAACTATATACGAGTGCTAGTAATAAATCTATATTAGATATAGTGTAATAAATTTGCATTTATATCTATCTCTTACTCTGCTTGCTCTGCGACCCAAAAAGTGTCTTAGCCAATATGAGAAGATAAAGTCAATTCAGCGCTACCTTGGCAGACCAACTGGTCTCCAACCACTTGGCCAAGTAAGCTTCCTTCATCTAGCCAATAGCCAACATTATCTATCTCTTATAGAAGTTTTATTTAAAGACAATATTCGCCTAATAGAAACTATATATTATTAATTGCTGTCATAATTACATTTTTAATTTCTGTGTGTACTAAAGAGATTATCAGAATTAGTATTTCTTTCAAAATACAATTTCCGCAATTTCGATGCTTCAAAACGCTGGGACGTGTCGTAAAAATTACTAAGAAAGTACCTTTTGTCACATACTTTCTAAAAACCGTTTTTTTGTGAAGTTCTGTCAATGTGACTGCAACCTATTAGCGTCATTATAATCAATTAGGGTGCAATGTGCAACGCGCGCCGCGCACGCGTCGTCATAATGAGCCCTTGTGATCTCGAAGTCAGTGACGTGCGAAGCAAGGGTAAAAATTATACTTTCATTTTCGCTACCTGTCAACTGTAAAGCGTAGACCCACTGTACACTTTTTTAAATATTATATAAAGGTTTCTTTTCATTTCTAATCAAAATTACCAGCTTAAATTAACTTTATTTATAAAAGGTAACTTGCAAATTGCTTCAAGATAACAACAATCCATTAAGACCTAAGCCTGTGTAGTGACTTAAAATATTTGTATTTTAATATAATTTAGTTTATATAGAGTAGTGTACAACCAGTGAGTCACTTGAACCCTGAGATCGCGCGTTCTAACCTCTGCTGTGCACCAAGGGATTGTTTTAATACACCTAAAATCTATTGTATGTAAGCCTACACCTTACTATATTTTTTTTGATACAGGCAAATCAAAAAAAAATTACAGTCACAAAAAAACAAGGGTGGTAAAAAGTAGGTCACCTTAATTGGTAAATTAATGTTTTCAAATAGGTTCTAAGATTTTCTATTATGTAGAACCATTCAAAACAGCATTTTCCGCAATATAACAAAATATAAGTATAGCTAAAATATCTCTATCACTTTTGTTTTTTAAGTTTGATTACTAATTCTATGCAAAACGGTTTGACAAGTATAGCAATGATTCAGCCCTAAATAAACTCCCCTATCTTGTAATAGGTTCCGGATGACTCAGTACCCAACCCCATAAGATTCTGTATCAAAGGAAAACTTAAATTATATCAAAATTTTCTTTGATATATCATACGGATTATCTCTACGTTTTCATGGGTTTTTAATTGCAATATCTTATCAGCAGAGCATAAAATTTGTTTCATAATATTATACAACTACATTCAAAACCGTTTACGACGACATCGTTTAGAACATACCGGTTATATTGACCAAAATCAAAGGTCGCGGCTGAATTCTATTAGACCGCCTTATGATAGAAAAATGATAATTATATGTACGTTATATCTTTTATTATAATTTTAATGTGAAATAAATAAAATGTAGTTTCATTTTACACATGAGAATATTAATCATACTTTCAATAATAAGTAAATATTAGGTACATAATAACAACATCATCGGCTGTTACGACTATCGGTTTTTACGACCAAATATGAGTCACTTCAATAGCGTTATAATAGATTTTGACTGAATAGCTCATGATAGTTTTTACAAGTTTAAAAATAATCTGGACGAATGATGAATTTGGACACGGCGCATATAAGTTCTGTATCGAGTGCTTACCTTATGACTGGGAAATGAACCAAGAACTTTAGGATAATACTTTAGTTAACCACTAAAACATATTATATAGACATGGAAAGTAGGAGCGGGTTCTATCGCACGGCTGGGCACAAGTGATTTAAAAAAAACTGACGGTAAAACCCTTAATCTTGGCCTCAATTTACTGTATCTGATAGGTGTTCATTTGTTTTTTTATAGCCTAGCCTCACGATGTTTCCAAGCAGAAAGTCAATTTCTCCACAGCTGGTTTGAAACCTATGACCGAAGCTTTCAAGCTTAAGCCTTAAGAACATCACTGCTCTTGGACACCGGCTGAACATATAACTGTTCATCAAATTAGGAACTTAGAATGTAATATTAGATTAAATGCATACACGTTGCGTAATATTTTTTGTGTACTTCGTGTATTAAAGATTTCTATTATGTGCTACGACCCTACGACAAGGCAAAAGTCAGTGAGCACAATAAAATCCTCCCTTTGCGCTTTGAAAGTGACAAGTGAAGCGTGCACCGTGATGTCAAAGATTGGTAATGATGGAAATGTCTGACAAAGCAGACGTTTTGTTCCGTTTCCTTCAAAAGATTTCATAGGATAACCCTTACTTATATTAGCTATATAATATTGGGATATTAATGAGTACAAAAATAATTTCTACTTCACTGCCTAATTTGTCTATTGCTTTTTAATTGTATTATTTTGAAAAACAAAAACAACACTTTAGAAAAATAATTACCAATGTTAACATTGGTCACGTATTACTTTGTTAACCTACAAGATTGAAGGCTTACTTTACAATATTAATATATCCTAGAAAAGATTCACAGATAAAAATATATGAAACACAAGTCTGTGAGTAAAAACGAAAGGTAGGTGTCCAGAAGTAAGTTATCCTATTGAAATTACCTTTGTACGTTTATGCGTGATTTTAACCCCAATATTTCTAAGATAAAGTTATCTAATAGTAGTAATTATAAAAAAAAATACATATACAATATTTACAATTTTCTTTACCTACAAAGTAATAATTAAAATTATTTAAAAGAAAATTAAAACCAATTTATAAAGTTTGGTCCCTGTGGCAATGTACCTTTACGCTACCAGCTTTTCCTCGCTGTATTGGGATTCGTTGAGCCACGATAGCACCAGGTCTGAGGTCACCGGTACTATCTACCAGGCAGCAACTTAAATATATTTAATTAGCGCCTGTGCACTTGAACCCCACGGCCCAAGAGTCTTTTCTCCAAAGGGAACAAAATCGAAGTTGGAGGTAAGATATTTGTGCCGTTTATTATTTTCTGCCTTCTTGTTGTAATTATTAATTAAACTACTCGCACGTAAGAAGATAATTCACATTTGAACTATTTGAGACTTAACTGCTTCCGTTAATAACATTGCATCATGGTCTATGATTCCTGGATCGTGTCAAATGTGTTTTCTACGTCAACGAGCGGGAAAATTACTGCAATGTCACAGAGAGCAAGTGCTGATTGAGTTTAACTATGTCCCTTGATGCGTGCTATATGTTTATAATGTGCTGATACTTGTGGTTTTGCCCACGTGAATTAGTTGGATAAATTTCAATTAAATCCCGGAGCTCCTGACTAGTGTCACATCTAACTATTTAGCTGTATATTATTATTTTCGCAACTTTAAGATATTTTTTCAAGTCTATACGTCAATATGACAATGCCAGGTTTGACAGCTCGAACGCATCTATTATCCGTTCAATTTTAAGAGCGGAATTGTAATGGAGAACCGCTATCAAGTATTCCATTTTAAACTATTATCATTCAAATTTTGTTTCAAAGAGCTATATTATTAATTAAAAATAATATATTTATAAAATCGAAGCATAAATATATTGCTAGGTCTATTAAGGGTCACGGGACTTCCAACACCAGGGGTGAGAATGTAAAACAAAACGTAGCGTTTCATTATGAATACTGAAACGAACGTCATATCACGTGTCTACGTGTACTAGTGATGCTGTTGACCTATCACAGTCAAACGAAACGTTTGGTATTTGTTTCATACATTCTCACACCCCAGGTGATATCAATGAAGGTATAACATTTAGTTAGCTGTTTGTACTTAATACAGCGATTGTAAGCCGAACGGTCGTGCATAATGTCGCAAGTCAGTGATGTCACGTTAAAATTCTTTATTAATCCTTCTGCAGAGGCGACCACAACTTGGAAAAACTGATCGTGTTAAACACAGAAGGCAAAAGATCACATGGCCGTTCACCAACCAGATGGACCGATCCAGTAAAAGACACATCGTCCTCAAAACTGTACACTGTACTGTTATAAGACAAAGTCAGTCAGAGGCAGTCAATGAGGATTTCTACAAACAGCTCGATGATACAGTAAGAAAACTGCCCAAAAGAGATATCACAATTGTCACGGTAGACCTTAATGCAAAGGTTGGAAGTACAAGATAATCACCTAAGGGACGTTGTGGGAAAATATGGACTGAGAAATAGGAATGACAGAGGAGAAATGTGGCTACAATTTTGCACCAAGAACTTCCTTACAATAATGAATACTTGTTTCTCAAACCATCCAAGAAGGTGTCTCCAAGAGGAGAGTGGAGGAAGCGGCTGAAGAAGAACTATTATTAGAAACCGGCACCGGCTAAAACCGGTGGAAACGGATTGATCACAAACTGACCACGACGCTAAGACATAAGCTACCGACTGAAAAGAGAGAGAGAGAGAGAGATTAATCCTTATTCATCAGTAGCATATCCTTTTATCCGAGGAAATATATTTTCTATTGTTGTGTCAGCGTATTCCCAGCACAATGCACAAATCTGGCGTAATTAGCGTGTAAATAGCGATTTTCATTTAGATGTCGGCACACATTTGCATCGCGTCGCTATAATTCAAGCGATGCATCCGACTCAGATGGACGATTAGCAAAAACGTTGGTGACTAGGGTTGTCACTCTTGGGTTTATGGCTTTTATTCTTCTTCAGTCGCACCCTTCATTTCTGAAGGTTGTGTAAGTGGCGCCACACTTCCTCCACTCTCTCCCGTCTTTGGCACGCCTCTGCACCTGGGTGATGGTAAGACCTGTAAGTGCCTTAACTTGGTCAGTCCAGTAAGTAGGGGATCGGCTTCGAGGTCGGTCAGCCGGTCACGATGAGTTTTTCTAAACTTTCTGGATCCTAGTGTGAGGATTAGTCTTTACTAGACTAACCCTCACACTAGACTAGACTTTCTTTTATTCATCCATCACCGCGGCATCGGTTTATAATAGACGTGACGTTCAAAATATTAGTAATACAACGACAATTACAATGTTATTTACTAATTTTAGAGTTTTCATTTGAACTGAATTTCTCAATAAATATGTAAAAATCATACTAATGCAACCTGGCAGAGACAAAATGGAACAGAAAGCATATCTGCCCTGCGATTCTGTAACTCACTTTTCGAACTCACACAGCGGTTTTCGCATCGGCGGTCGCTCTCATATTAGTCGTGAAGCAGTCATTTTATGATTTGGCAGTCTGAAAAGGTGGGAGCTTGTAGTTTATTGTTTATTAATAGTGCAGTATTAATAGTGCCACGTGAGTTAGTAAATTTTATTATATTTTTTGGATTTCGAAGCGTTGAACACGCTTATCTTATAATGTGCCATATTCAATATATTTTCTAACTTTGGCAACCCTACGTTTTAAAACCCAACACTATGGCAGGGCTGCACGCAGTTGTAATGATTCTTAGATAACATCGCACTAGAAGAATGGTTCATGTAAGGAAAGTGAGATTACAACTTACACCACATATTTAAATAAAAAATTTAAACGATATGGAAGTCTTTCACAATCCGCTTCTCTCGGCATTTCCTTTTGCGAACTTGCGAGGTGTGGATTCGACTTTCAGTGGATACAACCTTCAAACTTTAAAAAAAGGTGCGTGCGTACATAGTACACATGTCAGAAGTGAAACTTCTTTAGGAAAGTAATTTTTAAGTCTTGTTCATATTTATACAAATCTAAAACTTTCAATTTCCGAGACATAGATGAAGGGAAAAAGGAAAATATGTTAGGAATTTAATTGCCATTAAAATATTAAGTGTCGAAAATTAATTCAAATTATTAATTATTAATAATTTATTATTGGGGCTTGTTTGCCCCATCATAAAAAAAGGGTGCGTGTACTTATGTACGCGCGTAAGAAGTTATACTTCTTTGGCATTATTAAAAATAGTTTTTGATTGCATGCAAATAATTAATTACAATTAAATAATCAAAGACTGGAAAAGGAGTCATTAAAGTCAATAAAGTTCAGTTTACATTTGAAAAATTAATTAAATAAATATTTATTATTATTCTCTTACATTAAACAAATAAAACACTATTTATCTTTAAAACATTTTTTTTTCATTATACTATTTATTTTTAAGTGACTCTAATGTCTTCATCAGAATTTCGGTTTGTAATTTTAAATTAATCATTACTTGGTTGTGCATCTACGAGGCTTCTCCAAAACTACTTGCTTTCTGCAACAAATAAGAGAATATTAATTTAAGCTCTGTCCATGCAAAACTTAAAATTTTTTATAATTCATATTATAAATTTTTAACACATTTATATTAATATAATTATATAAATGTGTTAATAATATAATTTGTAGCACATGCTACAGACCTGGATAGCAACTTTCTTTTATTCTATTTAGAGATAGAGATAATTTAAATATAATACCGGTGTCTTCCTTGTAGGTTTCTTTGGAGTTGTTTGGGGATTCTTGTTGTTCAGTTCGACATGATTTTCTTTAACCTTTCTTTAATCCTACAAAATAATGAAATTGTTAAGTTATGTTGTCACTGTTGTGCACACCTTTGTTTGGCTTTTTTAGTATTCAAGTTATGTCAAAACTGATTTATTACCTTGTCATTGTTGGCTTTATTTGCTTTTGGGATATCAATTGTTTCCAAAATGATTTTATTTGTAATAACCTGAAATATATAAATAACATCTATTAATTTAAGTATCATGGTGAGTGGTTCGCACTCAGGTATTAAGGTGTATTATACCCACTGTCCATTATAAGTGGGAATGGGCTCACTTCTGGCAGGACAGAGTTTCGGTACTACAAGTGCAACATGGATGTTTTGAGGTATTACAATATCTCTAACTACCCTGTAGGGGAATAAAGTAATGTTGTAAGCATATGCCTATGCTTGAAAGGTTGAACCTTGAACATCACCATACATCATATTTATAATTAACATTCCTACCTCGACACCATCACAATCAAATTCATTGAAATCTACTTCAAACCATTGTGTCTCGAGAAGGTGATGGTGGCTTTGTTCCACCTCCAGTTTTTGATGTTTCACGGCTATAAGATGACAACTCTTTTTTTGTATTCAATTTAGTGCACTTCCACTGATTCATCAATTGTTTTTTGTCTCTTGTCCTTATATTTGCTAGATTAAATCTGATGTTTTGATTAAATAATGTGGTCATTTTTTTGAGATGCAGGTACTTATTAAAATGTTTACTTCTCTGTTATATCGCTCCAAGCCTTCATTTTCTCCTTATTAGTATTCGTGCTTAAATCTTTGTTCTCAATTATTGATATATAGGGTCGTAGAATATTTCTAAAAAGTTGCTGTAACAAACGCAATAAACAAAAGCAATGAATAATGGTTCATGTTTCAGTTTTAATTAACAATAATACACGATAATACATACGGATAGTTAACCTCAATTGTATTGAAGCACTCAGGAAGGTTAGCACAGTTTTTTCACAAATATTTTATATTATTTCACAAATATTTTGTATAATGAAAATAACTAGGTATATAATTATTAATTTTAAACAATAATTAAAACTCCTCTATTTGTTTAAAAGGTAAATGTCATTGTCAGATGTCAATTGTCATGGTCATTCAAAATTCTTGTTAAGCTGCTAAGCTAGAATATGCGTGAAGTTAGCTTCACGCATATTCTATTTCTTTTTACTTGTAGTTTGTCTTATTCCCATCTCGCTCGCGCACGCTATATCACACTGCCAATTTTGTGTCATAGGTGCGCGCGCAATCGTAAAATTTCACTCTCATCAATTTTTCATAACGCGCCTAAAGAAGTACAACTTCAAAAACAACAAACAGTCATTCTCTTGCTGATGAAACGTACACTGAAAATCTGTCGATACGTCGAGTTGTGTAAATAATATAATAAATTCGCGCCTATTTTCCTTCAACTACAAGTATCAGACTCAAACATGATAACTTAGATTTAAGCGCTAAAACCTTGTACGAATTACTTTCGCGTAAACATAGATAGTAAGATTGTTGAAAGAATGACCGTAAGTTATATACAAAATTGCTACCATTTATACATAGTAATAATAAAAATAATTAAAAATTAATAAAGTAAATTTAAACAAATTTCAGAATTTTGATTCCTGTGGCAGTGTACCTTTAACGCTGGCAGCATTTCCTCGCTGTATTGCGATACTTATTCGTCGAGCGAGGAAAGCAGCTCTGGGGTCACCGGTACTATCTTCCAGGCGCCAACTTAAATCTTTAATTATTTATTAGTTTACCTATATATATATGAGCAGTGTTGGCCTAATGGCTTCAACTTGCGACTTATACCTGAGGTAGGAGGTTCGATCCCAGGCTGTGCAAGATTGGACTTTCTTTATATGTGCGCATTTAACATAAGCTCGAACGGTAAAGGAAAGCGGCTTGCCTTAAACCCAAAAAGTCGACGGCGTGTGTCAGGCACAAGAGGCTGATCACCTACTTGCCTATTAGATAGACAAATGATTACGAAACAGATACAGAAATCTGAGGCCTTGACCTAAAAATGTTGTAGAGCCACTGATTTATTTGATTTATTTATTAGTTTTCTTATATATAATATATATTTATATTACCGAAATGATATTATTGCCAACAAATCTTGTACAAATTAATTTTAATTTTTCCAAAATTAAAAGTCGTAGTTTCAAACCAACCATTTATAAACTGAACTACACAAATAGCAAATAATTCAATTATCAAACACAAGGTAAACATTACATTTGTACATTGCAGGATCGATATTCTGTGAGCAAACATTCTAAATCAAACATTCTGTTTGTTATCACGTACATTGTATCAGTTATCTTGTTTTGATTGAATGTAATTGAAATTTCATTATTTACAGAGGAATATGATAGCAATGGTAAAATCGATGGCGATATAGAAAAACAACACTGGTTATGCTATTTTTAAGTCGTTCAGACACAACACATGATAAAATTATTTCAGTAGTTCAGACACAACACATGATTTAATTAAATATTATATTTAGAACAAATTTCGTAGGAAATCATCAAAGATTTAAAATTGCTCAAGGTAACTGGGGGTTCTTACTCGACCTGGATAGCACCATGATGATTAAAAAATATTAGTTTATTTAATGAAAAATTTCTACAGTAGAAGAAAATCAATATTTAGCACAATCACAAATAACTTTTTTAAATGTTCAAAATAAGACAAATGTTCATAACAGGTGGTATTAACAGGGGCCAACTCAGTATTAACAACGAGACAAATTTATTTTTTACACATGGGTTACAGAACTGGCTACTGTTCTGATTTCCCGTGTACTCAGGGTATCTCTCTGGTCATTATTTCTATATAAAATGGTTAATACATAAAAAGTATTACAAACTTTTCCAACGTCTGCTGAATTAATATCTTCAGACTGAAAACGGTGTTATCACCGATTTCACTTCACTTAGTTAAGTTAGCAATTTGCCTCCCTTTACAGGCCGTTTTGTGAAATTACTTTTTAGGGTTCGTTTTGGGATTCTTAGAAATATTATGGAAATCAAACATGTCGCCACTAAAAAAGAGTGGCGGAGAGTTTATTGCCAGATGGCTAGAGCACCATGGACCTAGATCGGGCGGTGAAGAAGACTTACGTGAGCCGGACTAGAAGTCGGGAACCTGTAGTTCGGCCTAGGTATCGATGGATGAATAGAGTGGAGGAAGACCCGCTGCAGCTGAAAGCCAGCAATTGGCGGGAGTTGGCACGGGAAGGAAGATAATGACGATGATGTGGCGATGGCGCTGGAAGATTCTCATTTCGGAGGCCAAGACACTTTTTCGGTGGCAGAGGCAGTGGAATGAGTGAGAGTGAGAGTTTATTGCCAATTCTTGTCATCCATTGGACGCCCTTTGAGAGCAGGTATTGCGCACGATAAAATTATTAGTGTTGTTTTGAATTAAATAGTGAGATGCAACTACGGGGAGCGGGCGAACGTGTGACGTCTCGGTCATTCGCCTGAGGTCACTGACCACACCACGCGCCGCACGTCGCTGCTTTCGTAGCTTCGTAGCACACTTTTTCACAAATTTTCTTGCGCAGGCTTATTTCATTGACATTTTTTGTTATTTTTTAATGTGAAGTTCGCGTCATGTTAAATGATTTAATAGTTATTGTATGAATTACACTCACTGTAACGGAAAATCTCGCGGATTCCTTAATTTCAATGCAATACAAAATAATAAGAAATACATGAATTACAAAAGTCACGATAGAGCAGGATAGAATATGGATAAGAATTGTTTATTTAGAAGAATTTTAAAAGAGATTAGACAGGTTGCCAATCTTATGGAGTCGGGGAGCGTATTCCATAATCTAATTGCGGAGATCCTAAACAAATTGCCTAATGGATGACCTGTGAAATGCAATTTCCAAAAATAATCTATTAAAGCGTAACATATAGTTATAAGGAGTAAGACAAGAGGGAGTTTTGTTATTGTAAAGAATTGAGTATAGAAGTTGAAGGAGATGAGCGTCACGTCTAAGTCGAATAGATACCCGAGCTGCCTGCGGAATTTAGACGCATAGTCATTATTAATTTACTCAGAGAAGCACCATTTACGCGTGTCATGCGCACCCTAAATATAATTATTTATCATTAGTTATAAAAAAGTTAAGGTTTTAAGTTTTTACTTGTTTTGTATATATTGTGTTTACTTTAATTTTTATAGTAATAGCTTTCTATTGTATTAGTATTAAGTAACTGTAAAAATAGGAAATAAGGCAAATAAATAAAATTATGTCTTACATTACATCCTCGCCATTTCTATCTCTAGTTTAGTGCTCGCGCAAATATTGATAATTTGTTATTAAACTTAGGTCAGTAATTATTCGGACATTGGACCGCTTGCTTACGACATTACTTGGTTATGAATTTTGATGAAGAGAACTTGAACTAAAATGAATTTAAACCCAAAACTTAATAATTATTAAACAGTTTATAATATGAGTACATGATATTTACTATATGTAACCAATCCAATATCTTACGATCTCTGTGGTTGGATTTCACGTATTATTGGGCAGATAGTTTAGTAATAATTCGGCCCTGTAGATGGCTCTGCGGTCAGACAAGACAACCGGTATAGTCGTAACGTAAATAACTGTGTTATGGGCAGAGAATTATCTTCATAAGGAATTTTTCTAAATAGGCAAGTTAGCAGTCTAATATGTGCAAACTGACATACATGCTTCCCGTATATTACACCGGGGCAACACTGTGCGACATTGCGGCATGCCACAAGGCTGAATGCTACAAACTTAAAAATGTCGCATATTGTGGCAAGAACCGTGCGGCATGGCAACACATTGCGTCATTTATTTTTGAAAGCTAAACAATATATAAACACTAAAACAGGGGGTTTAGGCATTTTCTTTTGCTAACTAGCGAACTCTGGAATCGATAAAATATGCAGAACCAACTTAAGTTCACAAAGCATTCTCTTATTACCTTTGGAAACGGACATCAAAGTCGAAGTTAATCCAATAAGGTGCATCTTATAGGATAATTTCGAGGGGCCCTAATCAAGCTCAATTTTTTGTTGAACACCATGTGAATGGAAAAGGTTTTTAATAAAAAACGACAGATTTTTTAAATCTAAAAAATTATATTTTTTTATATCATAGAAGGACAAACGAGCGTATGAGACGCCCAAAAAGGGCAGTCGTCGCGGCCCATGGACACACAGTAGTGGGTGCGTTGCCGGCCTTTGAGGAAGGACTATGCTCTTTAAACAGTTGGAGTTCGCAACGGGAATCAATTTCACAGTTCGCTTGCTTGCAAAAGAAAATTGGGAAGGGGACCGTGGAAGACTTCTTAGTTTTTCTTCGCCATCAAAGTTATGCGGATAAAATTTTCAGTTTTTTTTATACAATAGGTACTATGATAAATACTGAAAAACATTTGCAGGCAGTTCTAAGCAAGTATATGCCTGTCTTTACCTAGCAACCAGGGTATAAAATTACCATTAATAACGCATTGTTTGATTCACGGCGAAACGTCTTCTTTTTTTTCAGATACTTTTTAATCAGATACTTATGAATATATGTTATAGAAAGGATATACATGTGTGAAAATGACATGAGATCTTAAGAAGGCGCTGTGCTAACCAGATCTATGCAACTTCCTCACAATCGAATAGCCCGCAATATCGCAGCACATTCACGAGGTGACTCTTTGTATTGAAGAAGTGGAATGGGTCCGCCAAGCATTCCCGAATATAGACTGCAAATACATAATTATGTAGGAATAAAGAAAATAATCAAATCCCAGTAAATCCCAGTAAATAAAAATACTACATAATGAATTCGAACCACATGTCGTACGTTCTATACATTGAGAAATTACTATACCTATTAACTTTGGCACCATGCTAAAAACAGTATTGTATGAATAATTAAATAATCTATAACTAGAAAAAAAAAACAAAAGATTTATACCTAAAACTATTTAAATACAATAGATAAATAATAATATAAGATTTTAATAAAAGCTTTTAAATTAGCCTCAGATCGCAAATATTCCTTGACGAAGAAACTGAAGTATCACATCTAATGGTACTTATAAACTTCGAACAAAAACAAATATACAGCGTCTCAATGGCGCCCGTTTTCCACTTCTTCAAAGATATCTTTCTTATCGACACTTAGAGATGTCGTCAACATTTGGTCCACGATTCAATATTTCTAAAATCTTACTAAACGAAATATAAAAATTGTTTCAAATCTAAAATGTAACAAAATTTTCTTAAAGCTGTAACTTTACGCATTCACATTAATATTTTATATCACCGAATTATTCAAAAACTTTAATTATATACATAAACTAATCAACAAATTCAATTAAAATTCTGGCCTGAGGAAAATACCATAATGCTATTTTATCGTCCGATTGCGAGGAACTGGTGCCTGCTGCATACTTATTGTATGCTAAAGTAGCAGCTACTATTGGGTTCCTAGCTATATAGCTAAAGTCAAACCCTGCTTCGCACAGCAATGACAAACAGAATCGACGGGAAAAGAGGATAAAGCAGACAAAGTGGACAGGAACGAAGAACTAGGCACAATAACGAAAAAGCACGACCTGCCTTGCGATTCTGTAACTCACTTTTCAAACTCTCACATCGGTTTTCGCAGCGGCTGTCGCGCTCAAATCAGTCGTGAAGCAGTCATTTTACTATTTGGCATTCTGATAAACAATAAACTACAAGCTCCCTCCGCTTGTCAAGACGTAATGAGAAATTGCTTAACAATACCATGAGATTCTAAAAATGACGTGAGTGACGAAGCGTTGTTAGTGCGAGGTGAACTAACAGAATCACACGGCTAAATTAGAACTAAAACAGAACCTGCCGAAGAAATCGAAGACAATGACGTCAACGTTCAGACGTCAACATTGCTGAACATTTTTGCCATTTCGTGAACTCGTTTGCCAAATTATTATTTTAGTAGTGTCTGTAAGTTTCGAAGGTTTAAACTGATAATAAATAACTTTTAATAATAATAATGACTATGTAATTATTAATATTATCGACCATTGAATATAGTTGTTAATTTAAAGATCTAGCAACATTGGCAAATCAAATAAACGACTAGTATTAACGGTTTTGAACTTATTTTATTAGATTGTAATGGCAATGGCAGCTGACACTAACGCAATTGCTCCTACAAAATAAATTACTTTTAATAATATGACTATTAAATAGTCGTTAATTTGTAGATCTAGTAATATTGGCAAATTTGATTCGATTTGTATTAAAGATTTTAAACTGATTAGTCACTATCGTTTTTAATCTATGAGCTCTGTGACATGTAATGACAGCTGACACCAGTGCAATTACTCCGACGTATATAATGTGTGGTATCGCGGACTTACTATTTTGTGGATATTGATGTCTTCTGAGACACAGTAGTCTTGATTTGTGCAATGTCTAAGACATCGCTCTATTGTCAATAGTTTCCACAGCTACGCAATATAGGGAGTTTAATTGGTATTTTCTTCCCTTGGGTTACATTATCGAGGTTTTCTTCAAACAAACAATCAAATCTTTCGTTTATAATATAAGTGTAGACAACCTAGTATATACGAAAAGGTTGATCACATCTGCTTATAGAAAAGAGAGTCCAGCAAGATTAATGACTTTATCGCAAAGATCTGTAATCTGTTAATCACCGAAGACTTGTTCATTACAAAATTTAATTTAATTAGTTTTTTAAAATCCCAATCTAGGATGAATGGTAACATTTTCCATATAAGCGATTCTTGTCACAATTGTTGGAGCACTGTCAGTACTTTTATAGCGTTAAACTATATGAAAATTTTCTCTAAACATCGAACGTTTTTACACCTGGATTTCCCATTCTCAAGATATATCAAGATAGTTGTGCCAAGAGAGACATATCGATAATATTAATACAATTTCCCCGATATTTATATGTTGTACAAAATGTGACTATTTTTTTTTGAGATTGCTAATAAATATATTCGATACTCAATAATATAAACCTTTCAGTTCACCTTTGTGTCAGTTTTATAGTTTGGGTGAATACCCACAGGAAAACCTAGTCAAATTAAAATTATATATGCGTTCGATAATTCATTTATTAAGGAAGGTAATATAACCTTCCATAACATAACAAAAACGTAACATGTTAACATATTATGCTACGAGGAAAGCAACTAGCGATTACCGCAGTACACAACTTATACATTATGTGTTTTATAACAGAATAACTATTACAGAATAGAAAATGTAACATCTAACATAGCCGCAAACTTTAAAAACTGTTTGAAAGTGTTTAAAACGAAAAGACCTAAAAAAGCGATGTCCTCAAACGAGAACTGGCATAAAGCTACAAACTTTGTCGCTGCATCTGAGCTTTTGTTCAAAGTTTTTGTCCCGTTTTTCTGCTGTTTTTAGTCGAAGTTTTACGAATGTTTCAAAATTCGTAATTTAACTTTAAATAAAGTATAGTTTAAAAACGCAAATTGTTTTTTCTCTAAGGAAACACACAACTATGCTGAATTTAATATCGTTTAAAATATTATTAGTATGTCCGCCCATTATCATATGCGTTTATTTTTTTAGCCCAACCTTTATATTTCAACGACGCAATGTGAATCTTTAATCGCTTCCTGGCTGCTATTTTAAGCCACTAAATAATATAGTATTTGCTATTCCCATTCACTTAATATTCATTGTTAATTTATTATATGTCTAGAAGGCAGAATCTTAGGTAATAGTATATAAAGTTACAGTCTTTAGACAACTGGAAACAATGTTATTGTTTCTGTACAAAGTTTTATGACAGAAACTTGATTTTCATTCGATCGAATGTTAGCCCTAGAGCAAAGAGTATAAACCTACCTATTCGAGACATTACATTACTTGAATGAAAACAAAAATAGATTGAGTAAAATGAGAATTAATCTCTGACTAAGTGGATGCAATAAAACAGCAAAGAGCAAAAAAAGTCAACTTAAGTTGGACAAATTGGACTTTGGACAGGACAAAAAGGCGGATTTCCTTTAATTGATTTAATTTGTCGTGAGTCAAAACTCCATGGCGCTAGTTTTCTGCCTACAGTGATCATAAGGGGTTGTTATACTGTACATTTTTTCTTTGACATAAGCCATTTATTGTATTATTTTATTTTTAACAATAGTTTTTTTATATTTATCTATTTAAGCTATATATATTTTAAGATAATTTTATTTTAATCTAAATTATTTTAGGATGTATAATGAATATAATTGATAATAATTAAATATCATCCCTCTGAGTGTTCATTTAACTAACCCATTTACTTATAACTTTAGTGTATTTTTTATTTACTTTCTTAGCGCCATTTATGTGTTTGTTCTTTTTTAATTTTCACTGTACTGGTTTCGCAACGTTGTGCCTAGAGGGGGAGCTCATCATTGCCATTTGGTGAAGCCAAACGCATCTTCCTCTCCTAGTGTTTAGCTGAACTTTACACTTTATTACCTTATACAAAAACATACATATAAAAAAGCAGGTTACAAAAGTTATAAGCCAACGGGCGGCCTTATCGCTAACATGCGATATCTTCCAGGCAACCCTAATGTGGAACAATAAAAAAGAAACACATACAGAGGGTAGAGTACAAGAAGTATATTGTTGGCGACTCATAGATTTAAATAGTATTAAGTATGAGCTATAGGGTAAATATGAATATTGTTTGCAGCTCGTAAGTGGTAATTAAGTATAAATAAGTTAGGTAAATATGTAAAGAAAAATATAGTTAAATAAATTATAAAATGCTTTGCCGCATAAAAGGGTCGCGTAGCTCTCGTCGCGGTATACGAGCGCAGATGTCTGTAAGTGCAGCTCTCGTCGCGGTATACTGTTGGAGTACTTAAGCTCGGCGAGATTTACGCAAAATCCTCTTTCTTCCGACAACGAACTGGGACCCACGAATCATCGGCGAAGCAAGAAACAAGAACAAGGCGCAGTTTCATTTCAAGACAATCTCTACAATTACGCACTAGCAGGGGTGCGTGGGTTGAGGCGGTGCCAGCGATACGTCAAACCGTCTCGACAAAACGTACGTAGTCAAACCCCACCGGTATTCAAAACCGCGCTGAGGTACTTGGGTTACTGCACGGGTGTTCTCAAACGAACATCTAAACGTATAATCCTGTGCAGGCCCGAGTCTCTGAGGCGTCGTCGGGATTGGCTACAATAGAAGCCTGAGTCTCCGAGGTGTCGTGGGGGTTGGCACCAACATAATATATAAATAATTAACAAAAAAAACTCAAAATAACACGTAACTATAACTATCTTCTGTTCCTGTGGAACAAATGTTTTGTTTCTTTGCTAAACTTGGTAACGATTATGCACACATCTAATTCTCCTATATATTTAAAAAATACTATAATATGCAAAGAGAACAACACAATGTAGACACGGGCCAACTCACTGAGTTTGTATTTCGGCTTCGCTCAATTTGTTATCATTAAAGCTTTATTCGATTGTATGCGCTGATCCGATGTGTTTTATCGTCGTATTTAAAAACTTACTGATGCATATTTATAGGTGTCAGGTGGACGCAATTTGACGAGTTTATTTTCCAAGATCATGCATGTTACGAAAAGGTCATAACGCAAGGAGCAAGTTGAAGGTCAGCGTGTGAGCGGAAGGATCGTTTGTTAGCGTTAAGCCTTTGATTAAGTTATTATTATATACTTTAGCAAATAGATTTAAGAAACCGGACGGATTTTATTCATAAGATTGTTTCACCTGCAACACCAAGAGGTTAGCTAATGCATTGCCGGCCTTTATGATCGGCAATGGTACGCCGTTATCTTGAAGAACGTAGAGTGAAGGGAGGCAATGCGAGGAAACTGTTGTCTGACACCCAATCACATTTTAAATTACACTGAAATATCATGTCAAAAGCTATAATTTCTCAGCTATAAAGAAAAAATTAACAAGCTTAAATATGTTTGTCCCATTCCCTAAATTATTTTTAGTTTACTAATATTAGCTGCCCCCGCGAACTTCGTTTCTCCTTAATATGATTTAACTTAGCCTACCTCTTTAGTACATAGCAACATGGAACATTTTGCTATACTACCCCAGAGACTGTTCGGTTTTCTGGAATGACAACTTTTAGGTTTTTCTGTGAATTTTTCTCTATATAAACCTCAGAGTTCAAGTCATAAGATTTTAATTAACAAATAAAAAATAGGGGTTGATTGTAAAGGGGTTGTGTGTATTTTTGTATGCTGTATCATAAAAAAATAAAAACAAAAAGGTTGTCTAAAAAATAAAAATAAAAATTTGGGGTTGACACTTAGGGGCTTGAAATATAGATAGTAGCCGATTCTCAGATTTACTGAATATGCATAAAAAAATTCATAAGAATCGGTTGAGCCGTTTCGGAAGAGTATGGGAACGAACATTGTGACACGAGAATTATATATATGTAGAGATTATCTCACCGAATTCGCACTGTAATTGTTATAATTAATCACAATTTACAAATAAATACATTTAAATTGCGGCTGAAATTACTTTACACCTGCCCATGTTTCAACCACAGCATCCGTAGTTGCTTTAATTATTCTAATTTATTAAATTTTAACTTCAATTGGCAACGAGAAATTAAAATTTTAAATAATCTCTTATTTAATGTGGTTTCATAAAACCACACAATCCTCTTTTAAATACAGGCCGTGCTTCTGTTCTTACCCTCTATATCTATATTTATAAATTTAAAAAAGGTTGTATAAACAGACTTATAGATTTTGCTTGTAAGTGACTGTCCAACATATAGGCGATTATATAGGCGTTATCTGTATTACCGGTCAATAACGTTGCCTATAATGGAATACATCTCGAATCTTTCAGGCGACGAGTCAAAGCTTTGTATCGACTGCATCTAGGAATGAATCCCTTTATGCAGTTTATTGCGCTCGGGGAATCCCCTTTGTGACGAGATTGATGTACTACTTCCGTTTTCCTTATGGAAAATATTTCATCGGTATTCTAAATGACTGCCGTAATATTTATGTCTATCATTTGTATAAACAAAATGTAAGCAATAAAATACTTTTCAAAAGTGCGTGTGATTCAACATTGTACGTTATAGTAATTGTAAAGAAAATCAGTGGTGTTAAATCTGGTCAGGTCTGGGCCTCAGATTTCAGGCCTCATTGAACTGTGTTGTGATCATAGGCCTTCTGTGCCTGACCAACATCGTCAACTTTTTGTGTCTAAGGCATGTTATCCTCTCGTCTAGTCTTACGTACGATCGAGTGTTAAATGCGGATATGGACAAAGTCTATTAATGCACAGCTGAGGTCCGAACCTATAACTGAACACAACCGAACAGCGATGAGAGTCGCACGCTACCACTAGGCCAACACAGCTGTAAGCGCTATCAAAAATGCTTTTGCTGCGCTAAATACTTACTAAATATAATTTTAAATTTCACTGAAAGTTTCTTTTTTATTTAAATCACTCGAAACGTCAACAATGGTTCAGACAAAAATTACTTTCAAAATATGAAAAATACACACCCCTTCAAGGTATAAATATACTTTCCCTTTAAATATAATAAAAAAAATCTGTCAAAATATGTTAACGCTCCGATAAAAAGAAACAAATGAGTATTAAGCAATATTCCTGTCTCATAGATGCCTCATTCCTCTCATTGTATCATTGAAAAGAATCTTCGCATTTTAAAAGGGCGCCGAAATGTTGTATATCATTGACACACGTACTAAATCAGCACCTAGAGGATTGTTTTAAAAAGTAATTTATAGCAGCTGCACGTGAGCGCATGAAAAGCGCTGTAAAAACCACTACTGGACTTGTATGGAGGAATACAAAGCGCTGAATTTATCGTCCGCTTCTGTGCCCAAAACACGTCTTTGTTGATATAAACAAACTAGAAGTGAACTTGAATGTATATAATGTAATATTTATAGAAACTAATAATAATAGTATTTTTAAGAACAGTTAAACACGAATACTACCAATACGAACCGTCATGTCTCTCTCTATTTCTACTATATTTTCCAAAAATATGCAATAAGATCTCTCTTTTTAAATCACATATTTATAGTTTGCAAGAATTCTGCTTAAATTAAGTATAAAAAACGCTGTGTTTGCCTGTTAAATTGTATACAATTAGTTTTATTGTTATTATTGTGTTTCTTGATGTACTTGTTATTATTCTTCACACCCAATGAAAATGAAACTCCAATAATTAAACGTTTTTAAATACGATGTTCTACATAATTTGTCTATGCAAAGATTTAAGAGTGACATATTCATTGTTGACACATTTAACTTTTGTAGAACTTTTGTATGAACCAATTATTATTATTATAAAAAAATAATAGTAAACAATTAAATGTATCTCTTCCAGTTATCATTAATATTTTCATCGCATACCTGTGTTCACGTTAACAATGTGCTTGGCGCCCAACTTTTCCTTTGTAAACTATACAAAATGGCGGAATGTGGCTGTATTCATACCAAATAGCATTTCCCACCCAAAACTGCCAATTGTCAATGATGTGACAGGTCTTTACAGTAAGAAATTGAATCGCGTTATTGGCAAATAAAAATAATTATTATAAAGCTATTAAGTCGTTGCTATTACGTATTTTGACGAACTGAATGAAAACCATTTAAACAGTAAGTATTAAATACAATAGTAGATTTTTAAATTTGTTCAGTAAATAGGTCCAGGCGAGTCTATGAGTATATATATATATATAGATAATGGAACTTTTAACAGGCGATTGGCATATATTTTCAAAAAACGCTATATCGACGAATAGGAATAATTTAATCCTGTTTTAATAATTTTCATAATACGATGAGCGAATCGTATCAAACTATACAATACTAATGTTAATATAGCTGTCATAACTAAAATACGCACTCAGCGTAAGAGTAATCTTACTTGTTGCGGTAGCTACCAGTAGTCGGGAAAAAGCATAAAATAGTAACAGCATATTCTGTTACACTGTTTGGACTATATCCGCTTCATTTTTGAGTTACGTCACCATTGTTTCTAAAAGTTAAAAATACTATTTTTATGTCAGAGTTTCTATGTAAATTGTTGTTTTTGTAAATTATACTATTATTATTTTATCCTTGTACGAAGTTACAATAGTTACCATATATATGTTCCAAAAATAATAGAGACCGGGTGAGGTTCGATGACAAAGAATTGATAAATATTATTAAATTAAAACATATATGACAAGCAAAAAAGGTTATAATTTAAATTAATATTTGTGTAATACAAACGGAATATAAACATTACAGTAATAATAATATAAAGATTAAACTATTTATCTAAATGCTACTCCTATAATAAGTTAACAAACCATTCGTTTTCGATATATTTTTGTAGAACTAATGTGTTCTAACTATACCGAAACTACAGCCCCCATACTCTTACTGAAAGTACTTTTTAAACAAGAGTACAGCATTAAGGGCCAAGACATTGTAATCCCTTAACTGAGTTGGGGAACAATGACGAAGTTTTAAGCTCTGTGTTGGCCTATTGAAAAAGTTGCAATGCAATACTTTTTATTGATTTATCTGCGAATTGAAAAAAAACAACCGAACTAATTTGAAAATTCAATTGTCTATGAAAAATATTGATCTTTGGGTAAACCAAAAAAGTTTTCCTTTACGACGCCGCTGATATACACATCATTATTGCTTCGAGCCGTTTCTGCAGCAGTGGTGCCACGGTGGCACTCGTACTCGTTAATAACGCGATATTTTATAAAATTTAATTTGTAAATCCTTACCAAAGAGGAGATATTTGAGGTCAAGTAGTATTTGAGGCCAGTATGACAAAACGTCAATTTCATTTGTAAGGACCTAATATATATATCGACGAATCATACGGCATATCAGTCGTCACTTATAAATCTCCGCTGTATCATAACTGATTTCTCAGCTATTACCTACCCGAAAAGAATGTTGACATTTATCAGGCAGAGAAGGCTAATCACTCAGAGACAATGCGCAGCTTAAATGTCGTGGCGTTTGATTCCCAGCTGACTAATATATTTCTTTTTGCGCATTTAACACCTGACCATACTGTGAAGTTTAATAGTTAAAATAACAATATCAAAAGTTAGCGTTAAATTGAATAGCAATATTGGATCGTTATTCAAGGCAGAGAAGGCTAATAACTCAGACTAGGTGAAATGTACTATTTAGTTTTTCATATGTTACATCTATAATGTATGACTATTCATAAAATAAAGAAAACTTTCTTCACATAATTTGCAGTTAATAATTTTGCCTTATAATTTTAAACTTTTACTATACGTTCCAATACTTAAGGCATACAGTGGGAAAGTACAGGGATTGAAAGGATTTAAATAAATAATAGCGGAATATTCACAGCTGTTCCGTCGCGACGTCGTCTGTGAGCCAGCTAAAGGACTATTTTTAATACCAGATTAAATTATACATGAATATTGATTTTTATAAGTTTTTAATAATTTCTCTGTAACTAAACTATCGAACAATGTTTGGACACTATTCCTCAAGCATGCGTCATTTGTTTCGTTTTCCGGCATAGAAGAATTCACTTGTTTTGTGCAAATTTGGCGAATGCCATGAAAATTTTTGAATAAAATGATCCTAATTTTGAGAGAAGTTTCAAAATTTGTGCAGCCTACCAAGATCTGTATAATAGCAAGAAGAAAGAAGCGAAGCAATCTAGAATTAATAGTTTCTTAAAGCCAAAAGTTTAATTTATTATACATTTATTTACATATTAAAGTTTTATAATTATTATTAAAATTAATAACACACAAATACCAAAAATAACTAGCAATTTCATAAACTTTATAATTATTTTAAGAACTTACTTTTTATAATAAAGTATATATCCTTTGTTATAAATCCAGTTTTTTTTTGAGTCCGTGTGGAACCTAACCCTTGAGTTTTACATGTAAACATACGAAAAAATATGTCTCGACTTACGTCGTTTCGATTTACGTCGCGTATTTCGAGAACCTAACATACCGTAAGTACGAGGACTGCCTGTAATTCATATAAATTATTTAGTTTATAAAAAAAAATAATTAAACACGAGTTAAGTTCGGTGGCGGTTGTTGTTGCTATGAAATGAAACACTTTGTTTGAAGCTCGGAAATAAAGTCAGGCTTTATTCGTTTAATACATGAGCTTATAACTAACATAAAATTGGGGGTTGCGACCCTGGGTTGACAAAAAACTAACGTGGCTTATAAGGGTTTTTAAATGTAAGTGACACTTCAATATAAGAGGACCTATTGGCCATTATCGGAAACCAGAATTTTATTTACAATTTATGAGTGTGGGAAAAACTAAAGGGCTCATTTTGGCTTCAAGTGTGCGATGCTATCATTTAGTTTACGCTTCTAATGTTAGGTTATATAAGTAACGATACGGTTTTTTATACTTCATTACTTTTTTAATTGTAATAAAATACTTATTTATAAACAAGTTTGGGTAAGGGATTCTTAAGACAGTTTTTGCCGCGTGCCACCACTATGTTAAACCAGCTGCCCACTGAAGTATTTCCGAACCAATTCGACTAAAGCGGGCCAAAGACGGACCGCATGTTGCAGTCAAGAACGACCGCAACATGCGGTCGCCGCACGGAGATGCAGTTTCCATACTAAATTCATATTCGCAATACACGGACCGCTCGAGCAGTTCCTGAGGAAACCGCATGTTGCAGTTGGTCTTGACTGCAACATGCGGTCCGTCTATGGCCCGCTTAAGGGTCCTTCGAGAAAAAAGCGCACCAATTATTCAAACGCCGGCAACGCACTTGCGAGTGTCCATAGGCGGCGGTATCACTTAACACCAGATGAGCCTCCTACCTGTTTGCCTCCGTTTACATATAAAAACAAAAGAAGAACAGTATTAAAATGTTATTACTATTCAAAGACAAAAAATATTTTTTGTCTTTAATTACGGCGATATAAAACCCGAAATACAAGCCGCTTTATAAATGCCTCTAAATATTCCTTTTGTGTATTTATTCGTGTTTGTAATTCAAACAGTTGTACCGCCTTGTTATTACAATTGATTAAAAAATTCAAAGCTTTAGTGTGAAATATCATTTCCAGTTCTGTTATTAAGTTAGACTGACATAAGGGAATAATTATTTTCAAAATAGTCTAGTAAAAACAAAATAAACATTTGGAAGCATATTTAAAAATAACACATGCCTTTTAATTGAACGTTAGATATACAATATACAACCCTCAAAGGTCGACAAAATATCCTCTAGCCCGCTTACAGTCCATAGCCGGCTAGACTTTATTTAGTGACTAATGTATAATGTATGCGTAACTTACCTATACAATATATACGATGTTTGCAAAAAATTGTTACGCCATGGCGATCAAACTATTTAATCACCTTCCTAGAAAGTTATAGATCACTGCCGAGTAATTCTTTCAAGGGGAAGGTGATTAAATTTTTATAAGCAAGGTGCCTTTTTAGCGTGGGCGAGTATTTAGACCATAAGTTTGACACCAATTCTTAATAACTTAACCTTTATGACAGTATATTAATGTTCTTATTATATGACATTATAAAAATTAATGTGACATTTGCATGCCTATTTATATATTGCTGATTGTGCGGATTATCTAATTATGCCACTACCTTAGCAAATTAACGTTTCATTTCATTTCAATATACGTTGTCCACAAAAACAACATAGCGTATGTCGTAGACACTTGTGAAACACGCGCTACGAGCGTAGCAATCTCCGTAGACTCAATCAATAGGAAACACTCTCATAAGGTTTTTTTGCAAAGTGCAATAGATTTATTTTATTTTATTAAAGAGGGATTTTAAACAACAGCAACTTATTAAAAAAAGTATTATATTTAGTAGTTATAAAATATGCTTTTATGATTGAAACACCGGATCTAATATTATGATCGTGTGATAGTATTGTCTTTTATTAACATAACTTTTATACATTTAAAGAAAACACTTTTTTAACGGATTGAAGCTATGTATTTTATAAACTAATAATTATATTTTTACATAATTTTAAATTTTTCCCGACCTTTCGCGTGCTTTACAGCGTGCGTGGTTACGGTGACTGAAGACAAAAAGTGTTGAATATTAAAAAGTATCACAGCTGTAGAAAAAGTTATCTGTATATATTTCCCGTGTGATATTTTATTCACTGTTTATTTATTACCATAACCACCGAAGGTTATTTGTATGTGATTAAAACCACCGCTTTTTCTTTCAGTGGTCTAGAGGTGCAAGAGTATTCGTAAAACTTAATTAAAAACTCACCCGATCTCAGACATCCTGGCGCCGTGTTCACCGAACCGAAACGGAAATGATAATATATAGTTTGCACACCACATTTAACAAGATAACTGACTGCCCTTACCGATCTGACACCAACTCTGATTTAGTTTGCTTAGGGAATACACTAAATAGTATTTATAACTTAAATAAATAGAAATTAATTTGTATGATTAAATTGTTGTTGTCCACAATATTAATCTTTGCGGGCCTGGAAGCTTCTATAGAACTTACGGTGTCTGTAAATACTGTAAGCTTTTCAGCTTATAAAAGTGCGTATGCGCCTCTCAACTTTAATGTCGCGGTGCTTCAATCCCAGCGAATTAATTGATTTATTACTATATTTATATTTGCACAATTAACACCTGAATACAGAGAAGCTAATTTTTTTAATGTAATAGGAGGCAAACGGGCTCATCTGTTAAGTGATAGCGCCGCCCATGGACACTTACATAGCCATAAGGCTCGCAAATGCGAAGACCTGGTACGCTCTTTTCTTGAAGGACCCTTAGTCGAATTGAGCCACCAAGTCGAATACCAGAGTGAGCAGCTGGTTCCACATAGTGGTGGCCCCGAGTGAAGTACCACCTCGCCCTGCTGAGCACACCAAGCCTTGAATTAAATGACCGCGAAACTGAACGTCATTCAATATGTCAACACCCGGTATTCCGATGCTAGCTGAGGCTTTAAGGAGAGTGTCTTCAAAGAGAGGAGTAGCGACAAAGGGAGCTTAATAGTTAAAATTACAATGTTAAAAGACGTAAAATATATTGAATAACGAAGAAGATATTCTATCGTTAGTTTCTCGAACAGCGGGCAAAAGATTATTCAAATGACATCCCTCAGCCGCAGATACTCCTATAAATTACCGAAAATTGAGATTCTGTGTTCAAGCTTTTCTTGAACAGATAAATTGAATAAAAGATTTTGTACCATTTTCCGCTAGACTTTGACATACTTCCATAGAAATGCCTCAAATGACATGCATCTATAATTCGATTTGTACACACAAATGCCTAGAAAAAAGATTACTGACACACTTTTGTTAATAAAAATTTATTTGCCTTAGATATTTGTGTTTGTAATATAGACATAATTTATTTAAAAATAAAATAGTCAAAATATTTTTTTTCTGTAATTAATATTGAGGAAATGATAACACGTAAGGAGTAAAATAAAAATATAAAAATGATCAATCAATCCGATGCGAAGTTAAATAGTATTTTAGACAAAATATTCTTAGTAAAGCAAAAATCAGTTATAGCTAAAATAGTAATATATGACAAACAGCTATTGATATAGCTATTGAATAGTCTATATAAAACATAAATATAACATTTATTACGAACGAAACACACATGCAGAAACACACAAAATAATAATAATAATACTCAAAAAATAAAAATAACAAAAATAAAATTCTTAAGGGATAAGGTATATTTTGGCTCAGCATTATGTTGTGGAGCAGACGTGTGACCACAAAAGTTAGTTTGCGAAGCAGATGAAAAAAAAGTAAAAGAATGTTATAATTATAACAGTAGAAAAAAATTATACTTATCACGCTAATGTTACTTAGGTTTACGCAAAGATAAAAAAAAATACTCTAAATATTGCCGTATAGATATGAAATTATCAAAATCTAAACTTTAACATTATTATTATTATTATTTCTTCGTTATTCTATGATATTTAAAGATCTCACCAAAGCAAACAATGTAAGAAGGTCCAAAGATGTTCACGACTATCAATTCACCGCAAATTTCCCGACCCTAATATATTACAAATTATTCACACTTTGGGACTCACGTATGATTTATGCCTTTTGTGTTAAAGGTGCAAATCGACACTTGGGCCAAGTATTTGGGAACCTTTTCATACTAAAGGACAAAGGGCGGGTCATAAATCTTTCAAATATATTATCTTGTAAGGTTGACATTTAATTGTTTTAGCCCTCTAAGCGCATTCAGCCCGCAAGCATTCGTGTCAACTGAGTAGAGAATAAAATTTGAATTTAGAAATTTATATCGTTCCAAATTTAAATTTACTTCCTTTTCAAATAAAATTTTGCATAGTCATACTTTTACGTCCATCCTTAAATATCAAGAAAGTAGAAGTATTTAGGAGTTCTCTTGTTAGCAGAGGCGGATTACAGCTCTGCCCCTTCCTCACCAAATATTGACAATTCGCTGTTTTAATGCTAACGTCAAACAATCGGCGATTAGCGGCTTATTCTCGTTGAGTATAGTGTATCTTGCAATTTCTTTATTGAGTAATATTTTTTGGTAATATTAATTAAGTTTGAGTCTTTCTCTGTACGTATCTGAGGCTTTCAAAATGTGGAGTTTAAGAATGAGTAGCAGGGTTTTTTTATTATTAATATAATTAGTCGCTTAGTGGCTGATGTTATACAGCCACGTCTATCCGATGTTATCTCCATCTTATCTTCAAATTTAGAACGACTGTACGGGACTATTATGCTAGAGCAGTGTTGGCCTAGTGGCTACAGCGTCCCCCAATCCTTTGGGTTGTGGGTTCGATCCCCGGTTGTGCACCAAAGGACTTTTTTTAGTGCGCATTTAACATTCGCTCAATTTGTGAAGGAAAACATCGTGACGGCGTGTGTCAGGCACAGGACGCTGTTAACCTTCTTGTCTATTAGATTGATAATAACCTTAAAAGGTAGTGCCAAATTAAATGCCGATAACTTTATTTGAATAAAAAAACTGTTATGAGTTTGTTTCTTATGTCTTATGTAATTGTATAAATTTTCCTGAGGCAAATATACCAACATTACCGCGCCTACACTCAGCAGTGAAAGGACCACCGCAAATAAGAGGGCTTGCAGTCTCCCCGCAATTTGCAAGCCTCTATACACTTAGGTACATCCTAATACCTCGCACAATAGGCGTTAAGCCCCTGTCAATACCAAGTTCAAGAGTATTGATTTTTGGGCCCTTCACAAATCAGTGATATCTGTAACTAACGGTGAGTGAGTATTTTGGAGATGAAAAATATTAAATATTTTGGTAGTGATTTACAAATACCTGTCAACTGAATTTCTTTATTTATTTATTTATTTGCTCAATAGTAATTGTATGGATATTGTTTAGTGAGTTGACGTAGGACTTTACATTAAAACATAAATATAAAGCACAGTTTTACCTATTTATACAAAAAATATAACAAAGTATATCTAATATATAAAACTCTCGTGTCGCGGTGTTTGTGGTTAAACTACTCCGAAACGGCTTGACCGATTCTCATGAAATTTTGTGTGCATATTGAGTATAACCCCTAATTTTTTAAGATAAATGATAAACATGGCAAAACGACGTTTGCTGGATCAACTAGTATTTATAATAAATTTTAAATTATAAGATTCATTGATAATTATATATATTTCATATAGAGGAAGAATAACAAAGCTATTATTAATAAAAGATACCAGAGTTTTTTAAATTATTTTTTAAACATTTTTAGTTAAATAAATCTATTAGCTGGTAATTAGTGTTATAATCTGAAGGTATACGATACACGACTGAGTTACGTAAATAGTTTGTATTAGACCGAGGAATTTGAAATAGTTGGGTTTGACCTGTATTGTATGAAAAAGCGCCAAGTTCACGGAGACATCATAAAACATTACGACTGATGACTAATGAGTAATTTAAGTCTTACCTAATTTACTTATAAGAATAAATACATAAAAAAGTGTCTAATAACACTACTTACAGTATAAAGGGGAAGACACTCGGTTCTTGTGTTCTATTTTTTCATACACCACTGTTTAGCACTTAAGACTAATGTGCACTAACACTAGTTTACTAATTCAAACGGTTTTATCCTTATCTACTCACTAGGCCCGTGGTGTCAAGAATCATAATGGGTAACACAATGTAACTTATAAACGTCCAAAAAAGGAACATTACGTTGCTAACTTAAGACTAAAAAGTAATTTAAGTATAACCTAATTAACTAATAAGGATAAATACAGTAGAAAGTGTCCAATAACGCTACTTATACTTACAGTATTAACACTCTGTTCTTGCGTGCTATTTTTTCATTTACCACTGTTTAGCACTTAAGACTAACGTGCACTAACATTGATTCACTAATTCAAACGGTTTTGTCCTTCTCACTAGGCCCGTGGTGTCAAGAATTTGAATAGCATTTGGAAATTCAAGTGTAGGTGTGACGTCCTCTACATTAAGGTCCGGATGGCGGTCGTTGTTGCGAATGTACCATGTCAACTGAAATGAAAACATAGTGGGTACTAAAACGACTGAAACGATATCGATGTAACATGAACTGTTTACTAATTTGTTTAATTTTAGTTACCGAGATATTTGTAGACAAATTTCCATATATAGGAAATTCAACACACGTGTTTGGAAGCTTAAAACATCATGCTGATACATTTCACATTCATTACATTTTCATGAATACGCTTAATAGTTCTTTGTAGTCAGAAAATAACAAAATAAAGCCTTTTATTTCTAAAAATGTAAATTATTATAATACAAATTCTTAAGTCTAGTTTTAAGAACCCTATGATAGGGCATCCTCCAGCCCCTTCCAAAGTTCCCTTGTTTGGGCTTGCCGAGTCTATGTGTCACCGGCCAGCTGTAGCAGGTCGTCAGACGTTTTTTTTTGCCACGCGGATGCCAATCTAGGACTCGTTTACTCCACCGATTGTCTTTAGCTCTAGCGACCTATCCGGCCCACCTTCATTTTAGCCGACATGCCAATTCAACAGCAACATTTTTTAAAAATATGTATACACTCCTCTTTCCTATAAAAATTATAATTCATTTAATAAGTTAACATTTTTAAATTGATCGAATTAATTCCTAAAAAAAATATGTATATTTTATCTATCACATATTTTATTTATTTACACTTCGTTGTCGTAATACAGAAATACAGTGCAATTAAAATAATCAAATAAATAAGAGGGCACTGGCGGCCTTATCCCTTACGAAAGATCTCTACCAGACAACCACTATAAGTAAAAAAAAATGATAACGTGAGCGCACATAGTGTTGATAATCAAAATCAAAACGCCTCTAAAATGCCTTTAGAAGCAATGAACTGTAAATCATTTGTTCAGTAATCAGTTCTAATTGTAAGCAACCGAAGGACACAATTTGCATAATACCGTCGCGGTTGTCCTGGGGGAGCATTTTATGGACTGAATAAATAAATATTTATGACACAAATTTCCATTACAAATATTTACCATTTCTGTTACAGAAATCGGTCCGATGTAAGCAGAATACCTATAAAAACCTAGGGAGTTACAACCCTCGGCTTTTGACTCAGATTTCAGTTCATCCTTAAATAGGGAATTTACATTTTTTTATTACTATATATACAAAATTTTGTTGCTACAAGATTTCATTGGACCAGTGCATTCAGTCAATCCCCTTCCTAGTGGGAGTGCCATACTGCTGCTTTGGCTTCAGCCAAATGGGCGGGCGATCAAGGCAGTACTCTCACTAAACTGTCTAAAGGGCTACTAAAAGGCCAATGTCTCACAAAAAATCTGTGTGAAGTGATACAATAGGTTCCTTTTATTTTACTTGAGTTACGTGAGACTCCCTGACACCCGTATCACCTCAACGTCAGTCGTTCTCCACTATTTGGTAGCAGCTACTCAATGAAGTATTTCAGAACCAATTCGAAGGACCAATTGTTTTGAAGGCCCTAAGATCCGTACCAAAAATACCAAGTACGTAAAAAAGCGTACCAATTCTTAAAAGACCGGCCACGCACTCACAAGCCCTCTTTTCTGGAGCCATCTTGTTACATCAGAGTAGCCTCCTGCTTGTTCGCCCCCTGTTCTATAAAAAACTGAAACCCATCTAGAAAACTATAGATAGCGTCCGTAATTGCAATTTTGGTGTATTTTAAGGTAATAAACAAAACCTTTAAAAAAAACGTGTTTCATAGTAGTGTTATTCTAGCTACTTTTATAGAGGCGAACGATTTAATATCACAACCAATATATAAATCAAGTCATAAAGGGATAAAAGAATAAAATCATAAATCCATTGCGTGTAACATTCGTCCTTGGATTAATATTTATAGCTCTATACAGTTCCGTTTGTCACACATTGATTAGATCGAAGGCCTTCGTAAACATCACAAAAATATTTAAATTTAGTCGAAAATGTATTTTTATAAATGGTAATCATGGTAAGAAACACGTAGTATTAGTTCTCACTTTACATTATAATAAGCTGACTGTAGGCCTAGTGGTTTAACCTGCGACTCTCATCGCTGGCGTCGTAGGTTCGATCCCACTAGATCCACATTTAAAAACTAATAAAGAGAGATAGTAATATATCCCTGTTTCACCAAGGTCATAATATTTCCGGGAAAAGATTGGTAATAGATTATTACGTTCCAAATATTCGTCAAAATGTGCCATAGTAATGTGCGGTAACTGTGTCATCCGTAATTATGTTTAAACAGTGAAACAATCGTAAAGGCTTTTGCTCTTCAGTCTAATTAGATGAATTACTGTAATATAAATTTAGTTAATTTTTAACTATTTACACTAATTACATAACAACAATGTTTAAATCGACGATTTAAACATAGGAAAAAAAACTAATCTACAATATATAGATCCTAGTAATAATAACATTACCTTCTTTTATTTTTCATAATAGATTTTTATACCACATTGTTCCCTGGAAGAAGCGATATCTATTTTAATAGCCACAATTTTCATCAAATTATTTTCTTTATTTTATAAAAGAATATACAATAGCCAGCTTCTTTCGATCAAATTATGGGATTATCCTTGGGGGTGACAATGTTAATCGACAGACGCAGTAGAATATTTCGAACGGAACGCGATGACATTTTGTTTCTTTTGTAAAAATTTCTTCATTCCCATGATAACAACAATTGCTAATTACGAACCCAATCAATATATAACATACAATATAAAGCTTGTTTAGGAGCAGAACTAATATAGAATGAAAAAATAAAAACTTTAAATAATATTGTCTTAGATTTATCCTGCTGCTTTTCGCAAGTGCCAGCAATCCTGTTAGCCAAATGTCGAGTCATGTAAATAAGTACTAGCACTTATGGTTAGGTTATTATGTTTAAAACAAAAAGTAGCTGCTATTTGTACAGCTAGCCCCTACACTAGGTATCGGGTTCGAGTCCAGGTTGGAGCGCCAGTTTATTTAAAAAGAGTGGCGGAGAGTTCTTCTCTTCCGTTCTACGCCCTTGATTTGAGAACTGGCAGTAAATGTAAAATTAGAAGCATTTAATGTATTCATTTTTGACGTTCATAAGTGTACATTGTGTTACCTATATGAATAAATGATTTTTGAAATTGGCTTTGATCTTAGATTGGTTCTCGCCTTGGGTAGGGCTGTATGGTGCCGGCCAAGTGGTTAAACCATACATGGAGGGCACGGTCGAATTTGTACCAAAGAAAGGAGGCTGTGTGGTCGAAAGATGTATGCATTAATACATCTACCTTACCCTACCCTAGGCCGAGGGTGAAAATTCAAACGGTGTGGCAATTCAGCATCCTTTTTCCGGGGAGGAGAGAGACCAACCCCAGAGCCTCTCTAGCGCGGCCTCGTAGAAACTACCCGAGGTGGTTTTAGTGGGGTTGGGTTACATACCCTTGCTACTTTCGGGGGCAGGGGATGCGCAAATGAATTTCCACCTCGAGATAAAAAAAAACCGCCTCCACACCATTACCTCCATACCATTAAGGTATCTCTGTGTTATGGGTGAAAAGATGGATAAATTTGACGGTAATTATATAAAGAATATTAGATTAAAATAATATTTTTTAAAGCTGTACAAACATAACTAAGGATGTACACTTTCCTTAAATGTACTGTGCACAGAGTAACGTGTCTTATGTTTGCAATAATAATGCAACAAATTCGAATTTTAAATTATTTCTAAATAATTAAAGTTTCGTAATAATACTTAAAATCAAGAAGCTATACAATACTTTCTCATTTTGTCGTTCTTTTAACATAAAACTTGTACTAAGACGCATTCTTGAGGTTTCGGCGCGGCTTGGAAAATGCAATTATGTCTCGCGTTTCACAGAAATGTTATTTTTCTCGATTGAATGCTTTTCTTAATGAAATAAAGTCATTTCAACTATTATAAGTACGGTGCAATGCGACCTGTGATTTTTAAATGGACTATTATGTTTAAAAAAAAAATTGTTCTGATATTTCGTCAATTCTAATGCGTTTTATAATCAATATCTGTTTTAATTATTTCCCACAGAACAAACTTTGAATAATTTTTTCAAAATAATTTATTTGCATTTTAAATATAAAATGGTAAGCGCTCTTAAACTATAATTATAGTAACGGTATGTTTTGTCATAACCTACAGAATAATTATTACAGAATGACAACCACGGGATGGAAAGATGAACGGAGGAACTGATCACCAAAACCGGCACATCTGATGTATTACATTACGTTAGGTTATGTAACTAAAACAAATGTTTATATATTATTATACTTTATATTTTTTATTATACTTAATATTGTAATGACAAGTGTAATATATATAGATGATAGGATACTGTAATCATGTCAATAAATCCTTTTTTTGTCTTGAAAATGGTACATATTTCATATAGTGGAATTAAAAAAAACCGCAAATGTCTAATTAATACATAGTTTATATGTCATATTAATAATTGTTTTGAGTAATGTAGACAAAGAATATTTCTATGAAAAATCTTACGATCAATCATAATTCAGACATATTTCACTTTTATATACATATTGCTTTTACAAACTCTATTATAAAATCGTACGGATCAGCTACTAGTCCAAACATACCGATGAAACTGATACCAATATATACATGAAAGCTATATAACTATGTGTAAATAATATCACAACCCTGCTTTAGGAGACCTTATTATGTAAACTTATATGTAATCGGCTTATAAGTTGGGGACGAGAGCTTAAGTTATAAGATGTCCTTTAGTCAAAGTTTCGTTTGACATAGCTACCACAGACTACAGTTAGACGTTAAATATAAATATATATATGTATATATATATATATATATATTCATAAAAATATTAATGAAAATATTATGAATCATGTGTTTATTAACCTAATATTACTAATAATAATTAAAAATTTATAAAAATAAATTTAATTATTTGGTCCTGTGGCAGTGTATCTTTAGCATTTCTTCGCTGTATACTTATTCGTTGAGCGAGGAAAGCACCAGCTCTGGGGTTCCGTTACTATCCTACCAAGCGCCAACTTAAACCTTTAATTAGCGCCTGTACACTTGAACCCAACGGCCCACGGTTTCTACTCCAAAGGGAACAAAATTAAAGTTGGAGGAAAGACTCTTATATTTGACCCGTTTAATATTTTCCGCCTGCTCTGCGGCCGCGCCAGCTTTTGTGCTTGACCAAGAGTTATGAGACGGGGCTAACGTGTCCACACAATGATTATTATCAACCATATAGCAATCCAAGGTGTCATCTTTCTATTCCCAAGTTTAATGAAATTCACAGTATTTAATAATATCAGTCAGAGATCATATCGTGATCAGACATGACATATTTCTGTCATGAATAAAGTTTTTATAATTTCTTTTTTATATTTTTAACGCTATCTACGTTACATTTTTATATGAAAACCCTTAAAAACTTTAGCCTAGTGTACACGCAGAACTAAAAACTACCAAATACTCTACTCATGGTATAGCTACCGGATTAGCAAAAAGTTATACTTACTATTTCTTTACAGAAAATCCATAGACCCTTGCTATGAAGGAATAAAATAACATATCCACCTTCCGACGTCTTAATAATACGATAATATCAAATAACCAATTTAGAATTTGCAAAGCTGTAATTACACTCCAATGCACCGTAAGCTTTCGATTTTCCGAAAGAAAATGCACACAAATTTTCCCCCAACACATAAAAGGCTTCATTGCGAACTATGAATACCATCATTAGACTAGGCGATTATCATATTTCAAGAAATGTGTGTTTATTGAGTACCTCGGAAACCGCACTGCGGTGAAACTTTCCTTTTTACAGTAAATGTTTATTTATATGTATTAAATGTAAATTTAATATAAAGTACGTGCAAAAGATTTATTAAACAAATATATATATTTAAAGCGAGAGTGAGTTCTATACGTATCAACTATTTTTTTAAATTTAGTCTGTATTTTATTCTTGTACTCGGATATCAGTAACGTATACACAAACATAATGTTCGTAATAGATTTCTGAAGGATCTGAAAATAAATATTTAAAAAACCCAGCTACAACCTTTTTAGGTCTGGGCCTCAGATTTCTGTAGCTGTTTAATGATCATTTAATTTTCTTAATAGTAGGTGATCAGCCTCCTGTGTCTGTCACACGCCGTCGACTTTTTCGATCTAAGGCAAACCATACGATGTTTTCTTTCGCCGTTCCAACGAAAGTTAAATGCGCTCACAGACAAAAAGTCCATTGGTGCACAGCTGGCGATGGAACCTACGACATCAGGGATGAGATTCGCACTAGCCAACGTTGCTCTGAAAATAAACTAAGTCGAATTTTAACCAATAAGTCACCTTGAATTATTCTGTTAATTTATAAAATCGGGCATTTAGATTTTTTAAACTTAGCATTGATTTTTATACACAAATAATAAAAAAATATACTAAATGGTAGTGGAAAAAAGCATTTTCCATAGCACCAATTGCTCTTTTTCCCTTTTTAAGTCTTTACAAATAACCCTCTTGCAAAGAGCTTCAGAACATCTGTGCATTCGCTCACAATTATAAAGAGTACCAAATTGTTTTGTTTGGTTCCACATGGTACCTGCTACAAAAAAACGATTTATTTCACATCATTATTCTATCTTTACAGTTATATATAATGCGATAGGACGACAAATTAATTATCCCCACACCAATTTACTGACATAAAAAAAATTACAGAAATATATTTATATACCTAAATCTTATAACTAATAATATAGGAAGCAACTCTTGTGAACTCAGCCAGTGTACAAACAAATAGGTCTACCTTAACAGAAATTCTATTTATTATATGTATTGCACGGGTGAGTGGCGCTTCGCTAACCAAGTTGGAATGTGCGCGCGGTATATCCAAAAGTTGAGACTTCCGCCTCAGGTTATATGATAGGAATAAAATAATGTTTTCTAATATTCGAAGTAAAATCTTTAAACTACCAACGATAACTGTTAACTTTTAATAATTTATTTAAAATAATCACATTTCAATTACCTATGATATCATAAATCGGTCGTTACTACTTAACGTCTGTTTAACAGATTTCATAACTGATAAAATCCTATCGTAGGCTTCTAAATAAACTTTCTTACCATACTTACAATAATATTTTAAATCGCGTTAATTTAAAAATGGAATGAATTGTTAAACAAGTAATCTTATATTTATCTTAAAAAATAATAGCTGATTGTAAAAATTCGCTAACTTGTCTGTCCTATTACGATTTTTCTTTATGTTACAGGAGGCATACGGGCAGGACGTTCACCTCACGGACGGACACTCGTACTGCCAGAAGGCTCACAAGCGCTGCCGGCCTTATAAGAATTGGTAAGCTCTTTTCTTAAAGGACCCTAAATTGGTTCGTAAATTCTTCAGTGGGCAGCTGATTCCACATAGTGGTAGTGCGTGGCAGAAATTGCCTTAAGAAACGCTCAGTTGTGTAACGGACGTCAAGGTGATACGGATGGTATTTTGTATTCTGCCTAGACGTCCGATGATGAAACTCAGCTGCAGGTATTAGTCCGAACAACTCCTCTGAAAGTGACTGGTCGTTGACAATTCGAATTGCTCTTCGTTGAATGCGATCAAGCGGAAGGATCTGGTACTGGGGAGCTCCCACCCAGAGGTAAGAACAGTCTCACAGAGGTAACAAACATGTGGGGCCGAATTTGCACTTTATAGATAATATTGACATAAAGAAATACTTCAAGAACCTTTATCAGAAAGTTATTTATCTACTTTTAGAAACAATACAATAAATTTATTTCTACTATATTCGATTAGTTGAACTTCCGAGACACTTAACGCTAAAAGCATAAAACTCGATCCCTGCATCAAGAATTCAAGTGAAGCCATCGACGATTCTGCACACCTGTCGACGGAAACATTGTCTATGGCACAATTTTTATTAAAACACGTAAAAACAATTTGCACGTTATAATATATTATGATAGTGTTTTGTTTTATTCATGAGTACTTTACGCTTTCAATTCTATAGACATTTTAATTTGATTACTGTTCGTAAATGTAGTTTGTGATGATATTAACTTATTGCTTCAAACCAAAGAGCTGTATCAACACTTTGAAAACACATTCCATTTTTTTAAATAATTGATCCCATTCCAAGTTGATAGTGATATTGAAGAATATTTAAATTTCCGACGACGATAGTGATAACAACTTGCCAAATATTAATTCCTTTGAATCTGCCATTTATATCTATATATACTTACAATTATTTGACTATTATTATATATATACCTTATCTGTATATTTAATATATAATAATAGTTAAATAATATACAATATATAATATTAGTTAAATGAACTGGTTTCCAGCCGCAGCTGTGCCAAAGTCGATTTTTTGTATTTAGGATCATGTTTTAACACGACAGCAATAATTGTTATATTTCAGTTAATTTATTTATATACTATAACACCCAATAACTTTGCTTAGGAATCAAACTATCTATAGTTGGAAACCATACAAAAACCCGCTCGGTAATTTATTTATTTTTTAATTTTGAATTTAATCCTTAGATAAAATATATAAATATACTGGCGCTTATAATATAGACCACAATGTTCCCTTTTGTTTAAGTTGCTAGGTGGCAGGTGCGTCACCAATCAAGGGACAAAACAGCCCTTCCCGTTTGCTTTTAGTCTTAACCTTTCATCCATCGAAATGTCACTTCTCCCATTGTCTTTTGAAGGGTTAACGGGATCGATAATTTTTTATATAACACATACATTTGGGAATTCACATATATAACAGCTTTTATCATTATTACAAAGGGGTTTGTTTTACTTAGAATATTAAAAAAATCTTCTAAAAAATTAAAAAGGGTTAAAAATTTGTACTACTCATATATGTTTCAAAATTGGAATGTTTTCAAGGGTGGATTGAGGTGGTTTCCATATTCTTTCATTATTATTCTGAACCCACTAATTTGTACCCATAAACTATAGAATGACTAATATTAATATATACCTAGTCCAGCCATAAGTACTGTGACAAATGAAAATGCATTTTTTCCTTAATGAAGTAATGTAATATTATTAAAATTTACACCAACATATTTATTAAAGTCTCAGCAAAAATATTCTATTCGAATCTAATCTGGCCATGAATCTATGGACTTACGCACTGTTTCCAAGGGAAATTTGTTGGTTTAGGTCCGCGTTTGACACCCATACAAGAAACGTGACTACCGTGTTGTCGAAAACCACTTTCTTTAGTTTTACGTTATAGTTGCCTTTTAGTTTAACACTAAAACGATCCAGGTAACAGATTTTTCGATTCTTTCTTGTTGGATCAAAACCATGCAATATTGGGGAGCTCGTAAAATTTTGCATTCTTATAACTCCAATTAAAGATGATTATGAATTTATTTAACGCTAGTAGGAACCATTACTAAAATGTTAGCGGATGTAATATAAAAACGAATTTGTTTCATTATTTGCACAAATCGGTTCTTTTCCGCAAGAACGATCATCGATTCTTCTATGATTGATAGCTGAATTAAGTTTTTTTATTTTTATTGAGTGAGGCTCGCGTTGCGACATAAATATTAAATATCAGTCAAATAATTTTTGCAAAAAAACCTAAGGAAATTAACGTTCTTATGTCGATTTCACTTAATTTAATGAAATATAATTGTCTATATAATCGTGTAAAATACGCGTGAAGTGATTCTGGCAAATTCTTTAGCGATGTAGACGGTCAAATAATAAATCAATATTTCTTAGTTTTCTAAATTAAAAGTTACAAATATTAAAACGTAATAACGAGGGACCTTTTCCTGCGAAAATCACAGCTTGAATCCTTTATATAATCACAGCATCAAATAGTAAACACAAAACTTGGACCATAGTTGCGAAACAAGTAATCTAATCTGCAAAATCGGCAAACGTTAGTTTCAAATTGAATTTGACATCACGATAAGAATGGGTAGTCACCAAATAGTCCACACGACCACCTGTCTCTGACAATACAGCCTTTGAAAGGTCTTATGACGTGTGACAAAGTATAATCGACTTTAGTGACGTTGAATTAAGATATGAATTTGAAACGTTCTCGCAACATTTTCCGTATTATCTAAGTTATGGTATACAGGCTGATGCATGTGGAGTAAGTGAAATTTAATCAATTTGTGAATATATCTATACTAATCCTCTATACTCCGAGACTACTAAGCCGATTTAAAAAAAATCTTTCACTTTTAGATTTCTGCCTGGGTCATGTTTATTAAATATGAATACATACAATACATACCGGCAGTGCTTTTTGTTCTAGTATGGGGGGGCAAGCGACGGGACGCCCAATAAGAGCAATCGTCGCACCCCATGGACACATTCGTCTGAAAGCAGTGGCAATGGGTGCGTTTTTCAGACGTCTTTCAGACAAATGCGTTTTGGCCAAAACTCACCAATCCAGATTAAGCATTCTGATAAAAGAGCTAGCTATCCAGGGTTGCACATCTCACAGTTTGAAATCAATTTCCCTTTAGTTTTATAATTTTTGAATCGATGTTTTTTTTGTGATTGTTACGCCTATTGCTTGTCACACTAAATCTTGTATTTTTTTTTCTATCAATGTGACAAGCATTGGCAACCAGTTGTAATATTTTTAAATTTACATTCCGTCCTCCATCTGTGAGTTTTGCTTATAAAACAATACGCCTCTGACTTGTAATACATACACTTTGATCTGTGTATTTAAAAGTAAAAGAATTTACGAGTAAAATATATTAGTACAGTCGCGCTGCGAAATACATCACACATCAATTTATAGACGCGTAGAAAGACAACAAAACTTAGCCGTCACAGATGAAGAAGTATTATTCTTGGTTGGTTTCTTTCTTAATCGCCTGACCTCCGTCTTGAAAACAAGAAGTTTCCTCACTTAGTTTCTATAGAAACATGCTAATATCATAGAGTCCATTGGCGCACAGATCCAGATTTAAAAAGGTACTTCACCCTGTATAATATTGAATCAAAGTAATGCATCATTAGACTCTGTAAGTTCGCCATTCAACGGCCCCTCACAGGACCAACTCGGATTGATATTTCCTCCCTCACCGTGTTTACAAAGTTTATGGTATGTCATTTACGCCTCACGTTCTACGCAACTGTTTGAGTCAACATCTTGGCTTGATTACAATTACTTAATATTGCTACTTAGAGCTATCACAGTAGTTTCATTGTAGGCTTTGTAGGTTTTGTTTATCATTTACGTTAAACTGTTGTTTTATTGGTGTTGGCTTATTGGCTTCAGTGTTCGCTGAGGTAGGTTCGATCTCCGGCTTTGCACCAATGAACTTTCTTTCTATGTGCGCATTTAAAATCCACTCGAATGCTGAAGGAAAACATTGTGAGGAAACAGGCTTGCCTTAGACCCAAAAAGTCGACGTCGTGTGTCAAAAGGCTGATCACATACCTGCCTATTAGATTGACAAATGATCATAAAACAGATACAGAAATTTGACGCCCAGACCTAAAATTTTTTATGTTTTATACGGGCAGTAGGCAGCCTGATGTTCCGTTCCGGCTGCTCGTGGACACACACTGCTATAATTCAACTGCGTTGGCAGTCTTTTTAGAGTTGGAACGCTATTATCTTGAAGGACTAAATCGAATTTGTTCAAAAATAGTTTACTAGGCAGTTGGTTCCATATAGTCGTAATGTCATATCATAATGTCTAAAAAACACGTCGATCATTTAAAATATGTATTAAAATGGTTCACGTATTATGAACATTTATATGTTTAGATTATATATATATCACTATGTACTCTTTTAATATATCTCTTTAAATCTTGATCATCACGTTTTTAACGACGTGTCCTATTTCATAGTTTATTTTGGAATATCATGGATTTATTTACATTTATATTTGTAAGATTTTACTGTTAAAATGTATTAACTACGACATTACGTGTTACTCGCACACGAATTCAATTTAATTACACAAAGCTGTTAAAATCGTTGTTTGTCAGTCAAATGTAACATGTCTATGCAGTGATTTATCTCTACACGGCACGCCTTATCCTTGTTCAAGGATCCTTGATTACTGTATACTATACATATTATACATGAATATTTGTAAATTATTCTAAGGTTTGAATCATCACCCTAAAATGAGCTTTCTATAGACATTTACTAAGCATCTCAAACAATATCTTGTTACCCTGTCCTATGCTGATACTGAAAATATTCTTATCGTGCAAAAATAGTTTAAATATGTGTTTTGTATGTGTTATGTAGACATCATTAAGTAAAATACTGTTTACATGTCAAGAGGAAGAGACAGGCTGCCCACAACACAGGGGATCCTAGTGTAGGGGCCAGTGCACTTTACTTTATCTAAATATCTGTATACTGTGTATAATAAAGTTTTTGACGTGACAACGTCTTATAATTCGATGGAGCCGGCTGCACGCATGACAAACATGACGCAAAAAAACATGACGCATGCGGCGTTACCTCGCTCTGAGGTGTTCCATTTAAGTCTGAAATGTTCCGCGTTCGGCAGCGTTCGTTCGTTAAAAAATTGACATAATTGTATTTATGCGTACAAATAAACGTCACTTGATCAATTCAATTGTGATTTCCTACCTCCTTCTCTATATACAAGCAAATAAAATTAAACTTTTCTTTTGAAAAATGCAACCATTCCATCAGTATTTTCTTAAGACGTTGTCACGTTCAACTATCGTCAGTAAACCGACTTTACAGACAACCGATTTTTCTTTCTTACTTTCTATATAACTTAGGTGTCATTAAGGGTGGTATTTTAGGTACTTCAGCCATGGTATTCTGTGAAAAAGACGTATTTCGATATTGATAAAATTTCCAGTCATTCACATACGTAGGTAGATCTGGGAGCCAACTGGCATTGTAAGGCGCCGTCTCTTTTTCAAATAATATTAGATGAAGTTCCTATGCCTATGCAGAGGTATGAATACAGCATATCTTAGTTCCCTGTTTGAGTCTTATGTACGTGTATACACAAATCTGCGAATATAATTCAAACAGTAAAAATTAAATTCAAACACTAGTGATCATATTTTCTGTGTCCTACTCGACTGAGATAAAACCCTCTGACTATTTACCCATAGCTGACAATAATCTTAATTTATACATTATACTACTGCCCTAGAGCCTCTATGGGGTAAATGATTTAACCACCATTTTAAAGTGAATTACTTTAATTTCATGTTTGGTTACAATATTCACTTAATATAATATAAAGAAATAAACATATGTGCGTCAAATACCAAGCCACCAAGCGCAATGGCTACGTACTACTGGTTACCTGCGTACACGCACACATTCACGCGCGAATCCCGCAAGACCAGTTTTTATGTAGTTCTGTGCGAGTGACGATATTACGATATCGATGTAAAATGTCGATAAAAATATGAAATTTATGTGAATATGAAATGTATGTTTATACATGTGTATGCTACATCACTCCCCTCCAGAGCCCATCAAGGGCGATAAAAATCAGGAAAATTTACCCTGCGCCCAGATCGAGTAATATTGGCTTGTTTAGGGTCTGAAGAAGTAGGAAGTTTTTCTGCATTAGACAAAATAAAAGCAGGTTTTAAACGATCGATTGAAACTGATACAACATTCGATTTTACTAAAATTTTGAAAACTTTATCACCTCTCGAAATGACCTTGTAAGGACCTGTATAAGAAGGTTGAAGAGAGCCTCGTAAAGCGTCTTCACGAAGGAAGACAAAATCACAAGACTGTAGTTCCTTAAAAACGAACACTTTATGTTTGCTGTGTCGTGATGCCGGTGTAGGACGTACTTTCTCAGCGAAACTACGTAACCTCGCGGAAAACTCAGATAAGTCTGTAGTTGCATTACTTGTAGGCTCGAAAAATTTGCCAGGAAGTCTAAGGGGTTCACCATAAACTAAATCAGCTGATGAAGACTGTAAATCATCTTTGAATGAACTCCGTATTCCTAACAAAACCCACGGCAACGACTCAGTCCACTTGTCATTAGCGTGACAGACGATCGCTGCTTTCAGCTGGCGATGGAATCGCTCAACTAGACCGTTGCATGCTGGGTGATAGGCTGTTGTGCGCTTGTGCTCAAAACCAATCAACTGAGAAAGATATTTGAACAAAGCGGATTCAAACTGTCGGCCACGATCAGTTGTGATAGCCGTAGGACATCCAAAACGTGCTATCCAACAAGAAAGTAAAGCTTTGGCTGTGGTTTCAGCTGTAATATCTTCAATCGGTATTGCCTCTGGCCATCGAGTAAAACGATCGACGGCAGTAAAGCAATAACGATAGCCACGAGAAAGAGGTAGAGGCCCTACTAGATCAATGAGGATTTCTTTAAACCTTGCTCGAGGCAAGGGAAAAGATCCAAGTGGAGCGTTAACGTGGCGACTAACCTTCGCACGCTGGCAAGCGATACAACAACGTGACCATTCTCTGCAATCTTTACGTACCCCAGGCCAAACGAAACGCTCAGAAATAAGTTTTACAGAAGCATTAGCTCCGGGATGGCTTAAAGAATGGAGACTGTCGAAAATTTGCTTGCGAAGGGAACTTGGAACATACGGTCTGGCAGTCGATAAACTGACGTCACAGTAAAGAGGAATTCGGCTACCAGGAACCATAAGCTGTTTTAAATTTAACGATGAACCAGCGTTCAAGAGTTTTATGAGATCTGGATCAGACGATTGAGCTTGAGCTAGAAGGTCTAAACTTACAGGTTCTGATAATTCATCAACAACTCGAGACAAAGCATCAGCAACAACGTTATCCTTGCCGGATATATGACGAATATCTGTAGTAAACTGAGATATAAAATCTAAATGTCTGAACTGTCTAGGCGAACAACTATTTTTCCTTTCATGGAAAGCAAAGCTGATCGGTTTATGATCTGTAAAGACTATAAAATTTCTCGCCTCTAACATATGCCTAAAATATTTAATGGCTTCATAAATGGCTAATAATTCACGGTCGTACGGTGAATATTTGACCTGTGAAGGACTTTAACTTCCTCGAGAAAAATGCCAAGCACCATCCGCTGTTAACTGCTGCAAAACTGCCCCAATAGCTTTGTCAGACGCATCTGTCACTAAAGCTAGTTTGGCTGAACAATCTGGGTGAGCTAATAACGCGGCTTCTGCTAAACTATTCTTACAGTCTTGAAATGCAGATAACGCATTGCCCGAAATAAGGATAGGTTGAGATCCTTTAACAGAATTTGTGAGCAAGGCGTGAAGCGGTGCTTGAATTTCAGCGGCCCTTGGAAGAAAACGCCTGTAAAAATTTAACATCCCAAGAAAACCACGAAGTTGGCGAATGGTTGTTGGTGGCGGAAAATCAAGTATGGCTTGCACCTTGGACTCTAACGGCTTCGTACCACTTTCAGAAATGGAGTATCCTAAAAATTCCACCTCCTTTACGCCAAAAACGCATTTTGATGTATTCACCAGCATACCGTATTTTGCGAGTCTTTTAAAAAGTTCACGTAAATGTTGTTCATGCTCCTCACTGCTTCTGGAAAATACCAAAAAGTCATCTATATAGCAGTAAACGAAGTCTAAACCACGTGTTATTTCATCCACAAACCTTTGGAAAGTTTGTCCCGCATTTCGGAGACCAAAAGTCATATATGGAAATTCAAACAATCCAAAGGGTGTCGTTATGGCAGTCTTAGGAACATCTTCAGGACTAGTGGGGATCTGATTATAGGCTTTCTCCAAATCAATGGTGGAGAAGATTTTACAACCAGAAATGTGTGAAGAAAAATCATGGATGTGTCTTATAGGGTATTTATCGGGTACTGTGCGGGAATTCAGTCTACGATAATCACCGCACGGACGCCATCCATTATTTTTCTTCGGAGCCAGATGTAGGGGAGAAGACCATGGACTTTCTGATGGTCGAGCTATACCAGCAGCAATCATGGATTCGAACTCTTTTTTAGCAATAATGAGTTTGTCTGGAGCCAGTCGACGTGGAGTTGATGATACGGGAGGACCAGGAGTAGTGCGTATGTGGTGTACAGTATTGTGTGGTGTAGTATTACAAGTACCGGCTGGTTTACAAATTTCAGGAAATTCATTTAAAATTCTATGATATACAGATTTACCAGTAACTACTAATTTAACAGATAAAACATCTTTACATCTAATAGTTTTAACCACAGCTGAAATTGACGTTAAATTGTCAATAAGACGTTTATTCCTACAATCTACAATTAGATTATAAAAGTTTAAAAAATCAACACCAATTATAGGTCTAGTTACATCGGCTACTACAAAACGCCATGGAAAAACACGTCTTAACCCTAAATCTAAGTCTAAATTTACAAAACCATAAGTAGCTATACTAGAACCGTTTGCAGCACACAAACTATAATCAGTCTTAGGTCGACGATCGTGTAATTTCGATCGAGGGAAAACGCAGAGGTCGCTGCCAGTATCAACTAAAAACTGCATTTTCGACTTCCGATCCATGACAAAAAGACGACCGGGTGAGGTAGTGGGGCAATCGCCAGTCGCCATTATCGACTGCCCTGAGAGTTTCCCGACTTGAAGTCACACGGTCGCACACATTTGTGAGCTCCTTCTGCGAACTTGCTATGATACCAGCACACAGGAAACTTCCGGTAACTCGATGAAGATCGCTCTCTTGATTTCTGCCGACTTTTTTTGAAGACCGAAATTGAACTCTTCTGCTGCGTAAGGACAGATTCTTGACTTGCTGACGAAGCTCTGCTATTTCCTTAGTCAACTCATTGACTAATGTAACGCCTTGTTGAACCGCAGAAACACTCGGTGCTGTAGACCCTGACCACTCTATCAGCTAAGTCAGCTAAATCGTCTAGCGGTGCTGACACCGGTTGGCCTGCGAGCACCGTTTGTACACCATGTGGAAGACGGCTCATCCAAATAGTTTTTAAGAAATCTTCAGGTACGCCAGCGCCCGCCAAACTTCGTAAATGACGAAGAAATTGTGAGGGTTTTCTCTCACCCAACTCCTCATGCATCAATAACTGCTTTATTTTCTTCTCCCGGGATGCGCTGAGTCGCTTTATTAACTCAGTTTTAAGCTTCTCGTAGCGGTCGGAAATTGGTGGGTTGATAATTATGTCTTTTACTTCACGAGAATACTCATTGTCTAAGTGACCGATGACATAATTGAATTTAGTCGAATCATTAGTTATTCCGGATATTGAAAATTGACCCTCAATTTGGGCAAACCAAATTTCGGGTTCCTCTGGCCAAAACGGGGGAACACGTACACCAACTTTAAAAACATCGACATTCGATGGAGCACTAGTGGTGTCTCTGTTGATCGACATGGCGTTCACCTTTAAAATTTCTCAAGGTCAAGTTGTTTTGTACTGAAGTCCAAATGGTCGTTGAACATGTGATATTATATTATACTGTTCACTTATCACTTTTTTACACTGTACACTAATAGTTTATTCACTTCAGTAATACGGGGTAATACTGTTTAAACGAATGTTCAAGAATCCAGACCGGAATCGCCAAAACGTTTATCGGGGTCACCAGTATGGGGTAAATGATTTAACCACCATTTTAAAGTGAATTACTTTAATTTCATGTTTGGTTACAATATTCACTTAATATAATATAAAGAAATAAACATATGTGCGTCAAATACCAAGCCACCAAGCGCAATGGCTACGTACTACTGGTTACTGGTTCACGCGCGAATCCCGCAAGACCAGTTTTTATGTAGTTCTGTGCGAGTGACGATATTACGATATTGATGTAAAATGTCGATAAAAATATGAAATTTATGTGAATATGAAATGTATGTTTATACATGTGTATGCTACACCTCCATTGAATGACTAGTGAAGCCAGGATTAGATCGGTTCGTATTAATATATTTACATTACCTATTGGATTTGATTTATCAGTAAATAAAAAATGTTATAACAATTAATAAAATAAATAAATCCGTGGCGCTACAACCTCTTTAGGTCTGGACCTCAGATTTCTGAATCTGTTTCATGATCATTTGTCAATCTAACTGGCAAGTAGGTGATCAGCCTCCAGTGCCTGACACACGCCGTCGACTTTTTGGGTCTAGACATGTCAGTTTCCTCACGATGTTTTCCTTCACCGTTCGAGAAAATGTTAAATGCGCATATAGAAAGAAAGTCCATTGGTGCACAGCCGGGGATCGGGGACCTCAGGTATGAGAGTCGCACGCTGAAGCCACTAGGCCAACACTTCTCAATGTTATAACAATTATAACAAATAATTAATAATTCAGTGGCTTAGTCTGATTGCATATTTTTTTTAAATATTAATTCCTGTTGTGCCAGACTATGTTTTGTTGAATTCAGGATTAAAACAATAAATTGTGACCCACGATTAAGCTACAAAGCCAATTTTACACTGTTCTAATGATTTTCCAACAAATGATTATTTATGAATAAACTTCCTACATTTTTCTTTAGGGCGTAGGATACTCATGTCTTAACGTTGAATGCCTCTACGCTGCGGTCATTAGGAAGAAATGAGTCGAGAATTCTCAGGACTCCCAAGTAGTCCGTGCTAAAATACAATGTACACTTTGTTATATACGCTTTTCCTGCTAATTTACTACATACAAAGTTGATCTAATGCTTTTATTAACATGATCCTATGTTTTTATTAAACCAAGCAGTTGAATTAATTAAAAAATTACTTAAAACCCACGTCTGACCGTTGCGCTTGAATGTGATTGGTCAAACGGAATATGACGCATCATGTCGCGTCATAACGTCTATTGGACCAATGACAAACAACAGAGCACGTAATCGTTACGTCTTTTGTTTTCCTTTGTAACCTCCCCAGTTTATATTGTCAAAGTGAAGTTTAACACTTATTTCTGAATCAGTCTTATTTCAGTGTTTTGATTAGTTTATTTAGACTGATATAACGGAGACATGAATATTTTTAGAACACGATGTTCTAAATGTATAGTGATTTAAAAATTCAAATAAATTATTTATTTAAAATAAATTATTATAAACAGCTCTGGAGTCACTGGTACTATCTAACAGGCGCCAACTTAAATGTTTAGTTAGCGCATGTGAACTTGAGTCTTGAGTCTGTAATAGTTTTATAATTCGTTAGTTTAATTCAAAATTATTTTATTTGTCTCAGCTATGGAGCATTTTATTTATTAAAAATAGCTTTGTTTTTACGAACTTAAGACACAGACTGTTAGTTTCTTAATTAACGACTACTATAAACATTTGCTGAGGAAACTTGCAATAGCTGTTTTATAATTACTACAAACTACTCTACAATTAAACGTACCACAACGATATATTAACACCATATTTATGAGTTAAATCATATAGAAGCTTTTAGCTAATGTTTCCTTCTATATTTTATTGTTTCTCTGCCCGCTATCATAACAATATGTTTATGGTTATAGAAGATATATGCCCCATATTATTTCGTCGGTAACTCTAAGCTCCTTATAGGAAAAATCTATTTCATTTTGTCGTACTCACGCGAGTAACCATATTTTTAAATATATTTTTTATTTTGTTATTGATGAATTCTGTTGGACAGTTTCAATTTGTTGGTACGGCTCTGGAGGTGAGGAGATATTTTAAAACACTTACTTCATGTTTAATATATGTATGTATGTATTTATTACAATAATATAATATATTTATAAAATACTGGGTTATTTCACTGTCCGCGTCTGGAAGAGAAGTACATTTTCATAACAGAAAACAATCATTTTATATAAAATTTAAATAGGTATTCCAAAATTCGAAATCAAAAACTTTTTCTTCACATGTGACAAGTGTTGCCTGCCATTACATATTCAAACTCCAACTAATTCCATAAATTATAAATACTAAATATTTTGCATTTTTTTTTAAATAATAAGCTCATTTGACCTGGATTTTATTATTATTTGTCAACATTTATAAATAACTGATCTTATTATTATCATGATTTGATAATTAATTTGACATTTGCATGCCTATTTTTATATAGTTGATTGTGCGATAGTTGATTGTGTGATATAATAAATCATTGTAAATTTACCACTTCCTTTGCAAATAAATAATTTATTATTATTATTTAGGAACGCCCAGTTTCTTTGACTAAACTAAGAGTAATTGTGACAAACTCTAAGTTTTTAATCTATAGAAGGCTAATTATATTTGTATTTAAACTTTTTAATTTTCAATAAAAATATCTACGTCTCATTGAAACTATGACTGGTATTTTTAATATTGAAACCGAGCGTAAGACCGGGAAACTCTTTTTATAAATAAATCAAAATACCTGAAGTACCCGAGATGATGTTCACAACTAAAAATTCCCCCTTTTTCCCATTAGCGAGTTGTCAAAAATAGAACGCGTGACAGTGTTGCCACCCTCGTTTCCCGTCTAACCCTACTTGCGTCGACAGAATTAATTTCCTGGCCTATAATTCTCCTATATTGCAGGTTCGACGACAGTTAAGAGTACCTCCGATTTATAGCACTAGTCTAGCAGGTCCTGGGTACAGTTGGGACTAGATACATCAATTCGTTACTTAGAGGAGTATAAAAGTCATATAATTTTATATTAAACTCTTGTATATAATGTTTAAGTTCAATTTATTTATTTTTAAATCCATGTTATGGAAGTTGTTCATAAGCCGAATAATTTTTTAAATGTTTATATTCGTCATTATATTTGCCAATATTATTGAACTCAATACTGTTTTATACTGTATTAACTGATTCCTACTCTCTTTTATACTTTAAGCCAAGATTGGATTTTTTTAAAGAAATATTATTTCAGGATATATGAATATCCTATTATAATAGAAATGCATCAATAAATAATTATTGGATGGACCTTACCTTAATAAATAATTATCAATTACACCACGCACGTGTTATACTACCTTAGTGAAGCTAAAACGATATATAACGAGTGAAGTCACCCATGTCACAAAATTTCCTTTTAAAAGAAACCATTATCTTATCCTTCGAACCCCGATACCTCCTCGAAAGATAAACAACTCAGGTAAAGCCATGCGCACCTACCCCGCATACGGTCCGTCCTAATTATATAAGCACAATACTCGCGACAGTTCAATACTCTCAGCACCTATCTCTCGTTAAATTTTAAGTCTCATTATGTATACTTTATAAGTTAAAATTTTTAAATAAAGATTTTTTTTCAATATCACAAGTTGAGATATTTTGCCTAACGTATAAATGTGTGTAGCCCCTTAACAACGGAAACTATGTAATCTCATGTCGGGATATGAAATACATATTAAATTGGCTCACTTTATTCCCAATAGCCTCACCCGCGAACGAAACGCAGTAACAAATTCAAAGACTTTAATTTTTAAACGATAACGGAATACAACCTTTTATGTTACACTACATTCGTTAGTTATTAGAGTAAGTTATGATTTTAATAACCGCAAAGGTACCGCAAGCGTGCCGCAAAAAGGAAACTTCTTGATGAAGCATTCTTCCTAGAGACATTTGTGAGAAGTGATTGGGGTAAATATACCAATATCAATATCCTATACTAGCTGTCCCCACGAACTTCGCTTCGTTTTATAATATGATTTTTTACTTAGCCTACCTTTTTAGTAAATGCCAGCTGCCTACTTAAGTATATCCGACTCCAATTCAAAAAAAAATTATGATAATAAATAATAAAAATTTATAAAAAAATAATAAAAATTGAATATTATATATTACGGTCACTGATTTCCCGGAATAAAATCTAAGTATTTAAGTTATTTTATTTAATATATTATGAGTAGGGGTATAACTAGGTCGTAGCTACACACCTACGCAGTAGCTGCACCCCTACGCCGTAGACACTTACGCTTTTGTGATAAGTCAATTTTAAGCTAATGCCACATTTACCCACGACTCTGTTACTGCTCCTACATACAGTGATTTTTCACACTTAGCTCTGGCAGCGTGTGTTGGCAGCGCGACCAACACACGCTTCCCATACTGCTTACTTCGAGGTTTGCCAACAATCGTTTGTTTTCCAACATCACTGTTTGTCATATGCCAATACCGTCAAGCATATAAAGTTAACTTTGACCTTAACAATGCATTGCTGATTTGCATGTTGCAGTGTGCACTTGATGGTTGCTTAACCAGGCACTCACCGGCTTGAGAGCTTCCTCATTTACTTGTAACATAAATTCTAACTGTTAATTTGAGTTGTAGCTTTATATTAGTTTTTACTTACCTTGCGATATAATAACGAAAATTTAACATTTTTGTTTAGTTTGAACGAAAACTAAATTATTTTTTGGATATAATACTATAAGACCTTTTTCTTTTAATAAAACAATTTAAGTACATGATATGCTTTATATAAAATTAATAATAATAATAGAAGCCTTTATTCGCTAAGCAAATACATATATTTACGTAATTTTAAGTATTTTTTTTTGTAGGACACTCAGTATCAGCAGCCAGTTGGTGAGGTTGTCTTTCAACATGGGCCTCCCCTTGTTGTTTCCACTCGTCTCTTTCACAAGCAGATCTCCATCCTTCTGGCACATTTTCCCGTCTCTTTATTTCACGGCCTCTTTTCCTTCTTCCTTCCTTCTTTGGGATACCATTCGATATCGTCTTTTGTCCATTTTTTTTTCAACCTCATGATATGCCCAGTCCAATTCCATTTAAGTTTTTTCAAAGCAAAACGAGTGTTGGAGCACCATGCGACATACCTGCTAACTAAGACAGCGGGGTTCACTTGAGTGGGAGGGATGCGCAAACAATCTTACGTCGGATTTGTTTATTGCCAGTTCTTCTCTTCCGTTCTACGCCCTTGATTTGAGAACTGGCAGTAAATGTAAAATTAGAAGCATTAATATGTATTTCTTTACTGACATTTCATAAGTGTACATTATGTTACCTACATATTTAAATTATTTTTTACTTTTACTTTACTTTTATAAAAAAGTTATTGGCAATGTCAAAATCGTTGGATACTAGCAGTTATTTCTTCACTATATGCGAAGAACATATACAAAGCCACTCACTGACCTAACCATGAATTAATATTCTATGTAAATAATAAATCATCTTGACTACGTCTCACTGAACATTTGTAAAGGACATTTACTAAGTTGCTAATAACTTTAAACATTCCACCACTTCAAAGACATACCCGCTCTTTGTCCCTGAAACTCACCATAACTTTATCTTTGTTAGTATTAATTATCAAATTATATGAAGCTATAATTTAAGCACAACTCTGTTATATAATACTAATATAAACACGAATATTAAATAATATAGAAATTTATGGTAATCGTTTTAATATAACTAAAAATAAATAAATTCAAAATGAAAAAAACCGACATATTAAAACTCCCTGAGACTTACTAACCTGATGGTTTTGAATTAACGAATATAAAACATATTATGTCTCTTAAGTATTATCATTTTACTAAAAAAATAATACCAGTGACACTACAACCTTTTTAGGATAGTCAAGATGTATGTATCTCGTTCATGATCATTTCTCAATCTAATAAGACAAGTAGGTGATCAGCTACCTGTGCCTGACACATACCGTTAACTTTTTGGATCTAAGGTAAGCCGGTTTCCTCACTATGTTTTCCTTCACCGCTCGAGCAGCATACATTCGAAACATGGATCGAACCTACGACCTCAGGGATGAGAGTCAGTCAGTCAGATGAGAGAGTTGGAAAATATGCAAACAATTTGGAATTAAAGTATTTTGTAGTTTTTATTTTCTTAATACCAGAATATGCCAGCTATATAATTACAAATAATTTTATATAAAAGTTATTTTGAATTAAATTTAATTGCGATTAAATTATTAAATAATGTTAATTGTCTTCAAGCACAGTTGTTTAATATATAATATTAGATCGGCGATTAACTTTTAGCATCTAATAAAACCTTAAGTTTACATGGAACGTGGAAACGTGGCCGCCCAAAATAGACATGGCAACGAAGCATTGCAGAGGCGAAGGAAGCTGGAACGTGGAGTGAAATTAATGAAGCTGCCCAGGACTGGTGCTGGTTTTCTACGCTGGCAATACCGTCTTCACCATAAGGGCACACGGGGCCCGTGCCCAGGTCCCCCATTCTCAGGGGGCCCCGAAGGACCGACTATTTCTCTCCCACATTTATTCTCAAAACATTTTTGTCGGGAACATTACACTTTTTTCACAAATCAGTAATCAAAAAAGTTATCAGAAGATCTCGAAAGAAACCGTTATCGTAATCGTAACAAAAAAAACCAGCAGCATTCCAATATCATTAATGACATAATATATCATACTGTATTTGATGACATATAAGCTTAATTAGCTTTTTTTACTTTCCAAAGGGGCCCCAAATTCTTCTGTGCCCAATGGCCCCAGCCTAGTTTAAGACGGCCCTGTACGCTGGATGCCCTGGTCCCCACCTGGGGGACGTAGGACTTTAAGTCAAGTCAACTCCTACATAAAAAGGCGCTAGTCTACATATGCTTAATATTTTTCGGCTCGTATTTAAATTGTACCGAGAAATCAATATTTGCCTTAAATATTGTATACGGTTTAAATATTCCATGTACTAAAGTTGTTACACGGCACAATCTTCAACTCGCTACCGATTTCCGAATGATTGCATTTTAATAAAACTGATATATTGGATGTGCACTTTGCTTCGAGTTGCTCCGAAATACACGTTTATGTAAATTCCTTGCATTTACCTATATCATTTGGGACGGAAGAATCTTTCGCGTTCTTATTAGTTAAATAAAAATGTCTAGCTGTTATACCAGAGAAACAGACATACAAATTTAATTTAGGTTCAAGAAAACTTGATCTTAAACCTAATTTTGGTTCTTAGGAACGGAATAAATCATCTATATTCATTAATGTTGGTATGTCCAGCCCTGAGACATACATACATATATAATGACAGTGACATCTGATAACAGCGCCATCGCTCGGACATATATAATTTAACACTAATATTGAAAAACCAAAAGAAAAAATATCAGCTTCTTAAAAACGCGAATTAAATTTAAGTACTTCGGCGTAAAAATCTAGTCGGTATGACATTTGACACAGCAATAAATAAATAAAATTGCTCCCCTATTTGAGAGCTGGGATAAAATCTTTCCAAATATCACCCTTCCTACATGCGGGACCAGGTGTGCACGCATGAACACTTAACGGTGATCTACGTTGAGACAAATAGCTACGAAAACATCCTGAAGACATTAACATTATTTAGACTAGACTTTTATAATATGTTAATAGTTGCTTCGTAGCATAAATCCAAGGGACATTTTGGAGGTTCACAGCAAAGGTTCAGCTAAAGATTAGATCAACACAAAATGCTATGGAATGAAATATAAAGAAGATTCAAATAAGTCATGATTTTATTATACGACCGATATGTAGTATATGACAATACCTAGATGGACTCACTACCAATCGTGTAGTACTTAATTGATATTATTATACGTAAAGAATTATTAAATGGCGCAAAAGAACTTCATATTGAGCAAGTGAGTTAGTTATAAGCTGTAAATATTTCTCAATGAAAAAAATATTTTTTTGATTATACTCCCACAAGCCTCGAATCTAAAATGGCAATGGGATGGTAACACGATACCTAGACAAAAGATAGACATTAGAGACTGAGGCTCAATGGAAGGGGATTATCCGGGTAAAGAAGTGTAGGCAGGCCAAAAAGAAGGTAGGCTGATGACTTGATAGAAATAGCAGGAAAAGACTGGCACTTTGGCAAAGATAGAGATATCTGAAAAGGGTTGGAGGAGGCCTTCAAAAAGGTCCATGTCCATGGGCTACATATTACTTCTCACATTTATATATAAGTAACAAAATTTGAAATTGAAATTAAGTATATTTATAATATATTGTCAGATTTTACACATCCCAAGGACTAGACTAGCTATCTACATGGAACCAATTCTGGAAGTCGAAGCACCAAAAGTGATTACCAAACAAAGAAAGAAGAATGAAGGTAGACCTACACGAGGTAGGAGTGCAATATAAAAGCAACATCCTTTTATCTCACATGCTGGATGTAAGTCGACCAGAGCGTGACAATTAATGGATTAATATTAAGGAAACCAATACTATGAACTAAGCTACGATATTATTTCCATGTTACAACGTAACGTTTAAAAAATATGTCATAATCTGTACAAATAAAAATAAGTCGAAAAACATTCTACGCAAACCTCGAATACGGCTGTCAGAATATTCTTTAAATTGTGAGATAAATTGCACGAAAAAATATTTATTTCTTCTGTAATTGCAAACGCAACTTCAAGGCAACGTATTTTCCATATGTTGGTATGTAGCTAATAAAAAAGGCTAAGTAAAGATCATATTAAGGTTTTAAATACATATATACAATTATTATTATTGATTATATGAATTATTGAATACACATATATTGCTTAATGAAATATAAGCTTTTTTGATGTCTTTTGCCTACATATATATTTATCATTTGTGTGTATGTTTTTTTTATTATTTATTTATGTTTATTAGTGATCATAACAATCAAAACACCAGGTAAGAGTAACAGTTTCGCTGTCATTATTGAATGAACAATTTCACATAAATATCAGTATATTATGTTCTTAATAACACTCGCGTCTATACTTTCTTAGCTCTACACTGTTTACTTTGGACCCTCGAATTAACGTGTAACTTGGGAACAGGTGAATTTTGAGATTTATAAAAAAATCCACGCGGCCCCAGAGGATTTTATGTTTATTTTGTACTAAAGGGGATTGCGTGAATCCTTAGTGCGGGCAAGTCAATATAGATAGCAAATCATTAGTTAAAGTAATTCAAATTTCCTTGCGACTTAAAAACTGAGCTTCCAGTTCCAACAGCGATTCCGACCTCTATAATTAGTGTTTTCCGCGCGATACAAGGTTGCGCCATCAGCTCTACGGATATTCAGAGAACTATCAGAGGCAGAGTGACTCCAGAACAAAACCTCCTCAATCGCTTACTATTTATAACAACGTGAGCAGTGTTGGCCAAGTGGCTTCAGCATGCGACTCTCATCCCTGAGGTCATAGACTCGACCCGGCTGTGCACCAATGGACTTTCTCTGTATATGCGCATTTAACATTCGCTCGAACGGTTAAGGAAACATCGTGAGGAAACCGGCTTGCCTTAGACCCAAAAAGTCGACGGTATGTGTCACACAGAAGGCTGATCACTTACTTGCCTATTAGATTAACAAATGATCATGAAACAGATACGAAAATCTGAGGCCCAACTTAAAGTTGGTAACGCCACTGATTTAGATATTTTACATCTTAATTGCTTACAAATACGTCGATATCTGAGTAGCTATTGGAAGTTACAGAGTAAGGCTACTTCTAGTTAGACTTATGAACTTGGAAAGGCAAACCCCTATGAGGGAAAGGTTGCTACTCCGAACACTGGCGTCGCATGTTTGAACACCGACTGAGCACAAAATTTTAATTGTAATACGCATTTATTATATCCACGAAAACTGTCACAGGACTGGAGTAGACGCCTAGTTCCCTAAAAAAAATTTAATGAATCAGAAATGTCTCACGCTTTAGTAACTTGATGCGTGAATCAAATCTGAATCTGAACAATTGAAATTAAGCAATTGATTTACTGCATGTTTTATTTGTGTAAAACCAGCTATTTAGTACTAGCTACTAGAAGTACTTTCAAACCAATACCTTTTATAGTGCATGAATGGTATTTAAAGCGCGGCAAAGATGTCAATACACCATACGAAATGTAGTAACAGATAATAATTAATTCATCTTTTGTTTCAAGACAGATAAATTAGCTTTCATACAAAAATAACATTTAAGCTATTTATTAAAGCAAACCACAAAAACGAAATGTAAGCATTATCTACACAGAAATTGTACAAAAGCGGACAAAAGGATTTGCATGAAAAATGAATGAAACGGAAAGACATAAATAATATAGAGGTTTTGTTGGCGCGGATTTCGTTAAAGGTTTTAAGAAAACCTAATGAATTCCCCATCCGAGTTTGTTAAATAATTTTATACAAATCTTCTTTGAATAATTTAGTGACTACTTTTTGAATTTATATAACACAATGGTAAGTGGTTATATGCGGAGGTCCTGGGTTATATCCTAATATAAATTCTTTCCTTTTGATAGTCATAAAAGACTTTATTTACTTCTAGTAATTCTTCTTAAGTGTTCCGCATGCTTGATTTATTGATCGGTGTAAATTGTTGTGTTTAAAAATGTAAGACACTAAGTCAGTAAAAAACAATTTTGTCAATTAAATAAAACCTACTCCTACGACAGATTTTTGGTAAAACGCCATCTTTGAAAAACAAATCGAAATCTTTCAACAACAAACAACAATTCCATGCTATTTGACTGTCAGGAACATCTTTGTTCATAGTTAGCGCATTATACACACAGATGGCGTATAATACAAAATATTTAACAGAAAAATTATTTTTACCAAATCCATACCAATCAAATATTTTCATTAGTAACCATAACAATCAAATATACAGTATTTACAATTTTCTTAACCTACATATTAATAATATAATTAAAATTCCAACAAACTTATTGGTTGAGCGAAGAAAGCACAAGGTATGGGTACTATCTACCAGGCGCCACCACGGCCCAAGTCTACTCCGAAGGGAACAAAATCGAAGTTAGAGAAAAGACTCTTATATTTAAGCCGTTTATTATTTCCCGCCTGTTCTGCGGCCGCCCAGCTTTTTTCCTTGTCCGGTCATTCATACGTACGAACCTGTATTTTAGGCAACAATTCATGACTTTACTCTATTTATAAGAGCCCGGTATGGAAAACTCAAATGCTGCCAAAAAAATTTGTTAATATCAACAACTGTCAAAATATTTATTCTACATATGGTTTGTTTCTACGTAGAAGGGAAACGCCTTCACTCTGACAGCTCACCACTACAATATCAGTTGAAATTAATACTTATGAAGAAACTTATTTTAACACCAAATCAAGTTTTGATTTTTTTAATAAATAAATGTTGCTTCGATTTAAATCTCTTTGATTTTTTTTTTCTTGTTATTAGAATAATTCAAGAAAAATCAAGTTTATTTAGTTTAAAAAAGAAGTTATTTTAAGTATAATAGTATTTTATTTTTATTTCTTTTTTTACAAAATAATTAATATAATCACAATATGTTACAAAACCGCTGTGGTTTGTATTAATGTAACCATAGCAGTCTTGTTTAGGAGATAGTCAAGTAGTGGGTCCGCGAAAAAGGGTTTTTAAAACTTAAAGTTAAAATGAGTACAACCGGTCCGATTTGAGGTCCGTTTAATACTAAATATTACAAGTATTCTATTATATTTATATCCTATTCTTAAAGGCCTACGTGACCGTTGTGCTGACACATTGTTCTCACGCTCTACAAGGAAACGTTACTTAGTAAGAACTAAGAGTGGTTCGTAAATCATGTAAGTGCCTGTACAGCATTTCGGCTATTGAAATATAAAGGATCTTTGTACTACTATGTTGCAATGGTTTTTTGTTTATATAAAATATAATTATCCTATGGTGGTGACACACGGGATTATATAACTCCTCCCTCCTTAAGAGCGAAATTATCAGGGGATTGCACATGCAAATTCTGATTATTTCGCCACTGCAACATATTAATAATCTTATTTTTTATAAAAAAACACAACAATTAGCAAAATACAATAAAAGAGTGCCTAAACTAATGCTTTTCACTTTCACTGAATTGCCCATTTCACTATCACTATCTCTGTTAAGTTGTTACAGCATGTAAGACATGTGTTGCCGGTCACTGAGCTCCATTCCTTGTAAGTTTACTGGATTCTGATTTTCCTTAGAGTTCACTGTTGACTGTAACTCCAGCAGCTTAATGGATGGGATACGTTCTGATGACATATTTTCTGTATATGAACGCTGATGATGTAATTGGATGTCATTGATGTTGAGATCGCAGGGTTAATCTCTTCTATAATTACTGTATTCTGGTCACAGTTGGATGGGTTTTCCTTGAAGGTCATCAGCTCCTCAATGCATGTCGTTTCAGGATACGGTGCCCCTGTTTTCTTGTGTGCAGAGATAATAAATTTTCCTCAGAGACTTGTTTGCAAGGCTGTATAAGCGGTAAGTATGTTACACCTTTCACCAGGATATAGGGATATTTAGGAATGATTATTAAGGTTAGGTTTTTAGGGTCATGAAAGATAGGTAAGGGATACATTTTATTATAACTATAAGTTGAATTGGTTATTAAAGCTACCTCTAATACAAAAGTTATTTTCCTGTCTATCATGTATGATTTAACATTAATCGTATCTTCTAATTTAACTAAATTATCCCAAGTGGGTGGATACATAAGATTTTCTGACTGTGATATATAAATTAAAATCTGTAATAAATGTGTAAAACATTGGTTTTGGTGAAAGCCAAAGCAATTTCTAATTCGCTTATTTTTTATATAAAGCGTTCTAAAATTACTTACAAAAAGATTATATAAACTTAAAACATATGTAGAGTATACTGCATTATTTTCTTTAGTACTTATGTCTATTAACATTTTTTTTTTTACACGTTTTAGTCTTTCGTCCATAATTTTTGAGTTATTGTGTAATATTTCTGATGAATTAATGAGTCCATCTAACATTTTGGAAACAACTGTTAAACGCTTGTTTGTGGAAATTTTGTTGATTACCTAATTGATTTATTAACTGTTCATATCGTTGAGCATCTTCCTGATCTAAGTTTCCAGTTATCATTTTAATAATAGAGCCTAGAGGGTTCAATATTCCTCTTCGTACTCGGTGTGAAGGGATTATTTGCCTAATCTTTTCAGTAGTTATTCTTTCTAAATACTCTACTTGTTCCCTTATTCCTAAAAAATCTTTAAACTAAGGCTTATCATCACTTACTATCTTACTAAAATTACTATATTTCCTATTGTTTTATTCTAATTCCATTAGTAGGCCATTTAAATCTAATACCTTAAAAATAAGCCAGTTATCTTGTTGGATGAAGGCTGTTCCCTGTCTTACGGATCCCTGAATTGTTTTCAACCTTTTGAAGTTGAAGGCCCAAACTGGGGCTCGTGAGTGTCATCATGATCACTAAGCACCACCTTTGAAGGTCGTTTTATGTTTTTAATTGGTACCTTTTTGTGTTTACCTCTAATTGTAATAGGGATGGTGTTTCTTTCAGGTTTTCCTGTAACTATGGCCTTTTCAAAACAAGGTTTGTCCTTACTTCTGCGAGTGTTTATTAATTTTGTGAAAATGGTTTTCCCTTCTGGTAACGGGACGTCGGATTCGCCACCGCGTTTTTCTCTAGAGTTTTCCTTAAACGTTAACATTTTATCAGATATGTATTTGTATAAAACTTTTATTCTTTTGGCGTGGTCTTTAATTAATTTTTGCAAGTATTGTTTCTCGAAGTCTATATTGAATGGGTTTTCAGAATCTACATGGCCAAACACTACTTCAAACGGTGTTAAAGTTGTTACAGTATGAATCGCATTATTATATGCCATGATAGAGTAGGTCATAATAGATGCGGCGTCGGTACATTGTTGTTCGTATTTTTGCCAGTCTGTAAATTTCGATTAAGGTGGAATGAAAACGTTCAACTATTCCCATTGAATTAGGGTTCCTAGGCGTGCCGATATGTATTTGGATTTTATAGAGTGACATCATTTCTTTCAATAGATCGTTGTTGAATTCAGTACCAGGGTCGCAGCTTATTTTCTTAGGTATACCGTAAAATGAAAAGTATTTTATTAGTGCGCGGATAACGTCAGGTGTGCCTTTACTAGGAATTTCAATCGCCTGTCCTAGTTTGCTAAAAGCGTCAACTAAGGTGAGGTATGTTTTTCCTTCGATACTAAATATATCTATAAATAATTCCTGGAATGGGGCATGTTGCTTTTGAGTTAACTGTAAATATGGTTTCAAAGGCTTTCGGTCATATTTCATATGTTTACAGGCTTCACAAGAATTAATTACTGCTGATATAGTTTCTTTCATGTTATTCCAAAAGAAGTGTCGCCTGATGTGTGTAAAAGTTTCTTGAATACCTCTGTGACAGGTTTTTCCGAGATGAAATTTCAGAATAACGGCTTTCTGTTCATTTTCATCGTCAATAAAAACTATTCTTTCCGTACACTCATAAAATTGAATTGATCCACCTTTAAAAAGCCTAATTACCATGTTGCTGAATTGTTTGCGATGTTCCGTATTTTCGAAATATATAAAATATTTCTTTTTGGGTTTTATGTATTCTTTCAGGAATTGTTTGATTAAATTTTCATTATCTATGGGTAGAAAAACTTCTAAGATTCTTTGTTTTTCACGGGACACGTCACGAACTTGAATGCTGTTTTTATACCATTGGAAAACTAATATTTGGTTAGGCTTCGAGTCAATTGCTTCGTTTAAAATAGGAATACCGTGTGACTCAAGGTCTTGTGCTGAATGTATAGTTTCAGATTTACTCGAAAGAGATGGAATCGGGTTTGTAACTTTTTCGAAAGATTCATTGGATTTTTGCGAATCTATGTCTGAAATAGTGATTGTATGTTCAGAGTCAGTAATTGAAATTGTTCTTGAGTCTTGTGAATCGCGACGCAATCGTTTTTGTATCTCCTTATTATCACAGTTTACTTTCATGGATTCTTTATCGGATAATGCATTAATTTTAATACGAGATAAAGCATCAGCATTACAGTTTTGTTTCCCTTTTTTGTAAACTACTTCGAAGTCGTAGTCCAGGAGATTTAACCGCCAACGGGTGAGTTTACTACTGGGTTCCTTAAGAGAATGCAGCCACGCTAAAGGGCGGTGATCTGTGTAAATAATGAACTTCTTCCCATAAAGATAGGGGCGGAAATGTTTGATAGCCCAAACAATGGCTAGAAGCTCACGTTCAATCGTGCTATATTTAGATTCAGTTTCAGTGAGGGTTCTGCTCGCGTAAGCAACGGGTAAGTCGTTGCCTACTATGCCTTGAGAAAGTACAGCACCTAAGGCTATTTGTGAAGCATCGGTCGTTAGGATAAAGGTTTTTTCTGTATCTGGGTATTGTAGAAGAGGTGCATTTGTTAATAGTTCCTTACACTTTTGAAAGGCGTCAATATATTGTTGATCTATTACAATTTTATTACGTTTTTTTAAGCAATTTGTCAGCGGCTTTGTGATTTTAGCGAAGTCTTTTATGAATCGGCGATAATAACCGATAAGGCCAAGAAAACTCTTGATTTCAGTTGTGGTTTTTGGTAAAGGATATTTCAGGACTGCTTGAATTTTATCATCATTTGGTTGCAAGCCATTTTCTGTAATCTTGTGACCAAGGTAGAGAACTTCTTTACATAAAAATTCGGTTTTGTCCAATTGTACTTTTAAGTTTGAGTCTCTAAGTCGCTGAAAAACTGTTCTTAATTTATGTATGTGTTCCTGTAAGCTGGCTGAAAATCTGATGACGTCATCAAGATACACCATACAATGAATGTTGTGGAGACCTCTGAGAACGTTGTTCATTGCGCGCTGAAAAGTTGCAGGCGCAGTTTTTAAACCAAACGGCATACGCGTAAATTCGTAATGGCCGTTCTGTGTACTGAACGCGGTTTTCTTTCTGTCTCTTTCTAAAACTTCTATTTGATGGTAACCTGAAGCTAAATCAATTGTACTGAAATATATAGCTTTTCCTAGTTTGTCTAATAAATCTGTTATGTTTGGCAGGGGGAATTTGTCATCGATAGTGATCTCGTTTAGGCGGCGATAGTCGATTACCATGCGATACTTTCTCTCACCAGAGGCATCTAACTTCTTGGGAACCAGGTGAACTGGTGCACTCCAGGGAGAGTGTGATTCCTGTATTATGTTATCCTGTAGTAATTTTTCTACTTGTCGATTAATTTCGTCGTTTAAAATCGGGGGTAATCTATAGGGTTTTACATATATCGGATCTTCATTTGTCGTACGTATCTCGTGTTTAACTTGGTTTGTAAATGACAACGGTAATTTTTCAGTATAAAATATGTCTCGAAACTCGTAACATAAATGTGATATGGCTTTTCGCTCTTCATCATTCATATGATCAAGGCGGACTTTATTAAGATTTTCTTTTAGGATTTCGTCAACCTGAATGTCGTCTGTAACTGTGTTGGAGTAACACATGATATCGTTTTGTTGAAAGGGCTGGACATTAAATGGTTTTTGAAATGTAATTGTGACAGTTTGGTCAGTTAGATTTTGAATAACTGTTGAAGCTTGATGATCTATGACTTTCACAAGAGCTGAAGGCATGCGGATGCCGTCACCGAATTCTGTATATTCAATTAGGGCTTCACCGTTTTGTAAATTAGTTGGAATTTTAACACGGGTTTCTGAACGTGGTTCAAGTACGATTTGACGAGAGGGGCTATAAATAATAGGTATTACTGTGTTAGGTGTTATTAACAATTGATTTTTCATGTCTACACTTGCCTGTAATTCTGTCAGTAAGTCGGAACCAATTAAGCCGTCATAATTTTTATCTATAGAATATAAATAAAATTTATGTTTGAGCGGACTCTGAAACGTTTTCAGTAAGGGAATGTGTATGACTTCATTATGTTTACTTTGTGAGTGAGTGCTTATCACCTCGAACGGTTCTTCGTACTTAAAATCAGAAAAATAAAAGTTTGCCATATCAGGGCTCATAAATGATCTAGTAGAGCCAGTATCTATCATAAATTTTGCGTCAATTTCGGGGATATAAATATGTGGTAATTTATTTACCTTTTCCGTATTAATTTGAACTATGTCGGGTTTATGGACGAGGCTTCTGTATGAAAATTTTCGGTTTCAGTTTCCTGTGAAGTATCAGGGGTTTCCTCTGTGGGTACATATTCGACCTCGGGGTAATATTCATGGTACACGGTATCGTCGTAGTTTTCAGGGTAGTATTCTGATTCGGGGAAGTTTACATAATCGTCCTGCAGTTGATTATAAAATAGTTGATTCATATTAGTGGGTCTTTGAGGAGGAGCTGTCCTCATAGAAACATCAGTTTTTAACGCACTATTTAGTCTATACGGTTGTTGTGTTGGTTGAATGCCAAATTTAAATTGATTTGGTGGATTTGGAAATCGCTGAAAGTTTTGGTTGGGGATTCCAAATTTGAATTGATTCTGTTGGAAATTAGGCCTATATCCAGTCGGTTGAAATTGTGGCCTATGCCAACCTGTGGGCTGAAAGTTGGGTTTATATCCTATAGGTGGAAAATTTGGCTTGTATCCTGAGTGTTGAAATGGTGGTCTATAACCAGTGGGCTGAAAGTTAGATTTTAATGCTGTATTTTGGGGAATGCCAAACTTAAAATTACTTTGTGGGGCTTGTTGCATCTGCGGTTTAAATTGGGATGGATTTACAAATGAATTATTTCGTAGATGTTGGTTATTTAATTGCTCTGGGGATGACATCAATATGGATGGTTTTTGTATATTAGACCTTAACATAGTGCTATGGGCTTGGTACTGGTATTTGAAGTTGACCTCTTCTAATACGATGGAGAGGGCAGCTTCAAGGCTATCACATCCTTTTAATCGTACGATTCTAATTAAGTCCTCGGGAAGATTGTATAAGAATACATTCTTCGCAAGGTTTGAGTAGATTGTGATTTTACTCGCTTTTAAATGTTGGTCTGTAAGTAAGTTTACTTTCGCAATTAACGAACTTTTAACATGTTGAATTCGATTACAGAAATCGATGTAGTCTTCATTGTTTTGTAATCTCATAGTTTCCAATTCAATAGCAATGCATTCCTCCGAGCGAGGATCGCCAAAATGTTGAATCAATAATGATTTTAATTCTAGCCATGTTTTAATGTCCCGTCTCTCACTAACTAACACTGCAGCCTTGCCTACTAACTTGCTAGTTAATAAATGATACAGGTATAATTCCTGCTCCGGGTTGTTAACGCTATTGTAAACGGTAATAACATATTCACATTTGTCGATAAAGGTGTTAAGTAATTTTCCGTCTCCATTAAAGAGCGGGATAACACATGAGAATTCACGTGGCAGTATCTTAATTTCCGTCATTTTTTTTTTAAACAATTACACAATTACCCAATAATTATGGTTCACAGAATTTGATGTGAATCTAAACTTATACTTACTTTAGGGGTTGCAGAATTTCATGCACTAACCTACTTACTTCTATGTTTCTTTAATTGACTTATTACAATTTACGTTTATATCAATTTAACTCTAACAAAGTCTTAAAACTATCGTTAAGATGAGAGATGTCGATCTCAAAATAACAAAAGAAAAGTGGAGAGGGCTGGATTTGAAAGGTGAAAAGGTGACTTACCAGTACATCGCTGCCTCAACACTCGCACAAAATACCCTTAACGCTTTTGGATTTGCGTTCTTGACAAATTTATTTGTTCTTTTGAATAGCCGTTTTTAGCAATCGCGACGTAGTTTCCACTTTTTAGGTAAGCAGAATTTGATGCTCGAACCGATAATTGAGAAGTACGTGCAGCTAGAGCGACTATCCTGTCCTCAGCGCCAGTCAAGTAGTGGGTCCGCGAAATAAGGGTTTTTTAAAAACTTAAAGTTAAAATGAATACAACCGGTCCGATTTGAGGTCCGTTTAATACTAAATATTACAAGTATTCTATTATATTTATATCCTATTCTTAAAGGCCTACGTGACCGTTGTGCTGACACATTGTTCTCACGCTCTACAAGGAAACGTTACTTAGTAAGAACTAAGAGTGGTTCGTAAATCATGTAAGGTCGTGCAGCATTTCGGCTATTGAAATATAAAGGATCTTTGTACTACTATGTTGCAATGGTTTTTTGTTTATATAAAATATAATTATCCTATGGTGGTGACACACGGGATTATATAAAAAAAAAAAAAAATATTTTTTTTTTTTTTTTTTTTTTTTTTTTGGGGGGGGGGGTTGGAATTTTTTTTTTTTATTGTTATTTATTTTATTTAAACCCGGGGAAAAAAAAACAAAACCTTCCCCCCCCCCCTTGTGTTTTTTCCCTTGGGAAAAAAAAAAAAAAAAAAATAATTTTTAATAATTATTTTTTTTTTCCCCCCCCGGCCTTTTTTAGTTTAAAAAAAAAAAAAAAGGGGTTTTTTTTTTTTAATTTTAAAAAAAAAAAAAAATTTAATTTTTAAAAGGTTGGAAAAAAAAAAAAAAATTATAAATATTTATTTCTTATGACTACTTTAATGACGCTACTTCCGCACATAGACATAAGTTAGAATTTCTATTTCATTTCTGTATGGGAAGGTGTGTGCTCAAATAAAATTCTGTGAATTCGCTAATGTATCGGGTTTTAGTACAATACAATTTATGAAGATTTGAAGAAATACTCTAGGAAGCGGGAAGACTTCAGTTTTTTTCTCTGTTTAATTTCAGTGTTGTTTTCTGTATCATATATTTTGCTTAACAATTGCTACGTCCACGCTTAAACTCGTTAAACCAATTGTAAATAGTGGCACGAGATGGGGATTCATTAAGAAATGCTAATCGCAGCCCATCATAGTTTTGTTGTTAAGTAAGCCCACAACGAAAGCCCATATGGACAGAAAATTTTCACGTGTAACAAGAGTTTTAGATTTGCCGCCAATTCACAAAAACAAATTAATGCAATATACTACATTAGGTTACCAAAGAGTTCTAAAATTGAAATTCAAAAAAGTTTTCATTAGCAATTTTTTAACTGGCCAGTTCTAAACATTTTCAGTGTTACCTAGGTATTGTCTAATTGATCTTTTTATAATATTACTTATAAATAAATAATAATATTTAATCTACCATTCAAGTTGACTAAATAATAAGTCTACTACTACTAGGTGGCTAAATTAATATCGATAAACTTTCCGAGATAACAAAGGAAGTCGTAGCAGTAAAAGAATGGAATGCTGGCTAATAAATCAAAGCAAGGCGCCGGTCGTTAGATTAAAATAGTGTTTAATTACTTTCTGTTTCTTTATAGAAACCTCATATGCGTCAAGACTCGTAAATAAAGTCATTAACTTGTTATAGCATCTTTATTTCCTTGCATTGTAGTGGTAGCATACCGCTCCGTATGCATCGCCTTCATATCAGCCATTGGGGTATTAGTACCGGTAAGTCAATCAATAGTTCCACAGGTCAAGGATACCATAGTGGAAGCAGCTGCCCACTGAAGTATTTCTGAACCAATTCGACTTAGGGCCCATCAAGACCCGTACCAATTCTTAACACTCTCTCTCACTCACTCGGGAGCCCTCTGGCGTTGAGAGTGTCCATGGGCGGCGGTTAACTTCATAGTAGGTGAGCCTCCTGCCCGTTTGCACCCTGTTCTAATAAAAACATGTTCATCATCAGTCGTCAAATATTAAGTACATCATGGAAAATTCATTTTGATAAAATAATCTCAATTCTTATTAATACATTATAGATTTCAGCATTTAAATTATTGTTTCCTAATAGAAAAATTGAATGCAGCTGCGTGAGTAATAGTTCTGGGATTATTAAACACTTGGATAACATTTTTTATGGACATGACGTTACGTAATGATGTAAATTCCATTCATACAATGTTTATCGCCATTTTAAAACATTTTTAAATTTTGCGCGTCAGAGCATCAATGGACGCACGGAGGGTACATCTCCATTGTATAGATACTAACGAAACAATGAACGGCAAATATCATACCACAGAAAAATAAAATATAACATATTATTAACTAAAGGATAATATTTCAAGATTTAATACTCACAGTGTTGATTTCTGCGAAATAACTGGCTCAGGTTATAAAAAAAATAAAACAGTGGCGCAACAAACTTTTTAGGTCTGGTCCTCAGATTTCTGTATCTGTTTCATGGTTATTTGTCAATTTAATAGACAGGTAGGTGATCAGCCTCCTGTGCCTGACACACGCCTTTTTGGGTCTAAGGGAAGCCGGTTTCCTTACAAAATATCGTAAGGAAACCGCTTGAAGCTTATTTATTAATAATAAGGAAACATGACAAATACAAGATATTTAAAAAAAATATATACAAGTATTAATTATAGAAGTGTATTTAAATTGTTTAACAGATAAGATTTTTTTTAAAGGTATGACTAAAATTCTAAAATACAAATACATACAATAATACTCACAAATATGTAAATAATAACGTTCCACACAGCTGGTACTTATTAAAACGGTTTGAGATTACATTTTATGATAAAATATTTATAGTAAACTAGCAGACCGGCCCAGCGTTGCTGTGGCTAAGGTTTTTGTTATATTACATAGTAGCAAACTATTCAAGGGAAACGGTAGGAAAACACCAGTCATGGGGACCACCATGCTTTTTTGATGGATATGCCATTAAAGTGTAGCTTATGTAAAACGTTGGTACTTTCAACACAGCGCCATCTGTTAGAATTGTGACTATCAAATAATAAACAAATATTTTGCAATAAAATAATATTGCAGGTATAAATTGAGATGTAAGCTATCCTATCTTTTAAGTTAGATCAAACCGCACATGGTGTGCAAATTTGATTGAAATCGGTTCGGTAGTTTAGGAGTCCATAGGGGACAAACAACGTGACACTTAATTTATATATATTAAGATTAGAAATTTTAATGTGTATAATGAAATAAAGAAAGATCTTAATTATACACCCTGATACCCTGTGTCGTAGGCCGCCAGGCTCTTCCTTTTTCTAATTTCTACATAACACATTTTATAATTAAACTATTGTTGCACAATAAAAATATTTTCCGTTACAACATAGGTCAGGTTAAGATGTTTTTTAGGATTATTATTGAAAATTCTGTATTCAAGAAAGTGGTTAAAGATGAATGGGCCTCTGAAGAAAAGCGTTGGGCGAAGAAAGTGCGTTTTTGATTGCTCATGTATATGTAGATTTGCATTGAATGTACTGTGGTCGGTGTTTATTGTCTAACCGTTATAAGTTTGGCTACCATAATACCTAAGCACGTTACACGTAATATCGTGATACTATGAAAACAAATCTACGCATCCGTTTATCAGTAGTGCGCAAACACCTGTTTTTCTTACAAAAACTAGCTATTTCTGTTTGTAAAGCTAATTCTGCCAGATCAGTGCGCGTCACGTAAGTGAGACTTTACATTGTAGGAATGAATGAATATACAACGTGTAGCGTAAATATTTGCGTTTTGCGCAGCGAAGAATATTTATTACAAACTATCAAACTGTTGTTTATCTGTGTTTATATCTCACAGCTATAGACCATAATTCACTCCGTTAGTAGTTGCATCGTGAATGAGACAAGTTCCCGTCAGATCGAGAGATGAGACTTTGACATAAGTGTTGTATGTCACAAACGTATTGGATTATAACGTACGGGAATCAGTTTGTGCCAGATTTCATTAAAGTGCTCCTTAGCGCAAATACTCTTTTTGTGTGCACAGTAGAGGTCCAAACACACGAGTTCAATAATAAATAAATAAATTAGTGCCGCTACAAGCTCTTTTAGTCTTGGCCTCAGATTTCTGAATCTGTTTCATGATCATTTTTAAATCTAATAGGCAAGTAGGTGATCAGCCTCCAGTGCCTAACATAGGCCTTCGACTTTTTGGGTCTAAGACATGTCGATTTCCTCACGATGTTTTCCTTCACGGTTCTAGCAAATGTTAAATGCGCACATAGAAAGAAAGTCCATTGGTGTACAGCCGGGGATCGAACCTACGACCTCAGGTATGAGAGTCGCACGCCACTAGGCCAACATTGCTCCACTCCACACTGCACGATTGAATATTTGAGCCAAGATCCTCAGTTTGCTATATATATTGGATATCTATTTATTTGCTTAAACTAATAATTACTTAGATGTTTGTCGCAAAAGTAACCTTTATTAATAAAAAATTTAAACTATATTTAATAAATTCACTATCCAATCTCGTGGCCGCGACCGCAGTTTATAATTAGTTATTAAAAATTATAAAAAATTCTCAAAACCTCTGGTGCATTCTTGTACGTTAATTATCTTGTAATTCATAAATTAAACGTAATTTAAATTATGTTATTGAGTGAGAACAAACCTTAACATTTCTCTTCAATCATGTGACGGTGTGGGTGTCTCAGTAAAAGATTTACAACTGTTTACGTATCACCACTGTTCACTGCGTCACAATATGACTGAAAAATATCAATTTTCTTCTACGAGTATTGAAACGTCTTTTGTTCTTTTAAATTCAGAATAGTGTTTATAAACGTAATCCCTCAATACGCGAGGAACAGAATTTTTTCCGCATTGGTCGATTTTAGGTTGATTTTAAGCGGTAAACTCACCTGAACTCCCATGCTATGCTCGTTGCAGGTATTTAAAGAATTGACGTTCTTTCTCTATAGTACGAGTGTCACGCTGTCACGATTTAAGAAATAATGTGTATGTAGAAATAAAAAACCCATTACACACACGCGTAAGCTTAATTGTTCATTAATTTCATAATATAATATCACTTGTGAGTTCTTGGACAAAATTAGCAATCTATCATATTTCTCTATCGGAGGAGAAACCTATCAGACAGCCTTTTTACGTTCGAACCCAATAACTATTTCAAGAGATATCGAATTGAAAATAAATCAGTGGCGCTACAACCTTTTCAGGTCTCAGACTTCTGTATCTGTTTCATGATCATTTGTCTATCTAAAAACATCGTGATGTAACCGACATCACGATGTTTTCTTTCACCGTTTCTGCGAATGTTAAATGTGTACATAAAGAAAGTCTATTGGTGCACAGCCGGGATTAAACCTACGACCATCAGGGATGAGAGTCGCTGGAGCCACTAGGGGAACACTGATCTAATTGATACTTACAGGAATTATAAAATACAACATGGCTACTAACTCAGACAAACATCGGTACTCTGAAACTCGTTATAGAAATCCCAATGACACTACAAACATTGAGACAACTAAAATATTGCAAACAAAAACATTCGTACTGTTATCGTAATCGGAACTTGACTTTACAGAGTACATGCGTTGGGTGGTTTCAATGAAAAAAGCCTTAAAATATTAATAAAGAGTCAGAAAAGTGTACTCCATAATTTATTTGCGATATTTGTTTTAAAATAAGTGCTGTTTGATGATTTGCTATTTTAAAAGAGTAGAGAGTTTTTTAAGCCGGCTTTTTCTCTCGGCCTACACCCTCTGTCTTCTTTACCGATGAGTAGGGATGTCTAACGATTCAAATTTAATGACGTGGAATAAGTGATACCTGCCTTGCGATTCTGTAACTCACTTTTCGAACTCACACAGCGGTTTTCGCATCGGCGGTCGCTCTCAAATCAGTCGTGAAGCAGTCATTTTATGATTTGGCATTCTGATAAACAATAAACTACAAGCTCCCACCTTATGTGTGAGCTCCAAACCGCTGTGTGAGTTCGAAAAGTGAGTTACAGAATCGCAAGGCTGTATCTTATATTCCATAACAAACATATTTTATTTCTACAACATTTTTTAACAACAAGGATTTATTTTTGCACAAATTTATTACTGTCCCCAAAGTCCCTCTTAAACAGATGCGCAAATATTCACAAACAAGTGCCAATTGCTGACTCATCACAAATCCGATAACAACTCCAGAATTTATTCGAGGTTTGAATGCATTCCAAAGCTATTTATAGGCGGAGGTGAAATCGTTGTTATAATTAACGTTTGTATTTGATCTATTAAATTAAAGTTTGTCTCACAAACACCGGCCGTTATTAGGCATCAGGCTTTGATAATAATTTTTTATAGAACAGGGGGCAAACAGGCAGGAGGCTCATCTGATGGTAGTGATACCGTCCATGGACACTCTCACTGCCAGTGGGCTCGCGAGTGCGTTGCTGGTCTTTTAAGAATTGATACCCTCTTTTCTTTACGGACCCCTAAGTCGAATTGGTACGGATATACTTCAGCGGGCAGCTGGTTCCACATAGTGCGAGGCAAAAACTGCCTTAACAAACACTCAGTTGTGGAAGACTGAAGAATAAGATTCAGTGTCGAGTCTTAGCGCGAAATCCTCGTTTTTCTGTGTCTTTGGTAACTTTTCTATGCCATGTTTATTAAACAAAACATGCTGATTTCCCGCACCATACATGTTGCGCGCAGTGGAAGAGAAATTGTGCAATGATAGGGTTCAAATGCCGCATTCGCGGTTCGCACACTTCCACATTCTCTATCCTATGACTCATTGTGTGTTCGTATCGTGGTTGGTTCAGTCTGGGGGGACTTTGTATAATTGGTCATGTCCCCCTCTTTGTTTATGGATTTATTTCATTTCTTATAATGGTAGGTGATTCTGTGGGTCTAAGGCAGAAAACGGTTAGTTTTCTAACGATGTTTTCCTTCACCGTACGAGTGAGTGTGCATGGGCAGATATACTTAAATGAACAGCCAGGGTTCGGACCTACGACATCAGGGATGATTGTTGCGGGCTCATGCCACTAGGCCAAAATTGCTTGGATTGATATGGACCTTGTACAAGTCAGACATTTTTTCTTAAGTTTTTACAAAATCTGATATTAATTAAAAGTAATAAATTTCATTTTTTCATCGGTAATTGTATTATAGCAGGAACTCGTCTGGAGTAAGGTTATCCGACGAAGTCAGGCGTCGAAGCCAGTCGTCGACAATCATAAGGCTAGGGTGAATAAAATGAAATAAATAAATAAAAAATCTTACAGTGTCTAGTCTCACATATTACAGTTACATATTACAGTTACATAGTACAGTTTTTACTATTTATTTATTTATTGAAGTTTACCACATCGTACATAATACTATATCTACGCTATATTTTACAAGCTATCTTATATATGTGACAATGATATGGGCACTTAACAATGCTTTCTTTAAAATTGATCAGCTCACTAAAGAAAACAAAACTAAACTAAAAAATATAAAAGAATGTCAAAGCGTCATAATTGTTATATAAAAGTAGCTAATTACGAGAAAAGAAGATTCTTAAATAAATTGAAAGCAGCTCGTCCGATATCTAGAGGTAAGGAGTTTCACAGTAAAGGTGAATAGCATTCACAATTCAGTGTGATATATGTGTGTGTAGAGACGCAAAGAGGTACGAATATCCATGGATAACAGACCACAAGCCCATGAACAAAAAATACCTGTGAAATGACCCAACCTGAATTACGCTTAGAAGGCTGTTACTATATCTGAAAATAGCTCTGAGCACTATGCCGTCATTTCTGAGCGGTACATGTGAGTACGTGAGTGAATGGACTTTCTCATGTACAATGGGGGAATTTCGACTAATTATTAATGTACGGCTTTGTTATAAGTGTATAGATGATTAAAAATAAATGTCGAAAAACCTAGTGCCGTACAAAAGTGATGGTGCCGGAAGTCGGTGCAAATTTTTAATTCGACGACAGTTGCAGGAGCAATATAGGTCATTTATTACTGTACGGCATTTGTGTCATTCCTTTTGGACACATATACAGATACTTTACCCGTAAACGCCGTACATATTTCCAGCGGAGCGGTCGAAAGCCAAGGGTCGGAACCCTACCCCTACACCCATATACCCTAAGGTCATTGTAAAATGTACGGCAACATGTTCAAAATATTATTTAACACGGACAATAATGTTTTATAATTATGCCGTCCAAATAATATAGTTAATATTTGTGTAATTAAATATTTATCGAAATTTCAGGATTTACCAAATTCTTACTGCTGTAAGATCAGAGAATAATGTACGGCAACTTGTTTTTTACATAATGTTACTAAATATTACCGTTGTACATTATAGCCGTTCATTATAAATGGTAACAAATAAAAATATTATGATAAAAATATATGAAATTTCCGAAATTTAGATGACTTTTCAAATGCTCCTAGAGTAATATGGGGAGTAATATTTTCAAAGATTATTGTTATTTTATATGTAACAAATATAAATAAACAAAAAAACCAGATGCCGTACATTTTACTCCAGATTATTCTTTACAGCTGATAAAAACTTCGACGACGTTTGAGGTGTCCCTTAAGGTCATTAATAACTGTACATATCTGAGTATACTACCATAAGGCTGTAAAGTATATTTACAGCCTTATCGTACCAGCAGAGAGAGGTAAAGGAAAAATATTTTTAACAAAATATATATAATACAGGGCGTCCCAAAGTTATGAGACATGAAGGGAAAGTACCTTAAATATCGCAGATAGGGTATTTTACTAAAAGAAGACTTTATGTTATTTATAAAAGTTAGTAATTCTGCATTCAAAGATTTTTTTTAAAACTACTTGCCTCGTCTGGAAATCGAACCGACTTAAATTAAAAAAAAACACCCCTACTTTTATGATGCCAATCGAAAGAATGGCCAAAACCTAATAACTTTTCTAAAGTAACAGACTCGTAGGGGATTTTTTAGGCCGAATACGATAGATAATGTTTTTAATTTGATTAAAAGATATATTCACGCTGTTCCTTTCTTTTAAAATACTATGTTACTTAAGAAGAGTTATTAGTTTTTGGCCATTCTTTCGATTGGCATCATAAAAGTAGGGTGTTTTTTTTACATTTAAGTCAGTTCGATTCCCAGACGAGGCAAGTAATTTTTAAAAAATCTTTGAATGCAGAATTAATAACTTTTAAAAATAACATAAAGTCTTCTTTTAGTAAAATACCCTATCTACGATATTTAAGGTACTTTCCCTTCATTTCCCATAACTTTGGGACGCCCTGTATTGGTAGGCGGTGGTAGCGGACTATCGAAAGTGTACGGCATTTATCTTTTATTGAAGATTGTCTAAAGTATTAATAACCTGTGTTATTGCCGTACAGATAAAAGTCACCGGAAAATGACTCTTTTCTGAGAAAAGTAATTTGCCCCATACACCTATGTGTTCCACAAAAAATGTACGGCATGCTGGAAAATGTTATCTATTTGTGAAGTACTCTCAAGATCATTTAATTTTATGTTGATTCATATCATCATCACCTATATGCTAATCAGACATATGTTGCGACCCTTGGCTTTCGACCGCTCCGCTGGGAATATGTACGGCGTTTACGGGTAAAGTATCTGTATATGTGTCCAAAAGGAATGACACAAATGCCGTACAGTAATAAATGACCTATATTGCTCCTGCAACTGTCGTCGAATTAAAAATTTGCACCGACTTCCGGCACCATCACTTTTGTACGGCACTAGGTTTTTCGACATTTATTTTTAATCATCTATACACTTATAACAAAGCCGTACTTTAATAATTAGTCGAAATTCCCCCATTGTACATGAGAAAGTCCATTCACTCACGTACTCACATGTACCGCTCAGAAATGACGGCATAGTGCTCAGAGCTATTTTCAGATATAGTAACAGCCTTCTAAGCGTAATTCACGTTGGGTCATTTCACAGGTATTTTTTGTTCATGGGCTTGTGGTCTATAACAGGGTGACCCGTCCGCCCTCTGTCCGCTTTAAACAATAATCCTGACTGATTTAGCAAAACATAAAACTTTTACGATTTCAGTAAGGGATTTTAAAAAATTGGCAGCAAACATTGTTTTTTATTAGCACTCTAAATATATTTGAATACAATGATACGGTTCCCTATATACATACCATCTTTATTCATAAAAAAATAAAACACTTGTAACTAAAATACTCATTTGTCTTCATGATACCGCAACGACACATTTAAATAACTAAAGGTGCTTTCTAGGAATCAAACTCGGTACCCCAGATTCAACAAGTCCACCAAGCCAGAAGACGCTTTAGTACGGATGGATGTGTTACTATGTAATACTCTAAACGCTAGTAGCACAGGATCATTATCCAGTGCTACTAGCTTCAGAGAGCAACTCCATTCCTTCATAATTTTCTGATAGAGGTGCTATTTTATTTACAGAACATGAGGCAAACGGGCCAGAGGGCTGAATTGGTACGCTCTTTTCTAGAAGGTAAGTCGAATTGGTTCGAAAATACTTCAGTGGACAGCTGGTTCCATATAGTGGTGGTGAGCGGCAAATAAAACCGGTGGAATTCTACCTCGATGATGAAACTCCGCAGCAGATCCGAACAACTCCTCTGAGCACTCTCCGTGGTTAATGCGGTAGAAGATGCAGTACCCCATATCTCTACGCAACGCCAAGGGTTCAAGCCGCTCGGAAAGGAATTGATCGTTGACGATTCGAACAGTTCTTTGAATACGGAATCAGATCAACCTTCTATGCCTGATACATCCAGTTTCCTAACAATGTTTTCCTTCACCGCAATTAAGAAAAACACAGATTCCCACAACTTAAGAGTCGCCACCATAAATTACACACAAACACAGATTACATATTACACAAAACATTATCCGTACATTATAGAACAAAAAATATCATATCAATTGTCACAGTTGTCCAATTTGTGCGTCCTTGCGTTGATGCCAAATACCTCACACCTTTGCTAGTAGAATTTTGATATGCTATAAGAATATCTGACTTTATATTTAGAATCAAGTGTTAAGAATATTTTTACACGTCATGTTTAATGGACATTTGAATCGTAAAATATTTAGTGGCGGTGAAAATAACAAATTATTAACATTAGTCACATTATTTTTATTAACCAGATTGTTATTTGTTGTGTGTTATGTTTTTTAATAAATGTAATAAAAGGGATTGCGGGGAAGAATTTGATAGTAAAGTAAAAAATCATTTAATCACATAGGACTTATGACTTGTCAGTAAAGAAATACATATTAATCCTTCTAATTTTACATTTACTGCCAGTTCCCTTTGCTGTAATGTGTGATGTTTGAGAGCAAAAATAAAATAAATCTCTTTGCGACATTGCAACGTAAAAGCATAATCCTTGGCGCTAAAACATTTCTTAAATCCACGCAAATGTAGTTTGTTTTCTATTTCTTAAACAAATTGCCTGAATACCCTTGCTTCGACCGACTGACACAACAAAACACGATCATTTGCTATTTAATTACCATCAATAAAATTAAATTCATTTTAATTACTAACATGCTTAGTTAAAATCTCTCGTGAATTTAGTTAGTCTTTCGATTTATATTGATATAATGAACGTTTACCTATACAAAAGTTTAGTAAGTTATAAGTAGTTAGTTTTTTAAATATTTTTATTTTATTATTATATACACTACTATTAATAAAAAGTGAGTAATAAGTTTTTCCACTTTAAAATTCTTTTTATAATTGTTTTATACGTCACGTACGTATAGCTACCATAACTTATATATAACAAAAAACAATTAAACTAAAGATATAGCCAAAGGTGGAATACATAATAAACACAAATATAAACATTTATGAAGGAAAAAACAAATAATTAAAAAGTGATTCCCTGGATCACAATGCTCTTGTGATATCTTCTCATCGTTCACTACTAGTCCCATGACGTTTATCACATATTATTACTTTGTTCATTAATATTTAAAATATTTTTATTCTTTACGAAACTCCTATATTTATTGTTAGTACTATGAATAATTAAGATCCATTTCACGTGAAAATCGTGGTACATGTGCAGCTGCAGATAGAATTTTATTCTCGGCATAATAATAGACGATAAATTAACAAATCAATCGGAGCAGTCAGTTTCAGTCAATTATAATTATTCTCGTAGTAATTAATCAGAATTCTAAATATAAGAATATTACCATAGATAATATTTAAACTCAGAAACATGAATAAAAAATGGACCTAATATTAAATTAATCTAAATGCATAAAAACAAATAATATTTGAATAATAACGGATGAAGACATCAAACAAGACAAAAAAAATATAATAACATAAATTGAATAACATTTTACAATAGCTCTTTGATCAGTCCACTTGTTTTGTGTAATAATTCTTTAATTATTTATACGAAACTATTAAGTACCTATGTCCAAATTGATCAATAAACCTAGATATTGTGAGAAAATTCACCTGCGCAGGCGTTCTATATGAAGAAATGCAACGCGCTTGCATTGTGATTCACGGACCAAAATAGCCGGCATTCAGAAGTTCAGATTCGTTTAGAAAAGTGATCTCATCTTTGTATTGTACACGTTGACAATTTTTATTTGAAGTGAAGTTGTGTTAAATATTTAGTATGGATGAAGGCGAAATATAAAGCGTGGTACATAATCAATCACTGTAGACGATGCATACGAAATGAAATTATAGGCATTGTGGCTCCAGTACAAAAACTCCTCAATTGCTTCCTATTTATAACAACATATATAGTAAACTGAACAGTGTTAGCCTAGTGGTTTTAGCGTTCAACTCTCAGCCTTAAGATCGTACGTTCGAACCCCGGTTGTGCACCAATGGACTCTCTGTCTATGTGCGCATTTAACATTTGCTCGAACGGTGAAGGAAAATATCGTGTTAACCTGCTTGCCTAAGACCCAAAAAGTCGACGGCGTGTGTCAAGTACAGGAGGCTTATTACCTACTTGCCTATTAGATTGACAAATGATCATGATAGAGAAACAGAAATCTAAGGCCCAAACTTAAAAAGGTTGTAGCGCCTCCGGTTTTAAAACTGGTAAGTTTAAGTTTCGAATTAAAGAACTATTTAATTTTAATTTATTAGTGTAAAGATATAGTTTATTTTTTCATACTACATATTAATATGAAACCACAAATAACAGATAGGTAGTTTTATAACATTTTTATTAAGTATTAATTCGGGATTAACGACAACTTTGCCCATCAAAGAGATTCAAACTCGTTGACTGCGCCATTAGCCAGTTAATCATCAATTAACTATACTAGTTATCATAACTGAAGCTTCCGTCATAATTAGACAAAATTCATTTGCGCATAAATTTACGGATCTGCACCATTTCAGCGCATGGAACAGTTTCCATGTTTATATATTTGTATACTTATACTTAATTTATTCTTATAAATAGTTACTATAAATCAAAACTTTAATCAAACCGCATATTTTTTAAAATAAATGGAAGTCCGCGAGTATATTTTTTTTTATTTCTATAGATTTATAAAAACATTTAATACTTGTCCATAATTAATCCAGTTTTGTCTGGTTATAATATCTCTATCTAGTTGTTTCAAATATGTTGTGTGTTATTTCTTTATGTTATATAAGGGACAGCGCAATTTCTGACAGTATAGAATTGTCAGTAGAATCGTTGGTTTAGAAACCAAAATTTAGAACATTGGACATGGAGTTAAATCGAAAGACGTCTTATTTAATTATAATTTCTTAAACAACGTGTATGCATAAATTTATTAAAGAAAATATGACATCACAAATTTAACACACATACACATCAACTATATTAGAACATAAGCAAGCTAGCAAGGGAAAAAAGAAACAATTAAACAAGCAACCACAAAATAAAATTAATAACAAAAAAAAGTAATAACTAAAACTAAAAAATAAAAAAAATGGTGCGTGTACTTATGTAGGCGCGTAAGAAGTTATACTTCTTTGGCTTTCTTTATTTTTTTTAAATATTAAATAATAAATATTTAGCATTAATAATTTAACAATATTTAATATTTAGTATATTATTCAATTATTAATTATTAATTATTAATATTAATAATAATTATAACTAGGTATGTTTCATAACCTTTTAACTAAGTAACAATAGGTCTTTGTGAAAAAGCATTGCTAAATTTCTTTGAAAAAATAATTAAAACTCCTTTATTTGTTTAAAAGGTACTACAAATGTCATTATGGTCATTCAAAATTCTTGCCATAGCTGCTAACGTCACGCATATTCTATTTCTTTTTACTTGTAGATTGTCTTATTCCCATCTCGCTCGCGCACGCTCAGCGCCCATACTGATAATTTTGTGTCACGGTGCGCGCGCATCGTAAAATTTCACTCTCATAAATTTTTCATAACGCGCCTAATGAAGTATGACTTCAAAAATAACTAAAACTAAATGGAAACTTAAACCCCATCATAGACGTTACGGTAAGTTGGAAGATTGTAGAAAAATATATCATCAATGTTAGTAATTAAGTTGTAAGAGAGTTTATGAAGTTTACACTCTAGTGTAATTAAATATAATAAATTCAAAAGTTTATTAATATTGTAACTTAAACGTAAGTTTACAGGTCGTTCATTACATCACCCACAGTTCGCATCTCTTGTCAACAAAAGCATCTTCCTTTTGTGGAGAGACGAGCTCCAACTCTTTAAAAAAAACATCCTCTTTAGAATACCGGCAACGCACCCACTAACCTGGGTGTCTATGGGCTGTGGAGACTTCCTTTTATTGCTATTCTGTAGGCCACGATAAGGGGCGTGTAATTTTTTTTTCTTCTTTTTAAAAAGTTTATTTGGAAATGTTGTTCTAACATATAAAAGTAAAATTCGAATATTTAGTTAAATCATTATAATAACTGATAATTTACAGTTTAAACTAAATAAGCGTAAATTGTCAAGATAAGTGGTATATCCGAATGTCTTTTCAGTGAGTCAGGTCCATAATTTAAAATAACAAGTGCATTTGGCAATTTATTTTTGAAGAGCAATGGAGCTGTGATGTCACCGAGTTTAGTTAATCCAGTTCAGACTTTCCTGAGCAAACCGCATATTGCAGTCGGTCTTGACTGCAACATGCGGTCCGTCTATGGCCCGCTTAAGTGTTATTTCTGAATCTTACCCTTAAACTCGGCTAGCGCGGACGCGAACACTAAACCATATTATTAAAATTGAAAATACATTTGAAAACTCCAAAAGCCTTGACAAGAAACATTTTTAGTCGTAAAGCAAATATTTCGCGAACGTCTTCATAATAAACGAGGTCAATTATTTCAAGAAATAAATTTTATACAATTAGGTCAAAAGATACATTTTGTTTTTGATTGTAGCACTGTTCCATTTTCTACGACAGTTACTGCGACATTTCTTTCAATTAAAAATAGGCAAACGACGGCAACGTCGTGAAAGAAATAGGTTCTACGTAAATGTAAATTGTCTTGAGCAAAACGATGAATATACATGTACATTCCACTAGTATAAAGAGTTCCCACAAAAGTACCCTTGTGGGAATGAATGTAAGAATTATTTGTCAGTCTGGTGTTACATTGTAATATATCAGGTTGTCTTAGCAACCTTGCTGTGTTAACTATTTGCTATTATTATTATTTTCTTTATTCCTACATAATTATGTATTTACATTGTATATTCGTGGATGCTTGGAGACTTCTTCAATATAAAGAGTCCCGTCGTGAATGTGCTGCGATATTGCGGGGTACTCGATTGTGAGGAAGTTGCATGGATCTGGTTAGCGCTGCGCCTTTTTAAGTTCTCATGTCATTTCACACATGTATATACTTTTATAAGTAGGTGAATGTCCTCTTTTTAAGGTGTATGATGTTTGAGACCAAATATTAAATTGTAATGGGGAAAAACAGTTTCGTGCGTTACGCCAAGATATACAAATAACAAATATACAACATAAGATATAATAGAATATATAAAGTAAATAATAATAATGGAAATAAATAAAAATTAATAACTAACTATTGAAGTTATTTGTTCTCTAATAGTATCATCTTCAAGCATTTGTTCAATCAATATTAAAAAGCTTAATGGTTTCTTTACAAACTCGTTAATAAACTATTTTTTCTTTTTCAGTGGCACTACAACCTTTTTAGGCCTCTGGGCCTCTGATTTCTGTATCTGTTTCATGATCTTTGTCAACAAATAGGCAAGTAGGTGATCAGCCTTCTGTGCCTGACACACGCCGTCGACTTTTTGGGTCTAAGGCAAGCCGGTTTCCTCATGATGTTTTCCTTCACCGTTCGAGCGAATGTTAAATGCGCGCATAGAAAGAAAATCCATTGGTGCACAGCCGGGGATCGTACCTATGAACTCAAGGATTAGAGTCGCACGCTGAAGCCACTTGGCCAACACTGCTCGCTAATAAACTATTGGTAATAAAAAAAAATAACTGCGGAGAAAATAATAGTCAAAGATCAAACCCCGCATTTATGATCATGAATAAATTAAAGCAGTTAAGAATATGTGCTAATTTCTTCCTTTCAATTTGCAACAAATTTTACAAGAAAATGTTAATTTGCCTCTTCATTATATTGCATTTAACAGTTTTACATACTGCACCATCTTTGTGAGAGGCTGGTGCCTATAATAGGAGCATAGTCCTGAAGTAACAAACACAATAAACATGAGTGGTTGTGGGTGTGTATGTATGTGTAAGATGTGTGAAACAATTGAATTAAATTTAAAGTCTAGATCAAATGGCTATGAATAACAAATTTTCTGTTGCATCGTAATCAAGGCTGTTTAAACATTTTTTTACTATTGCACCTTAATAGCTAAATGCTTTAAGGTGTATTTATCGTGCACAAGAATTTTTACTAAAACTGCGGCGAAATTCCGTTGTTGGATATTTATTTTAAAAAAAATTTTCTTTATGACCTTTGTTATTCAGGGCTAATGATTTCTCGCTACCCCTGTGAATAGCAGAGGGGCTATAAGGCTAATGATTTATAAAGGTCAACTAATCAAGTATTTTTTGAGTTTTATCATTATGATTATACGTATTTATAACACATATAAGTATATAGACGGCTTAGAAAGTTTTATCAATGAATCAGACGCATACATTTTTCCGCACTGTGACGTAATTTTATTGTTATTAACATACAGAGACGGGATTATAAAACAACAACACATTATAAACAATGTGTTTACGAAACGTGGCGCCAGCAAATTAATAACGATTCTAAATTAAGACGGTATCTGAAAAATTCTTAAACTTGTATCGAATTTTAAAAAGATGAAAGAGAAAAATTAGAATTATTCAAATAAAACATAACATGATGACGGTGTATTGCGACTGGCGACCCAGATAATATTATGATGTCCAGGTATGCGACACATTCCCAACCTGCATCCCATCATAGTTGCCCTGATTACGTCGTGAGGGCTATACGTACATACTCATGAGCGTGATATTTATATCACACTACATCCGTTGAAAGTGGTCAACCTTTTCATTCGACATTTAATTAGCAAAATTCAGCTAAATTTAAACCCGAAAATTGTGTTTTCGTTATATATCGCTACTAACTAGATGTCATTTAATTAATCAACTGTTAAGCCTTTTGAGTATTGAAATTTTTTGCAATTAAATAATTATATTTAAAGATCATCAAAACAGGTTTTCCTCACGATGTTTTCCATCACCGTTCGAACGAATGTTAAATGTGCATGAAAAGTCCATTGGTGCACAGCTGGGGATCGAACATACGAACTCAGGGTATACTGAAGCCACTAGGCTAACACTGCACACTTCAAAAGAAAAAAAAATACATATTTTTGCGTGTAGGACTGTTAGCCGGTACGAAGTTCGTCAGGTCAGGTAGTAATGCTTTAAATTAATAAGTTGAAATTACGGAAACTTTCAAAATCAAGTCGTATTTTTTTACTTTATCGACAATACCAATCGTAATTTTTAAATCTCAATTTTGTTATGATCTTATAATTACATATATTATACAAAAAATTTTAGTAGGGACTTATATTTTGCGTTCAATAAATGTGTAACTTTCCCACTATTCGAAGTCTAGCCAAAAGATTTAAACTTCTTGGCAGTTTTTTTCAATCACATTGTTTCAGGTGAATGACCCTGGTTAATTCAGAAATTCGCGAGTTTTGTTTATAAATACCAAAGGATTTTGAATCAGGGCTACATCTGGGCAATTTCATTTGTAACAGTTACAAATAAACACTTGCCGTATTTTGACGTGAAATACATGGATCTATTTTAATACTATTTATACGAAAAGGAAAATTAATAAACAGATGAAGATAAGCGCTAGTGGATTATTTAATTGACCATAAGAAAGTAGTACTACAACCTTTTAAGTTACATTTATATAATTGTTTCGTAAACATTAGATTTTTCTAGTACGTGATTACCTAGGCTTGACCGAACCTACGACCTTAGAGTCGCAAGGCACTAGGCCAACACTGCTCTTTGCTTGTTGAGAGATAATTATGACAAAAAAGTAATAAATCAATCAGTAATAACTACCAGTTAAAATATTTTGTAATTTAACTGACTAGAATGATACAAGATTCTATGTATTTTACTTTAAAAAGTTATGTTATTTAAAAAATAGTGTACCACTTTTTACATCTAGCGTCATCGGAGCTTCAGGTCAGGCCGGGCATTAAGCAATTATTGCTGAGGCAATCCAATAATATATATATATATATGAAAAGGTAGGAGCTTGTAGTTTATTGTTTATCAGAATGCCAAATCATAAAATGACTGATTCACGACTGATTTCAGAGCGACCGCCGATGCGAAAACCGCTGTGTGAGTTCGAAAAGTGAGTTACAGAATCGCAGGGCTGTACTCACATACGGTATTACTCGATAGTTTTACTCGAAGTCGAGTAAAAATCAACGTGTGGACCGCAAAACTCACAGCTCGAAGGCTCGCACCGAGCCGGCTCGATGGAATTAAATGAAAGTAATTTCCTTCGAACCTACTCGAAGCGAGCCGTCAATCTTGACTCGAACGTGTGTACGTGACTGCGAGTGGCACGAGGCGAGCGTCAGTCTGGTATTGTTTATCGTGATTGAAACACGTGTTTTTAAGAGAAATGGATTTGCGAGTTTATTCCAAAAGCGCTATAGAAGACTATTAACACATATAGACAGTGTGAGTGTTTATGGAATGTCAAGTCCAAAGATTACTCCCACAAAAATAAGAGAAATGAATCTTATGATAAATTAGTAGCTGTGCTTAACGTTTTTTCTTTTCATTTTCTTTGATTTTCTTATAAAGCACTGTGAGACTTGCTAAATACAGCCACGGTCTCCTTTGTTGCACAGACATCTTTTGGCTCAAACGGTTCGGTGAATACTGAACGGCGCGCCTCACTCGATAGATCAATGCTCAATGTGTGGACGAAAGCCCATGCTATGGGTTTTACTCGATAGTATAGCTCGATCGAGTAAAACCGTATGTGAGTACTGACCTTTAGACAATATAATATTACTTATTAACCATAATTATTGTAAAGGCTAGATTGTAATTCATCTTAATTCGCACTCTCTTTTGTGAACTTTATTCTAGAGACAAAAAGCAATTATTATATTCAATAAAAGATTGCTTAATACGTAGTGTTTGTATACTGGGTGGAAACAGATCAAGGGAAGTAAATAATATATTAACTGAAACAAGCTGTTTTATTTAACTTTAATGTGAAACTATACTCGAATAATATTATTTAAATTAACCAGACCGCATTAAGCTTCAGAAAACAAATAATATTTCATCAAAACTCTTCCTTGTGTGATTTCATTTATTCAGACAAAAGTAATTTCGTAAGCGCGATAGATCCATCATTATACTGATATCATAACGCATTCCTTCAGCTAGTGTCATTCTGGAAGTCTGCCAACATACCAATGTAGGGCTGACTGTGTGACAGGTATGTAGCAAAGTAAGCAATGAAAAACCTGTTGATGAATTTAGTTCCTCACTATCTATACTATTCTTTTAAAAATAAATAAATCAGTGCCGCTAACCCCTTTTAGATCAGGGCCTCAGAATTCGGAATCTGTTGCATGATCATTTTTCAATCTAAGAGACAAGTAGGTGATCAGCCTCCTGTGCCTGACACGCGCCGTTGACTTTTTGGGTCTAAGACATGTCGGTTTCTTCACGATGTTTTCCTTCACCGTTTCAGCGAATGTTAAATGCGCACATAGAAAGAAATTCCATTGGTGCACAGCCGGGGATCGAACCTACGACCTCAGGGATGAGAGTTGCACGCTGAAGCCACTAAGCCAACACTGCTCGTTAACTATACACACTTACTTTTAGAAGAGGATTTTCACATAGACACCCGTACCATCAGCGACTTAACACAGAACTTTAGCCGGTGTTACCTTCTTACATTAATTGCTAAATAATCAAATACAGAGACTTCTTACAGGATATTAAAATTGTTTATTCATTCCGTAGGTCTAAAATCAGCAAAATTTTCCCAATTCCTTCTGCAAAAACCAACCTAGGAGTTCAGGCGCCTCTCTTTCGAATTCTTCGCGATTTTAACGGATTGAACAGTGCTTATCCGGAGCTGGATATATTCGGTAGTGGGCTGATCGGTTCTAGAGAAAGCATTGTTGGGTGCCTATCTCGAACCTAATTCGCTGTTTTTTTTATTGTATGCTTATTTTATCTTGTATATATTCTAATTGCATTTTTTTTTAAATTGTAAGACTTACAATGTCATTCTCAAAAGGCCGGCAACGCACCCGCGAGCCTTGTGGCATTGAGTGATCGAAACCGATAAATATCTGACGTTCCAGTTTTTTGTTAGTTAATTGTCGTAATTTTATGTTGAATTTGAAGTCGAATTGGTTCGGAAAGACTCCAGTGGGCAGCTGGTTCCACATAGTGGTGGTGCGCGGCAAAAAGTGCCTTAAGAAACGGACAGTTGTGGAACGACGGACTGTATGCGAGTATTAACACCTTAACTGACAACCAGAGTCAAAGTTAAGTTGATCTGATAACAATATATCTATATTTATTCTTAACTAAACACACATGTTAATTATTATTTGATTTTCTATTAAATAATAAAATATTTTGTTAGTAAATTATTGTAAGAAAGCTTTCGTCACTTCTCAGCATTTCTCGTCACTTAATATTATAAAGTGAGAGAACCAAACAAAGAATAATGAGATATTATGTTAAAACTTCATCGAATCATACTGAAAATGTTCTGAAACGATTTGGACAAACACACGCCGAATACTCGAATTAATCTTAAAACATTTTCGTTTGTATTTGCAACACTTCACCGCTGTACAGATAGTAATTAAAATTCCGTCTGCAACAATAGCCTTATTCAAGCAAGCTTTGAGACAGAGTTAAAAACCAATTCAAAGATGTTATAACACTAAAAATATTAAAAATTAAAAAAAATTATAGGTAAGGTATTAATAAAATTTATGTATAAGTTTTGACAACAATTATGAATAACTTAACTGTTCTTATTATATTACATTATGATAATTAATTTGACATTTGCATGCCTACTTTTATATGGCTGAAGGTGCGGTTTCTATAATTATACAATCTAAAAGTACCTACCTCTTTCTTTGCAAACAAACGTTTATTTGATTTATTGCCAATTGACAGTAAATAAAGAACAGTATAAGCCAGAGCGGTTAAAAACCTATCGTTGTACCAATGGATTTTTTGTGTTCGCAATAGACAATTCCTTTTGTGGTGAAATACAAGAAAGGAAGCGCTATTACCCACTTCCTTTCTAAAACCTTAAATCGATGTCGCCAGGTGTTCTATATCTTTGCGACCTACCCTTCATACTATAGCAAAAGTTATATCACAGTCCTATAAGCTTATGCCAATAAGCTCTTGCGCATGATTAACGACAATTCTGACGTGTAACGTCAACAAAAACGTCGAGGTTTCTTGCGAATAACGACGCGAGACTCACATATGGCAGAACACATTCTTCGGTCGCGTTATGTCATAATACAAGCGGTAGTCATGACGATTTAAAAATATTCAGGAATGTCGCTGAGCAGCCGATTTAAGTGCTGAGTATAAATAAGATGGTATGCAAAGGTATTTCGGCCACGTAGTCGTGTAGCTTTATTTTGACTATGGTGATCGTGGTCTCATTTTTCGATAGAAGGAACGTCGAATTTATTTATTTATTTCGTAATCCTACAGCTATCAAATTTTTTATATAATAACAAACAATTACACTAAAAATATAGCCAGAGATGGAATGCATAATATTTAACTTCAAAAAGGTTCAAAAATTTAAAAAAGGAAACAAATCAGTACATTTAACTAAGTGGTACCTAATTTGGCTGTGTTGTGTATCGGTGTATAAGTGAGGGTAAGTACGTGAAGGTGAGTATGTGTATCATGACGCAGGTGATTTTGCGCTATGGATACTCTTAATACTCCTTTTAACCATAACATACCATATATATTAATACGTTAATTATATAGACATACACAATAGATCATAAAATCACAGCTCAGAAATGAAAAGGATGTTAACAAAGTATCAATAGTCCCTATCATTTTGTCCCACACCGGAATAAACCCAAAACAGTTAAGAATCTATCAAATTGTTTGACCTCCCGAAATCCATTTATATCGTCCTTGAAAAATTAGTAATATTAAAATACAGCAATAATAATTTGCTACGATAATAGCCCATAAAGAACTGTGTTCACTTGGCTTAGGCTCGTGTCCATGAATCCTGATTTAAAGTAAACAGTTACTAGACATAATATTAATAACACAATTACATTACAATAACACAAAACAGGAGCAAAATTAAATTATGGTCTTTTTGATAAAAGGAGTTTCTTCCAGGCAACCTAAACGAATATAATATATTATTTGTTTGGGTTGATATTAATATTATACATACAGGTAAAAATAACAAAAGTTTATTGATACAATGTTGTTAGTTGTTGCTTATTTATTTTTTATTGAAGTTATACTTCTTTAGGCGCGTTATGAAAAATTGATGAGAGTGGAATTTTACGATACGCGCGCACCGTGACACAAAATTAACAGAATGAAGTTGCCCACGGAAGATGCTACGGCATTGGACATAATTTAAAAACAACATTCGAATAATAATAGAATTTATGTTATACTTAATGTAAGAGAATAATCATAAATATTTATTTATTTAATTTTTCAAATGTAAACTGAACTTTATTAACTATAATGACTCCTTTTCCAGTCTTTGTTTATTTAATTGTAATTAATTATTTTCATGCAATCAAAAACTATTTTTACTAATGCCAAAGAAGTATAACTTCTTACGCGCGTACATAAGTACACGCACCCTTTATTTTTTTAAATGTATCTCGCTGTTGGCCTTAAGGGCCTTTACAGCTCAGCTCGGGCAGTTTTGGCGAGCGTACCTCGGCCTGAATGGGCGTTAGTTGTTGCTTAATTTCAATATAAAAACGTCTTTAGAATGTTGTTGGGCCTGCCACACTATTGCAGTGCTTCGAGCATATTTGGCCAGGCTCAGACTCCTAGGCGATCCGTCGAAAAAGATCGGCATCACTTTTACGCAGATTAAGAGGCAGTAGAAACAGTATCCTCAGTACAATAGATGACTGTACTCAGACGCAAATAGTACTTACGCTTGTCGACTCTAGGAGACAAGTGAACACGTTAGCTGTGTTTATAGTTATTGAATATTTTTAAATTGTTGTTGATGTTGGTACTAAAGTCTTTAACTTGTACTTTCTAACTAAAATGGATCTGTGTAATCTAATTAAAATAATTTATTAAACGTTAATTTAGTTAGCTAGGTCTGCACGGCTACAAGCAGAGCATTCCACAATCTTGCCAATGACGATGAAGAAGGAATTGAAAAAGTTGAATCTAAGCGAAATTATATAATCAAACTAGCTGACCGGGCAAACGTCGTTTTGCCATATATATCATTTATAATAAAAAAATAGGGGTTGATCGTAGGATAGGTTGATCGTAGAGGAGTGAAAGTTAGGGGTTTGTATGTATTTTTTAATGTTGTATCGTAAAAAAATAAAAACAGAAAAAATATCTAAAAATATAAAAAAAATATTGAGGGGTGGACTACCCTTAACATTTAGGGGGATGAAAAATAGATGTTGTCCGATTCTCAGACATACCCAATATGCACACAAAATTTCATGAGAATCAGTCGAGACGTTTTGGAGGAGTATGGCAACGAAAACTGTGACACGAGAATTTTATATATTAGGTAAATGTTTCTAAGAATGCCTATGACATTTGCTTCTTTAAAATTTGTATGACTAGTGTATGTCATTCCACCAATTCACAATCTTCAAATCTACATAATATTAAAGTGGCTTGAGCGTAACGACGCATTTAAGACTCGCTTGAAGAAAACCAACTTACTTTTATCACTCGCTGTGTTAAGCACAGAAGGCGAGTGGTATATTAATGAAAAAAATATTACTAAACAAATATATAAATGTGTGGCATTTTGTTTAAATTAGTAATGGAGCCCTAAACTCATTGATTGGAGAAAGTTTACATAATATGTGAACGCACATTTATATATATGACATATTTACTATGAAGAGTTTGAATAATCGTCTAAGGAGCGATCGTTTGGGAAACGTGTCCATGGCGGTGTAACTATTGATAAATATAAAATGTTATTTTTCGTGTAGTTACAGTAAATACTCGACTATTTCAATTTTCATAAGAACTTAACTGCCACAGGAATAAAACTTTTTAAATTTATTTTAGTTCTCTATTTATCCTTTTTTATTTATTATAGTAATTATTAAATATTACATTACTATATATGTCACCAACTGCAGCAATGGAGATGGCCCTGCAGATCTTACCCCTGGACCTACACATACAGCAGGAGGCAGCCCTGGCTGCTATCAGGCTTATGGTACTGGATCTATGGGGAAAAAATCACTACAGTGCACACACAGCGATTCTCAACAGGGCAATAGAGTATCAACCTCTTATTGCTGCGCCCTGTGATAGAATCACTAACCAATTAATATTTAACAGGAAATATCTTATACAACTGAGAGAAGAGGAACATGATCGGTCGACCGTAAATGAGCTACGTATATATACAGATGGATCCAAAACAGGGTCTGGCTCAGGCGCTGGCATATTCTCTCTTGATCTCAACATCAACATACACCTACCCTTGGGCACACAGAGCACGATCTTTCAATGTGAATGTGTCGCCTTAACCGAAGCAGCCAGAGCCGTGCAGCGGCTAGGGATTAATGACTTTGGCATTAAATTCGTATCCGACAGTGCATCCGTGCTGATGGCGCTCGGAAACAAAAAAACCAACAGCAAACTAATACTGGAGTGTCATGAAGCACTGGAGGTCATAACCCGAACCAATAGGGTTACCTTGCAGTGGATAAAGGGACACAGTGGATCTCTCGGCAATGATGCTGCGGACGAGCTTGCGAGAAGAGGCTCCGGAATGATGCCTGCTGGCCCGTATCCGCTCCTTCCTTTGCCCTTCTCGCTGGTGCGAACCTGGATTCGCCAGAGATCCGCTGAACTCCAGCAACAACGATGGTCGCATGGTGCGGCCTGCAGACAGTCCAAAGTGGCTTTGCCAGCAGTAAACCCGCAACTGACAAAGCGACTACTTAACTTAAATAGAACTAACCTTAAAATAATGATAGGGACAATAACGGGTCATTGCCTCCTAAATAAACATCTTTTTATCCTAGGCGCGACAGACAGCCCCCTGTGCAGAGGCTGTTTCAGCGCAGAGGAAACAGTCACCCACGTAGTCCTGGAATGCGAGGCTGTGGCTAATCAACGTGAAAAAATCCTCGGAACGGTGAGGTCGCTCCGGGAAGCCTTTGAAGTGCCCAGGAGACTTCTGTGCTTCTGGAAGGAGCTAGGCTGGCTAAATTAGCCAGGACTCGTACGCACAACGGACCAACCTCGAGTCTAATTGCGGAGAAAGGAGTCCTTCAACCCTAACCCCTAACCCCTACTATGTATGTCAAGAATATTGTAAAAGCTTTATTATTTAAATATTGTGAGCATATAAATATATTTATAGTGTAGTTCACTATAGGTATTATTTTCTTTTATAAACACTATATTGCATTCGAACAATATTCATCTCATATTATCTTGCACAATTGTCCTGATTTCTCCTTTTAACAAAGACTTGGACGCTAATTTGTTTAACTACATCGCTTTAATGAAGCATAATTGAATAACCTAGTTCTGTAGGTCTGAATCATAAAACTTCCACATACATTATCATTATATATTCAGCGACAAAATTTCCTAGTTAAATACGAACAATATAAATAAATTATCAAAAAAAAAATATCGAATTAAACCCATAACCAATTCATGATAATAAAAATACCTACAATTGTGCTAAAATTTTTAGTATAGGAAAACGATATTTTTGAATCCAGCCGTGTTAGCGAGTAACCCCTCAACCCTCTAGAGTCGTGTCTGTCTACGGTTCACCTTTGTTGGAAGTAAAAAAGCGAGAAAACTTTTAAAAATCGAAGTATATCGTATTAAATTTAAGTTTTTTAAGTTGTTAGTACTGAATTCTTCATATTCATAACACCTGAGCCAACTACGGGACAAAATAGCGTTCAGAAAGTCGAACGAGTCACAAATTCCCTTCAACCAAGGTTTGGGACCAATCCAAAAGACATACCTTTATGAAGGTGACAATTGTATGCCAAAACGAATGTATACGGAAATGTGATAACAAGGTCGATGGTATCTATCTTAAAGCTTTCATTATAAAAATAATAAAGAGTGAAAAGTATGACAAAATACCTGAAAGTTATGAGTTAAGAAGAAGCAAGAGAAGTGAGGAGAAGCGAGTAGAGACATTAAATAGTTATATAAGCTTGCAGAGCAGAGGCCACCAGACCTCGAGGCTGATCCCCTACTCGGTTGACCGATCAAGTTTAGGCCCTTACAGGTCCAGACGCTAAGGCTTGCCAAAGACAGGGATGAGAAGAAGATAGTGCGGTGTCACCAACTCGACCTTCAGAAATGAAAAGACTATAGAAGAAGAAGATTTCCTCTTTACGAAACGTGAGTTGGACAATTACGTCATCTAATTTGAGATAGTAATCTAATAAGTAATTGTCTAGTTTATCTAGCGACATGTTCCGACATCGCATTGCAGAACAATAATTTCTTGAGAAAAACGCTTTACCAAATTGCCTTAAATTACCGGAACAACGTCTTCTATCTTAATTGGATAAAGTGGAATTGCAAGAGCTTTTTTGAATTCAGATAGAAATTCAATATATAATACAGCTACATTATTGGGTTTGCTCCACAGATTGCAACTGCTTATTCTATCGTTGTATTCTGCTGATCTCTTAAATTCAAATAGGTATCAGCGTTGTTAGTTGTAAATACAGTCAAGTCGAGTCAGAACTGGTTAAGTGAGAAAACTCTATAAGTGAAAGTAATAGTCGGGACCCTTCATTTTAAACTCCCAAAACCTCTATTATGCCCGCCTTCCACTGCGTGCATTTTAATTTTAATTTCCGTGGGAAACTCGGTCAACTCGCTCTTTCCGCTGCGCTCGTCTGCGCTTTTGTGGAAGCACATGTATGAAAATCATCGTTACGAGTATAGAGGAGTCCGTGAGGGGTCCGTTCCGCTCGCAGTGGAAGGCGGGAATTAGCGATAAACAGAAACCTCTGTAAGAGAAAGTCGTTTTTCCCTCATGAGGCTCCGTAAGTGAGACTGCTACTTATACTACCTCTATAAACGACAGTCGAGCTTTATTTATTTATATTATTTAGAAGGAACTATAGCTAGTCAAATCGCGACGGTATTTAAAGGTTTTTTTAAAAAGGAAAACTTTATTAAGTAATTACACTTAGTATTCTTAACTAATAGTCGATGTTAGACTCTAATTCTAAGGTGGTCGATGTTAGACCCTAATCCTAAGGTGGTCGATGCAAGACCCTATCACTATGGTGGCCGATATTAGACTGGCTTTAATATAATTATATTCTTACAGCTAAAAACCCTTACATGATTACTAAGCATTCGTGGTACATGATAGAATAATAAAACTATGCATTCATTGTAGTGATTGCATTAACGCTTATGGTGCGTTCTGGGTATATGTGTGACATTGTAACTTTTCCCTCCTTAAGCTCGAAATCATCTGAAGAACAATTTTTCGGAGGATGGTTTCGGCCTTGAAATATTATACATGTTTTTATCTTTTTGTATGCCAGAAAGGATATAAGACTTAAAATTAAAATTACATATAGAATTATTGTCCCTAAACTGACACTATTGGTTTTCACTACACTATCACTTTGATTTTCACTGTTTTGTAAGGCGTATGATAATACTTTTAAATTGGTTAAATCAACCCCATTAAGCTTAACAGGATTAATGTTGCTCTGGATACTGATCTTCAAATTTTCAGGTAAATTTACTAGTGGCAGCTTTTGAGATATAAGCTTCTCACCGTTACTGCTATGTATTCTTAAATTGTGATTTGCAATGTTATATTGGCATTTATCTTCTATGGTTAAAAAGTAGGTATTTATGAGAGTGTAATGTAAAATTTCATTATCACAGGTTCTAACCAGATCTACAGGTGATTTAGAGTAGATTATCCATCGGTTAATCTGTAAAAGTTCTACTTTAATTTCTTCGAATTCTATTGGAATTTGTTTGCAAGAGACGTTGTGAGAATATTTCATGAGGTCCAGGATACAAGTGTCTTCAACAGGTACCATGGTCTGCAGCTCATCACAGAGGTATTTTTCTTCTTCTATATTCTTACATGGTGTCGACAGCGATTTCGCTTTCAACCCCTTCGCAATAAGGTAGGGATACTTGGGTAATATTATTAAGGTAAGGTTTGTTTCAGGTTGGGTGGTAGGTAAGGGTACAATTTTATAATAAAAATAAGTTTATTTCTTAACTAAGGGTATTTCTAATACTAAAGTAATAACATTGTTCTTAAAATACGATTTCAATGTCATGGACTGTTCAATTCTTACAATATTTTCAGGAATTACTTTAAATATCAGCTTATCTGTTTTCTCTATGATTCTAAGTACATTAATGAGTTGATTAGTATTAATTATAGATTGATGTAATACGCCCATTCTACTGAATGCTAAAATGTTTTCAATCTCGGTCAATTTTGTGTAAATTATTTGAAAATTATGTAGGAAAGAATTATAGATATGTGTTATTTGGTTAACATGTGAAATAATTGAAATATCTTTAATATTTTTATTAATTTTATTAATTGCATCACTTAATTGTTCGAGATTGTTTGTAATATTTATAGTAGAGTTTGCAACAAGTCTTATCATTTCGGATATAACAGTAGTTTTCTTTTCCAAAGAATGTTCACGTGATTTTACGTTTTTTTATTAAGTTGTCATATTTAATAGCATCATCATAATCCAAATTTCCTGTTATCATTTTAACTAGAGATCCCAAAGGAATAATGAGTCATCTTTTCTGTCTATTAATTGGTACAATTTCTGAATATTTGTTTAATGTGATATTTAACATATAATTAACTTGAAGCTTAACATCATTGAAATATATTAACGAAGGGCTACTGGTATTTAATTATAATTCTACTATTCTATTTAGTTCTATATATCTATGCATATTAAATTCTAATTCTTCCTTAATAAGTTTAATATTTAATGTCTTAATTACTATCCACTTATCATACGTAATCAAAGCGGTTCCTTCTCTGAGAGGGAGAACGCCTGGATTCTTCTCAACCTTTTGAAGTTGAAGGGCCCGGATCGTTACTGCTTGGGTCATTAGCAGGACGAACCTGTGGGGGACGTTTTATGTCTTTTATTGGAACGTTTTTATCTTTTGTGCTAGTTTCTACCAATACTACATTTCTTTTTATTTTACCCTTAACTTTTGCTTTTTCATACCTAGGCTTATCCTTGCTTCTACGTCGGTTTACACCTTTAATAAAAACATTATCACCTTCATTTAAATCAAAATTAGTTTCTCCTACTCTACTTTGTTGAACTTTTTCTTTCCTAGTTCCTATTTTATCGGTTAAGTATTTGTATAAGTAGTGAGTTCTTTTTGCATGATCCCTAACTAGTTGTTGAGTATATTTTTTATCAAAATTTAAATTGAATTGATTGTTATTTTCCGTGTGACCAAATACTACTTCAAACGGAGTGAGACCTGTTACTGAATGGATTGTTTGATTGTAAGCCATTATAGCATAAGTCATCACTGATGTAGCATCTGTGAATTTATGTTCATATTTCGCAAGTATATATATTTCTAAAATTGTGGAATGGAATCGTTCTATTAATCCCATTGAGTTTGGATTGTTAGGGGTGCCTATGTGAATGTCTATTTTATACAATGTCATTAAGTCTTTCATGAGTTTATTATTGAATTCAGAACCAGGGTCTGAACTGATTTTAGTAGGTACGCCGTAGAATGAAAAATACTTTATAAGTGCCCTGACTACTTCGGTGTTGTTCTGTCTGGGATTTCAAAAGCTTGTGCTAACTTACTAAATGCGTCTAATATGGTTAAGTAATATTTTCCTTCTATGGAGAATAAATCTATAAATAATTCTTGAAAAGGTCTTGATTGAGTTTGTGTAAGTTGTAATTGAGGTTTAAATGGTCTACGATCGTATTTCATACGTTTACAAGTGTCGCATGAATTTATTAAACTGTTTACGGTTTCTTCTAAATTTGTCCAAAAATAAACTCGTTTTAAATGGGAAATTGTTTCTTTAATACCTCGGTGACAGGTTTTGCCTACGTGATACTTCATTACTATTTCCTCTTGTTCTTTTTCGTCAGTGACATTAATTACTCTTTCAGTGCATTCATAAAGCTTTACGGTTTTTTTTTCTAAATAATGAAATTAATACTTGTGTGAATAATTGTCGGTGTACTTTATTTTCGTAATAGATAAAGTATTTAATTTTGGGTCTAATATATTCTTTAAGAAATTTTTTTATTAACTCGGAATTATCTATGGGTAAGTGAACCTCTAAAATATTTTGCTTGGGATGTGAACGAATTTTAACTGAAAGTTCATTTTTAAACCATGGGTATATTAATATTTGGTTTGGTTTTGTATCTATAGCTTCGTAAAGTATGGGAATGCCATCTGTGTCCATATCTTCAGCAGAATGTGCTGTATCTGTACTAGAGTTTAGTGTTAATGTACGTGATGATGACCTGGAATTAACTCGAGATGGAATAGACTTAGATACTTCAGAAAAAGACATAGAGTCACTGTTATCATTTTCAGGTTCTATACTTTGGTTGTTTTGTCCTAATCGTGTTATTGAATCGGTTAATTCTTGAATATAGTAATCAAGATTTCTATCAGAGTTTCCTACATTTACTTTCATTGATTGATTATCTTTATCGTTTTTACCTAAAGCATTTAATTTAATACGAGTTTTACGCTTAACTTGATTAGAAAAACTTAATGGTCTATGCTCGCTGTAAAAAATATCTCTATATTCAAAACACAAATTATTGTAACTTGTAACCATTAGAGGTTTAGTGAATTTAATTTCATAGTTTTTATCAGATGCATTCTGCATTATAGTGGTAGCATAACCGTTTTCGCATTTTACAAGAGCAGATGGTGTTCTTATACCTTTACCAAAATTAATTGAATTTAATATTGCTTGTCCATTGGGAAGATTAACAGGAACCTTAACACGAGTTTCAGATCGTGCATCAACATGAATGGTAAATGGTGGACTATAAATAATTGGTATTCTTGTGTCACGAGTTTTTAAAATTTGATTTTTCATGTCTATATTAGCGTCAAGTTGTTTTAATAAGTCTGATCCTATTAAACCGCCATAATCGCTATCCACATTATAGATATAAAATTTATGATAATCTGTACTACAAAAAGTTTTAAAGAGAGGTATATAAATTACTTCGTTATGGTGACTTTGTGCGTGTGTACTCACGACTTCGAATGGCTCATAATATTTAAATTCTGTCAAATACTTATTAACTATTTCAGGACTTATAAAGGATCGTGAACTACCTGTGTCTATCATAAACTTACTATTTATTTCGGGAATTTCAATATGTGGTAACTTTAAAGCACCGTGATGATTTAAATGTATTACTTCGGTTTGTCGGTTATTGAGGCCTGTGTATGAAAATTTTCAGGTTCTGAGGTCTCAACCGCTTCTTCTGAATTTTGTTCTAATTCACAATAATTATCTGGTGTAAAATCATTCGGATCTATATTATAATATTCATAGGGATAATTATCTTCGTGTGTATAAAATGTTTCATGATCGTAATTCATATCGTCGTTCATGTAATTTGTGTGAAATAAATTATTTGATGTTCTTGGTGTCATAAAATTTGGCTTAGCTTGAGGCGCCGTTCGCATCGATACATCGTTATCATATCTATGTACCGGTTTTGGTTGATGATTTTGTGGGATACCAAATTTAAATTGTTGTTGATTCGTTGTTTGGGGGAATTGCCTATATCCAAATTGAGGTGGTGGAATACCAAACTTAAACTGTGAATTATTAGGATTATTAGGATTATTAAGATTATTAGGATTATTAAGATTATTAGGATTATATAACCCTTGCCTTTGGTTGGTACCGAATTTAAAGTTCATTGGAGGCTTATTTTGGTATTGGGGTAATTGATTAAACTTATTAAAATTATTTCGAGAAAAATTATTTTGTGATAAATTATTTTGTGGTAAATTATTTTGTGTTAAATTATTTCTTTCATTAATATTTTGAGTATATTTTTGTCTATTAACACTCCGTGATTTATATTGGTTAAGGAAATTCACTTCTTCCATTACTACACTGAGCGCGTCTTCTAGAGTTGTACATCTATGTAATCGGACAACGCGTATCATATCTTCGGGCAAATTAAGAAGGAAAACATTTAAACATGTATTGTTATATATATTCATCTTCGCGTTCTTAATATTCTCGTCCTCTATTAAATTGATTTTCGAAAATAATGTGCTACGGACGCTTTGGATTCGATTACAAAAACTTAAATATGACTCACCTTGATTAATTTTAATATTTTCTAACTCAATTGAAATACATTCTTCAGTTCTAGGATCTCCGAAATGTTGGATAAGAGTTGTTCTTAGCTCCTCCCAATTATTAATGTCTTGTCTCTCGCTAATCAAGTGACTTGCCTTGCCTCTAAGGCGGCTTGTTATAACATGAAATATGTATATATCTTGTGCTATATTCGGACGTTCTGGCCTAAAGGCTCTAATGACATACTCACTTTTATTTAAAAATAAATTTAATAGTTTTTGTTCCCCATCGAACTTAGGTATAATATTTAGAATATCAGTTGGAATAGTGCGTATTTCTTGCATTTTAAAAAAAAAATATTTATTACAATAAAAATTAAAAATAATATAAATTTATTTTCTTTACTTATTTAATAATTCAATATAATTTTCTTTTTATTTCAATTAAAATCTTTATCAACTTAAAATAACTTAAATCTATTTTACACAATACACAGTCAAACGGAAATAAAATGGGACAGGTTGGAATGCGAAGAGGTTTACTCACATAAGTCTGCAACCCATTTCTTCTATTTATAACTGCTTACTCTTCTTTCACTTTTTGCCTTTAACCGTCGAATTACGCGATCAATAATGACTTATTTGTTTGGTCGTAAAATATCCGTTAAATGCGTAAAAACACACGCGCAACCCTACACTCAGACTGATTTTTAGTCTTCACAGGCACAGGATTACGACGGATATCCTACCGGCTGCGCCAGTCAAATCGCGACGGTATTTAAAGGTTTTTTAAAAAGGAAAACTTTATTAACACTTAGTATTCTTAACTAATAGTCGATGTTAGACTCTAATTCTAAGGTGGTCGATGTTAGACCCTAATCCTAAGGTGGTCGATGCAAGACCCTATCACTATGGTGGCCGATATTAGACTGGCTTTAATATAATTATATTCTTACAGCTAAAAACCCTTACATGATTACTAAGCATTCGTGGTACATGATAGAATAATAAAACTATGCATTCATTGTAGTGATTGCATTAACGCTTATGGTGCGTTCTGGGTATATGTGTGACATTGTAACTAGCTAGAAAAACAGAAACCCAAACAAAATTTATGAATTTTTTTTAAGAGTAAATAAGTTTTAAATAAAACAATATATGTATGTACATAATATATGTCGTGCAAATATTTTTATTATATTACATATTTACTACATTCTTACTTGCTGTGACTTGTTATTGCTGCGTATAAGAGAGAAACGCTACCCATGTACCTGCATTAGCGAGAAACTCGGGTTAGTGAGAAACCTCTATAAGCGAGAATGAGATTGAGTTCCCTTGAACTCTCGCTTATCCAGGTTTGACTGATGAGTACTTTAGTTTGAGGCACCCTGTGTCTTTTAAAAATACAGACACATCTCGTCAGTCAGTGTCTGAATAAAACGTCTTAAAATTCCTCGCCAATGTCTATTTATGGCCATGCCAATGGTAATTAGCAAAACATTGAACTTGATTCTTTCTGCCAAGTCACGCGTCAATTGTCACACTTTTTTGAAACAATTACGCATTGTTTTTTTAACTAACTGCTTTGAGCAAATGTTTATTTTAGAATTTGTATGTTCTTAAATTATATTGCTTATTAACATTAGTATTGTGTTAATATCTACGTCTACAATAAAATTTTTGTTTTAAGCATGCAATTAATACTAAAAAACAAAAACAAATAGGCTCCAAATATGATATCGGTGTCAAGACTCTTGGCCGTGGGGTTCTAGCGCTATAAGGCTTTTTAAAGAGATAGCAAAGACGTTAGTCGACATCACAGGAGACCGAAGAGCTGGCAGCTACCTCGGACAAAGATTTAGCCTAGCTATTCAAAGGGGGAACGCTGCCAGTATCTTCGGAACCTTGCCTAAAGGAACTCCTTTTAATAATATATTTTAGTTATTATATTTTAAGGTTAGCTATTGTGTTTTGTTATTTTTATGTTATCTGTTTAATATAATTTTATAAATATTGTATATCAATGATTTTTTGTTTTAAACAACGGTTTTCTTACATTTTCAGTAGAATGAATGTTACCAACCAAATAAAACGATTTCAATTGTTTCTGCTGCTCTTTCTTCTAATCAAAACATTAAAAAAAAACAAAAAACTTGGCGATTAAAAAGAGTGGCGGATAGTTTATTGCCAGTTCTTCTCTTCCGTTCTACGCCCTTGATTTGAGAACTGGCAGTAAATGTAAAATTAGAAGCATTTAATGCATATATTTCTTTTTTGACGTTTATAAGTGTACATTGTGTATATGAATAAATGATTTTTGACTTTTGAATCTGTACTTTCATCCCATCTCTTGTTAACAACCGAAACAAACGAACGACAGTTTTGAGAGAGAATGCTCTTAGGTCGTACGGGGTCACAAGCCAGCAGTAAAATGCCTACAATATCAAATTACCAACATAAGGAAATTCTATCTGAAATAACGCGTACCCATTAGCCGTATATTATTAGTATACCTTATTCACAATATGTGATCAGATCAATTAAAAACTACTAGTAACGTGAAGTAATATTTATTTCCAAAAAAATTTTTTTCTTACAATAAAGTTCACAAGAAAAGAGTGACTTTCCATGAATTACAATCTAACCTATACAATAATTATGGCTAATTAGTAATATTTTTTTGACCTAATTTTAAACTAAGGTAATGTTCGTTAACAGTCTTAGTGTTCTATAATATTTTCCAAAATTAAAAAAAAAATATAGCGAACTCAGGTTGCTTACTTATATTCGTCAAGAAATCGATTATTAAAATATTGTTAACGTATTTTTTAACTACACGTATCTCATTTATAAACGTCGATAAAATAGACAAATTTAAACGCGGATCGTTAAGAGTTTAATTCTTTCGCTTACATCACAATCAGGAAGTGGGCATTGTCAGTTTCTGCAAAACAAAAGCGCGAATCTAAAACTAACCAGCGATTCCATCGCTTCATTTGTTTGGACTAATGTTCTAACAATATTGTGAATGTAGTAATGTAGACGTTTCAATAAGTTTTCAATTGGCACCGATGTTATATTTTTGTACTCTCAATGCCACGAGGCCATTGCTTCAATGAAATTAGTCATTACTTCCATTGGTATTGGGTAATTGCAACTGTTTTTAGATCAAGGTTTAAATTATTAATCAGTTCACGAGAATGAAACAGATGCAGAATTGGAAGAAAGGATCAATTCTAAATTCATCTCTTACTGTGAAGGAAACATCGTGAGGAAACGGAATTCTTTCGAATTCTTCGCGATTTTAACGGATTGAACGGTGCCTATCCGGAGCTGGATATATTCGGTAGTGGGCTGATCGGTTTTAGAGAAAGCATTGTTGGGTGCGTATCTCGAACCTCATTCGCTGTTTTGCTGATGATATTTTTTTCTGCTTTACCAAACATTTCTGGTAACTTTCTGGTAATCTTGTATATATTTTAATTGTATTTTTTTATATTTTTTTTTAAACACTTATGTTTACTTCAATTGTCATACATTTTAGGTGGAAGATTTTGTAAAATACGCCGTAGATTTAGTACTATGTATGATGTGGTAAACTTTAATATATAAATAATAAAACCGGCATGCCTTAGATCCAATAAGTCAACAGAAACAGGTGACATAAGCTGATCACCTATTAAGAAAAAAAATGACGAAACAGATACAAAAATCTGATGCCAAAAGCAAGGGTTGTAGCGCCATTGGTTACCTTTTGCATCTTAGCAATTCTAACACTATTTATTGTAACTGGGTGTTATATACCATTTGACGGTAGACTTTTAATTAAACTCATTAATTCGTTTAATTCACACACCCGTACCCATATTCACACACCTACAACCACACATGCTTTAGTTTTGTTTTGTTTGTTACTTTAGTCATGTCTTTGTATATTTTCTATCCGCGATGGAAAGCTGATGAGCCCACACACTGTGACCACAGGATTATAGTCCTATTATAAGTGTCACCGTAAAATTGTAAACACCGTTAGATTGTAATTTATCTCGCGAGATTGTAAACTGTCGAAAGATTGTGAACCTCAACGAACTGCTTACAATTTAACGTATTATTATTCGGTAGATTGTAATCTATCGAAGTGAAACCGTCAAATTGTGAAACGGTCATTTTCTACTTTTCTATTGGTTAGTTCTTTCGACAGTTTATAATCTCGCTAGATAGATTACAATCTAACGGTTTTTACAATTTACGTTAACATAAGCACCAGCCTTTCACAAAGATGGTCAATACCTGCAGTAAACCTGTAAAATGGAATATTGTGAAGAGGCAAAAACACTATATTATTATCTTTATACAGTAGTAGAAGTAACTACTTCAATGAGACTTTTTTTTAAATTGTAAATATTAAAGCCAAAGGCTTCGTCTTTCGTGTAACAACCTCTGACCACGCTTGATTTTACCTCGCGCATTTATTCTTCAAAATTATAATTCTTATTAGGCAAGTAAATAAATCTGTAGATTCAAGAGAAACGTAATCGAATACAAGATTCAATGTTAAAGGCAACGCATTTGCGAGCCAGGCTTGCACTTAACATCAGGTGAGCCTCCTGCCCGTTTGCTTCCTGTTACATAAAAACTAGTTCTAGAGCAAGTGATGAAATTGGTCAAATATGTGATAATTAAAACAAATATTATATAAAATTTATTTATTTGGTCCCTCTTCAAAATAGAATATACATATCACAATCGTATATTCAACAAATACATTTTGCACACATTTTCAGTCTTATAAGTACCTAATCTATTCCTTAAAATATCAATAACTAGTTCTTATAACATCAAGCAATCTTAATTTTAAATTGTGTTAACAAGTATATGAACTGATAGTGGGAATATACTGATAGTATGAAGGAAAGAACATATCTCCCAAATTACACTGTAATTATACTTTGCTGTATATCCGAAGGTATACTGTAACAGCTAGCGCAATTGACTTTTAAATATCTTTTTAGACCAAAAATTAAACTGAAATTATTTGAAGGTTATGAAAAATCTAATGTTTCTATCACTAATGTCTGAAACACACAATGTATATATTTTTGGAGTATTTTTGCTGACAAATAAATAACTACGAATATATATGTATATATATAGCTATACATAGCTTCGTTAACATATGACTTCAAAGTTTGATCCTAGACTAATTATACATACAATAGTGTTCTTTACATAAATAGTACAATTCAGATTAAAGACGCTGAAACTGGAAGACAATTTTGTTCTGCAGACTTGAAGTACACAATAAATATTCGTTTGTCAATTATTATTTTTCGATTAAAGAATTCTAATCGCAAGGTAAAAGTAATGGTACACTAGGCTTACAATTAACAAATGGGGCATAAAGTTTCGAAGCCGAGTTGCACCGTTCTTCATATATATTAACTTCTGGCGAGCGAACCAACTCTGTCAAATGTTTATAACACATAGGAGAGAAAATTGCGCTCAAATTATATGAGTCAAAGATTTTTTTAACAATTCTCAATAGGCCCATACCGCTGTCTGAACCAGGTCATTCCCCTATAATCTGGCTCGTACACGTCCGGGATTTCCTTGTCGATCGCTTCACAATACACCATTTTCACGGAGGCTTCGCCAAATAATCTCTCTTCGTATTTTATTAACTGCTTAAAGAATCCAGTGTTCGGTCGTATTTGCGGCCTGTAAATGATTAATTACGTTTACCTCAGTTAGGTTTTGTTACCAAAGTACCAAAATATTAAAAAGTCGGTAAGGTTTACGAGGGGATTAAACATTAGTACTAAATATAAATAGTTAAATAGTAACATAGTTAAATCGCTAGAGATGATGGCTAGCGGCCGGATGGGGGGGTGTCTTTGATCCCTTGGAGGATGGGACGATCTTTGGTATGGGATGCTATTTGTGTGGACACGTTAGCCCCGTCTCTCTAGCATATCGTTTCTCAACCATTTTTATGTCGCAACCCACGAAAAAGCCATTTTATTGAAAAAAAAATAAGCTATAAGTTTATTAATTCTAGTTATTTATAACAACTTAATATTATGTTTTATAATACTACACTATAATTATTTATTAATTAATTCATAACTTTAATAAACGATTCTTTTATACCTATATGTAGTTTGTATTTATTATTTTTCAACAGACTGCGCTTTTAAAATAAACTAGACCCCAACCTTGAGAAACGATGCCCTAGCACAAAGCTGGCTCGACCGCAGAGCATGCGGAAAATAATAATCGGCTCAAATTTAAGAGTCTTTCCTCCAACTTTGATGGAGTCTCTACTCCAAAGGGTTGTTCCCTTTGGAGTAGAGACTCTTGGGCCGTGGGGTTCAAGTGCACAGGGGCTAATTAAATATATTTAAGTTCGTGTCAGATAGTTATACCGGTCACCCCAGAGCCAGTGCTTTACTAGCTCAACGAATAAGTATCGCAATGCAGCGAGGAAATACTGTAATGGTACACTGCTACACCAAACTTTAAAAAAAAAAAATTTAATTTTCTATTTAGCAATTTTTTAATTATTAATATCATATGTGTTGGAAATAAACATTTAATATTTATTAACGTGTTTCCATATAGAATTAATGGTAACCATAGAATTCAGTCCACGCTTTATAAAAAGAGCGATAGAATCGCGCAGTTTTGGCCTTCACTCTTACTCTTATTCGTCATGATTAACTTGAACCAGTTTTAGAGGATAGCACGTTCAGAACTGTTCAATCTTCTCTTTCCTAAGTATGAGAATTGTATTTACCTTCGCCTTTTCATATGGTGATACGCGTCTCTGAGTGTCATTTTGTGCCATTTAATGAGGTATGCTAAGCATAACGTGACGGATCTTGATACACCAGCTACACAATGAACTAATACCGCTTCATCTCTTGTGACCACCTGTAACAAACAAATCTATAATATTTTCCTTAACACAATAAGAGTAGTCCTTGTATAGATGATATTGATTGTTCACTATACTTTGTGTGCATTATTTGGCCGGGTGGAAAAGTTCGTAGACTAACATAGATTTTTTTATAGGATTTGATTATTGATTATATTTAATTATTCAATATAGCCTTTGAGAGCGATACAAAGGTTTTAGCGGTCATACAATTTTTCGATACGATTTTTATAGTACAATTTGTCTTCAGCCTCAAAATAGGCTTAAATTTCGGTAATTACCTCTTCATCAACGCAAAATTTCTGTCCAGTAAGCATTCTCTTGAGGTCTGAGAACAAAAAACACCAAATTTTCCGGGAAATTTGGTTTCAATAAATAAATGGGTACTTACTTCATTTATTAAGTCAGCGACGCTTTCCATATAAGGATGCATATCGGAATTGGGTGTGTCCAACAGTGGTACATAATGCCGTGGTACATAGTCTTCTGGCGGTGGTGGTAGTTCTGGGGCGGCATTTACCACCAGACTTGGTCGCAGGGTCTTTACAGCGCCGGGCAAAGCGTGGGCTCCACATATGTATACGAAATCAATGACCCGTGATACGCCTAGGGGACAGCCTCTGTAGGAAATATATGCATTTAATGACCAAGCTAAAGAGTAAATAAATTATTGAAAAACGAATCGTCAACCAACTGTGAAACGGAATATTTTTAATTGGGCAACAATTTTCAAACAAGTAAGTAATTTAATAAGCTTCTGCACATCCAATCACACTGGCGAAAAATACTTAATAGACCAAGGCACGAAGTGATGTTGGCAATGTCGGTATTCTGTATATGAATTTCAAGTAACAGAAATAGTATCGTCCTACAAATTGTTTATAAACACTCAAATCACATTCAACATCAATCGAGCTGTTTCGTTCGACTCATTGCATAGCAAATCCCATTTTGTAATTACTTTGACCCAGTTCATAAAATGCTGAGCAATTATCGTCAATTTTCTAGAGGCGCGTGGTTTATTTAATGTAATTAACCTGGATGACCTAATATCTAATGACGATGAACTGTATTGTATAGAACGAGATAATTACACCCTATGGCTTAAGCTAATTTTAAAATCGCATATATGTTGCAGCCAGCTAGCTTTATCAGGCGTTCAATTAACAGCCTCGCCGTTTAACTAACGGCCTGAAAGATATTCAGCCGTAGCTTTTGTTACAACATTAAATAAACTGGCTGGTAAATGCTTAGGCCATTCGTACAATAGAGTCATCATTTGGCAGAAATAAAAACAATTTTATTGTCAAACATAATTATAATAGGGTAATTAGATTGTCACTACACTCTTCCATTGTACTTGTTGTGTTTCATGAAAATTTTGAAAACACCATCAAAGTTGTGGTTTGCCGACGCCATATTTAAAGTTTGAAGAGTTTCTTTTCGAGTTTGAGAGTGGCAGAAAGTGGAATTAAATTAAAATTAACAATCAACAGGCTAGGCAAGTAATGAAACGTCATTGATCCAAGTCATTTGCCTAGCCGTTTAATAAACTGGCTGAACACCTTTCAGGCCGCTAGTAAAATGACGCCGTTTAGTTAAACGGCTAGGCTGTTATTTGAACGGCTGATTAAGCTAGTTAGCTGCGACATATACATTATATGAGATATTTAAACTAGCTTTGTAAATACTTTTTAGTATATTTATTTTGTACATTAAAAACGACATATTTGTTTTATGTATTTTGTGTTTAAAGCTGACGTCAAAGAAGTGTATGTTTTTCAATTATCTATATATTTACAAAGTAGTTTTGGCACTTATAAAAACATCAACAAAGCGTAAACAGTCCACATTCCACGAGGTTGTGTCATTTTGGATTCGAGCCAACCACGTCTGACCCTAACGAACTTGCTCTAATCAGAAAACTACGCATTTGGTTTTGTTTTTACATCTATGGCAAAATTAAGATAAAAAGTTTTTATGTTTTAATTCTATGTAATCTGTAACTGTCATTACTAAAGGCGCGGCTAATCTGTGATCACTTGATTTTAATACTTTGATAATTTTGGACAATTTAAAATAGAAGAATTAAACAATTGAGCGCGATTTAATTTGTGTTTATACTACCTTTGATGCAAAACTTGACAAATTATTTGTCACTTTAATATACCTTAAAATCTTATATTTAACTTCTTTAATTATGACTGTTATCTATTTTAAAGTTAAAAAAACATGTTATGTTTGAAAAATTATTAAATCATATTAAATCATTGATCTCTTGCTACGTGTACTGCTTTAACAAGCTTTATATGTGAAAATATTAAAAAAAATTGTATCCACGTAAACTAAATCGTCATATAATATAAGCTTTATAGCTATTATAAGCTTTATAAAATTGTTATTATATTTTTTCAGAAACATCTGGCACATTTAATACATAAATTGATTAAAAATTATATATACTAAATTAAAAAAACATATTTTGGAACTAAACTTAAAGTGACTGTCATTCATAAAAAGTTATAGAAAACCATTTAATAAATAAACAATTTAGCAATGTATTAAGTAAATTAATTATATAGGGATAAATCATTGAAATTCTTCAAGTACGACTGTTAGAAAGTCAAATTTTATATCAAATTTACACAATATTTATTAATGTGTGAGACTCAGTAATAAAATACCTGTTCAATTCATCCCTTATCTCTTTAGAAACATCTGTCACCACAGAAGGCCTCTCATTAGCAACCCTCGCAACCTTATCTTCGGCCGGAAGAACTTTCATTTCGAAATTATATATTTCAGAATCAGACTCACACTTTCACCATTTATTTTCACTAATCGTGTTTTATATCGAAATTTTTTAACGTGCGCACGCGGCCCAGTCAGAATGCGTACTGGCTACTGAAAATTCACTGGGCTGAAGTATGAATACCTGTATCTCGGATGCCTGCAATATCCGGCATTCCACGTCTATTTTTAAACAATGGAGACTCATAATTTGTTTACGTCGTGTTGTCTTTGGCGAGAGGGTAATTTGTGATTTGTGTGATTATTGCTATGAGGATAAATTTGATAGTGTTTTATATAAATAAATAAATAATAATCGTAGATTATATTTCTTTGCAAGTCATTTTAGGCTTGTATAATATAGTTATAAAAAAGTGAACCTTTGCTAATGGCTCACCGCGAATAGGTATATAATTCATAAGAATAAATTTTGCAAAAAATTAAATAAAACTACGATACACAATTGAGTTTTTTTAATTAATTCTAATTATCAATAATATCTTCCGAAAAGGCAAATATTTTCTTGTGATTTGTCAAAGTTCGGTACATAGATAGCATAAGTTAGTGGTGTATAAATCAAAGCGCCTGGAGACAAATTATAAGCAATGTTTCATTAGGAAACATTAAATATAGTTTTCACGCACGCCTGCGATTAAATAAAATAGGCAATAAAAACGATTTATTAGGAGTATTAAAGCAATTTTAGTTACCTTGGTAGTCACGATTTCAACACAGTTTTGCGTGTGTCACCGCGTAGGTACAATGATTCCAATAATTATCGCTTTGTTAATTTTATTATTTTACTATATCTTCACAAGAAATTATAATTACTGGAAAAGGAGAAACGTGGTACATGATACACCACTACCCATATTTGGAAATCATTTTCAAAATGCTGCTGGATTGAAAAGTTTGACAAACGTTCTGACCGAGCTGTATTACAAGTATCCTGATGAAAAAATTGTTGGCTACTTCAAAGGCAGTCAACCTGCACTCGTCGTCCGTGATTTAGACATCATACGAGATATTCTCAACGTGGATTTTACCAATTTTCACGCTCGAGGCGCAGCATTGAACCCTGAAACTGAACCGCTTTTGAAAAATTTGTTCCACGTCGATGGTGATATTTGGAAATTGCTTCGTAAACGACTCACTCCTGCATTTACGGGTACAAGATTAAAGAACATGTTCCCCTTAATAAGTCAATGTGCAGAAAAGTTGCAAGCGCTTATAGAAGATAAAGCTAAGCGTGGAGAAGATTGTGATGTACGTAACCTAATGTCGCGCTTTACAATAGAGTTTATTGGAGCGTGTGGATTTGGCATCGATATGGATACAATTTGTAATGAAAATTCTGCATTCCTACATCTAGGAAAAGTTGTTTTTCAAAGAACCGGAAAAGATGTCATCCTACTTGGTATAATGGATTTATTTCCACAGACAAGAAAATATATACAACTCGCTGACGATACGTTGTACAACTTGATCGCTGATATAGTTCTAACTGCTTTTAAATGGCGAAACTACAAGCCGTCGGGGCGTAATGATTTTATCGATGTTTTGTTACATTTATCTCAAGAAGGAAAGATTACTGGAGAGTCTATCGAGAAGCAAAATCCTGATGGAACACCAGCCACCATAGAACTCACATTAGATGATGAGCTGTTGGTTGCTCAAGTGTTTGTTTTTTACGCGGCAGGATTTGAGACATCATCTTTTGCAACTAGTGTCACGCTGCATAAACTAGCATTTCATCCTCAAATACAAGCTAGAGCACAAGAAGAAATTGATGAAATCCTTGAGAGTTATGGTGGTAAATTGTGCTTCGAAGCAGTCAGTAAGATGACATACTTAGAAATGGTATTCAAGGAATCCATGAGAATGTTCTCATCTTTCGGTTTCTTGCAAAGAGTCTGTTGCCAGAGATACAACTTTCCTTCACTTGGCTTAACAATAGATCCCGGTGTAATTGTCTTTATCCCGTCACAAGCAATACAAATCGATGGAAAATATTTCGAAAATCCTAGCGAGTTCCGGCCTGAAAGATTTTCTCCTGAATCCACTTATCACCATAAATATTCTTATATGCCATTCGGCGAAGGCCCAAGAGGATGTATTGGTAAGTTATCTTTTATTATGATATTTCTGCATGTTTAAGCATATCGAGATGCTGTATGATTCGCAGCATAGGAAGGATTTCGTAATCAGATTGATAATTTCTAGAATAGTACCACCTTCCTTCGTGTTCTACAGTATGGTCCCCTTTTGGGTAAAGGCCTCCTCCAGAACTTTCCATTTGGATGTGTTCTTGCTTCCTCCATCCATATCTCCCCAGAAACCTTTATGATGTCGTCAGCAAGCTTTTGTTCTCTTCCCAAGTTTCTTTTACCTGGAGGTCACCTTCGGGTGGCATCGGTGGTCCATCTTTTCTCTGTACCCCTTGCAATATTGCACATTGAAGATTGTTATCACCTACAATCTGACATGACAACCATTTAATGAAGCTCATTGACTATTATGACTTGCAATAACTCCGACGAAACCAACTTCCAATAACATTGATACCCCGTATATAAATAAATCAATTTATAATCAGTTTAATAACCTATAACGGTTAAGTTTTAAAGAACCATTTGGGCCAATGAGGGCGGTTGGAATTTGTGAGATCATCCTCTGACTATAAGAAATAAAAAACCGTTATTTATTTTCCAACGTTGATTAATTATTTATTAGTATTTATAACAACCATATATACAGTATTTACAATTTTCTTAACCTACATAGTAATAATAAAAATACAATTAAAAATTAATAAAAACAAATTTAAACAGTTTGGTCCCTGTGGCAGAGTACCTTTTACGCTGGCAACATTTCCTCGCTGTATTGCGATACTTATTAGTTGAGCGAGAAAAGCACCAGCTCAAGGAACACTGGTACTATCTACCTTAATTACCTTTTCTACATTATTATCCATATTAACGCCATCTATTACCGTTAGTTAATATCCTGAAAATCACCCGACGACAAAACTCCCCATTTTAGTAAATGTTCTTATTTCGACACAAAATGCTTTGTTTATCACATGAATATAATTTCATATATCATAATTCGCAGGCGCTCGACTCGGTCAGATGCAGTCTCTGGCGGGACTGGCTGCTATTCTGCAGAAGTTCACAGTAGAGCCTTGTGACAAAACCCCCATGGAACTACCTATTAATCCATGGAGCAACATTGTACAGGCAGTGAAAGGAGAAATACCATTGAAATTAAAGCTTCGGAAGTGATTAACTGTATTATTATTAATTTTGATTTCTGCAGTTTTACTACCCTATTTTATAAACTTATATACATACTTACTAAAGACTTAATACACCAATGAACGACTGAGTAAAATTGTTAGGCGAGTTAGAACTTTCGTATGAACCTGAATTCAAACAATCAAATAAATACATAATAAAATAAGAAAACAGTAGCATTGTTTATAACTTATAACTTTAAAAATCCTATTTTGTATATATAATTTTTTATATCCAATCATTCGCTTAAACAAATTAAAACTTTTATTTCTGACGTGCTAAAATATTTGAGACGCCTCCCACTTAAAGGTAAACAATTTCCTCCAGTCCAGTCATTTTACGATTTGGCATTCTGATAAGGAGGGAGCTTGTAGGTTATTGTTAATTAAAATGAGTTACAGAATCGCAAGTCCTCCTGGGACTTGCAGGATGCAACAATTTACATGACTAAATCTTTTGAGATCTCTTTATATTTACAATATATTTTACATAACTAAATCTGTTTTATCTCTTTATAAAATAAAGTTCACATCACTAAATGCATTGTGGTCTCTTTAAATTCACCATAAAGTTTACATAACTGAATCTGTTTTGTGATCTCTTTTTATTCACAATAAAGTTTACATAAATAAATCTGTTTTATCTCTTTACATTTAAAATAAAGTTAACATAACTAAATGCATTGTGATCTTTTTAAATTCACAATAAAGTTTACATAAGTAAATCTGTTTTATCTCTTTACATTTAAAATAAAGTTTACATTACTAAATGTATTGTGATCTCTTTATATTCACAATAAAGTTTACATAACTAAATGCATTGTGATCTCATTAAATTCACAATAAAGTTTACATAAGTAAATCTGTTTTATCTCTTTACATTTAAAATAAAGTTTACGTAACTAAATGTATTGTGATCTTTTTATGCATTGTGATCTTTAAAATTCACAATAATGTTAACATAACTAAATCTGTTTTATATCTTTATATTTAAAATAAAGTTAACATAACTAAATGCATTGTGATCTCTTAATATTCACAATAAAGTTTATATGACTAAATCTATTGTGATATCTTTATATTTACAATAAAGTTTACATTACTATATCTATTGTGATCTCTTAATATTCACAATAAAGTTTATATAACTATATCTATTGTGATCTCTTAATATTCACAATAAAGTTTATATGACTAAATCTATTGTGATCTATTTATATTTACAATAAAGTTTACATTACTATATCTATTGTGATCTCTTAATATTCACAATAAAGTTTATATAACTATATCTATTGTGATCTCTTAATATTCACAATAAAGTTTATATAACTATATCTATTGTGATATTTTTATTTTCAAAATAAAGTTTATATAACTAAATGCATTGTGATATTAGATTTAGTTATGTAAACTACCCATATTCACAATATAGTTTACATAACTAAATCCTTTGAGATATCTTTATATTCACAATAAAGTCCTACATAACTGAAACTACTGTGATCTTTTTAAGATCACAATAAAGTTTTACCAAACTAAGTCCATTATGATCTCTTTATATTCACAATAGTGAATTTATCATGTGAAATTGATATTCGTATATGTTTTAATTGTACTTTATAATTTATATATTTTTTTGTAAAACTTATGTTTACATTAATTGTCACACATTTAAGATGTAAGATTTTGTAAAATAATTAGTAGATCTAGTACTGTGTGTGATGTCGTAAGCTTATTAACTAAATAAATAAATAAATATTCTAGTCTGTGTCAATTATACGAATAAATAGTGCGCGAGTACAAAGTACACATGTCAAAAGTGAAACTTCTTTGTAGATTAATTATTGAGTAATTAAGCTGTGCAAATCCCATAATTTAATTTTCCCAGTCTTTCTATATTATTAAATGATACCAAGGCTAATTAAAAACCAGAGCTAAAATTAGTTCAATAATATAAGAAATTACTATCATAATTGCTTACTAATGTCCACATTTTGTAAAATAGCCAACTGGGTCTTAGCAAAAGGTCCAAAACCAACAAAAAAAAAAAAAAATGGTAATTTTTTTCCCATAATAAAATAATAATGATATTGATATGTATTAAAAACACCATCGGTGTTCAAGTCTCAATCGCTCTCTCCCTCTTTTCTTTGACAGAAACGCTGCACATTTTCGTGCCGTTTCGTAAAAATTTTACCCTCATGCGCTTCACTTCAGAAAAAATACTTATCGAAAGCACAACAAATACTTGAACTATTACTACTACAACCCTACTTCTTTAGAGTATTATTTTTCATCAACATATTATTTCAACGCACTCAAAACTTACTTATTATATTAAGCCATCACTTTTATTAGGATACTATCACTTCTGGAGATGAATTAAATCTGAAATTACTTTATCAAATAATTTGACATTACTTTGTCAAATACAACCTCATTGGTAACCGATCAAGATCATACAATAATTTTCTTACATTATTAAACTTCATTACAACATTTAATCAATTCTGTTTTAAGATATTTTTATCATCAGACATAATAAAAGTATTTCATATCCATTATTAAGACCAATAATAATAATAAAAATAAAAATAAAAAAAATTTAAACTAACCAAGTATTGATTGGTTTGTAGGGAATACATAATATGTTAAAAGGTCATATGTAATTTTGAATTTCTAAGCACATAGCCACAGTACATAAAAAGAACAACAGCCTTAATAAGCAAGTTAAATTGTCGACATGACGTGACATCGAAGTTTCAGATTTGTTAATGAAATTGAGACTTATGTCTGTTTGAGTCTGTATCAAAAAGCAACCCTTTGTAATATACCCAAAGTGAATTACCGCAAAAGAAATGTCATGAAAGACTAGGCTCTGCAGTATGTTAACATTCAGCAGAGTCTTACTCATTTGAAGTAAATCAAACTTCTTTATCAGCAATGCCAACTTTGAATGCTCCCATTTAACATGGTGCATGTAAAATTGACTACGGGAGGATTACTAATTCCTCCTTAAAACCTAAACTTGCGAATGCTTGGTTCTTATATATTTTAAATCTGTAAGCAGCAAAAAGAAAAAAAATATAATAATATTAATACCTCTTAATATACAGTCTTACTGTGTCGTTGTCCTATCGAGTTATCTTACCAGGTCATCTTTTTCATCTTTGCTAACCTTGCTCTCACTTAAGACCAGAAATACCATCAGCTTTCTAATAGTACCCTGATGCGAGGCCCTGTGTAATACAATACCCATGACTGAAATATTATCCAATTGATTATTATCGATTCGCGGTAGAGGGCTTGTTTGTTGTTCTCATGTTAAGATCAGTCCTTCAGTTCTGGTTTTTTATTTTTCCGTTCCCAGTTTGATACTCTGTAAGGCCGTATTACGGGTAATAAATTGTCGCTTAGCTTTATCTTAATTTCTGTACAAGTTTTAAAACCAATCCCTAAAAATTATTTGAAGAATCCCTCAACAAATAAGTATCTATATTTTCATTCCATTTCCTTATTAACGTTAATCATTAATATATTAACAAATTAACGACTATTCAACAGTAATAGCGCTTTTACTGTTATCATTCTTATTAAATTCATTTCACCATGTCAAAGCGCCAAATGGCGCCAATGTCGGCTGCCATTATCACAATATCGCATTAAGCAATCAACATCAAATTCATAACTATTAATACTTGCGGTATAAACGAAAGGTAGAGGTAAGAAAAAATAGACCGAAGCATTTTATTACTACTTCAATACCTATGAAACTGAAAAACAATCAATGTTAAACTCATCATTTGACACTCAAAACATTTTCGTTTTCCTCTTGAGATTCTAGACATCAAATTTGTTCTGAATCTTTCTTTGAAGTAACGCTACATTTGTCCAATCGATTTTAAGAAATATCTTCTATGTTTGGACTAACGATCTACTAATTGTCTCGCCACGGACTTAAATTTGTAGCCTTTTCGTGAGATATACGTAAACTATCATTTAGACCGTACACCGATACTATTTTGCGTCATCTTACTTTGTAGTGCTGTGAGGCAACGCCTGCGTAGCCACTCGATCTGCTGCAGCTTCGTGGTAAGTTTAACTTACGACTGCCCTATAGCCTGCACCTACTGCATTGGAAAGCAAGCTGCTTTAGTCTCACCAATGAAATAACCATAAAGTTCGAATTCTATATGCCTCGTCCCTAAAACGACTTCGTAACTCAGGACTAAAACCCTGGATTCTTATTGGGTCTAGTCATACTGGAAACAATCGTTACACAAAAGAAAAACATTGTACATTATTACTCCAGCCATCTTAATCTATAAGGATTGGCGTCGATTCTAAGTAACAAAGACACTCTATAAAATCAAATAAATTTTTTATTAATACATATATTTAAGATAGTTTAGAATATTATTCAACGTAGTAATAAAAAAATTGTTTGTATTGATTATATATATAAAACATTTAAGCTTTAATTACCAATAAAATATACTTCAAACAATACGTTTCAATTGAATTTTCGTATAACAAAGTCATAATATAATATTAAACTGACCTTCTACGATAAATGGCGAAAATTATTGTAAAATTTATTACTTTTGTAAATACCTTAATATTAAACTAACTGAACTTCTAAAAATGAATAATTATTTTAAAGTAAATTATATATGTAAAAACCTTATTATAATAACAGTCACTAAATAATTTCTAAAAATGGTATAAAATATATATAAAAAAATTGAAATAATTAGTTCTGTAAAAATATTATAATATTAAACAGACTTGAAACTTCTAAAAATAATAAATTAATTAAATGTAACTTATTATAATATTCAACTTGCCAAATAATTTCAAAAATGGTAAAACATTTATAATAAAGTAGTCTGTAAAAATAAAACTTTATTAAAATATTCAACTCACCAAAGAACCTCTAAAAAAAATGGTAAAATTATTATTATAAAAAATAAATTAGTTCTGTAAGAAACTTATTATAGTATTAAATCGGCTTGGAACTTCTAAAAATAATAAATTAATTAAATGTATCTTATTATAATATTCAAGTTGCCTAATAATTTCAAAAATGGTAAAACATTTATAATAAAGTAGTCTGTAAAAATAAAACTTTATTAAAATATTCAACTCACCAAAGAACCTCTAAAAAAAATGGTAAAATTAAAATAAATTAGTTCTGTAAGAAACTTATTATAATATTAAATCAGCTTGGAACATCTAAAAATAATAAATTAATTAAATGTATCTTATTTTAATATTCAAGTTGCCTAATAATTAAAAAAAAATGGTAAAACATTTATAATAAAGTAGTCTGTAAAAATAAAACTTTCTTAATATATAAATTACGTGTCACGTTGTTTGTCCACTATCGACTCCTGACTACCGAACCGATATCAAATATTTTGCACACCGTGTGCAGTTTGATCCAACTTAAAAGATAGGATATTTTATTGCAAAATACTTGTTTATTATTTAACAGTCACAATTCTAACAGATGGCGCTGTGTTGAAGTACCAACGTTTCACATAAGCCACAATTCAATGGCATAACTACCAATAAAGCATGGTGGTCCCCATGACTAGTGTTCTCCTACCGTTTCCCTTGAATAGTTTACTACTATGTAATATAAGAAAAACCTTAGCCACAGCAACGCGCTTGGCCGGTCTGCTAGTATCTTATAATAATGCTTCAATTTATTTCAACTAAACCGACGGTAAGTATTATAAAAATATGTAATGTAACAGCTTTAAAATAAATAACGTTATATGTTTTACAGGACAGGTTCGGTGGCCGTCGATGCATAACTCATAGAAAAATCCCGAGTACATACCTCGCCATAATGTCTCCCTACCAGAGCGTTTCTTAAACACGCACTAAACACTCACTATAAAATTCTAATTAGTGGACGTAACTACATATTATCAATTATAATTGTCAAAAACTATATATAAAAGTACATCTAACGTAACTCGAGTAAATCTCAACAAAGACTAATAAAAACATATGAGAATCGGCCGAGTAAAAATATTTGGGATCACCCTCATCAAATATTATAAAATTATGTATTTCGAACACTAGTATAGGATTCATTTTCTTCCATTTATGTTAGGTAGGTATGAAGGACTTCAGCTGGGAAGTTTTGATTTTCATCGATATAAGACGACAAGACAGGGCCGACGGGTTATAGTTGGTAAAAAATTTAGATAACCTAAAACAGCACAGTCCCACACTTCCTACGCAATAGCACAGTCTTCCGTTAGTAAAAATACAAAACTTCATAATCGTAAGCTAGGTTTCATAACAAATGTAACTAATTTACCTTCAAAGGTGTAATAAAAAAAATAAAAATAATAAAAAAAGAGTATCTACATCTTTAGGTTACAAAATGAAGGAAAAAAAAAATCGCATACCTCGTGGGCGTTAATCCTTTACACCAAGGATATGATATACCATATCAGTTTACCTCGATGGCATCCCGCTCTTCTGATTTGTTAGGGCTAGTTGATCTGGTTCTTAGGGTAGGAAATTAAACACTCCAATGATGACTTGATTTACTATATTTCACACACTGACCCTACGTAAAATGTACAAACACCAACTTGAACAAAGGAATGGCCTGTGCGCATGTGTTACAAGCTCTTTTATCATCTAGTCCCCACTCTGACTCGACCTTCCCACTTCGGGCAGTTATTCGAGTCAATTCGTAACAATTCGTAAATAACCGAATGAGTCAAATGAGTAATTATTGCACATGCGCACTTGTAGCAAAAGAATATGTTTCATAAATTATTTAGAATATAATTAAATAAATAATAAAAGCTAATAATCTAAAGCAAAATTTTACATAAATACAAAATTAAAATTGTAAAGGTAAAAAAAATACGTTTTTATAAAAGTGTCAGCTAGTTTAACTTTAGCAAACAGTATTGCCACGAACATTGCTTTCTATTTAGCCTACATGTAATAACCATGGAATAATTCAATCTGATTTCAAAACGTCATCGTCAGATCTTAATAATATTTGCCTTAAGAATTACATTTTTAATACACTATTTTATAAGTTAGAATTTGTATCATTGGTGGCTTGAAATAAAAAGGTAAATTTTCCAGGTATTCCGCTGTAACATAAAGAATCTTGCTATTAATACACACTTTGAGCTAGACCCAGTCTGCCGTAGAGCGATTAACGCAGTTGTGGAATCCTCTGAAAAGTTCCTCAGAAAGCGAAGCCACCGATGGTTCTGGGCGCTGATAGAAGACCAAATATTCCGAAGAAGCGAGTTCGCGCCCAAAGACCACTGGCCACCACTTTTGGACTTGACGACGATGACTTGAATGTAACAAAACAGTTGTATAAATAATATTATATATGACTGGCCATGAAAATTGTCTGGTTTTTTTCAAAATACGTTTTGTTTTAGTTTTTCATCCTAGCCAATGTTTAATGATTACTAGGAAGGTTATATATCATTTATTTAACAGAAGTAGTGAACCTCCTACCACTGAGACTTAGGAAGAATTCGATATCGGACTCGAGCCGTTTATTTACTTATCGACATGCACATGTGCATATAATCTGTATCTAACAATTACTAAGTAACTTCCAAAGAGATTGCATCACGTTTTTTTTTAAATGTATTTTGTCGATTGGTTTCTTCCTATATAATATGTCCTTAATAATCACGTCTTCGACATTTGAATATTATTATATGATCGATAAAACTATCTTATGTAATCAAATTAATAAGAATGTTCTTCGTTTGTCACCGGCAATGCTAATAGTTAGTCAACGTATTATTCCTTTTTTAGTTTGTCCCTGACGTCTGTCGAATAATGTTAGTCAAACAGTAGTTAAGTACAAAGTACATGGAGTACCTGACCCCAAAAACAATTAATTATAATTTTATCAACAACAAAAACTAATTTGTTCATTGATGCCTGTTCTATTTTAGGCTAAAATGCGTTTGTTTTTTGTTTTCACAGCTGGACCATTTGTAGTTGTTTGAATATAGGCGTAAAAGTTAGATTAATAAAATTAAATGATTTTCAATCCGTCACAGCAATGCAGTAGTCGACACCAATTTTGTTATTGCCTTTGGCTTTGCGTAAAGATTTGGGGTTTCTATGCATATTCTACTGCTTTTGCCATGGAAAGTGTTCAGAAATTAATTCCTGCAGCTGAGTTTCATCATTGGACAACAAGGCATAATACGAAATACCACCCGTTTTTACTGGACGTCCGTCGTTCCGCAACTGAGAAATACTGTACTGTACCCAAAAATGGGAGTGAACCGCCATTGACACCGGTGATTGAAAAACGGCCATTCGCTAATCGAATCCGGCATATTAGTTCTAAAAACGCTCTCTAGTATACGATATTGTAAACTAAAGTTGATTGCAGATGATATTATAATCGTTGTTTAAAGTTATTGCTATTCTCCAATAGATGGCGATCCTTGTATTCTGTCTGGTCAGGCCGGTATTAGAGAAGTAGGGAGGGGGATGACGGGTCTGGGCGTTACTGCATACGATTTTTTACATTTTCTGAGAAGATTTACTATAGTAATATATAAATATATTTTTTAACCATAAGAAAGTAGAGGTTTCAACGAACAGAAAGCACACCAACTTTTTGAAAAAAGCTGATATTTTGACGGGTGAATTTTCGATTGAAAATTAGGGTGCTTTTTCGATATTAATTCAAAATAAGGTGAAAAAATTATTATTTCAAATCAAATAAATTACAGCGTATTAAAGACCAAATTTCGTGGGAAAAAAATAAATTTTGTAATAGATAAAAATTAAAAACCAAAAACTTGGTTTTTTTGAATTTTTCACATAAATTTTGAGGTTATGTGAAAAATGTGTGAATACAAAAGTTTTAGATCTTTTTATTACCTACAACTTTGCCGTTTAACTTTCTTCGATAGGACTTTTAGTTTTGCCGGAAATCGAGATAAACCGTTTTTTACCCTTAAAACTCCCCCTTCCCCTTCCCGACCTCAGATCGCCCGTAAATTATTTTTCCTTTAATTTTTATAATATTCTCCTCCTTTTCCAATAGGTTTCATCCTACTATTATTTTTTTAGGTTTCAAAAATTATGGGCACTGGTCTATTTGCAATTTCTCGCTGGACCGTTAAGTAATTTGTTAACGACAAATAACGCTTGTTTCCTCAATTTCACGCACTCTCTAGATACTTTTTAGAGCAAACACCATTTTTTTAAAGCAAGAATGATGATAAAAGTGGTAAAAATTCACTTTATCTTCTTCTAGTGTAATAGATAACTTTCCCCGGGTTGGATCTGTTTGCAATAAAACTTCGCGTTTACTCTTTTAGGACGTTTTCTAGTGGTAACTATTTATTTTTATTTATTTACGCGGACTTGTTAACTTTACGGTAGCTAGCGCCTTCACCTCAATCGGTCTTGATGACTATTAAATGAAATACTATGGTCTATGACTTGTAAACATTTCGACAACACCGACGACATATTTTATTACCCCGTTTATAAATAAGTTATTATCATTTAATACGTTTATTTCCCTTTAATCATCAATAGCTAAATAGATATTGTTATTTAATAGTTTTAGGGATAAATAGTAGGAAATTTAATAATAAATATATAAAGACTCCAAATATAGTTGTCATGTAATATTCCCAAATTCCATTTGTCCTGTACAAAATTACCTTCAATGTTTTATTATAAAGTTTTATAAAGGACAAGGCTTCATTATGTTTAATTGGATGCTTTATATAAAATTAGTCTCAGTAAGCCCTATCTGTCCTTAAATATATTGCCGACATATATACGTAGACTTGTTGATAATCCTTCACTGTTTCATGTACCAGTTTCCGAGAAGTATTAAATTCAAGGTTTTTTCAAACAGTATCAATTAACATAGTTATGATAAGTATACATGTCAACTAAACAGGTCAAAGGTCAACAATAATTGTATTATTAACTAGCTACATTATTGCACGAGTCTCTGACACATTTTTGCATTCATTTTGACAAGCCGTTACAACTTAAAAAATAGAATCTACATTTTTATGGAAGGTCTAATAATATATCGATTTTTAGTAAGTATTGCCCAGGAAGCGCTTCATTTACCTAACAAAATATTATAGTTAACTTAACAAAATATTATACTTGAGTTTTGGTTTTTATCAAGATTCGAGGACATAACAAATACACTTAGCACTTAATTGTACCAAAAGATGCTGTAAGTTGCACCATAAATTTCCCAATGACTTCTTCGGTACAGGTATATATTATATTTGCTTCGACGCATTCTTGGTTTCAACGGTTTATATGAAACGTTATATTATATAGGTTATAGGTTGGTGGACTCAGTTTCCACACTTAGACTCATAATTGGTCCGTTGTGCGTCCTCACTAATTTAGCCAGCCCAGCTCCTTCCAGAAGCACAGAAGTCTCCTGGGCACTTCACAGGCTTCACGGAGCGACTTCACTGCTCCGAAGATTTCTGCACGTTGTTTAGCCAAAGCCTCGCATTCCAGGGCTACTTGGGTGACTGATTCCTCTGCACAAGGGACTGTCTATGGGACTATCACTAGGGACTGCGCCTAGGACAAAAAGATGTTTATTAAGGAGACAATGGCCATTGGCCCGTTATTTTCCCTAACATTGTTTTGAGATTAACATGATATTATATTTACCAAAACTAATAATATCGTAAGAAAGTTTCTCTTATATAATATAATAATAGTATAAATTAAGTCAAACTTAATATCTAAATGGTACTTCTTATCTTTCCGTAAACGCCCGGCAGACAGCTAGCTCCCTTATTCAGTTAGATTTTCGCTTGCAAACGAAGCAGACCGGCGGTATGTTATTTGTGTTGTTCCTCGTAATTATTGCGTTGTTATTTCTGTATACGACGCGAAACTTTCGATATTGGAGCAAGAGAAATGTGAAATATGACTTTCCAGTGCCACTTCTTGGTAATCATTTCAGAAATCTATTTGGTATCAAAAGTCTTACACAACTGTCAACGGAGTTGTATTACAAGTATCCAGAGGAGAAAGTGGTCGGATATTTTAGAGGCACTACACCGGATCTTGTTATACGTGACCTTGATATTGCCAGGCATATTCTTAGTGTCGACTTTATTCACTTCTATCCGAGAGCACTTGGCAGAAACCCTGAAGTAGAGCCATTGCTTGGAAATATTTTTCATTTAGATGGTGATAAATGGAAACTACTCCGACAACGCTTGACACCAGCATTTACTACCGCTAAACTAAAAGCTATGTTTCCTTTAATTATAAATTGTGCTGAGAAGCTACATATTGTAGGAGAAAAAATTGACGAGAACGGTGGAGATTTCGATGCCCGGGAGTTGATGGCTAGATTTACAACGGAATTTATCGGTGCTTGTGGATTTGGAATTGAAATGAACAGTATTAATAACGAACATTCAGAATTTAGAGAACTCGGTCGATATATGTTTAGCCGACATTTTTATGATATTATTTTAATGGGGATCTGGGAATTATTTCCCGAAGTAAGAAATGTAATACGTGTCAGAAATAGGGATTTAGACGATGCAATATCTAAAATTGTTTTATCAATATTTGAGCAACGAAACTATAAGCCTTCAGGAAGAAATGATTTTATCGATCTCTTGTTGGAGTTATCTGAGAAAGGCAAAATTGAAGGTGAATCTATTGAACATATTGATAGCAATGGAGTATCCAAACATATAGTAATGGAATTAAAAACGATTGATTTGATCGCTCAAGTTTTTATTTTTTTTGCTGCTGGGTTTGAAACTTCATCATCAGCCACTAGCTTTACATTGTATCAACTAGCATTAAACCCTGATATACAGAGTAAGATTCAAAAGGAAATAGATGAAGTTCTGGCAAAATATGATAATAAACTCTGCTACGACGCAATTTCGGAGTTCATTCATCTTGACATGGCGTTTAAAGAAGCTATGAGATTGTTTCCATCTTTAGGATTTCTGCATAGAAAGTGTGCAAGACGATACACTATACCCCAATTAGGTATTACGATAGATCCCGGCGTAAACATTATAATACCGATTCAAGCAATACAAACCGATGAAAAATATTTTGACAATGCTAAAGAGTTCAGGCCAGAGAGGTTTGCAGACGGTAAAAACATGAATAAATATGCGTATTTACCTTTTGGAGAAGGACCTAGAGCTTGTATAGGTAAGTTGAAACTTAGGCGGATGTAAATGTATAATAGTAGAAAATAACGATAGCATAGTGTTTGCGTTATATTATCTGACAGATTAAATGAATCATTTATTCGAAATAATGGAAGTACATCGATAGTCGAATTTATGATTTTGTACTTACAATATATTTTGAAAAACTGACAAAGACTACGAAACATTTAATCATTTGCCTTTGGGCATATCGGCAAACTGAGTATGTTGCCACAAATATGTACGTTTCTATTATATGTAAACGGAGATGGAATCAACCGGTACAAACTGGTCAAGGAGCAAAGTAGTAGTTTTATACCGGTTAATTATATACCTTTGAATACCTCATTATACATATAAGAATTGTTTTCCGACTGTTTGTATTGCGACATCAAAGATCTTTTCAAAACATCCACTTAATTAATAACAACAGAAATATCACAGATATATTTTTTTTTTATTGTCCGTCTATCGCTTTATAATCTATCACTGATATTATATATTGATAAATAAAAGCGGGCGTTTAGGTCAGATAATGAATATTTTAAATAGTGTAGTTTCACTAGTAGTCGAGCAATTTTTTCGAGATGACATAGAAAAAAGTGGAGCATGACGGCCAGACTCGAGAGGTAACGCAAGTTCGGCTCTGTACAACGAGACGAGCAAACAACGTATACGGCGAGAGAACGTTGAGGTATTTGCTACCGCGGCTAATAAATGGTCTACCCAATACGATATTAGAATGCCTATTGCCTAACGCCAACAAACATAAACAGCAAATTAAAAAACTACTTTTATATGCATTTGTCGCGCTCCTAAACAAGACTGTTATGGTTACATTAATACAAACCACAGCGGTTTTCTAATGTAACATATTGTGATTATATTATATTATTTTGTAAAATAAAGAAATGAAAAAAAAAGTTGTATGAACTAAAAGTATTAATTGGCTCATGAAAGAGAAAGAAGTTTATCTGTACTATAGGTTCTATGTTATGATTTTCTATGGGTTTGGGAAGAACTAGAGACGTATAAAGCGTAAACATATTGATAATTTTGTGGAACTTGTACCTATACAATCTGTAGCGTAGTTTATGCCAATGTCATGATAATTGTTTAGGGTTCAACGATCTTAAACGGTTTGCAAAATTTGAATGATATCTGTTATGCTGTTTGGTCACAATATTGTTTATTCGTTTTTACAACAAACAACATATGGTATGTAGTGAAAATAGAATGGATAGTTCCCACAGACGATTTTATAAGAGACTTGCCGTTTTGTGTTACGATTTTGTGCGAAAAGGACATCCCTGCCCTGGCCCCTGCTTACCTCTCAGGTCATTGGTCGCTGTGGCCTGTGACCGAAAATGATTATGTAATTTGTCCACGCACACATAGGGCACCTGCCTTATGCGCGCGTATTAATCGTCATAATTAAATTAAAAAATATAAGTCGTACGAATAAAGATATTTGTAAAAACCCAATATGAATTAATAAATGATGTGATAATAGTGGTAGCTTAAACATAGGGGTAGAAACACCAATAAACTATAGGTACAAATTAATGTTTGCTAATGACATAGAATTTTACGAAAAAAAGTTTACTTTTAGTGATGTCTAAGAAAGTAAGTTTCTTAATAAAACCTTATAGTTGTTCCAAAAGTGCAATTTTATTCCAAAGACGATACGTTTTATTTATAGGGAGCGTTCAAGTATTACGTCCGCAATTTTTGGAGATTATTAACTCCCCCCTTCCCCCCATGTAACGCGCCGTAACGTTTTTCTGTACCCAAGTATAGTAAAACATTTCGTGACCACGTAGTGACTCTTTATACCTAAAAGGTGGTGTGTAACGTGTAATTCAATCCCTGCCCCGCATCGAAACGTTTACAAAAGGACCCCCCCCAAATTCGTTACAAAATACTTGAACGCTCCCTAACAAGAACTCGTACGTCATATAATAATAATTTGAATACACAAAATAATCGTTTGTTTGTCACTCATTTGTTTATCATAATGACAATGAGTCGATCAACTTTCCTAGTGAATAACAAATTTTGAACAACGCACAAAATTCTTTGACGCCGACAGCTCTAGTTCTAGCTAGGCGTCGCGCACCGCTTCGTGCTTTGCCCTTTACATCTAGGAATGTAAGATAGATGATAGATAGATAGTTGTAAATTTATAATAATACATAACTTCAATCCGGTCAAACAGTTTTTTCTTTAAATGTGTAAAGGTTATGTAAATCAAAGACAATACTATGGAATGTAAGATCACAAAATCATAGAGTAAACCTAATTTAATCAAACGTTAACCTATTACAAAGATACATTTATCTTAGCGATGATATTTACGTCCCGGTCGTAGATATTTTTTTCGACCTATCGAACTAGCACGCCAGTGTGCGCCTTGTTGAACGCCGTAAATTTATCGACGAATTTTATCTCAACTTGTTTGAATGAGACGATAGGATTTTTAGTTAATATCGTTTTACTTGTACTGTTTTGATAATATGCATATTACAGCTTTATCCTTGCACTATAAAACAATGCCATAACGATTTTGAAGAGAAGAATTAAAGAAGAATTTTTATACTTCTTTTGGCGCCTTAGGGAAAAATGATGAGTAATATTTTTCTATTGCCGTAGAACAAAGCGAAAGATACAAAAATTTAAAAGATTTTTATCTCGTTACGCCAAAGTATAGTTTCTAATGCGTGTAACATAAGTCCACACACGTTTTTTTTCTACGTTGTATAAATTCAACACTGAGTCAGTTTCACACAGGTAGATTCGTAAACATGACGTATTATCAATTATTGTGTATTCCTACATTAAATAAAAAACCGATACTTACATCATCGTCCTACAAAACGTGACTTTATAAGACAATAGGACGCGATGATGTGAGTTGTGAACTTGTCAGTTTAAATCAAGGGTTCGTTTTCTGTTGAATGTTTTTCTTCTTCACAAAACTATAACAGTTCCTAAAAACTTAGCCGAGTATTTTGATACAAATTAAATAATGAAATTAAAAACTGTTTAACATTAAGAGATATATAGCCTTGAATATATCGCCAGAGCTATATGACGCAATTAATATTTATTTATACAACTGTATACCTACCAAAATAACTCGGTTGTTCATGAAATTTTGTCAAACATATGTTAACATTTAAAGCAATAAAATAATTGTACTTTTACCTTTAAGAGAAGATTTAATGGATTTAAAACTTCAGTGGTCCCCTCATATTAACGGATTGGCGAAGAGACTTCGCGGCCTACGCGGTTAAAAAAATTCGCTCACTAACTGATGTCGATACAGCTAGACTTGTTTATTTTAGTTACTTTCATAGCTTAATGACTTATGGCTTATTATTATGGGGTGATGCTGATGTCGAAACTATTTTCATCCTGCAGATTGCCTATTCGTGCAATCTATAATTTAAAATGTAGGGAATTTCTTAGAGATAAATTCAAGGAAATTAATATACTTACCTTTCCCTCGCAATATATTTATTAAAATATTATGTATGTATACAAAAATAGTGATAAGTTTACTAGAATAGAACATACGCACAATGTACTCGGAACAAATGCAGGCTGCAATTTCCCCGTACTAGACTATCTAAAGTTAGTACTTCTTTTTTGGGAAAAGGGATACTCTTCTTTAATAAAATCCCAGAGGCTCTTTTATCTCTGCCTTTTAATAAATTTAAGAAATGTATTAAGGAAAAGCTGGAAAAGTCAACGATTATCTAGTTGATAAAAGGGCCGGGGGCTAGTGCTAGACAGGCTACTTCTAATTAATTTGCGATATTTGTTTTAAAATAAGTGTTGTTTGATGATTTGCTATTTTAAAAGAGTACCGAGAGTTTTTTACGCCGGCTTTTTCTCTCGGCCTACACCCTCTGTCTTCATGCCGATGAGTAGGGATGCCTACAAATTCAAATTTAATGACGTGGAAAAAGTGATACAAGTATCTTATGTTCCATAATAAACATATTTTTTTTTATTAACCGTTTAAGCCGTTACGGGCTGTTCAAGTTTTTATCTTTTTTGAGTCTAGAATATAAAACCATCCTTTCATATAGGTTAGTAAACCATCTACTTACTTACTTTACTTTTCTAGTAGTCAAGCACGTCGTAGCGTAGACAAATTTAATCTCGGGTTATTTTTTCGATAATATAATGAAAATCAATCCGAGAACAAAACCACCAATAGGACCTACAAATCCGAAGTAGCTGCAAATCCGAATCATTTTGTTTGATATTTTTACGCAAAAAGGTTTATTTATACATAATTATTGCATATATTATTCACAGGCGCTCGACTCGGTCAGATGCAGTCTCTGGCGGGGCTGGCTGCTATTCTGCAGAAGTTTACCGTAGAGCCTTCAGACAAAACCCCCATGGAACTACCTATTAATCCATGGAGCAACACTGTACAGTCTGTGAAAGGAGGCATACCATTGAAATTAAAGCGACGGAAGTAATAGACTGTCAAATTTTGATTTCGGCATTTTTACTGCTCTATGCTGAATTGCTTTCTTGTATTAGCTTCCATTTGGTAAACTTATTTAAACACAGGTAGGTAGAGAGTACGAAATAAAAAACACCAACACATTACATTAATGAACGACTCCGAGTACTGAGTTGTCGTATGTACGAGTACCTAAATGCATTCATAAAACTATACAGTTGATTTATATATGAAATATAAGAAAACAGTTATATGTATTTATATCGACGCTTATAAATTCATAAATCATAATGTGTATAATGTAATTTTGCTATATCCCGACATTCACTTAAATAAATTATAAAATTAAATTAAAACCGTTTTATTTCTTACGTGCTAAAAATGAAAGACGCCTCCCACTTGAAGGGAAATTCGCCCGCGAAACAAGTAATAGCTTCCTTAGCTATTTCGTCCTAATGGGAAAGGCTAAGGACTTTAGTCCATACAGGAAAATTTTCCAAATAAGTTATAACTTATAGGTCTATGTTACCAGGTCATAAAAATAAAAAAAAATAAAAAAAAGGAAAAGGCCATCTCTAGCCGACTGTCTAGGCAGGGCTAGTTGAAGGAGTACTCTGTATTGAAAAAGTATTAGCACAGAATATAAACCATGTTACCATTAATTAATAAAAATTTCGTTTGCCCTAGTCTTTGTATCAATTTAAATTGACAATTTATTTGCACAAATGAATTTATAACTTATTACTCAATTGTTATTCGTATAAGGATACAATTATAGGTTGTATTGTCACAGTTATATTATATTCTATAATCGTCACTAATGTTTTAACAGCTAAAGTATTTGGTTCGTTAATAAAATGTTTTTATTCTCATTCTTTGTTGCGTCAATTTTTTTAATTTTGTATACGTCTCGAAATTTTCTCTATTGGATTAAAAGAAACGTGAAACATGAACTTCCGCTGCCAGTGTTTGGAACTCATTTCAAGAATCTATTCGGAATCAAAGCTCTTACACAAATAACAACGGATTTATATAATAAATATCCAGAAGAAAAAGTAGTTGGATACTTTCGAGGCTCAACCCCAGAGTTAATAATTCGAGACCTCGATATCGTCAGGAATATACTGAATATAGATTTTATACACTTCTACCCACGAGCAATGGGTAGAAACGTTGAAATGGAACCACTGTTAAGAAATTTATTTCACGTGGATGGTGATAAATGGAAACTCCTACGGCAGCATATGACCCCAGCCTTCACCACAGCGAAATTAAAGGCAATGTTTCCTCTGATTATAAATTGTGCAGAAAAATTACACACCGTAGGAGAGGACATTGCTAAGAATGGAGGAGAATTTGATGCTCGAGAATTGATGGCTAGATTCACTACAGACTTCATCGGTGCTTGTGGGTTTGGTATCGAAATGAATACTTTGAATAATGATCATTCAGCGTTCAGAGAGTTGGGTAGAAAAGTATTAAATGTACCTTTACGTGATGCCGTTCTTGTGGCTGTTTGGGACCTTTTTCCAGAAGTGAGAAAGTACATTTGCGTTTCTAATAACGATGTGGAAAAGGAAATGTATAATATTGTTGTAGAAATATTTGAACAGAGAAAGTACAAGCCATCTGGTAGAAATGATTTCATCGATCTTTTGTTAGAGCTAATAGATAAGGGAAAAATTGTAGGAGAATCCATCGAGCATGTCACCAACGGAGCTCCACAACCTGTGGAATTAGAACTTCAAACAATGGATTTGGTAGCACAAGTGTTTATCTTTTTTGCAGCTGGATTTGAAACGTCATCGTCAGCGACAAGTATGACATTACATCAACTTGCATTAAATCCGGAAATACAGCTTGAAGTCCAAACTGAGATTGATGAAGTGCTAACAAAATATGACAACAAACTTTGCTACGATGCAATATCAGAGATGACTCAATTGGATATGGCCCTTAAGGAAGCCATGAGATTATTCCCATCTTTAGGATTTCTACAAAGAGAGTGTGCAAGAAAATATACGATACCACAATTGGGGATAACGATCGATCCTGGTGTGAAAGTAATAATACCAATACAGGCAATCCATACTGACGAAAAAAATTTTAAAGACGCCAAACAATTCAGACCTGACAGGTTCTCATCAGAAGCTGTAAAAAAATTAAATAATTACGGTTATTTACCGTTTGGGAAAGGGCCAAGGGCTTGTATCGGTAAGTTGTTTTCACAATTTCAAGTAGGTAAAAAGTTTTCATGTGAAATCTCTGATTAAATAGTGAACTTTGTATATAGTGTATATAGTGGCTAATTATTACGAGCATTTCTTTATTCAATGAACAGAAGAGTTCATTACTTTCAGACTTTACTTATAATTTACAGGGGCACGTCTCGGTCAGATGCAGTCCCTAGCTGGTTTGGCCGCGGTATTGAAAAAATTTTCGGTGGAACCTTCAACAAAAACACGGGTGGAGCTGAAAATTAACCCTTGGTCCAATATTGTTCAAATTGTGGATGGTGGCATTCCTTTAAAGCTTAAATTACGTAAAATGTAAAAAATATTCCTTTAATAGGGGAAGCGCTAAATACGATGTAAATGATTTGTACGTTTGTGAATTAGGAATTATTATAATTTACGGATTATTTTTTTTTTTTTTTACTTTTCACATTATGTAAGTACAACTAGCTTGTATACAGCATTTAAAATAACTAAAACTTCTATGAAATAACTTCTTTATTAATGATAAAAATAATAGGTCGTGAGTTGTACTAAGAACACGTATTTATATTAATATTATAAAGACGAAAGATTCCACAAATCTAAACTACAAAATTTAAAACGACTTACATTAATTATTTAAGAATGCTTATTTTCCCCACATACTGTTCCGGAATAGCAAATCACTAAAACAAACGCGAAGTTTGTATGCGTGAATGGATATTTGGTACTAATGTACATAAATAATTCACATAATATTCATCAGAATAACATAGGCTATAATTTACAAAGATTTTGTGCAAATTGGCCAAACTATAATAAGCGCCACGTAAGTCGGAAACGAATATGTAGTGTAAATATATCTCTTAAAAAGTTTTACAAAACGGTCAATAGTTTTACAAAGAATTCGATTTGATGAATTTTTATTTAAACATAGGAAGGAAAATAGGCAGTAATCTTGCGCAGACGAAGTCGCGGGGTTGTTTTTTAGCTCCTAAACTACCAATTTAAACATTCTTTCACCATTACCATATTTTTATAGGTATAAAATCTTCGTTCTTTTGTAACGCCCAAGGTAAGGAAAGTTTAAACTCACATTATTGACTTTTCACATAATTTTTTTTCTATTACGAAAACATCACAATCTCGAGCGACACAAAATTCGTATCGCAAGATGCTGAAGGACAAGCAATTTCATCCTTACAATTAAATCCCTCCAAATCATGAGTTGTCTTAAAGTCAGCAGTCTTCTAATTAGTATTTTGTTAGTTAGGCGAGGGGGCCGATGGCTCGCCATGCGTCATACTCGTGAACGGGTGCTACTTGTGGTGACTGGTCGGACTTGAATTCGGTGATGTTAGTTATTTCGACTAAGATATGCGTGTTGTTCCCACGAGAATGTAAATGCGTGCTCCTATTTCACCATGCCTCCTGCTGATAGAGGACAAATCTTTGTTTTTAATTTATTATATTATTATTAATTAACTATTAATTACCAAAGATTCCGGTTCCGGCGGTCAAACTGTCAACACGTACGTCAACGTCGTCCGCGGATTTTAATCGTAAAATTGTGTTTTAAAGTGACATTTTCGTGCTGTGAAACGTAAAAACATTAAAACGAAGTTCATTAAACACAACTAATAAAAGAACACAGTGAGAGTGCTTAAATATCGTGCGATAATTGTTGAAAAACTTCTTCAGAATTATAACCTCAAATTAATAACGGTCATAGACAATAGACTTGTCTCAGCTTAGCTTAATACCAATACCAACATTACGCCATTGTGACAGTGTCATTGACAATAGTAGTGTTGCCATTCAAAAGAAATAAAAGCTGACAACCAGTGCTACCACACAAGAAACGAAATTTCCCTAGTCATGGACAAGAACATGGAACTACTTCTAAACAAACTCGATGAGAAATTTAAAAATCAAACCGAACTTATTACATACTCCGTAACTAAGAGCGTCATGGAGGCTTTAGACGAGAAAATGAAAACTATCTCTGAGGAAAATACTAAACTCAAGAACAAAATTTCAGAACTGGAATTTAAACTCCAGAGAGCAGAGATAGAAAAGAGAAAAAACAACCTCGTCTTTTTTGGAATCAATGAAAATATTAAATTAGAAACGGAGTTAGTGGATTATATCAAAGAAATAATTGTGGATATGGGAGTTCATATGGATAGCCTAGAAATTAGCAAAGTATATAGAATTGGGCAGAAAACTGATAATAAAACCGTCCAGTGATAGTCACCATCACAACTCAATGGAAAAAACATCTTATACTCAAAAATAAGCCTGACCTCCCACAAGGCGTCAACATAAAAGAGGACTACCCCAAAGAAATCCTAGACAAACGCAAACAACTGCAACCGCAAGTAGAAGAAGAAATAAAGAAAGGAAATATCGCCTATATAAAATACGACAAGCTCATTGTAAAGAAGCCGAAAGAAAATAGAGAGAAGAGGAAGAGAGAAACTTCCGACTCACCAAAGGCACCATTAGAAAAGAAAACTAACAAGAAAGCAATATTGAACAATCCATCATCCACACTACCCAAAACACATACCAAAGATATCTTAAGACCCAACATACTAAACTATGTAGAAAGAGCAAGCTCTGATCCACAAATAAATCTCTCAAAAAACTGAATATGCCCCAGGACCACCGGAACCATCATACACCAACAATTAATTATTTACACAAACAATTAAAAAAATATCTTCCACCACGGCTGGTCCCCGCGGAAGACTTAGACCATCACCCTCTAACAAGAACAAAAAACAAAAGGAATGAGAACAAATTATACATAGCAACTCTAAATACCAGAACTTTACGAACACCAGAATCTTTATCGGAACTTGAAGAAGCATTGAAGGACCTAAAATGGGACATTTTGGGAATCAGTGAAATGAGAAGAACAGGAGAATGTATTGAAGAGCACCAGGACTTCGTGCTATTTAACAAAGGAGACACCGAAGGACAAGGAGGGGTCGGATTCATAGTTAAAAAGCACCTAAAAGAATACATAATAGAATTCATTGGAATTAATGACCGAACTGCTATACTCAACATCAAATTACCTAGCTTCAAAAAAACATGGACAATTATCCAAGCCTATGCTCCCACGGAACAAGCAAAAGAACTTGAACATGAATCTTTTTACAATGAACTATCCCAAGCTATTATAAGTAATTACTCAAAAAACATAATTGTACTAATGGGAGATTTTAATGCTCAAGTGGGAATAAAACAATGTAAAGAAGAATATGTGTTAGGAAACTTTGGCTACGGCAAAAGAAGCAAAAATGGACAAAGGCTGGTTGAACTCTTATTAGAACACAATCTAACCCTCCTAAATAGCATTTTTAAGAAAAACAAAAACAACAAGTGGACTTGGATCTCTCCAGGCGGGAATCATAGAAACGAAATAGACTATATTATAAGCAGCCACCCAAATCTATTTACGGACACAGCAGTTATATCAAAATTAAACTTTAATACCGACCACCGCATGGTAAGGGCGTCACTCAAGACTATACCACCCAAACAATCCAGAAAGTTTGCTATACATGACACACTCCCGACATGCAGCACAGAACCCAACAAAAGAATGGAGAATTCCTTGTCATCACTCAGCAGAGAACTATTAGAAACAGATGCAATAGATGTAAAAACAAGTTACAACAAATTACAAAACAACATTACATGTCAAAAAGAACAAAAACGACCACAACATAAATATAATTTAAGTAACTCAACACTACAACTTATAAATGATAGAAAAAGTTTACTTGACTGTAAAGTAAGGAAACAGAACATCCAAAAAATAACTGACTTAAGCAAAAAAATCAAAGAAGGTATAAAAAAGGACAGGAAAGTTAAAAGGTTGCAAACTCTAGAAAAACATATAGCAAGGACAGGAGGAACTAGGAAAGCTTTAAAGGAACTCCGAGAATCAAACCAATGGATCCCGAAATTGAAAAACAACCAAAAAAATGTAACAGACCGAAAGAACATAAATAGAATAGCTACAAAATTCTACCGCAATCTATATTCTAACTAAGAACCCAATACACATGTAAGTCAAGAAACCCTAAATTATAATCTGCTCTTAGTGAACCCAGAACCTGACATATTACCCAGAGAAACTAGGAAAGCCATACTAAGCCAAAAGTTAGACAAAGCACCAGGTCCTGATAAAATCACAAACGAACTACTGAGAGGAACCATAGAAGAACTGGTCCCCATTCTAACTAAAATCTTCAACGGCATCCTGAGGTCGGGACAGGTTCCAGAACAATGGGAGACATCCCACATCATTCTCATACATAAGAAAGGAGAAAGAGATAACATAGGGAACTACAGACCGATAAGTCTGATGTCTAACATATATAAAATCTTTTCCAAAATAATTTTGAACCGAATAAGCAACACACTTGATGAAAACCAACCGAAGGAACAAGCTGGCTTTAGAAAAAACTTCTCCACAATAGATCACATCCACACAGTCAAGCAAATTATGGAAAAATATAATGAGCACAACAAACCGCTATATATGGCTTTTATCGATTATTCTAAGGCATTTGACAGCATTAGCCACACAGCCATATGGGAAAGCTTACAGAACCAAGGAATTCCGACAGTGTACATAAACACCATTAAAAACATTTACTCTAACAGTAAGGCAAGAGTACAAATGGAAACCTTGGGTGAAACATTCCAAGTAAAAAGAGGCGTCAGACAGGGCGACCCGATGTCTCCAAAGCTGTTCTCCGCGGTGCTGGAAAATATATTTCGGAAGCTAATATGGGACCAACATGGATTAAATATAGACGGTAAAAAACTAAACCATCTTAGATTCGCTGACGATATTGTTTTATTTGAAGAACAACCAGGGAGCCTAGAAAAAAAAAAAAAATGATACAAGAACTAAATACAGAGAGCAAAATAGTGGGCTTATCTATGAATATAAACAAAACGAAGCTATTAACGAATTCAAACAAATATGAAATAAAAATTAACAACCAACCCGTTGAATATGTAGATGAATATATCTATTTAGGACAAATCATCTCACATACAGACACAACTACAAAAGAAATAAAAAGACGAATAGCTAACGGATGGAAGAGATATTGGTCACTGAAAGAGATCATGAAATCCACAGACTTGAGTACTGGTATCAAAAGGAAGGTCTTCAATACCTGCATTCTCCCATGTATTACATATGGGTCTGAAACTTGGGCTCTCACAAAACATCACAGAAACATGCTGGAACACTGCCAAAGAGCTATGGAACGAAGTATGATAGGTATTAAGAAACAAGATAAGATACGAAACACTGTCATAAGAAGTAAGACAAAAGTCACAGACATACTCACTAGAATAGATAGCTTGAAGTGGAGATGGACTGGGCACATGATACGTGATAAACAAGAAAAGTGGAGCAACATCATAACTGACTGGTACCCTAGAGATGGGAAAAGGAACAGAGGAAGACAAAGCAAGAGATGGGAAGACGAATTAAAATTAACAGCAGGCTCAAAATGGAGAAGGGTTGCAAGAGACAGAGTACAATGGAAATTGTTAGAGGAGGCCTTTGCCAAGAGGCACACTGAACTTAGAGATATTATATAACTTAAAGATAAGAGTCAACTAAAAGTCCAAGAAACAGTTCAGGATAAGAGGCTTATTATTATTATTATTATTATAATTACCAAAGAAGTCATGTGGAAAATGGTGTAAAGGTTGAATCACTTTACAAACATTGTGTAAAACAAAAAACTTGCCGATTAAAAAGAGTGGCGGAGAGTTTATTGCCAGTTCTTCTCTTCCGTTCTACGCCCTTGATTTGACTGGCAGTAAATATAAATTAGAAGCATTTAATGTATATTTCCTTTTTTTTTTGACGGTAACACAATGTACACTTATTATCAGAGTCTATGTGTGTTGTTAACAAAAGAGGTTAGTGTAGTGGATGATTGCTATTGTGGAAAAAAATTTATTTGATAAGAGTCAAGACATTTCCTGTCATTTAAAAATGTAAATAGATGTTTGATAGTCTTTATTTTTCCTAATGTTTTTTTAATATTTATACATGCAATGCAATTTGTAAGAATTTATTATGGACCCTGTGATTCGTTTTACACAGTATCGCATAAACCTCAAAAACTAAGAGGTCTGAGAGGTAATTTATATTTTTAGAACGAACATTAGCTGTCCCGTCCGTGTGTTCATATACCGTAGTGTTAGGTCTAGGGTCATACAGATACATATTTCTCCATAATGCAATTTTAGCATAATTTATCGTAAAAACAAAGACAAAAGCATGTACCTACACAGGTAAATGTTGTATTTAAAGATTTACATGTCATCATTACATGAAATTTTTCTTGTAACCGTTTCTAGTAAATTTAGAACACTTTAAAACTAATTTAACATTAATTAACTAGATCATCTCCAAACACTCGGCTTCCGCGTGGATCTGATACCAGTTGATTATGTCAACTATTGCGTGCTGGAGATGTGTGGACATGAGGTGCGTAAGAGAGTAATAGCTTTTACTATAATAAAATTGTTGAATACTGCAATTTGTAGCTAGGAATGGGGAAACCCCAGAAGTGGTCTTGGCAGATTATGTATCTATAGTCAGATTATCACCTGTCTGTTAAACTAAGGATGTTTCCGTAATAATTGTTCAATAATAAAGTTAACAATTACTAAGGAAAGATACTGATACTAAGAATGCTTAATACACATTCGTGATTGTATAGTGATAAGATTGCTGGGTATTATTGAGAACAGTATATTGTTTTATCAAAGTCCAATCTAATATAACAATGACATGCATTATAAAGACTTTCGCCCTAACTGTACGTGAATACTTAAAGACCATGCAACATATTTGAAAAAAGATGTGGTTTTCATCAAGTCAAGAGGACTAATATTTGAAATAATCTCTACAGAGTATAAAATAAAGTTTATCATTGCAAGTGCACGAATTTTTCATGCAAAATCACGTTACTAATTTAATTTAAAAATTTAACTCAAAAAATATTTATTCAACCCATCCCATCACAATCATAAATAAACAATTTTTATTTGTGTCAGACCAAGTTGTCAATAAAGATAAGTACATCTTTAAGAACTGTAAATCTAAAGCAACAACAAAATTGTAGGGTTCAAAAAATATATTTTTATAAAAATGTCAACTTGTTTGAAGCAAAACACTATATTTTTTTGTTTGGGGAAATGCATTGCGGAAACCCTACCGCGGCGCCACTGTTTAGTGCGGGAGGGTTATGTGCGACTCGTTATTGTGCAATTGTGCATACCCACTAAAACCCCAAGGCGCCGCCAACAATCGACTTAGGCGGGATACGGTAACAGCAGAGCCATATCCACTTCCCGACATGCGATACGGCGGTTAGGTCCGCACCCATTGTTAGTTTGTGAAGATACTTGACACAGCAAGTTTCCTTCACAGACCGGGCCATTCTCTTTTAGTAATAGCTAGGGCAGATCGGGTCTAGTACTAGCAGCGAGGGTTTTACCGCGGTGGGAGGGGTTTAAACCTAACATACCTTTTATGGTAGGTATACAAACAGTAATGTCACGTAAATTGCTTCCTATTCAGCCTACATGTAATAATTAATAAATCTGATTTCCAAATGCCTTATCTTCATAATATTTGCCTTAAAAATCACATTTTTATTTTATAAGTTAGAATTTGTGTCATCGGTGGCTTGAAATAAAAAGGTACATTTTCCAGGTATTCCGCTGTAACATAAAGAATCTTGCTATCAATACACACTTTGAGCGAGACCCAGTCTGCCGTAGAGCGATTAACGCAGTTGTGGAATCCTCTGAAAAGTTCCTCAGAGCGCGAAGCCACCGATGGTTCTGGGCGCTGATAGAAGACCAAATATTCCGAAGAAGCGAGTTCGCGCCCAAAGACCACTGGCCCTTTGGACTTGACGACAACTTGAATGTAACCAAACAGTTGTTTAAATAACAAATAATTGGCTGACCTTGAAAATTGTTTTATTTTTCCAAAACCCGTTTCGTTTGAGTTTTTCCAGTATTCAAGGATTAATAACGTAATCTTGGTTAATTAAGAATATTTATTTAAACAAGATTAATAGGTTTAGTTAATTAATAAGATAATCGCTTGCTCCGAGGAACAAGTCGTAAAATCATAATCTATTTTTTTTTTCCTGAAAAATAAAAGAAGGTAATGCTCTTATTACTTGGATACTAAGGGTCTGTTTCACAATGTATGGATAAAGTACCAAATAGCTATGCAACACATTAATTATTTGGAAGATAAATTGTCCTATTTGACATTCATCGGATTCATGGATTTTATGTGACGAATAGCGCTATCTGACAGTCGTGAAACGCAAAATAGTGTTTATCCTACCAATAAGTAATAAATAGCTAATTTGGAACTTATGTAGAATTTTTTCGTACATTGTGAAACAGACCCTAAGTAAATTACATATACAAATATATATTTGAAATGAAAGCTAATATCCGATTTGACGATTCTAACATTGTTGTAATGTATTAAATATAAATAGATAAAATAACTAAATGACCATTACAGTAATTTATCTAAGTAGACTGAAGACCATAAGCGTTTTACGATTGTTTCACAGTTTAAACATAATTGGGTTTATGAAAAAAAAAAATTTTTTTTAAAAGTCAGTATTTATGATAAGATTGATAAGCACGCAGTGTTTTTGTACCTAAATAAATTTATTTGTATCGCATTATGAGGAAAAAAGTAATGTCATGCTGATGTATATTCCCTATGATGTATATATCTAATTAGCTGCAGTACTTGTTTTGTTAAACATTTAGTTTATTTGTAGTGAAAATATAAAATTCAATATTTGTATTAAAACTTGTTGATAAAGTTAAAATAATAAGATTTATCTACTATGGCTAATATAGGAAAAAAAATATATAATTTTTATATTTACGATATTTTGGGGTATTTTGAGTTTAGAGTGTGATTATAAATAAATTATTAAAATATAGACGGAGATGAGAAACAAGACGGCAATGCCCTTCCGACTACCGACTTCGTAGATATTGAGTTTATAATTTACTATAGATTATTGACTTTGATTCATTGAAGATTTCAGTGTACCTACAAATAATTGCACATTGTTCAATAATATTCAATTAATTATTTATGCATGTCTAACAAAAACATAATCCCCAATATAATATCATATTTTACAATAAATAAGAATAGGTACCATATTACTAGCAGATATTTATTATAATTAAATTTTTCCTCACTATGTTCATGAATTGTATTATTCTCCTCTGCTTTTTGTTGTTTAAAAAAACATAGGTATTTTTAAATTTATAATGTGTAAATAATAAGCCATTTAAAAATATTATAATAACAGTATATATTTAGTTAGGATGACTCCATCAAGATAGAAAAAGATGTCTTCAGGCAATGTTCAATTGGTTATAAACATTTATTCATATAGTCTCAATTTAGCGATTATGTCAGGTTAAGCTGTAAAGTAAAAAAAAAATTTTATTATAGTTACTTATGATTTTAGAGTAATAAGTTGATTTGTAATATCTTTTGCAAAGGGTTTTATATCAGTAATTCACTTCGTTATAGGTATTTATTTTTAATAAACAAATTTGTGAACAATACTTACCCCATACCATTATTTTATAAGTTAAACAATTTGTAAATATATTTATAAAACCGAAATTTTTTAAACACTAAAATCCAAAATATTGAAAGCTCCTATCAAATTTTGAAAGAAACGATTAAAAATAATAAGTGTCAACTGTCATAGCACCAGAGAACTTTCCGTTTAAAATATATCAAAAGAATAGTTTTATATAAAATAAATATATATATTAAGACATAATAGCTTATTGTGATTCATGAATTATTTAAAATAATTTTATATTTTATTTATTTTCATAGAAACATCTGTCGAAGTAAGTTTGACAGTTAAATTTCTAAACGTACTCAGAAACCACAAACAAAATTATCGTTCTTTCATTCGGTCTTGCAATGCTAATACGTTTCAGCTTATAGGCTGTCATGGTACGAAAAAATGCTATTGACTTTAGGTACCTAAACTCCGCTGCATCTCAACTGGATTGTTTTAAGAAAGTTCATGGTAGGCCCCCAGAAGTAGTGAACCTCCTGCCACTAAGACTAACGGACAAATCAAATCCTGTTTACTTTAGTCGGAATCCCTGCAGTGATCGACATGCATATGTTCTTTTGGTAGTACGAAATGACACTTTTAATATAAAGAAACTATAATCTGTATCCAACAATTACTAAGTAAATTCCAAACAAATTGCATCACATATTTTTCTTTAAATATATGTTAACGCTTGGTTTATTCCACTCGGAAGGCTATTTGTTTTTAATTATCATGCCTTCGATATACTTATTTAAATAGTATTATACGACCGATAGTATTATCTTATGTAATAAAATAAATAGGAATGTTCTTCGTTTGTCCCCGACGCCTGTCAAATAGTGTTAGTCAAACAGTAGTTAAAAGTACATCAGACCTCAAAAACCAAGTTCGTTAATAGCTGTTCTATTTTCCGCTAAAATGCGTTTGTTTTTTGTTTCAAAAGCTGGACTTTTTGAAGTTGGTAGGTTGGTGTATAAGTTGGAATAACTAAAAAATGTGTGCGTGTACTAGGTGTACACACGTAAGAAGTGAAACTTCTTTATGACCTTATTAGAAACTATTTCTTTAAACACAGTAAATTTTGATACACTGCCTAGCATATAATTTACAAATTAATTGCTGCAAATTGCGATTAGCAAATTTCAAGTCGAAAATGTAATCCGTTGTCAAACTTCAAAGTCAAAAACATACTATATGTCATATTTTAACGCCGATAGTCGTTTGACTTCAAAAAGCAACATGGCGCGTAACGGAAAAATGTGACGCGTAACGCAAAAATTTTACACTAAATTTTTTTCCAACCCCGATAAAGAAGTTTCACTTCAATAATTTTCAATCCGTCACAGCAATGCAGTAGGCATTGCTGTCCGTCCACCGTCGACGCCAATTATGTTAATAAAAATACCAAAAAAAAACACAAACAAAACCTTGCCGATTTAAACGAGTGACGAAGATTTTGTCGTCTATTCTAAACCCTTGATTTGGGAACTGGCAGTAAATGTAAATTTAGAACTAGTACTTGTACAGTTGTACAGTGTACAGTACGAACCTATATGAATAAGTTTTATTTTGTTTCCGATTTTTGTGATTTTGAAGGCTGATCACATTCTTAAAAAGTCTGTAATATATATTTAAGACAGGTTTTTCACCTACCCTCAAAATGATTATTTTTGAAGTTATACGTTAGGCGCGTTATGAAAAATTGTTGAGAGTGAAATTTTACGATGCGCGCCCACCGTGACACAAAATTAACAGAATGAAGTTGCCCACGGAAGATGCTACGGCATTGGACATAATTTAAAAACAACATTCGGATAATAATAGAATTTATGTTACACTTAATTTAAGAGAATAATAATAAATATTTATTTATTAAATTTTTCAAACGTAAACTGAACTTTATTGACTATAATGACTCCTTTTCCAGTCTTTGATTATTTAATTGTAATTAATTATTGGCATGCAATCAAAAACTATTTTTAATAATGCCAAAGAAGTATAACTTCTCACGCGCGTACATATTAGTACACGCTCCCTTTTTTTACTACTGTCGATCCGCGCAAATAAGAAGTAAAAGTCAAAATAATATAAATAGACCATTTATTCGATCATTTATTCTGTACAATATATTGCCTCTAGATATTATAACAAAAGTCACAATAATACACATAATATTCGTACAGTCATAGGCGCCCAATCATAGATAAATATCAAAATTTAGCGTTTTATAAACGTAAAACAAACTATTCAAAAGCTAAAAGCTATTTTCTCACATTTTTTTACAATACACGAGACTAGTTCAAAATATGTTTTGGAATCAGTAGGCTAACCCCGTAATAACAGCAATTTGAAATTCAATATTTTCGTAACATGTTATAATTGTTGAGTCTTATCATCGGAAATTGAAAACTTTTACAGTACAAGGGATGGAGCCACTTTGATATTTAAACTTACTTTATTTAGTAGAAGAGTAAACTACTTGGTTGTATTACAAAAGAGAACTGCAAAAAGCTGGTAAAATTGTTCTATTCAATCAATTCCTAAATATAAATATATCAGTGATGTTTTCTTGTTTGACAGTTTCGATGCTGAAAAATAACATTTCTTGGTGCTTCTTTCTTTTTTGTCAATTCACTATAACATCAGTTAGGATAAATCGCAAGTCTACTCCCTCAGTAACCATAGCAACGCTTTAAATTTTTTATCAACTCAACAATCAAGAATTGACAAAAGTTTAAATAGAACAAAATCAGCTCATTTCTTATTAAATATAAAATTCTGCGTTTTGCGATACATTTTCAATAATAATAGAATTCACATACATTAGGCGCCCACATAATTCACATTTGATATTATATACAAAGCAAACGCACATACAATTTCATATCTACCCTCTTTAACATGTTCCTAGCCAATGTTTATTATCTAATTTAAAATAAATAATAATTAAACAGGATTTTAAGGTTGTCCCAAGCTTAGAAGGCTGAATTTAGATTCATCAAGTCTCAAACCACATACATGTTCAGCTCTCGCTAGAAAGATGATCTTAAAATGCTCCCTTGTTGTAAATAATATTTTTTTTTAAATTAAATTCTTTATACTTGATTAAGATTTATTATATTATTTATAAATTAGTTGTAGGAAAGGTCTTGCAGTAAAAAATTATTATGAAATATTGAAATAAAGTAATGATTAAAATTATTGTACACAAATCTTAATTCAAAAACTTCATACAAAATTTCATACTTTTTATACTTCATATAAAGATGGGACAACCTTAATAAAAAAGTTCCAAAATACATTAATCCACCAAAGCTACATAGTCTTATCGAGACCAACAGAGGGCAGTGTCACAAAGCTTGCCTAGAATTTTAGGTAGATTGTTTTCGTCAATTTGATTACTAAGACTCATTTAAAAATGTATAGGAAATATTACGAAAAGCGTGCGTAGTAACAAAAACTCTTAAATTTCAATGGATTTTATTTATAAACTTTACTACATTCCTTCTAGGTTTCAAGTGCTTTTTGGGTACAAGAGATTCAAGTTGTATTGTATTGTTCATGGTATTTAAAAATTTGAGTGTCCAACCTGCATTGTTCTTATGTTATAAAATTCTTGAGCAAGAGCAAGAAGAGTTTCACCATATTTTAAAGCTACTCATTCCCCTTGTAATTTAAAGAATTTGTCAGATAACAATCATAATTTATAATTATTGCATTGAAAAATTGACTTAAAAACTTATAATTGTGATATTTTACTTGATTTTGTCTGGAGTAGTATCTTTTAAATGAAACAATTTAGATTATAAGATAGGAATATTCTACAATTATTAAATTTATATTTTTAAATTGTAATTTGTGAGAATTAAACGCATTTTAAAATTCTAAGTTTATTTAACAATGTGTCGTAAATTTTGTTTTGTCTTTAAATTTGCATTTGGTATAAAATACTCATTTAATAGGATTTGTTACCGACTTTGACAGACCTAATTTCAAACGCTTTCTCATTAGAGTGATTTTATTATAATACTCAATTACATTTTGTGTTTACACTGATATCAAGTGACATATAAATACTTTATTTAATTCATTAAAATGATTTAATTTTGAGTATCAATAGTGAGTTTTTGTTACTAACAAAATCCGCGAAGTGAAACTTGTTCATAGAAAGGATTAAAATGAATACTAAATGTAATTACCATTGCTTTTCGTTCTGCCCTTACACCGTTCACACTTTCACACTTTGTCACTTTACACTAAACTATACACTTTAGTTTTTTCACTTCACTTGACTTTTGACATGTTGCAAGAACTCGTAGTATGAGAAGGCTGACTCTACTCTGTCTTCTATCAGACGCTCGGTGAATTTCGTCCGAGTTGGCGAGTTATCTCTGTAAAAAAAATTATTACAAAATTGGTTATATCATAAATTTAACTAATTTAGTAATAATACTCGCGGCGCTCCAACCCTTCATGGATCTTGGCCACAGATTGTATCCGTTTCTTTGATCATTTTTATTTCATAGACAAGCAGGTGATCAGCTTTCTGTCTGACCATGTTTTTTTACAGATATCAGACATGTACATTAGACAGAAAGTCCATTGGTGCACAGTCGGGGATGAAAGTCGTGAAGCCTTTACTTAAGTCGAAATATTTGTTTTGACTTTTCATGTATTGGAAAGTGATACCCGAGTTCATGATGAAACATTCAACATATTTTATTAGACTTATAAAAATAAATTTTACATAAAAATTATAACTAACAGAAACAAAAAACTTGATTTGATTTAAAAAAAAATCAAACTTTTGTTAAAATACAATTTAATCTAATAAAGATTTCTTAGTGTAAAATTCCATCCATTTATAATAATTTCATTTCACCAAATTTTTGTCGACATGTCTTAGACCAAAAAAGTCGACGGCGTGTGTCAGGCACAGAAGGCTAATCACCTACTTGCCTATTAGATTGACAAATGATCATGAAACAGATTCAGAAATCAGAGGCCCAGACCTAAAAAGGTTGTAGCGCCATTGATTTATTTTATTTTTCTAACAAGGTAGAAGTGAAATAAAAAAAAACTAAATTAATTAAAATTCTATATAAATGATACGTTTTTATCTTTACCTGAGTATAATTAAATTGGATGGGTAAGGTCTGTCATCGTTGAGTTTGTCTATGAAGGCGTGTAAAAGAGCATTGCTTTTATTGTCTAAATGAGGCAAAGTGGTGGCTTCATCCGGCAGTTGAGAGAATGCCGCTACTCCGAAGATCTCAGAGAGGAAGGCGGGGCTGACCGCGTTACAAACGTAGATCACCATTGTTTCTCCGTCGTCTAGGAGATATGCGCCATTTAAGTTAATTCTGCAAAGTAAAAATATATTTTAAGATTTTTTTTAAATATTGACAAAAAAAATTTAATGCTAAGATTTTTACACTGGGATTAGAAAAAACATTTGCCAGGTCAAATACATTTAAAATTATAGTTTCTATCCATATATATAAATGAATTGCTGTTCAATTGCCTAGTTAAAACTCGAAATCTTGAAATATTTTTTAGTTCAGGGAAGATTTAAACGAAGGAAAACATAAATAATAAGTAAAATACAACAAAAATATAATTGTATTTTCAAATAAAAATCTGTTACTATCTAATATTTAATGTCTTTTTAGAAATAAAAAATTGTCACTTGGTTGTCACACATTTATAACCTTCAGAAATTTGTTTCATAGCATGAGTTCCGATTCTTTAATCTATTAAAAAATATATTTTTAAATACAAATATATGTAAATATGCAGTTCAAAACTGCTTTTTGTGTGTGTGTGTGTGATTAAAACTTAAACTTTTGACGACTCATTGGTCTAGTGGTTAGTACCCCTGACTGCGAATCCATGGGTCCCGGGTTCGATCCCCGGCTGAGACGAACATCGATGTGATGAGCATTTGGTGTTGTGCTTAGGTCTTGGGTGTTTAAATATGTATTTATATGTCTATCTATCTATAATAGTATGTATATCCGTTGCCTAGTACCCATAACACAAGCTTTACCAGCTTAGCATGGGACTAGGTCAATTGGTGTGAATTGTCTTTAAACCAAACAAACAAACAAAAACAAACTTGCCCATGTTCATCCTCTAGATTATACTTTACAAAAAATTTATTTGTTCGGATAAAATAATCCATCATTATGTTAGTATAAACTTACGGACTAGTGTTAGTATATTATTATTAAAAAGCTAAACATAAAAACCCATCAAAATGTAAGACGCCAATTTAATTTATATAAAAACTAGCCGTTTCGCGCCCGCTTTGCTGGACGAATTAAAATAAATTTTATGTTTCATTATTTTATTTTTTTTCATATTTTTATTATTCTTCTTTTTAACTTCCCGCTAAGAAAATTGAAATATTTCGAAAATCGAGTTTTTAACAGATGTTGCACCTTTAGAGGTTCTAGGAAGCCTCCGGTTCCGGTGAAGTTTTTCCGCGGTGAAGTCCGTATGGGATAAAATTTTCATAAAGTAAAACAGACAACAATAAAAAATGAAGGAACGTTGGAATTTAATAAATAAACCATCTAGGAAAAATTTCGCATCGAATGGTGGTATTCATGTCGATACGATCAGTGGTTTAGGCGTGAAGGAGCCTCAAACGAAGACCATTTTTCTTTTATATATATAGATTGCACATGAGCGTCCCAAATATTTTTGATGTACTCAAGCCATAAATACTTGTTTAAAAAGCACAAGAAATAAATCGTTTTGGAGAGTGCTAAAAAAATTTAATTAATTTGTTTAATTATTTCAGTTTTACTTTGACTATCTACAGTACCAGTATAATACCCGAAACTTAACTAATTTGAGTGTACGACCAACCAGGCTCCGAAAGATAAACCACTTTTTATATGGAAATTGTAATCGTTCTTACAACAAACTCTTGGCTTGGCCAAATTAGAGAATTATCACTAAACAAACTCAAAACTCTCGTTAACGTAAATTAATCAATAAAGCTCTTTATAAATTTGACGATTAGTTAAATGATCTTAATCCTTGGGTCTGAATTGCCCCAGTTCAAACAATTTGTACAACTCAAAACTTAGCGATTAAAAAGAGTGGCGGAGAATTTCTTGCCAGTTCTTCTTAACCGCTCTACGCCCTTAACTTACGAACGTAAATTTACAATTAATTTAACTTATTTTCTGACGTTCAAGTGTACTTGTTTACCTATATGAATAAAGTTATTTTGAGTTTGAGTTTACCCCTACAATAAAACAAAACACTGCGATGACGTCATGACCCTGCAACTCAACATGAAACTTCTCGACCTTCAGTTTAGTCATTTTTATCCTACTAACCTCTCCGAAGTAAGCTGCAATCTTGGAGGGTCAGGATTAACTTCCTCTTCTTCTACTTCATCTTTATGCGTGTGCTGTTCCAACGTATGTATCGGGTATAAATCCGGGTAAACCGTCCGTAATAACAGGGCGAGAGGCTGACATTTGAGATCGCACATGGCGGCAACGCGCTCGTCTAACCGCGTAGACGTGCCCGTACGTAATGCTTTCTGGAATGTAAAAAATAATAAGGAAATTATAAAAAATTACTAAAACATTATAAATTATTTTTTATAGCCTAATAGGCCATTTACAAACCGAGTCACATTTGAAATTTGAAAAAAATTTAGTAATTTGTAATGGATTTTAATGATGGGTGGTGATAGCTTTGTTTATTAATTAATATTAAAAATAATCGTCGAAATAAATTATACGCAAAAAACAACCCTTACCGTTTTCATCAAGGCCAATAAATACATAGGCAGCAACCGCAACGACATAGGTGCCATAAGTGAGCTGGAAGCCGGTCCCGCTGGAAGGTTTTGAGACAGCTTATGAGCCGACAACACATCGATCGCCACATTTATGAGGGCCTCCTTCGCTTCAGACATCGAGGCTGTCACGCAACGATCCACGGCTGAAATATGTAATATAAAAATAAAGTTCGATATTTCTTGTATATGAAATATTATATTATGTATATATTATATTTATTACGATCTAAAATTCGTATTAGGGAGCGTTCAAGTATTACGTAACGCAATACTTGAACGCGTTACGTAATACTTTTACTTTTATAAAACGTTACGATGCGGGGCGGGGATTGAATTACATTTCATTGTTAATATTATTTTCTACTTTCCAGTACTTTACACCACATAATGGTAACTTTTAGGTATAAAGAGTCACTAGGCGGTCACGAAACGTTTCACTATACTTGGGTAGAGAAAAACGTTACGGCGCGTTATATGGGGGAGTCAATAATATCCAAAAATTGCGTGACGTAATACTTGAAAGCAGAAAATAAATAAATAAAAATATATTATCTAAAGTCCATATTCTAATTCGTATGTCTAAATCTTCAAACAAAAAAAATCTCATGAAACTAGATTTAAGTTTGTCTGACATTTATGTCTAAATCATTTCCATTATTTTTGCTTGAAGACATTTTTAATGCAATTCTTGCAATAAAAACTTTTTATTAATTTCAATGTAAATATTTAATAAAGCGTTAAACTGTACAAAGTACTAAAAGAAATACTCGTTTTTGAAATAGAGTAAACAATGATTAAAAACAAGTTTTTCAAAAAATAAAATAACATATCTCCTATATATTATGTATTTTTGCAATAGTCTCACCCATTTTGCTGAGAAGTCCCACAATACAGGTCTGGTCTGCGGCGTGGAGTACGTCACTGAGAGTGGTCGCTATTGGTAGAGCCATCGTGTGAACTCGTATTCTTCTTTCACCTGGAAAATGATCAGTTAACATTAATAATAAATCGTTTATTTGCAAAGAAAGTGATACATTCAGATTGTTAATTGTAAAATCAGCCATACAAAAATATGCATGCAAATGTCATATTAATTATCATTATGTCATAATAATAATAACAGCTAAGTAATTTATAATTGATGTCAAAACTTAAGGGCCGATTTACATTATCTTAGTGTTTAGGAGAGTATTTTAGTACAAGTTGAAAGGCAAGTTCTTTAGTGCTTTAGTGCGTTGCGAGTGAACGTTTACATTTCTTCCAGTAGAGTATCATTACAGCGCCACAATGAACGCGCAACGACGTCGGCAAATACGCTCTATTCGATGCAAAATACTAACTGTAGTTATGGAATAGAAGACGAGATTTTATTCGAAATAAATAAACTAAATATAAATAATAAATAAAATAGCTTCTTTTAAGGCAGTGTATGCCGAATGCCTAGCCTGTTTGTTTTTGTATAAATTGTTTTTAACGTTCCACAAACATTCGTAAATAACATATTCAGAGACAAATTAGATAGTTGTATCTTCCAACAATTTAGCCATCTTTAATAATCATAAAACACGCACGCGTTTCACGGCACTTGTGCACTCTCCTAAAGATTTTACTAAATTACGTGTTTACACACGACGAGGGAAGATTTCTGGGGATGCGCGGGCGCGGGAGGGGTATCACTTGAAACAAAAATAAAAAGCGATTCTATTTTGATTCAACTTGAAAGTCAAGTAGAACCGTACTAAAGCAAGTAGCGTTTACATGTTTCAACTAAAGTACTATCCTAAGCACTCTGCTAAACACTAAGATAATGTAAATCGGCCCTAAGATCTAAATACTCTGCCACGCTAAATAGCACACAAAAAATATTTTATGTTTGACATTGGTTTAGAGCAGTGTTGGCCTAATGGCTTCAGCGTGCGACTCTCATCTCTGATGTCGTAGGTTTGATCCCTTGCTGTGCACCAATGGACTTTCTTTCTATGTGCGCATTTAACATTTGCTCGAACGGTGAAGGAAAACATCGTAAGGAAACCGACATGTCTTAGACCCAAACAGTCGTCGTCGTGTGTCAGGCACTGAAGGCTGATCATCTACTTGCCTATTAGATTTAAAAATGATCATGAAACAGATTCAGAAATCTGAGGCCAAGACCTAATTTTTTTTAAATATACATATTATAAAACATGTTTTAAATTGGTGGAGTTATACATTCATTTAAAGCCGCCTGTCAATATAAAAAATAACAGTTCGTAATAATTATAAATAGCACACCTTTACTGCTAGTATAGAGCAAGGCAGCCTGGAAGCAGACCTGCTGCAGGTCGGACAGGGACTCCTCGATGGTCAGCTGCATCCCGAAACCAGCATCCGGGGACACGTTGGGCAACGAGAGCAGATCCGTCGAACGCACGAAGAAGTTTCCGTGGAATGTGTGTATCGTTATACCCCTGAAGGGATTGTTTTTCATTATTATATATTACTTTTTTCTAGCATTATAAAAGTCTTGAAAATATAATAGTCCGGTCAATCTAGACCAAAAAATGAGAGTGAAGGTACATAAAGTCACAACAAGCTGGAAATCAGTAAAATTGTTCAAAACATAATTATAAATAATATTTAAAAGTAATTTTTTTATTCTATGTCAAAGGTTTTTCGCGATTTTCAGCAAAACGGTAAGTTTTAACATAAAAATACCTTAGACAAAAATATAGATCATAAAATTATCTATAAAAAATGTATCAATACTTCTTTTCCTACGAGTCACCTAAATTGACCGGACTATAAATTTAATAAAACAAATTTTGACCGGATTGAAGTTATTTTTTTTGTACCCCCCCCCCGTAAAAGCACGCGAAACGTCGGATAAATTAAAATTATGTTAAATAGTTGTAAATTTATAATAATACATAACTTCAATCCGGTCAAAATAGTGTTTTATTAAATGAATAAAAGTTATGTTAATCAAAGACAATACTACGGACTATAAATGTTTAAAACATATATTTAGGAAATTAAAAAAAGCATTATTAGTCAAATAAAATTGTAATTTACTTTAATGTTTTTCTTTCTTTCAAGGGTCGGTCACTATTTGTTGTTAAGAAGTTTTTTTATAGTTTGTAAAGATACCTTCTCATCTGTATTTCTCTACTCTAAGAAACAAAGACTTTCTGTGTCACTCACCTAGAACACCGTACCCTCATAACAGCTTCGAAGCCGATCTTCCTTGTAAGATATCTCGTGAACATATTCCTAAGGTGCGCAGCCTGCCTTGGCCTGGACGCGTTGAACACCGGGATGTGGTAAACTGAGCCCCCGCTGAATTTGCTCATACCACCTGGAGAGGAAGAGTGAGAGGAAATTAGCGGTTTCAGCGTGCGACTCTGATCCTCTATTTTAATAAATTCGAACGTATATCGGAGACAGAAGGCTATTAGATCACGAAACAGATACAGAAATCTGAGGTCCAGAAATCTGAGGCCCAGAAATCTGAGGCCCAGAAATCTGAGGCCCAGAACCTGGAAAGGTTGTAACCACCTTTTTTATCTGAAATTTTGCAATTTAAGCTGAAAATGTTCAATTAGGCTTCAGATCGAATGGTTTTAATAATTTGGTTTATAATCAAAAATATATACAACGAGATAATAAACAATTGGAAACATTTTTTCTTCTTTTTCAATTCCTAAATTAACATGTCAATTGGCAACACAACAAAAATTAAAAGATTTTACTTTTTCATACATTGATAAATAAAAATATAAAATTCTCGGTTCAGAGATTGTACAATCACATCACTTATATTTTTTATAGATAACAGGTGTATCACTTTTAAGAACCCAAAAATAAGTTAAGTTTTTTGTTAGTTCAGCAACCCCAAATTCTATGTAAGCTCATGTTTTGAACCATTAGTTGACACTTCAAACAAACAGTTTCAATTATATGACCATTTCAAGAAATTATCAACCCAACCTATTTAAAAATGTTATAAATATATGCAATATACTATTAGGTACGCGACTTCCCCCGTGTATACTTACTGAGTGTTGCCAAATCACAATACTGCGAGCTCAGAAGGAACAGATCCACTGCAATCTGCGCCCCGCTGCAATCCAACGCGAGCCGCTTGTAGAAATCTGTGGCTGGATTCAAATGTGCAACTTCTTTTGATGACCGAGCGTTGGGGTCCTCTCTGATGATTAATGTCATTTTTTTTTAAATTTTCACATTAAGTATAAAGATGACTGTCGTACTACAATGACGTCAAAGTTAAGAACAATATAATAACATAACAGCTATTTATTGTTGTTTGATGATTTTCTATTTTCAAAGAGTACCGAGAGTTTTTTACGCTGCCTTTTTCTCTCGACCTACACCTCTCTTCTTTGCCGATGAGTAAGGATGTCTACCGATTCAAATTTAATGACGTGGAATAAGTGATACCTGTATCTTATGTTCCATATGATATCCATTTTTTTTTATCAGTGACATAAAGTCACCAGGCCGCTCCTGGCCCACGACAGATACGAATGGAACCTGATGGATTGCCTATGTCCAACGGTGAACAAACCAAAACCTGAGCAAGCATATGATGGTTCCTAAATGTTATTGAAATGGAACTTCTTTAGGCGTATGCGCATGAGGGTAAATTTTTTACGGATGAAAAGCGACGAAGATATGCAGCGTTTTTGTCGAAAAAAGGGAGAGAGAGATTGAGAGAGTGTGAGAAAGGCGTTTTATCTTATAGAAATTCTATTTTTAAAATTAAAATTTCGTTAAGAGAATTTATGAAATATTAGTATTTTATATTCTATGCAAAATAATTTATTGAAACCTCAAATGACGAATTGTAAATTAAAATGCCACGTGTTTTTATTATATATTTTAATAAATTTAAAAAATTAAATTTATATTTTGTATTAATTTTCGACACTTAATATTTTAGTAAGAATAAAATTAATTAAATTCCAAACATATCTTCCTTTTTCCTCTCGGAATTGGAATTGGAAACTCTGAAGGCAGTTATTGCCGAGCACCACCACTATGTGGAACCAGCTGCCCACTGAAGTATTTCCAAACTAATTCGATTCAAGAAAAGAGCGTACCACGTCAAAGCCGGCAACGCACTTGCGAGCCTTCCGGCAATGTTAGTGTCCATGGGCGGCGGTATCACTTAATACAGGTGAGCCTCCTGCCCGTTCGCCTCCTATTGCATACAAAAAATGGTAGCATAGTATGTGATAATTAAAAGAAAATACAAATCTTACCTGGATTGTAAAGCTCCAGGTCCGATATTTGGTAAACATGTCTGGAACACTGTGATCCTGCCTCCGGTCGGTGACTGGAATATTATATTGAAAAATCTGAATTGAATTATGCTATTCGGTTTATTTTAAACAGCATGGTCTAACCCATGTGAGCCACCAGCACCACGATTGTGCTAGACTTAATCAAATATATAGTTTAAATACTTCTATACAAAGCGGCAAAAATATATCGAAAGGAAAAGTGAATACAGCTACTTCGTACCAAAAGTCAAAATCATTAATTCATTTATACATTCCATGTACACTTATGAACGTCAAAAAAGAAATGCATAATTCGTTGTGATCGTAAAACATTGTGAAAAAAACCCAAAATCCACTTTTTATCATATTTGGATAGTACTTTAACTAAATATTACGACTACATTAAAAAAAAAAACATGTTTTAAACTTCAAATTAATCAGTAGGTAAAGTGACGGATTTGATAGAAACGGGATTTTTCTAGAAAGCTGTGTAATTGAATGTTATTATTTTATTATTTTATTTTGTTTCAAAACAAACCCTTTTGTTTGCTTGTGTTGTTTCATAATAACAGAATATGAATTAAAATAGTTATGACACACACTAACATGATTATATTATTTTAAAATGGCCGCCCTGTAAAGTTTACTATTTCGTCACTATTCTACGACTATGACGATTTAATGCTTCTAATTTTACATTTACTGCCAGTTCTCAAATCAAGGGCGTAGAACGGAAGAGAAGAACTGGCAATAAACTCTCCGCCACCAATTCTATTCGCAATAAAAATAAATCTCACCATAAGTTTATAAGCAGCCTGCAATGCAGCACCGAGGGCGGAAGCAGGTGACCCAGGCACGGAGTGTCTCCTGGGGATCTGAGTGAGCAGCTCGCGCACCATATCCCGCTGCTCGCCCACGTTCACCAACAACGACTCGGGTGATGGGAGGAACACATCTGCAAGGCACATTCATTTTAACTGAAACCGTTCTTAACCAACATTTAAAAAAGGATGATATGTAATATCAGCTTAGGGAGCGTTTAAGTATTACGTAACGAATTTGGGGGGACAGCCTTGCGATTCTGTAACTCACTTTTCGAACTCCAAATCATAAAATGACTGCTTCACGACTGATTTGAGAGCGACCGCCGATGCGAAAACCGCTGTGTGAGTTCGAAAAGTGAGTTACAGAATCGCAGGGCAGGGGTCTTGTAAAATGCTACGAAGCATTATTGGGGAAGGGGGGTTAGAACTTGTAATAAAGGTATTTCAGCGACTTTCTGGTACTTTTTACACTACATAATTGTGACTTTTAGGTAAAAATAGTCACGTGATGGTAACGTTTTTTTGGGGGGGAGGGGGGGAGAAAAAATTCCGTTACGAAATACATGAACACTCCCTAAATCGGTTCAGTTTCAGCATCATCGAGCCTTGGCCTGGTCTAGTAAGAACCTCATCCATTTCTGTTTTGTGCTTTTTGTCTCCAGTCTCCTTTTCACCATAAATCCGTTCAGAGGTTTTTAAGACGCTTCTAATCTTATCAAGACTAGATTTCGATTGGTTCCTGAATTCGGAATGGATAAACTTTACCATCAATATCCAAAACGGTCAACTCTTGGGGTCTAGTGAGTCCGTCGCTGATCACGTAATAGTGTATGTGCGCGTCGTAGCATATGAAGCCGATCTGCGTACGCGCATCACCGGGCAACTGTTCCAGATGCTCTTTAATTATTCCACAGACCAGCTGCAAACGTAAAATATTATATTAAACTCAGTCCAATTAAAAAAAAAATAACATTAATTTGAGGAATTACATACGAGAATGATATTTATAAATCTTAGAAAAATGTGTGTGTTCAGTGATCAGTTCTATTTACTAATAGGCAAGTAGGCGATCAGCCTTCTGTGCCTGACACGCGTCTGTTTTTCTTCAACGTAGAATTTAGCGAAAAAGTCCATTGGCAGTACGAGCGAGTGTTTAAGCAGTGATGCCAACTGGGGAATTTTCCCCAAATTTTGGGAGAACCAAGATGTCCAGGGGGGTTTTTATTTATTTACATTTCGTTAAGGGTGATTAGCGCTAAGTCCGACTCCCATACGTCAAAAATTTATTTATCATACGGGATACGAGCAACATTTCTGAATATTAACCAAAACTCGTTTTTTTTTTAATTATCTCACTTCTAAATATCCAGACTCCCTGGCGATCTGCGAGACGTCAAGCAGGAACAGATAAACAGCCGGCTGCGGGGGACGCAGCATGTATTCGCTGGGTGCAATGAACTCTATAGTTGCAGATTTGATTTCGGGCCGACGAGTTGGATCTCCATACGACTTGCTCACTGGGTCGTATTGGAACTCTTCCGGCACTGTCAAAATAAAAATAAAATAAATCAATGGCGCCACAACCTTTTTAGGTCTGGGCCTCAGATTTCTATTCATTTGTCGATCTTACAGGCAAGTAGGCTATCAGTCTCTTGTGATACACGCCGTCGACTTTTTGGGTCTAAGACATGCCGGTTTCCTCACGATGTTTTCCTTCACCGTTCGAGCAAATGTTAAATGCGCACATAGAAAGAAAGTCCATTGGTGCACAGCCGGGGATCGAACCTACGAGCTCAGGGATGAGAGTCACACGCTGAAGCCACTAGGCCAACACTGCTCTAAATAGATAAAAGCATCTTAATAATGCATTATCTCTTTTGTCACAGAAATCTCAGTCAATTGCACTTTACAGTGGTGTCAAAAAGTAAACCTTTTTATTAGATACGCTATAGGTTCGCTATTTCAAAAAAAATCCTGCCGAATCCAAAGACAAAATTCGGCTAGTCGATGGCAACACTTAGGATCAATCAATCTGATTGACAGCTACTTATAAAAAGCATTTAATATGATTTAAATCTATGTCCATGGGCTGCCTTTTATTTCCTCTGTCATATAAAAACTGATCATGCGTTAAAAAGCCTAAATTTATAATACTCAGTCAATGTTCTGACTGCAAACTGCATTTTGCTAAATATTTTTCCTGTATTATAAATAACATACTCACAATCATTGACCCGATAACACAGATTGCATTTCCACCGCTTTCCATCGACAAAGTATACAAACGGATTGATGTAAGTGCGACACGCGCGGCAACGCACTATCGTCGTACATTGTATGACTGGTAAGTACTGTAAAAAAATGATTACTATACATAAACATTTAATAATAATCATAGGTTATCTATCTACCGAGGGATCCAACACGGCTGTGTGTACCAGCCAGGGATATCTATTTAATCCCAGATTATTGCCGTGTAGTCAAGGGGAAGGTGACTAAAGTTTTAAAGGCAAGGTCCCTTTATAGTGTGGGAGAGGATTTAGACTATAAATTTTTACAACAATTTCAAATAATTTAACTGTTCTTATTATGATAATTAATAAAACATTTGCATGCCTTTCTTATATGGCTGATTGTGTGTTCTTATAATTAATCAATCTGAATTTACTACTTTCTTTGCAATAAACGATGTATTATTATTACTGGCAACACCTTACTTCATATAGGTACAGTTTTATTAATTTCTAGTAAAATCGCAATTATTATTATTGTTTGATATACTTGATAATGTTATAAACGTTACCAGCCATTAAAACCATAGACATAAGACACAAAAACACATTATTCATTCAATTATGCATCTGTTTTTTTTTTAAATAAAAAGAATTTAAAAAAACAATAGTTGTCAGCTCTCAATTAACCTAAGATTTGGGTTGCCAGTGTAAACATATTTTTTGGGATTTGCAGTCATCTGTTTTATTTTAAATTGTAAAATACATAAAAGTTTTATAATGCATTATCAGTAAAATGGACACAAGCAGAGATTGCTTTGCTATAAAAAAAACGGTAGCGGCTACAGGTAGGTGTGAGAAAGATGGATGTATACGCGAAAAACGCAACTGTAACCGCAATTGTAGTTGATTTATCGGATACAATTTTCATTCATAATTGCCCAACATTTTTTTAATATATTAATTTGATTTGTCATCTAAAATAGTTTTATTTTCATTTACAGAACACAAATCTTGTCGAATCCTAACTCTGTATAAATAGGTTTACAATATTTAATCAGTTTTATAATTATTCATGGTTATTAACATTTAGTTATAGTTGTATACTTTGTCTCTTTCTAATATGTAAGAATAAATGAGTAGAAAACTTCCGTTTTAACATTTAAATAAACGCATTATGACTCTTGATACGTAATTCCCTTCAAGGTAAATACATTTCTCAACTAAAACACCTTAAGTACAAGTACTAATCACGGAACAGCAGCGTTGGCTTGTGGCTCCAGCGTGTGACTCTTATCCCTAAGGCCGTAAGTTCCAATGAACTTTCTATGTGCGCATTGAACTCTCGCTGAAGGACCCTTAAACACAAAGCCGACGGCCTAGAACTGATTACCTACGATACAGATATCTGAAGCCCAGACCTAAAAGGAAGGTTAGAAGGGCCAGTGTTCATTTGACATTTTTCCGAGACATTAAGTTTTAAATCGTTAGAGAAATATTACGGCACACGTTATGCTTGCGGCTCACTAGGCATTATTTGGAGAAGAACGTAACGTCAGGTATCCCTTAAAGCGTCTACACACGACCCTACAATCAGAGGCAATATCGGGGTTGTGGAGAGCATGCCTCCTGCTGATAGAGGACAAATCTTTGTTTTAAATTTATTTTATCATTATTAATTACTTAAGATGTCATGTGGAACATGGTGTAATGGTTGCAGCTAACAAACGTTGTGTAAAACAAAAAACTTGGCGATTGAAAAGAGTGGCGGATAGTTAATTGCCAGTTCTTCTCTTCCGTTCTACGCCCTTGATTTGAGAACTGGCAGTAAATATAAAATTAGAAACATTTAATGCATATTTCTTTTTTGACGTTCATAAGTGTACATTGTGTTACCTATATGAATAAATGATTTTTGACTTGACTTGACACGTGTGTAGGCAAATCGTACCCAAATTTCGTATGCTACTGCCGATTCGAACTACGAGCCGATTTCATCCCCACCACCATTATCCCGATATCGCCACTGATTTCAGAGCCGTGTATAGACGCTTTTAGTAAATTTGCAGTGGATATCATACATTATTTTGGGTCAATAATAAACTCTTTGCGTGTAATTGTATACAATGCACGTCATTATATGACAAAAACTCTGATAAGACATGTTTAACAACCGGAACACGATGATTTGTTAATACCGAAGTATTACAGTATCACATGGACAAGACATTATTCGTAGGACAATCTATTTCTTATCTATGGTTTAGTTACACTATTTCTTTTATTTACTACTGTAATCGCTAGTCTGTTTATGACACAGATAACGAAACACAATAGATTTTTAAAGATTTTATGGCCTGGTAACGAACACTAGATTAACTAAAAGACCTAGTTAAAACCGTGTTATTATGTTTAAGCTATGAAATAAGTAAACGCGATGTTTGATGATGCCACCATTTTAAACCGCTTACTAAATCTAACTTTTTTATACCAATTCTAACTTGAATGCAAAATTCCCAAATAAAAAAACGGATGACCTTAAAACGTTTAAACCTTAGATATTAAATGTTTTGTTTTTATCGCTCTTGTGTCACTGTATATAAATAAACGAGACAAAAAATTCTTTAAATGTTGATATTTTATATTCCCAAATATATGCAGGCATATTTCTACGTAATACATTGATATATATTAAAGTCCGTGTTCTTCCAATACAACATTTTATCCGGGAAATCAAACTTTAGTAAATAATTTAGGAACTAATTGTTAAGTTGGAGCTACTAAGGTTGTCCTTTTCATAGGACAACAACGCTTTTATTGTGCGTACCCACAATGCCACTTGGCATTGCGAGTACGTTACCAGTCTTTTAATCAAAATATTTACTTACATTCAAATCCTTGAAAGGGTGTATTAAAATACCCAAAGGCAGTCTAGACTTCTGTAGTAATGTATTCGTGTCAGGTATCTTGTTAATTGTACACCGGAATATTCTGTAACATTAAAATAATAATCTATACTAATATAAAAGAAAAGATTTTTATACAAAAGTTATATACATTAGCTCCGAGTAACGTATGCTTTATTTATTAATATTTTAAGCTATTGCATAGATTTTATCGCGGGCCTTGAGCGCGCCGACCGAATCAAGAAATTCCGTAACGAAAAAAACCTAACACACGATAACGTAATATAGGTGCGGCAAATACGCGTTAGAGTGGGACAGAACGCATACTGCGCATTCCCATCTCTCTGACGATATCGGTGACGTAGCGTGAGCGCGGCCGGTACAGCCGGTACGCGTTAGAGTGAGACAGACTATATAGGCGTTTCAGTCTGAGTCTGGTATAGTGGTAGATTTAATTAATAATATAAAGAAAAAACTTGAATTAATATCAGAAAAACAAATACTGCATAAATAAAAATAAAAAATTATTATAACTGTATAAGTTGATAAAAAATGCTATGCAATAGCTTTACCGCGGCAATCCCCGAGTACCTACCACACTTTTTTTTTAAATAAATGAACAGTCTTGTAAGCTATTATTTATAGTATTGTATGTGTGTTAAATATAAAACATGCAGGAAAGTAATGTTAATACCTTGAAAGTTCAATGTTAAAGGAATTTTAATCTGAAATAGCCTGCTGACAATATTATTTCTTGTGCAAAATTCGAGATGAAATTTTTGGAATGGCCCCTATTCATAAACATAAGTGTGTGAACAGGGGCAATGCATAGTCATTCTTTGATTTATAGATGTGACTCTAAGCATGGAACATAAATGTTTGAAGTTTATTTCCATTGCATTTGTTTGACTCATCATTTTGATATAGTCAGTGTGTTATCAACCTTCTTGTGTTATCAACAACAAATTTTCAACGATTGACCACAAGGCTAGTCTGAAGTCAAATCTAAGTAAGTAAAGCACAGAGATGGTTTTACAAACTATTTTTTTTAATATAAAATAGGCGGGCAAACGAGCTTGCGGGACGACTAAAAAGGGCAGTCTCCGCAGCCCATAGGCACCCATTTTAATGGGTGCGTTGCCGGTGAAATTTAGAGCTCGTACGGTGTTGGAAAGAGGCAGGAGGGATCAACCCAAATAATTCTTCCGAACACTCTCCGTAGTATACTTTGTAGAAAACGCAAAGAGACGTTTCTTTCTCTTCTTACAATATCTGTATTAAAAATACCATCTAATCATACAATATCTTCAATATGTCCTCAAATGAAATGAATATTTTATGATAAAACGCTACAACATTGTATAGATTCAGAGATAGCCTTTGCTTACTATAGTAGGTGATTTTTATCACAGAGTTAAGATAAAAGTTCTATTGTGTAATGGAATATGACAAGCATATTTTAGTTACTCTGGCCCCGTTATATAGAAAAACAATTTTGATTAAAGTTTTAATTAAAACACCTGTGTCTCTTTCATAACCTGAAAACAGTTTGATATAAAGACATGCACTATTGTTAAAACATTGTAATGTGGTTTAGGTAAATTATGAATCAGTACATAATATGTATGGACAATCTTCTATAACTACACAATGTAATGGACAATATTCATTAAACGCAAAACTTGCATAAAATTAATGTGATCAGCTATGAGTGATCTTGGAAAAGGATTACATATACAACATATAAAGTACAATTTATAAGTGTTTTTCATATTTTAATTTTAATTTTTTCAGTTAGGGAAAGGTTTTAGAAACCTATCACCATATTATATATTCATCATTCATTCTTCCATATAAAAAATGAGATCACTGTTAATGGCACATCCATCTATAGATGGACCCAAATTGTTGTTTTATTGAAAACAACAAGAGCAATACAACTATTCACATAATAGTTCTATTATATGGAAAACAAACAAAAGACATTCACTTATCTTTCTTGCAACACATGTATGAAAATGATAATTTATTTACAAAACATTAAATTAAGATTTATCTGTCAGTGCTTATATCAAAAAGACACTCAATTATATATTTTAAATTAATTGAAGCATGAAATGTGTATTTTTGTTGTGCTGTAGTGTACTTATAATTTCTACATAGTGGAAAGTTTATAACTGTCAGAAGAATTAAATTTATTTATAGCTATTGAGTAATTAGCATGCAATATGAAAACAGATAATACTTACTCAGGACTACAATTAGGAGCATCGGCAAAGTTAGGACCTAGTCTGATTTCCGGTGGATCTTCAGGATATTCAGAAAGAATATGCTTAGTCTGCATTAGATCCACCATTTGTTGACCCCATAGTTGGTCAAAGCCCTGCTGAGTAACATTTAATTGCCCCATTTGCTGAGTCAACCCTGGCATTTTGTTCATTTGTGGGTACATGGCTTGTTGGGGTATTTGAGGTGGCATTCCCTGGCTTGGGGGCCCTTGCTGGTAGTTACTGGGAGGCATCTGAGGATATCGGCTTTGTATATTTGGCTTTGGTGGACCTGGCATAGCTCCAGGCATAGGAGGTTGTCCAGGAATTGGTTGTTGTGATGACAATGGTGGTAAGCTTTGAGGCCCACTTAAATTATTAGAATAGCCCATAGCTTGAGTCGGTGGTCCCATAGTCATAGGCTGGTTTGTTGGTGGCCTCATGGGAGGCATTGGACCCAATGGTAGCGATGGGGGTCCACTTGTTTGATTTGGGCCAGGTAACGATGTAAGAGGTGGACCTGTAGCTGGGCCATTCATTGCATTATTTCTTGAAGGCCCTAATTGTGGTGCCATCATGTTGGGACCCAATGTTGAATTACCTGGCACCATAGGATTGCTCCTTGGAGGCCCTACCATTTGATTACCAAATGGAACTGGCTGGCTTAATGGAGGAAATGGTGGTCTTTGATTTATTGGAGGTGGGAATGATGCTGAAGATGGTGGATATTGACTAACTGGCAGCCTTGTAGGATTTGGGCCATTTGTCGGTTGATTATATTGACTAGAAGATATTAGGGGTGGAGCATTATCATTGATTTGCTGTGAATGGTGATTGGGAGGGTATGGAGAAGGATTATTAGTGTTATACATTGGATGAGGACTGGCTGAACTGGATGGAATGTTCTGGAGGTTTGGTATTGGACTTTGATTTGTTAATGGTTTGATGGGGGGCCTCATAGGCGACGATTGCATGTTCTGAGGAGGCATCATCATTGGATTGTTAAAAGCTGGTGAGCTACTTGCACTTTGGCTGTAATGGTTGGCCTGATTATTAAATGCAGGAGGTGGTACAGGCATATTCGAGTTAGCATCATGTTTTATAGATCCCGTAAATTGGTTAGGTGGCACTTGATTGAACTGATATGGCCCTAAAGTCGTATTCGGTGGCCCAGAGCTGCTATTGTAAGGTGGTATGTTAGCCATAACTTGATAATCTGAAAGTGTAAAAATAATTTAGTAAATCTTCCTGAAAGATATATTAATCCTTTGTAACAATGATTTTATTTGTATTTAGATAATGAACGTGATATTAAAGAGGATGTTTAATTAACGCTAATTCATTAGAATTGACAGAAGTGTAAGTTAGTTTTTTTACTTACCGTTGCTTGGGTAAGGTGAAGAAACACAAAAACTTTGTTCACAATTTTTGCACTTGTACCATTCTCACATATTAGCACAACACGTAAAATAAAAGCGATTAAATTGTAAAACGAAGAAAATTTCGACCCTGACTTACGTGGCCGTGCCAGAGAACACGCCCTCTAGCGGAGGTCGAAATTGATTGACTGATTGTACTTAAAATGTCAGCTGTCATTCCTTGTCGTCATAGTTGAAATCGAATCCGTTGTTTCGCTTACACACAGCCTACTCAACAGCCTATAATATTAAAGTCAATAAAATATATTATTTTACACAACTTATGTGGCAACGGTGTCATAGTTTAGTACAATTAATGTGTTTTATAATTTAAATCATAAGAGAAACGATAATCGTAAGTTAAACAACCTCACAGTACTTTTATACGTTTTTGTAGATGGCATTATAAACAATACAATTAAAATGAATATATACACAATCACAATGTTTCTGAAATATTTGTATAGATGGCACATTTTACAGTATATTTTATGAAGATATTAATGCAGCAGTCAAACAAAAAATCTCTTAACTGTATTGTATGTATATAAAAAAATACTTTCATATAAGGCTCCGAATGTATCATGTTCCAGTTCTTACCGACTATACAAATGTTTTAACTTATATACATTACATATTATTTATTATAATATATAGTATTACATTATGACAGTGACTACTAGGATAACTGGGTAACTGTCCTTTACCATAAATCGGCGATCGATAAATTGTTACTTAATTCCACAATAGAACACGAGACATTCGTGACAGGCTCGTGAAAGCCTGCTGGTCTATAGTTTCTTATTTAAAAAACAAAAATATCAATGGCCTCAAATTTCTGTATGTTTCATGATTTGTCAATACTAATAGGCAAGTAGGTGATTAGTCTCCTGTGCCTGACACACGCGTCGACTTGTCGTCGTCGGGCCTAAGTCTAATGGTGCACAGCAACTCTCATCCGTGAGGTCATAGGTTCGATCTATGACCTCACGGATGACAGTTACACGATGAAGCCACTACCACTAGGCCAACAATGCTCTTTATTCTTATTTAGCTCAAGGTAACGTATAAGTAGAATGAGTTTTGCGCCCTACTCATTGCGTTACTGGTATGTACGGACGTATAGAACTATTTCGTCAACACAATATGAGAAAAAATATTTTTACACACATTTTAAACACGAATCGGGCAAGAAATCTCGTTATAGACACAGTGGGCATAAATAAAAATCCAGATGAAATTCAAACATTTTGTATTTCAATAAAGTTTAAAATCAAAAATTTCGTCGTAAACAAAAAAAAAAATTAACAAGATCTGCGTAGTATTAGAATTGATTGGATAAAGCCACCAGGCAGGGTAAATAAATTTGACAAATTTTATCCATTTAAATCAATATCATCGAATGTATCGCTACGTGTTACTTTCTCCAATCAGTGTACGCAGGGATATCTAGCAAGTCTACACTTAACATTACCTCAACATTAGGTACATCTTTCAGCAATATAAAAGTATTCAAACTGATCACAATATTATGGCAGCCCATGGAACTCCATGTGACTCTTAACCAACAGTTTAAGTCAATAATTTATGACATTTCATACAATTATTAATAACTTATGATGTTCGTGTACTTTTATAGATCTTTGCACAATTACACTGAACTTCACACTAGGCCTTCGTCGGACACACTATGAGGCAGAACCTCATACATTACTTTCCTATAGACTTGTCTAATAAGTCTGTAATTAATAAGAACTGTCATAATTTATCCGCCAAATGCTGGAATGTCACTTATTGCCCTTAACACTCGTATAAAAACCTAACTCGATTGAATCTTACATAGTGAGAAACGTTTTCCGTTGTTGGTAAAAATGCATCACATAATATACAGACTAGTATTCAAAATTACATAACAAAAAATTTATTGCAAGGATAAGCCACGAACAAAGGCAATCACACAAGCTCAAATTATTATAGAGGATTTTATAAATCCAACAAAAAAAATATTTTTATCTGTAGCAGTAATAAAGTATGTATGAGCACAACTATCTCCATATAATACGATTTTATCGACCGGGGACGGTCTCGGCGGGGGCCGCCTCAACATAAACTCACAAAATACTCTACATCGATAAAAACTATTCAGTCGTTTTTATTTATTCATAAAAATATATCTTTAAAAGGCTCAAATAAAACTGTTACAGTCCTAAGTACCGTTCACAGTAATTGCGATCGGATCTATCACTGGTGGAATATCCATTGGCACAGTCTCACGTCGAAACCGCAACGTGCTATAGGTTGCACGATTAGTCGCCCAACTGGTCACACAATTATTCGCCCGACCGGTCGCACGATTAGTAGGCCGACCGGTCGCACGATTAGTAAGCCGACCGGTCGCAACTCGGCTTTAGGCTATCACAGGGAGTTGGACCTGTGCTAGGAATGTGACGGGCACAGCCGCGTCGAGCCCCGATTATGCCGAACATCTGCGCACACTCTGCTTTAATTTTGAAAAAGGTGGACTAACAATTCCAATATAACATGGAATTTGCTTCAATTCTCTACTATCGTCATAAATTTAATTCTTCAAAATTCATTGTTTTAATTTGAAGCAAATTTCGTGTCACATCTAGAACTGCCGCACAATATTGTCTGGCAAATCGGCGGTAGTCACCGGTGACATCACTTCGAATGGCCAACCCCGAGTAATCTTGAGACGGTAGATGTACTACAATTAAGATTTTCTCAAACAACGTAGCGATGAGGTGATGATACCGGCATGGGCGTATACCCTCAACTCAACTTCTGCCCATTTGATTTATGACTTTAGTTCGGAATTAGTTGAGTGATCTTGACACATGAATGGTGATTTATCCGGAGTATACGCCCATAAAGTACGGCTAATGCACAGGAAGGGGTTTGTCGGCCTGAAGCCGACGACGCAATAACTGCGATTCGGTCGGAGGAGACAGGCCAAAGGGGGCACAGTAGTCCCCGCATCTATCGGCCACCGTCATGTTCTGCAGCTCCTCGATTATCTGGTTGGCGGCAGGGTTGCAGGACTTGGTACCGCGAAGTGTAGGACGCTCCATGTAAGAGTAGTTCATAGAGAAGTGCTGTTGAATCACACGGTTCACCGCCATTGCTGACTCCGCGAAGTTTGACAGGTTGCGCGCTGATAGGTTGCTGTAAGGGGAGAAAAAAAAACATCAACACGATTGTTAAAACATCTGTCATCTATTAAAAAAAATATCTGGTTAAGTCTGTGCATCAGTGTCATTTTATTTACTCACAATATTTTTTATTTAGTATCAGATGATTACTTCGAATTATTACGACGTAATGTGTGGACAACATGAAAAAATAAATAATCTTTAAAACTATTGTTACTGATACTTGATATTGGTGATTTAAATATAATATTTTTAGGGTCATCTCCTAAGGCACCACTGTAAAGTGCAATTGACTGAGATGACCGTGACAAAAGATATAATGCATTATTAAGATGCCTTTATCTATTTAAAGCAGTGTTGGCTTAGTGGCTGTAGCGTGTGACTGTTAGCCCTGAGGTTGTAGGCTCGATTTTCGGCTGTGCACTAATAGACTATCATTCTATGTGCGCATTTAACATTCGATCGTTCGGCGAAGGAAAACATCATAAGGAATCCAGCTTGCCTTAGACCCAAATAGTCGACGGCATGTGTCAGGCACAGGAGGCTGATCACCAACTTGCCTATTAGATTTACAAATGATTATGACAAAGATATTTTTTTTTAAATATTACTTAAAATATATGATTACAGTATATTCCAAACGATTTGTGTGAGTTTAGTTATGGTAATAAATTAAGGACATCAATTTAACTTATACATGAAATAAAATACTAACCGCTTGATATTAATGGGTGTCTGCAGTGGTGGGTAGTGAGCGGAATCAGCTCGTCGAAGCCATGGATGCTTCAAAACTCTCTCAGCACTTAGCCGATGAGATGCCTCTCGGACCAACAGTTGCTGGATAAGGTCCTTGGCATCAAGCGATATCTCCGACCATTCCTCTTCGGGGAATGTATATCTGCCCTCCTATGAAACAAAATAGGACTTTGAAGTTTCTTATTGGAGATTTTTTTAGATTCCATAGCATTTTTAAGTATGATAAAAACAAACTATTACTGATAACAAACAAATATCAATGAAGCTTTATACAATTATGCAACAAAAAATGTGGTGATTTTATTAATTCTTTATGACGTTATTTACGAAAAATGACTTACTATATGCAACTTTACAGAAATTGGTTAAATAAAGTTAGATAAAGTTTAAAAAAAGGCTTTTATTATCATGGACATAGATAGAATAGAATAAATAAATAGAATACAAATAATACAATTATTTCATTCTACCTTATTACTACTAAGATTATTACAGAATTTCATTAATTGTTACAATGTATAATAATGTCAATATAATGTATAATTTTATCGTTATTATATATTTTTGTTTTTAATATAAATTTTATACATTTGCGTTCATACGCACTCTGCACGGTTTTTGACATAAATAATAATGATATGTAATTAAAAGCATAATTTCTATTTATAACTGCAATATTAATTAAATATAACGTGAAAATAATTATCCAATATAAATAACAGTACGTTGCGGTAAGCCTGAAGTTAGTTTTCAGAGGTAGGCAAACTTCACAAACAACAAATCGTGCAACTAATCAATAAACTGGATCCGAAATCGCAGGACATGAAAAAGATGGCGCGTAACGGAAAAATGTGACGACGTTACTTGACGTAAATTTTTTTCCAACGCCGATAAAGAAGTTTCACTTCAAAAATCCAAAATAGTACTTAACTCTAATATACAAAAATGGGCAAACACGTGGTGTGTTTAAAAACCTCAAGATTATATGAAAATTTACCTGTATAGAAGTGAAGAGCAAATCCTGACACGCACGGCAATTCTCCCCCCTCTCCCACCCACAATCAGCACCGCAATTTGCCCGAAATGGAGGGTAACCGCAGAGCAAAATATATGCGATCACCCCCAACGACCACAGATCACATCGCTTGTCGTAATGCGTTGCGGCCGACCCAGCGAATAGAGATACCACCTCAGGCGCCATGAATTCGGCACTGCCAACCTGAAATCGTCAATAAATTAGTATTTTATAAAAGTCAGTCAGTCACCTTAGCCTATGGCAACTATTTAAGTGGGTGTGTTGTCGGCCTTAGACGGAGTAGTAAGCTCTATAATAGGCAGTAAGTATTGTGCCTGCGCGTATAATACAAGAAAATATGAAATCACAAATTTTACTCACATACACATCAATTATATTAGAAAATAAGCAAGCTAGCAAGGGACCAACAAGAACCACAACAAAAAATTAATAATAACCAAAACTAAATAGAATCTTAAACCTTATTCAGAGCATGATGAACAAAGTTACGGAAAGTTGGAAGATTGGTGTAAAATATATCAATATTTTCTTCAATGTTAGTAATCAAGTTGTAATAGAGATAGTCTATTCACTGGACCATTTAAAGTAGCAGATAAGCGAGCCGTAGGTACGTATAGAAGACTTTTAGTTCTAGTAACTCTAGGATTACAAAGAAAGGAAAATCTTTCCTTCCTTTTAAAGATTTAACATCTTTTATTTTTGTATTCATGACACAATATTCTAAGCTGCTTATTAAACAAAATAGATTGAATATTATAATTTATGGTCTATTAATAAAAATATTTGTTTAAAAAATTATCGTGAACGTGCTAAATTTATAAATTTTGACACATTTTTGACCTTACGCTGTCAAAATGTCAATAGAAGCATTCGTGAATTAACCTTGTGTTCCGATAGTCATCCTCAAATTAATTAATAAATAATTAACACACATTCTGGTTTGTGTTAAATAATTCATACATCTATTGTTAAATGTCTGGATCAATTTGACCTTATAAAACGACCTTGGTGCCCAATTGTAACACTTAAGGAGTTAAATTTTTAGCTTATTTGAATTTGCAAGTGATATTATTTTTAACTGTTGCTGTTAATTTTTACCATTATTATTACATTTTTTGCGTCTGAGACGCATTCCTGTTGTGGTCTCCGGCAGAATGACCAGCGCTGTGGAACACGTCTGCTCCACAGCATAATGCTGAGCCAGGACCAGTGACATTGACAGTGACATTTAAAATATAACTTATTCCTTTTTTTAAATTATTATTATTGTTTTGTGTGGTTCTGTGTGTTAGTAATAAATGTTATGTCTATTAAGGCTGTATCAACTAGTACAAAATTTCCTGCATGCAATTAGCTTTTTTAAGCGAATTTATTTAATATACATTTTACGTTTTAAAATATATATTTCTCGTATCTTGCCTTTTTATCGTTAGTAATCGAGAATGAGATTTTGTTGTATATAAAAATTGCTATTCCATCTGCCTAGATGGAATGGAAAGGACCGATATGGCTTGTTTTTCTAGAAATATTTGTGGAAGTTAAAGTTTAAACGGTGGGAAACATAAATAATAAGTAAAGGAATATACTAAAAACGACAATTGAATCTTCAAAAACTGTTCCATTCAGATATTAGATGTCTTTTTAGAAATAAAAATTGTCACTTGGTTGTCAAATATGTATAGGCTACAGAAATTTGTGCAGTAGTATGAGGTGCGATTTCTTTGGTCTTAAAAAAATGTTGTTTTAAGTTTTGACTCAAAAATATGTAGATAATACGAAATCTTCACCGGGTCATCTAGTAATCCTGTATTTGAAAAAAATCTATGATCTACATGTGATAGTTTATATTGACAATTAACTCACCGGCGTCATAAGCTGCGGCGTTGCCAGTGGACTGGACAGGCTTGAGGTGAAGCTGATGCCACTACCGAGATCAAAGTCGCATATCTTCACCGGGCAGAGCCTATCTCGGTAGACGCATAGAATGTTCTCCGGCTTCAGGTCGCGGTGGGCCACGCCTTTTCCGTGAAGGAAATGCAACGCATTCGCAATTTCGCGTACAATTTCTGCAGCTTGCGGTTCAGAGAAGTAATGGTGCTCTTGTATGCGCCCGAGCAACTGACCGCCGTTGATCTGAAAGGATAAATATATATTTACTACTAAATTCGATTCTTAGAATCTTTTAACCACGACAGTTTTTCGCCTGTATTTATTCTTATTACATAAAATATAACAAACGGCTCACTTGATGTAAGTGATACTGCCCATGGACATTCACATTGCCAGAAGGCTCTCAAGTGCCGGCCTTGCCGTGCCCGGTCGCAAGTAAAAATGATGAATGCCGATTTATTTTTATGAATAGTTAGGAAATTCTTTTTTAATCGATTTTAGGGTTGCCAGACTGCACTAATCGCATTTATTTGATTGTTATTAAAGATTTGTGTTAAATATAAAATTTTGTCCCCATAAGAGGTTAGGAGAGTGTATAAATAATCTAATATTTGACACGGGTCAAAACTAAACTAAACAAATACAGAACGAGAATCTTCTATACCAATTGGAACAACATCAGATGATCACTTAACCCCGTAATTACGCAAATAACCTTTCATATATAAACATTGATAAGGTGAGATATTTTTTCTCCAACGCTCAATTGCATTGCGACAAATAATTGCCTATAATAAACGATTTTAAACCCCGCTATTGTATATTATTTCTTAAAAACCATCCTAGGAGTTCAGGCACCTCTCATTGTATGTTCGCGAATATATGAGAATAAACTCTAGAGCTTCATATATTCGGTAGTGGGCTGATCAATTAAAAAAAAAACATTGTGAAGCGCCTATCTGGTACCTAATCCGCATTATTAAGCAAACAGTTACTAGTAAAAATTGTTAGTGTAGTATTTTTAGTTATGTTCACCATAATTGTAATGTATTTTAGAATAGATAGCTTGTAACATATACCGAAATTTACTTTAATAAACAAATAAAAAACTTGGATCAATTTAGAGAAGAAATTGTAATAATAATGCTGCCACACATAATGGCGTGCAAATTTGTCTCAAAAGGTAGAATATAAATTACAATTACATTATGAGTCATAATTATAGTCAATTCTTATATTCTTTATCACTACATCATCAAATTTATAAAATATATACGTTATCAAATTATTACAATGTTTACGCAAATAATCATTAATATGATAATAAGTAGCATTGTTACGGTATTGAAAAATATATTTTAATAAAGCTTGTTTTTTTGGTAATAAAAATATTGTTGTTTTTGCATAACTGTTATAATATCTTTGTAGCTTGTACGTTATATTTTTGGATGTAAATGATATTGTAAACAAAGTAAGAATATTATGAGTCAGCATTAAAACAAAGCTTATAAGGGCGAGGCCCCACTAGTGCGTTGCGCTGCGTGCGTCGTCAGCGTCGCGTCGCCGCTACTACGTTTCCCATATTATTTCTTATACATGCCCCATTATACCGTTGCGTCGTCGCGCGCGACGTTTCATTGGATCGACGGACGAGAGACGAAGCAGGGGGGAGGGTGATCACTATTTCTTAATGATATCAGAGGAGATATCCAGAATCTTCTATGGTTTCTAAGTTTAATTCGGCGGTGGCGTAATAAAAGCAACAAAAGAACAAGTTTGTGTATGTCCATTGCGAAGGCTGAGACGCAGATGCGACGGCGTGTATACCCTCTTGCGTCGCGACGTCATGCGTTGACGCAACGCAGATGTGGCATACAATGCGTCGATCCGATGCGACGACGCGACGCAACGCAGTAGTGGGGCCTCGCCCTAAGGCTATGTTCACATGTACAAGTAGCGGCACGAAACTCTAGCGCTGACCGTTATTGCGCAGAAGTAAAAAATAAGGTACCTGAGGGGGGCTAGCGGAATGAAGAGTTTCGATTGGCTCTCCAGTCGCATTCCGTCCCCCGCGCGACAGTACACATGCGCAGCAATCCCCTCCACGTATCGGCCAGCGCTAGACTTACGTGCCGCTGCCTATGACGCGCGTTAACGCGCGATCAAATTTGAAGAGAGTTCAGATGATGAGCGCTAATGCGCGTTGCGAGAGTACTCGTCAGTCTAGTTCGGTAGGACGTAGAAAATGGACGTGGAAGAGGCTATTATTTTGTGGTTATATTATAAAGAAAAATATAGAAAAAGAAAACGTACACATTGAGTTCATCCAATTTTGAAAAATAGACCCAGTTTGTTATAAATATAATTACGAAAATTAACAAAATTACATACGATCGCGATGAAAGCGCGCGCTCAACTGAACAGCATACGGACATTACATTAATATCAAAGCGCGCGTCAACGCGCGATCACCTGCGTCTAGAGACTTTTTCTCTGAGCGCCGCGTTGACGCGTGCACATGTGAACAGTTGTATGAAAATACCACAATGTCTAGTCGCGCGATTTGAAAACGCGCGTCAAGTTTTTGCCATCTGAACATAGCCTAAGAGTCCATATAAGTTACAACTGCAGACTGACGATGCAGTTTTCGATGTATTTATATTGCTGTTTACAACTCACGTTGCGTGACAAATATTCTGAATAATTCGGAATATTCTGGTACCTTATCCGCTTTATTAAGCAAACAATTACTAGTATAAATTAAAATTGTAAGTGTAGTATTTTTAGTTATGTTCTTATTAAAATTATTCATTAAAAATCATTTTAAAATATCCAATTGTAGATTGACGATGTCAAGAATGCTAAACAATCTTTGTTTATACAGTTTTGTATTACCTACTATACACTATACATGTTCTGTAGTACATTACTATGATGCAATAATTCTTTATATGGAAGCAGGATATTATTACTGTAAGTAGTATATTTATTTTATATAACCGGGCAAATGGGCAGGAGGCTCGCCTGTTGTTAAGTGCCGCTTTTAAGAATTGGTAAAAGTAAAAGAATTGCAAAAGTCAAAATCATTAATTAATTTAGGTAACACAATGTACACTTATGAACAATAAAGAAATACATATTAAATTCTTCTAATTTTACATTTACTGCCAGTACTCAAATCAAGGGCGTAGAACGGAAGAGAAGAACTGGCAATAAACTCTCCACCGCTCTTTTTAACATTTACGTAAAAATTATTAATCCTTCACAAAGTACTTTTACCCGAAGCCTATTAAAAACTTTTAACACGTGACCCGACACGATAGTGACAATTGCGCAAATGATATTTTCAATTTTTTTACAAACCTTTTCGAAGACAAGGTAAAACTTGTCGGTGTCCTCAAAGAATTCAATGAGCTGGATTATGTTGGGATGGCCCTGACAATAGTGGAATGTCTCCACTTCCCTGAAAACCCGGGCGCGGGCGTGCCCCGGCACTTTGTCGATGATCTTCACAGCGAACTCTTGCCCCGTGTATATGTTCACGCATGTTTGTACCGAAGCATATGCTCCCTCACCGAGAACCTCGCCCGTTAACTTGTACAGGTCTGAAAACATACATCAGTAAGACTCACTCCAGAAGTGTTTAAGGCCCTATCCCATCACGAATTGCTGTGTCAGGGTCTCGGGGTGGACGGGGTGGCGCAGTGGAGAGCCGAACAATTAGTTATGTAAAATATTAAATTAATGTAATTTTATAATTTTTTTTACTGAAATGGTTTACTTGGGTTGCGATAAATATCGTGTAAATTTCAAAATCATGTTCTTTATACATATTCGTCATAAAATGAATTCAGTGTCAAAAATTGGCTATGTTTGGTTTTTTTTTCTATCGAACGAAGTTATTTGAATCGTGTATTGATCTGTCAAAATGGATACATTAACTACTCAACTCCACTAAATATTTTTTCCTCCCTACTTCATGAAACGATGTCGAAAAATGGAAAGAAACCATTTACTTTTTATGAGTTTGATATAGGTCCTTAATATTGAGTACCACACAATTCTAAATTTATCAAGATTGTATCGGAAACTTATTTGAATTGGATTCGATATTAGAAATTGATATTAGGGCTTCAGAGGTTTTGTCTATAGATAATTAAATAGGATTTCATCTATACCTTGGAAACATGATGTGACCACGGAGCTGCCAGAACGCTTCTTTCTGCGGCGTTTCCTGCGGGCCTCTTCCTTGCGGCGCTGGAGGTCCTCACTGTCAGGGATCGCTACAGGTGCTGACGTCTCTGAACCACGGGGTACTTCTATCTCCCGTTCGCTCCCTGACTGACTGCTGCCGCGACCGACGCCTGGAAATAGAGAACTATTATTAATATGTCTGTACACAATATAAAATATATATTATGTTACAAGATTGAGGGGAAAAAATTTTTTAAGGGGGGTGTGGTTTTTGGTTGGGGGGGGAAAAAAAAAAAGGGGAAAAAAAAAAAAAAAAAAAGGGGGGGGGGGGGGGTTGGGTGTTTTTTTTTGGGGGGGGGGGAAAAAAAGGGGGGGGGGGGGGAAAAATTTTTTTTTTTTGGGTTGGGTTTTTATTGATATTTTTTTGTAAAAAATTTTTTTGGGTAGTTTTGGGCAAGTCCAGGTGTAATACTGTCGTGCAGTCATGTAAGACTTTTACAAAGAGAAAAGAGAAATAGATGGAATAACTCCTGCTCAGTGAGAGCTGCAGATGTAACCTAACGTTCGTAGGATCTCTATACATACTCAAATAAATCGAAATTAACTTTTATATACGAAGCCCATTATTTCCAAAAGGAAACCACGGCAGAGTAGATAAAAATAGAAGACCTTTTAATAATCACATTGAAATTGTTACGAGGTCGATAAAAATTTACAGCCGATAAATATTTCTATATTTTATAAAACAGGCGGAAGCGTTCTCAAGTGGGCTTGTATCAAAATAACCGCTAAAATTGTTTCATGATGCTAAAATGATTGGACTAAGAATAACTTTTGAAGTTGTTACTAAATTTCTATAGCGATTCGTATGTAAATCTGACATATATTTATGTATTTAAAATCTGTATTAAAACATTTGGATACATCTACAGAGGCTCCAAATAGAGCTGTAATATTTAAGCATGTGAACATACCGAGGGTATGTGCGTTCTATTTTTTCTTGTTTGTATGGTTCAGGTCAACGCTGTTCGAAAAGAATCGAAAATCAACGACAGACACAATACTGCTCACCTACTTGGCCATAAATGAAAACTGAAACGGTCGCAGAAATATGTCTACCCCATTAGAAGGCACACGAAAATTGCCGGTAAAAACTTCCATCTAAATCCTAGTAAGCCCTTTTTTAATAGAACTGAGGGCAAACGGGCAGGAGGCTCACCTAATGTTATATGATACAGCCGCCCATGGACACTAAATGCCAGAGGGCTCGCGAGAGCGTTTAGAATTGGTACGCTCTTTTCTTGAAAGACCCTAAGTCGAATTGGTTTGAAAATTCTTCAGTGAAAATGTTTTCCCTTTGATAACACTGTTTTGCCCGCAGGGTAACAATTTAGAAATCCGTCGCCCGAATTTGATGATACTGATTATTTACCGGGGGACCTTGATTGGAACACCTCCAAGTGATTTTTGTTGCCGGAGTTGCGTCTAAGTATTAAAAAAATTATTTAATATTTTGTGTAATGTTGAAATTCGTAAAGAAACCGTACATTTTCTACTTTTCTATTGATTATTAGAGATGTGACATTCTGCATAAAAAACGGGTTTTTTAAGTAATCGATTGTTTTTTAGCATGCTAAATCGATGAATAAAAACTAATCGATTTGGATAAAATTCCGTCCACCAGCGATTTTGAGGCTGATTTTCATAGATTTTTTCATATTTATCGATTATTTCCTAATTTTTTAATTTTAATTTTAGATTTTTAGAATTGGTACGCTGTTTTCTTTAAGGACCCTAAGTCGAATTGGTTCGAAAATACTTCAGGGAAAATGTTTGCCCTCAGTCGTGGCCACAGACCGCGAAGGTTTAAAAACACCTGGTTAACTACACAAACCAAACATACTGGCCAGTCTCTTCCGTCCCTTGTGGATCCAAACTTGTGTACAAGCCATTTAGGCATTAATAAATACTCAGTACAAACTTAATTAAGCAAATTAAGCTGCAAATAGACTTTTATGGTATTATCCACTTTTCTTCGTAGACAAATGTGCATTTCTATGCAATCACGCCGCAATCTTAATCCAATTGGTAGCAAAGACGTATTTCTTCTCACGTGTTGCACAATTTACTTTTAGAAATAAGCTTGAAAGAACCAGTTTATTTAATTTTAAAACAGTTTTATACATTTTGTAATTTTGTTTCATCGTGGACTTCTTCCGAGATGTGAATAGAAATCACTTTGACAGTTCTCAGTTAATTGTCAATGTCAGTAAGTTTTTAAAAAGGAGATTCGTTTAAATTATTTTTTTATTTGTTCTTTGTTTTACACCCGTTTCTATATTCAAAATACGTTATTGCTACAAGTACAATTTTCTCATATCTGTCCGTTTTAATTAGATCGATCTCATACATTGGATATAGTGTTAATTATTAGAGTAGAACTACGACCCATACGTCAAAAATGTTTTGGATTTCGACATAATATGTAACAGTTTCGTTTCTGAATAGGAGCCGAAAGAAGACTGAATATATTGAGTATGTAAAAATATAATTGTATAATTAATTTTCTAGGGATATAGGAATAAAAGCTTATGAAAAAAGCTACAATTTTATAATTAATTCTACACTAGGAAAAATATTTGCGTCCGTTGTAGATAAAAAATGATTTTTGTTTATAGTGATAACACTAAAGCTAAATGAGTATAATTTATATAATATAGTTCATTGTTGTTTCTTTGTAATCTTTTATTATGTTTTTTAGTACTGTTAAGCCGGTGCAAACATATCTTTATATATATAAATTACGCGTCACGCTGTTTGTGAACCTATGAACTCCTGAACTACTTAACCGATTTCAATCAATTTGCACACCGTGTGTAGTTCCATACTTAAACTTAAAAGATGATATATATATATATATAACTCTACTGTACGTTAATGTCACTGAACTCCTCTTAAACGGACTAATTTGAATGATTTTTTGTATACGTTTTGGATGGAGCTCTGGATGGTTTAGATTCACAAATCAGCCCGCAGGGCGCTGCAGTCGGTACTTTCATACTTTGTTTAATATCCTAATATCATGCAGGCAACGTCTGTCGGGTCAGATAGTTATATATAAAAAAAGTTGCAACACTAGTCCTACAGAAAGTTTAACTTCTAAATTCACCTAAAAAAAGGTAACCTGTATTATATAAACAAAGGCGTTCAGTAACAAAAACGTTTATCATCATGACGCATCAATTCCTTTGGCGGTAGCAACAGTGTGAAAGCATAATGATGTATCCATATTGTCTTCCGATCTTTACGAGTTACGTGCATCAAAAACAATGTCGTGTCGATAGCTCTCTCCGCTTTCAACCATTGTTGTTTTAGTACGAATTTATCTTTCCACGTTACCAAAGAGGGAGGAAATATTTTATTTAGCGGCAAGGTTGACATGTTTAGCAGTAGTACAATTTCTTTAAAATATTGAGTTGTTTAATGTTTTATTTACGTTTTCTTTATTTATCTATCAATGTACTTAATTGACCTATGTTTTCTGTTTCGTATATTTTGTTTATCAATGTAATCGGTTTTGGCTTTGTATATCGTCTAAGTGTTTTTGTTTTTATAATATGTATATATCAAGCTATAAGATTAGCTAGCTAGCTGACGCGGCAACGTTGTTTTGCCATGAATATATCATATGATTTTCCATGTATATTATTTCTTTAGTTCAATAAAAATAACTATCAATAATAAAAAATAGGGGTGATAATTAAGGGTTGTATGTATTTTTGTATGATGTATCATAAAAAAATACATATAAACAAAAAAAAATTTTGTAAAAAAATTTTTTTTGGTGTGGACACCCTTTATCACTTAGAGGTTTGATAGGTTTGATAGTAGCCGATTCTCAGGCTTACTGAATATGCATAAAAAAATCATAATAATCATTCGAGTATGGGAACGAACGTTGTGATACCAGAATTTTATATATTAAAAATATATATTATGTTAAGATGCTAAACTTAAATCTATAATTAGTTTTTCGTGGGACACTGTTTGCACTAAATTTTCTTTTCTATTGTATCATTTGTAGTCTGTGGATACTATACATTATGTAATTCACGCTTTTTTTTATAGAACAGGGGGCAAGCAAACAGGCCGGAGGCATGGACCTTCACTTGGCAGAAGACCACCAGTGTTGCTGGACTTTCAAGAATTGGTATGCAGGCTTCTTGAAGTGGTATGCTGGTTTTTTCACAATACAGTGAATTTGTGTAACTATTTTGTACTACTTGCGTACCAATAGATAATAATTTATGCTTCGCAGTGAAATAATTAAATTTTTTCAATCGTTTCGATTTACCAAATTCGGTTAATACAAAACAATAAAATAGCAAACATCGAACACATATTTATTTGAATTTTAGAGTTGTTATGATGCTATTTGAATTTAAGTGAGGAAAGATTTTTTTACTAAATACTTTACGTAAGATTTAAACATGTCGACATGTAACCATATGTTTCAGCAGATGTGAACTTTATTACATGAATCTCCACAAACAACCAAAGGATGCATTAGTCAAGCTAGTGTATCAGCTGATAGAATATTATTATTTTGATACGTGACTGCAGCTGAGTTGGCAAACAAAGCGAGTTCAACGACCTGTGGCCGCGCCCACTGCGTATGCGTCGCTATATCATGATATATTTAACTGAAGGGAATAAGGTTCTCATTTGAAATTAGATCGCATTCTTAGAGAATAATAGAATTGTTACCCAAATTAAACTGGTTATGATTTTAAAAGCTCTTTGAGATTATGAGATTTTATAAATAAAATAAACCAGTGGCGCTTCAACCTTTTTAGGTCTGGGCCTCAGATTTCTGTATGTGTTTCATGACCATTTGTCAATCTAATAGGCAAGTAGGTGGTCAACTTATTGTCCCTGACACACGCCGTCAACTTTTTGGGTCTAAGGCAAGCCTTTCTAACTTTAAAAAAGAAAGTCCATCGGTGCAAAGCCGGGGATCGAACCTACCACCTCAGAGATGAGAGTAGTACGCTGCACTATTTTACAGAGCTAAATAAATAACTAAACAATTATTGTCTTCGGAAGTGACTCTATTAACACCAGCGTTATCTTCCTAGTCCTTTGTTACAACATACTTGAATACCAATTAATTTATTGTTCGCCTCAACGCCACATTGCTTACGTCAATATTTTATTTTTAATTTGGCGGTTATTGAAATAGTTTTTATCAAAAAGGTTCTAACGCCATTCTATTAAAGGGCCGTCCTACTCCTACTGGCAATATTGATAATTAACTGCCAACGCCCTTGGATCACATCGTGTATTTCCAGAAGGCATGATGGTAACTAGGCTACGTTTTTACTATAAAACAAGTCTATAATAAAATCGTTTTATTTTATTGCCTGTTAAGGTCGTCGCGTGACTTCGTTTAATTCAGTGCGAGTCAGTTCTAGTACTTAATATATTAGTAATTTTACTATTAAAACCTTCGTGTATATATTTAAGTGTGTATCTGTGCAGCTTATTACATAATAAGAAAGCTCTAATTTAACAACTGTACTGTTTTAACATTAGTCTCTTCTGTCCCTTTCATTAACACGTAAACACGGTTTGTCCGAAAGAGACGAGAGAATTTAGTGTAATCCGACTCGTATTTATGAATAAGGGTGATAATCTGTAGTAATTAAAAGACAATAAAAACTACAGATTAAGTCGTTAAAAGACAATATAATTCTAGATAAAATGCCAGTTTAGTTCAAAAGGTTTATAAGTGATGTTATGTAAACAGGAAACGAAGTGGGCGCGCCATGTTCCTGATTGTAACAATCGCGAATATATTGCGCATTAACTTTGACATATCCTGCGAGCTTTGTCTTAATTTTATGGTTTATAATTGTATAACATGTTCTGTGTTAATAGGGTTCAATATCCATTCAAATGAATGATGTAAATTAACAGCTGCTAGCAAATACGCAAATATAAACGCGAGAGTAGTCTCGTATTATATAGTATATTAATAACCATATTAATAGCCGTATAGTACATATATACTATATGGCTAATGGTTAGCCAAGCCATACTTACGTTAAGTTTCATCTCTATTGTGTTAAGTATTATAGAAATTGGACTAAATTATATTTAATGTGTCAAAAAATTATAGCGCCGTAAACCTAAATAAATATTAGCTACAAAAAGCATTGGCAAATAGAAGAATCAAGTAATACAAATTGAACACTCATTTCCAGCGATGACAAGTTAACAGACTAGGAAACGAATGAATACAAAATCTAAAAACGACAACGTGATACAGAAACCTACTTCTTGTGCCATTAACAATTCCGCCCACGGTTCACCTTGAACACAACGAAATCATTCGTAAAAAATCTCCGATAGTGAGTCGCGAGATTATCATTATATCATTAATTTCGTATCATTAATTTCGTATCATTAAAATATGAATCGTTATATCATTAAAGCCTTTTAAATGTCACATGTTGCTCGCGTGATAGTTCGTATGTGGCACCACGTGGTGTTACGTAAAATAGAAAACCATGACTAAAACGCTGAATAAAACCTAGACAGGCCTTTTGATACAGTAATACATACCTTGCATTTCTTCATATGGTAATATCTGTATAATTTTAGTTATTATTAACCTAGTATTTAAACGTGTTAACTCAAACTTAGATTCTTACCCTAAGTTTTAAGTGTCAGGCCCTAGTTCTTCCTTGGCTTAAATGCTTCAAATATCAATGTTTACGTATTTAAAATATCATAAAACTATTTTAAAAGAGTAAGTATGTAGTTTCTTGCTCATTCTTCTCCATATGACCTTTTGGAAGGGGCAACTGGTCTTTTTTTTAAAAGTAAACTTGTAATTTTGACTTTCAAAAGTGCCTTTTTCATAGGCCTAATCGAAATAAATGATTTGACTTTGTCTTTATGATTGATTAGATATTCTATTAAGGGTCGTAGCGCATTAATTAATTCACAAATTTAAAAGTTACAATAATACTTTGTTGAAGTCGATAGCACAAACTGTCCAGTAGATTTTGCCCTCGGCTAAGTGATTTCTACTTTCTAATGCTATATCGTGCTGCGTTGGTAAACTTCCATAACGAAATACATATATAACAATATTATATAAAAGTGCTCTCGACCTCATTCGACTTCGTACCGACTTAACTCAATTTAAGGTCTCCTAATGATACAATTGTGCGACTTATGCCCGATGCTCAAAATCACACAAGCAAAATACTGATGATTTGAATATACATACTAATTAAATTAAATAAAGATAATAAAAGCGTAGCCATGCTTTTTATGAAACCCAATAATTCTTAATTAAATTAAACATAATTGACAGGAACGCCTATAAATTGGGTGAAGACTGAAGTGTACTTTCTATGTCAGTAACTAAATTATCTTCTCTATTTTATAGACCGGGACAAATGTGTCGGAGGTTCATCTTTGATGAATGAATTCGATCGGATATAACTCTACAGAGTAGCTGGTTCTACATAGTGGTTGTGCACAGCAAAAATTGCCTTAAAAATGGCTCAGTTGTGGAACGCCAGACTACTAGGTGAAACGGGTGGAATTGGTATTCTTCCGATGATGAAACTCAGCTGCAGGTAATCTATACTTATATATTGAAACAATTATTGTATTACGAATCATTTGGACGTTATTAAGACCCTGAACTATCAAACTTCTATAATACATATATTACATTCTTGTATAAAATGCTGATGAAAGACTAAACCATGCTAATGACTTGCATGAGCTTGCACAACTAGCATGACGTTTGTCACCAATCCGTAATGACCGTTGTCAAACAAATTGCCAAGTAGGTCGTCCTTAAACCAAGTGATTGACAGAAAACACATTTATCTAATATTCTCATTGACTGCGACGGATAAAATCATCACAGATAAAAACTTTCTAATTTTAAAAGACAAAATGATTGTTGTCTATTTATCAGTAATAAAGCAACTATTTGCATACCGCCACATTCTAGAATTGCGTTGTCTATAACGCGTGGTACTCGTCTATGGTACACATATCGATGTAGGTATGCGTTCAATCGATTTCAAAGTGGTAGATTGGAAGGGGGAGCTTACATTATGTTTGCCAGCTTTGTAACGGTCAAGGTTATAATTATGGGAACTATTTCAGTAGATTGTACTTTTAAGATTTAGATGTTAATGGAACATCTGCCCATGCAAGCTGATAGTGAAAAATATTAAATTGGTATTGATAACGCGAACGTCCAACCTAAGTGCTTATTGCTACTGAATTTTATTGTATTATAATTAATTAATAATTATAAATAAATTATAATAATTACTAGCTGATCCGGCAAACGTCGTTTTGATGGTTTATTCAGTATTAGTTTTTGTCAAAACTTAAAAATTGGGGGGGAAAAAAAATTTTTTTTTTTTTTCCCCCCCCCCCCTTTTTTTTTTTTTTTTTTAAGGGGGGGCCCGCTCCCCCGGGGGGGGGGGATTCAAAAAACTTTTTTGGGGAAATTTTTTTTAAAAAAAAAAAAAAAATTTTTAAAGGAAGCTACATTTTGATGGTTTATTCAGTATTAGTTTAAAACGCATCGTAGTCCTATTGATATTCAGACTTAATATTTATTTATTATTATAAAAAAATAGAGAATTTCTTCGCTTATAATTCACGTCGTGACATGTCTTTAAAACGGACAACATAGGTACTAGAATCAGCTAGTATGCTATATTTAGCGGACAGTTAATAGCATTAAGTGATCGTATAAAGTTTGTTTTGAATCGTCATTGGTTTTTATAGCTCCTAGCAAATAGCAACAGATACTTAGTATAGTGTTTATCAAAGCTTAGTGCGCAGTTTGGTGTTATGAGGTGACCTTGGCAATGAACGAGGGGCGTCGCGCTCCAGCGGCCATGTTGAGTCGATGAAAATAACGAAATGCATTCTAGTCAAACAAAAAAGCTATTTAGTATTTAAAAAACAGGAGCAAATAAAGATGTGTTAAAAAAAATTATTTTCCCACACAAGGTACCTTAGAAAAGCCAAAAAATGGCAGACGTATTGAAAAAAGTGTTGTTACAAATGATTCAGCAAATTTAGGTGGAACATGATTTGCTGCGAAACACTTTCAGTTTCTGTTGAGGTATCAAAATTAATCTATGTTTTTATCGACTATTTAGTTTCAGTTCTATTTTTGCTTTTTTTAACACGATTACGGATTATTTAATGTCAAGTAAGTGTAAAATTTAACCATTTATAACGTTATCATTTACTAAAATGCCACTGTACTTGGCTTATAAGTTCGTAAATTAAAAGGTACCGAATTATAGGTACCTATTAATTTTATACTTAGCTACATATTTTGCTTGCAACTTTTCACGTTCAATAACTGTTTAAAAATCGTTTCAAGTCAATAATCCTGTAATATGATTAAAAGTTTTATCTGGTTTCCACAATACATACAGAGGTGTTTTAAGTGCAGCTAAAATATTCGTTTTATCATAAGTCTTAAGTTTTTTTAGAACTTGTAAGTAGTAAACTAGTAACTAACTTTTATTATTTATGTTAGTTTATGTAAGATTCAGAAAATATACTTTCGAGTTGCGATTGACAAATAAAAGCTGCAATAATCAGAGAGAAACAACTAAAATTACAAGGTGGTCTAATAATTAGATAACATGTTCACATAATGCTATCAACGAATAAAGGTACTTATTCTGCTTCACCTAGAATTATAAGCAACTTTTAGTTCTGCAATGTACATTACATGAATTAATAATAATGCTATAAAAAACCTGTTATCTTTTCTCATTATTACGGTCATATACCTATACATCATTTATACCGTTTAATGTAGTTCTTATTGTATTTGCAGCGATGTATTTAAAGTTATACATTATCAACATAATTGATATTCTTCGGCCAAAATCGAAGTCACATTACTCAGTATACATAAAATATATTTTGTAAAATAAATATTCAACTCAAGAATATTTGCAACGTGCACTATTTTATGACAATATCAAATAAAGTACCTATATTAAAAAAACACCCAATTTTGAAAAAAAGATAGTGCCTGATAGATAGATGTTGCCTTAAAATTACTTGCCCTATTGGAATCCTATCAGATGTGAAAAAAATAACAATTAATAATAGTACTTACCGCTATCTACACTTTCTTCTGAGATCTTCTTCACCATCTTGATATATGCTTGAATCGTTGATACAATGATAATAAAATTATCGAGTAGGTGGGACTACTCTTAAAAAGCCGCTTTCGAACTTGTGCGGCCGCCTTCTCGACGAGAAATCGGAACGGCGCTTTGATAAAGGGTATAATAGAAAATAAACGCCGAATTTAAAAGAAATAAAGCACCACGGTCGAGAAGGATTTGCAGAAAACGTGTCAAAGGTATAAACAAACACTGCTAGAAGGCGGAATTAAAATATTATTTTGAGTTTTAACGATCCATCCTACACACGCCCGCCCGTTTGATGTTCTAAAATCCAACTGAAGAAATTACGGTTGGCCGTTGGGTTCGACTGGTTGCGGCGTACATCGCATCGCATTACCCCCTCGACCCCGCGGCCCTTCCCCGCAACGAGCGCGTTGTTGTGGCCTCCCCTTGCCCCTCTCACTAGCCCCTTCTGCGCATGCCTACTCGCTCACTTCAAGCGCTGACGTGTTTACATTTTTTATTGTTAAGTTTTTTCTTCTGTTACCAGTGGATAATGGATATGTTATAATATGCACAGCACTGTACTCATTACAAATGTTTCACATATTAATGATCCTATATACACATGATGTATTGCATATATTATTATATAAATTTAATTACATATCTACATAGATATGTATGTATAGGTAAGCATTGCATCATCTTGTTGATGGACGACTAACGAGGTACACGTAAGCGCCAATTTGACTTTTCGAGACACGTAGGCCGGGTTCCCACTACGCCGGACCGGCAGATCTGCCGAAAACCGGACACCGGACAGAGTGTTCACATTACATCGGATCCCGGAAGAAATTCAGACAGTCCTCAGTTGAATTTGGACCTGCGCGCACAATGGACGACGAAATTGTTGTGTTGTGGTGGTATCTTAATAGAAGGCAAAATAAAAGAAAACATTGGGTACACCCTATTTTACGGGAAAGATTTTCACTTGGAACATTTGAAACATTAATGGTGAACTTAGAAGAGACGAATCAAAGTTCTTCAATTATTTTCGAATGACAGCAACCACTTTTGACGATTTACTGGGACGACTAGACATAAGAGTACGAGATACAAGTTTCAGAGAATGTATTTGCCCAGAACAAAGATTAGCCATATGTCTAAGGTAAGATTATTTTATGCACTAGATTGCGTAATAATAGTTTTGACGTAGGTACCTACTTAAGACTGTATGAATGAATGAATGTTTGCTATGTATGTTTGTTTCATGAATGTGAATATATAAGTGTGTGTGGGAGGGTGTATATTTGATAACATTATGAATTAAAAATGCAAACAATTATTTGTATTTATTTGTACTCAAACTTAAATCCCTTCAAAATCTAAGTAATCTGAGTCTTGGGAATGTATGGAACGATTACTAGATCTGATGGCGAAGCTGGAATCGGATTCGATGTCTGAGATGAAGTTGATGGTATAGATGTTGTTGCCTGTTGATTGCTACTATTATATTGCGTAGAGTATCCAGGGTAGTGTTGATCTTGCGTAGGTATTGGCTGTTGATGACGCTATTAGTGTGTAGTATCCAGAATACTGATTGGTCCGGTTATCTGATTATATGAATCACGCCAATGTCCGTAATTTGTCTCTCATAATTCCTACTTTTAATTTTTTGCAACATTGTCATGACGCTAGCTTGAAATTCTAAAGTCTCTTCGATAGTTAAAGTGTTCAAGATTGTATAATGCCTTTGAAGAAAGATAGTTGGTTTTCCTTTTCTGGGTTTATTCTGGAGTCCAAAACTTTACCATCCTGTCATTTACCTCTTTATTATCAATTTTTTTTTATCTTTAATTAAAGGTGAACGAAAATCTGATTCCATGCCTACTTAGTCTCGGTTCTTGCTTTTTTGAAACTGACTCATGTGGTGGTCGAGGTTCGGAGACTTTTTCAAAAACATTAATTGCTCGTAATAAATAATTTCGTGTCTTTTTGGTCGAAGATCCAGTTTAGACTCATCTTTTTTTTCTTTACTGTCTTAAGCCACGAATCTCGTATATTATTCCATTTAGTTGAAACCTGTTTTCCTGAAATCAATAAAAAAATATCAAAAACAATACAATTTTTTCTTGGTGACGTATAAGTAATAAGTATTAACAAAAATACTTTTTTTCAGATATTAGCTTCAGGATGTTCATCAAAGAAATACATTACTCATACAGAGTAGGCTTTCGACAATAAGTAAACTAAAAAAGAAATGACCCACGTCATTTGGGAAAACCTAAAGACAGATTTCCTTAAGCTGCCTGAATGAGAGAGAATGGGAGGACATCGCTTCAGGATTCGAAAGAAAAGCCAACTTTCCTCACTGTCTTCGAGCAGTAGATGGCAAACATATCAGAATTTTGAAACCAGCCAAGAGTGTTCTATGTTCTTTAATTACAAGGAGTATTATTCTTTTGTATTAATGGCAGTTGTCGATTAGAGTACCGATTTATTTTTATTAGTGTGGGCTCATTTGGCAAGGAATGCGATTCTAGTATATTAAAGGATAGTACATTTTGGCAAAAGATCAATGATGGTACTTTAAATGTACCAAAGCCTAGACCGCTTCATGAAAACTTGCACGAAGAATTACCGTTTATACTTGTTGGCGATGAAGGTTTGCTTTAACACCTAATCTCCTACGTCCATATGGAGGTACACATTTGAATACTGATAAAAGATTTTTAACTATAGACTGTGAGCAAGAAGGTATGTTGAGTGCGTTTGGTATCTGGCAAATAAGTGCGAATAATCCATCGAGCTATAGATCTCAACGTAGACAAGCAATTCAAGTAATTAAAGCTTGTGCAGTCTTACATAATTTTGTAAGAGAAAAAGATATAAATTTTGAAGTTACCAAAATATAGAACATAGACAAGAACAAGAAACTACACCCATGAATCGAAATGTGTCGAGTCGAGGTGGCCCTAATGCCAACGTTGGACATATTTACTAATTATTTTTTCAGATATTGGTTCCGTTCGTGCAGGCACAGTAAAATAAAATTTATCAATGATTTACATTTTATCAATAAAACATTAAAAACTCACCGTACTGTTTTCTTTCTTTTTCATCCAGTTCATCGAAGTTTGTTTCAGTATTAAACAACTTCACGCCATGCTGCTAACTTTAAGTTTTTGTCTTTATAAACGTCTTGGTCTTATCCCACAGAACAGGTCTCTCTTGGACAAGCGTAATTAAAGTTTCTGCTTGAATATCCATGCTAAACGTCTACTTTTACCAGAACATGCGAGCCGAATGACTGAGTGGAACACGGGCGGGGCGAGGGAGCACGACGGCAGGGCGAGGGGGGGACAGATACCGGCACACAACTCGTTCACATTACTCCGGGCCCGGTCGTTCTACCGGCAATTGTAGTGACAAAACGTTCGGTAGAAATGCCGGGCTCGGCAAAAATGCCCGACCCCGGATAATGTGAATAGCTTCATATAAATTGTACAGCCACTAGCTCTTCCGGCAGATTTACCGGCGCGGCAGATCTGCCGGTCCGGCGTAGTGGGAACCCGGCCGTAGACACCTTAAAATCAAGATATTATCATTATCATAAGCATATCATTTCTGAAAAAAAATAGCCAATGATAAATTACAGTAGGTATGTAAGTTGTATTATCGGTTTCTATTACATATATTCTAAATTATTACTCAGCTTAATCATAAAAAAAAATTAAGTAGGTATATATTTTATACTGAATACGACTAAACATGAAAGTACATTCTCACTTCTCAGATCAACTAATTATAACTTTGTTGGGTTAGTAAATAAATTTCTATTAAATCTACCCGTATTCTTTTAATCGTCATTAATATAGGCTTTTAAAAGAAATTCTTTTGTCTTCCTATTACCATAAAAAAGCCCCATAGCATGACCTTCATATTGGGGCATTTGTTTGTCAACAACGTTCGGAAGATTATTACGACGTAGCACGCACGTGGTCCGAATACGATCGAGCCGGTTGGGCCGGCATTCGGCAACCGGCGCCGCCATTTTTGTTGTCACGCCACCCTTCTGTCCCTCTCTAGCATGCACTTAGCTCTTCTAACACAATCCATTTACTCCTCAGTAATATCAGCTGTGCATCTCGCTCTTGGGCCTACGTGACCATGTTAACCCTTCGTAATCAAATTGTTATTATATAATTTGAACTAAACAAAGGACTTCGTTATCCCTTTTCTATTATTAAGTATGTATTTCAATAACGAACACCTTCATGTTATTATTAATTTATCGGTCAATTAATAGTATTGGCCTCTGCTTTAGTCTAATCTTGCGAAGTAAACAAAAATCAGGTGATGGTATTATGACCAACGGAGCTGTCAAAATAATCTTGATGAACAACCTTCGAGTCGATATAGTTACATGTTATGGATATATATAGCATAGGCATAGGTATAAAGATAGAATGAATTGTGTTATTGACAGTAAAATAATGCATTATATAAATAATAAGCTGTTATAAATACATATGTACATAAAAAGATATACATAGTTTATGAGTTTGGATGATTGAGCCTTAGTTTATGTGCAATAAGATTTAGCATAAGATATATTAGTTATTTCTAAATTGACTTTTATATTTAAATGTCTACTATCGTTGCTCCTAAGACGGCTTATAGCATAATCTATGATAAGAAATTAGGAGTGATAAGATGCCTTTATTCTAGATACTGTTTGGTCGACATCACATAGTTCTTAATATCTAGTACGAACATAAAATTTTTGTACGATATAAGTATGAAATCGGATCCAATATTATGGTGCCAGAACATTTCTTAAATATTAAGATTTTTTTGGTAAATTTTTGTGAACTTATCTGTTGCTATCCATAGACTAAGAAAAAATAATCGGTAGCACTACCACCATTTTAGGTCTGGGCCTCAGATTTCTGTATCTGTTTCATGATAATGTGTCAATATTATAGGCAAGTAGAAGATCAGCCTCCTGTGCCTGACACACGCCCGTGGACTTTTTGGGTCTAAGGCAAGCCGGCTTCCTCACGATGGTTTCCTTCACCGTTCGAGCGAATGTTAAATGCGTACATAAAAAGTCCATTGATGCAGCAGGGGATCGAACCTACGACCTCAGGGATGAGAGCCGCAAGCTGAACACTGCTCAATTCCAAAAATTCTTCATTTATTAGAACATTCATTTCACATATACAAAAATTGTAGACATACCGTGGGTCTTTGTTCCCCAGCACTTAACAAAAGCACTTCCTCTGACACTTTTTCTGTTCTGAATTTGCGAGGTCGCAAAAATTTACGACTATTTTATCGTGAATAGTTTTCTTCTCACTTTTTAATGTAAATATAAATATGCAGTATTTACAATATTCTTAACCTACTATAATAATAATAATTAAAAATTGATAAATAGAAAATTAAAAACAACTTAAAAAGTGGCAGTAACCAAACCTTAGCATTTCCTCGCTGTATTGCGATACTTATTCGATGAGCGAGGAAAGCACCACCTCTGAGGTCACCGGTACTATCTACGAGGCGCCTACTGCAATCTTTAATTAGCAAGCTCTCGAGGAAAAATCCTTTAATGAATGCGTATGAATTTTGGCATAAAAAATGTTATAAAGAAAAAAAGGTGTACTGCCTTGCGATTCTGATAAACAATAAACTACAAACTCCCTCCTTATCAGAATGCCAAATCGTAAAATGACTGCTTCACGACTGATTTGAGCGCGACCGCCGCTGCGAAAACCGCTGTGTGAGTTCGAAAAGTGAGTTACAGAATCTCAAGGCTGAATTATGAAAACTTTATTCTAATCAAAATATAAGCAAAGTTGTCTGCTACCCCAGAAAACTAATAAAATATATATAAAATTATATTTCTTAATGGTACCTCTGTATTACGCCTTTACGTTAGATACAGCTCATGAAAGACTATTTAAATAATAAATAGTTATAAGGGAGCCGACTTTAGGCCAGTGTTTCCCAACGTGGGCCCCACGCCCCACAAGGATATTCGAAAATTATTTGGAATTAGAAGTAAAAATTAGAAGTTATTTCGTTTTTTTATTTTTTTTTATTAAGTAAAGTTTACCACGTCGTACATAGTACTAAATCTACGGTTTATGTTGCAAACTCTTTTATCTAAAATGTGATGACAATTTAGGTAAACATAAATGTTACACAAAACAATTAAAATAGATACAAGATAAAAAGAAAATAAAAAAAAACAAAATACCAGCAAAACAGCTGATTAGGTTCGAAATAGCCCACTACCGCATTTATCCAGCTCCGGATAAGTACTGTTTAATTCGTTAAATTTCGAAAGAGAGAGATATCCTAGTAATTGTAGCTAACAATATCCTACTAATTTCTTCCTCAAATCTATCATAGTTTCATGTCAAGTTTCATAAGTGAACAATTCAATTTTTTGTATTAAAAATTAGGCTATGGTGGGCACAAAAAAGAACACTGCTATAGGCTAACTTTAAGTAATAATAATAGCAAATAATCGTCGAGCAAAAATATTTGTCACAGCTCACAGGTGTGTGGCGTACGTGACCCAATCAAAGGGCCGTGCACAAAAAGTATCCCGGGATTATCCTGATGCAATCTTACTTATTACGAACAAATTTAAACTCAATGATTTATAAAATAAAGTCGTTTTTACATTATTACACATTACCTAGAATTTTCGAAGGGAAGAGTGAAATTATTATGCAATATGTGCAATCGAGTGATTAATTTATTCAATGAACGCATTTCTTATGTGTGCGTGCTTTGGCTTATGCAATTTTCTATTAAACACAGATTTTTTCAGACTTTTTGGCACGATAATATACAATTGTCGAAACAATTATATTCTTGTGTATATTCTGTCATATCTTACCAAATAACACTACGTTATAATTTTCGCTAAAACGCACCATATTGATAAGTCGATAAATTTGATGACTTAAAAGATGTTTTTGGAGTGAAACTTATTTAGGCGCATGAGGGTAAAATTTTTACGGTACGTCACGAAGATGTGCAGCGTTTCTGTCGAAGAAATAAATAAGAAAAGAAAGAGAGCGATTGAGACTGATTGAGAGAGAGTGAGAAGGGAGAATTACCTTATAGAAATTCTATTTTAAATTGAATTTATGAAATATTAGTATTTTAAATTTTATGCAAAATAATTTATTCAAAACTCAAATGACGAATTGTAAATTAAAATTTTATTGAACAGGGGGCAAGCGGACAGGCGGCTCACCTGATGTTAAGTGATACCACCGCCCATGGACACTCACATTGCCAGAAGGTGTGCAAGTGCGTATCCGCCTTAAGAAATGGTAGGTACGCTCTTTTCTTGAAGGACCCTAAGTCCAATTGGTTCGGGGACATAGTGGTGGAACGACGTCGAGATGATACGGGTGGTATTTCGTAGTCTGCCTTGACGTCCGATGATGAAACTCAGCTGATGTATAGTAGGCTCCTCTGAACACTCTCTATGGTAAGTGTGTTTGGGTCTGTTTCATTATTTTTATACATGGCTTAAGGATCGTACGCAAGAAAGGGCGTGTAAATAACAATTCATATAAAGATGTACCTAAAAACCAAATCCTTTGCACGTATTGTTTACAATGCATGTGCTATACAATTTTAGTCTTATTGTTATTGTATTTAGAATTCAAAATTGTGAAAAAAGACAATGCTATTGTGGGTGTCATGTACCTACCAGTTAACTTTTTACATAATTCGGAAGTAATTGGTTGGCTGAGAACTATCTATTGTCTAAGATTTTGTACATAGTTCAATAGTATAGACTAAAGAGGCAACAACTCGGTGTCATTAGATGCGCAGAAGTGATTTTTTTCATACATAAATACATGCGCATTCTATGACGTTTTGCGAGATTAACAATTATATTTTATTAGCGGACCCAACAGACGTCCTGTACACGTCTTCAATACAAAAATCATTTAAACCATTCCCACTAAAATCCACTAAAATACAATCAAAATCGGTCCAGACGTTTAGAAGGAGTTTAATTACGTACATATATATAAAGTTTGAATTAAACTAACTTTGTTTTTTTAAATTCTTTATTACGATCTTTCCCAACCACGCCTTTAACTCATGCGCAGAAAGTAATTACTTTTTTTTATAAAACTGTAGGCTAACCTTACCTGATGTTGCACATTGCCAGAGTTGTAAATGCTTTGTTGTCCTTTTAAGAATCGGGCGATATTTTTATGACCCTAGTACATAGAATTGATTCGGAAATACTTTAGTGTGTAGTTGGTTCCACATAGAGCAGCCCTGCGATTCTGTAACTCACATTTCGAACTCACACAGCGGTTTTCGCATCGGCGGTCGCTCTCAAATCAGTCGTGAAGCAGTCATTTTATGATTTGGCATTCTGAAAAGGTGAGAGCTTAGGGTTAGGGGTTAGGGTTGAAGGACTCCTTTCTCCGCAATTAGACTCGAGGTTGGTCCGTTGTGCGTACGAGTCCTGGCTAATTTAGCCAGCCTAGCTCCTTCCAAAAGCACAGAAGTCTCCTGGGCACTTCACAGGCTTCCCGGAGCGACCTCACCGTTCCGAGGATTTTTTCACGTTGATTAGCCACAGCCTCGCATTCCAGGACTACGTGGGTGACTGTTTCCTCTGCGCTGAAACAGCCTCTGCACAGGGGGCTGTCTGTCGCGCCTAGGATAAAAAGATGTTTATTTAGGAGGCAATGACCCGTTATTGTCCCTATCATTATCTTAAGGTTAGTTCTGTTTAAGTTAAGTAGTCGCTTTGTCAGTTGCGGGTTTACTGCTGGCAAAGCCACTTTGGACTGTCTGCAGGCCGACCATGCGACCATCGTTGTTGCTGGAGTTAGGGATCTCTGGCGAATCCAGGTTCGCACAGCGAGAAGGGCAAAGGAAGGAGCGGATACGGGCCAGCAGGCATCATTCCGGAGCCTCTTCTCGCAAGCTCGTCCGCAGCATCATTGCGAGAGATCACTGTGTCCCTTTATCCACTGCAAGGTAACCCTATTGGTTCGGGTTATGACCTCAGTGCTTCATGACACTCCAGTATTAGTTTGTGTTGGTTTTTTGTTTGAGCGCCATCAGAGGATGACTGTGGATACAATTTAATGAAAAGTCATTAATCCTAGCCGTGCACGGCTCTGGCTGTTGGTTAAGGCGACACATTCACATTGAAAGATCGTGCTCTGGGAAGGGTAGGTGTATGTTGATGTGAGATAAGAGAAAAAGCAACCCTGTTTGGATCCATCTGTATATAACGAAGCTCATTTACGGTCGACCGATCATGTCCTCTTCTCTCAGTTGTATAAGATATTTCTTTAAATATTAATTGGTTAGTGATTCTATCACAGGGCGCAGCAATAAGAGGTTGATACTCTATTGCCCTGTTGAGAATCGCTGTGTGTGTACTGTAGTGATTTTTTCCCCATAGATCCAGTACCATAAGCCTGATAGGTGGGAGCTTGTAGTTTATTGTTTATCAGAATGCCAAATCATAAAATGACTGCTTCACGACTGATTTGAGAGCGACCGCCGATGCGAAAACCGCTGTGTGAGTTCGAAAAGTGAGTGAACAGAATCGCAGGGCAGGTGTGCGGCAAAAATTGCCTTAAAAAAACCTTGTTTAACGAATATAATATTTCCTATATTAAGAATTTATGCTTTATATAAAGGTTTTATTATGTACCTAATGAATGTGTTATTTATTCATATGATTAGCAAATCCTCTAAAATCGGTGTGATTGACTGCTATGACTGTCTTTTTAGGGCATCCCGTAGACTTGTTTGCCCCCCTATACTATATAAATAATAATTCGACCCTGGTCTTAGATTAACACCGGCCCTCCCTCAAACGCCTGCAACGCATCCACTAAAATGGGTACCTATGGGCTGCGATGACTGTCCTTTTTGAGCGTCGCGTATGCTTGTTTGCCCCCCTATACTATATAAATAATACTTCGACCCTGGTCTTAGATTAACACCGGCCCTCCCTAAAAGGCCGGCAACGCATCCACTTAAGTGGATGTCCATGGGATTCGATAACTGTCCTTTTTGGGCATCCCGTACGCTTGTTTGCCCCCCTATACTATATAAGAAATACTTCGACCCAGGTCTTAAATTAACATTGGCGGTCAAAGGTCGGCAACGCATCCTCTAAAATCGATGTGGTTGACTGCGATAACTGTCCTTTTTGGGCGTCCCGTCGTTTGGAACCTTTTCGGAATAAACATCAAATAGAGCGCGTGACTAACCCACGAAGTGAGTCATTACTGTTTAAATAATGCATTAAAGCAATATATTTTTATCAAACATGAGTTGAGGAACGCAAAACCAATTGTGGAATTTACATTAGCATTTTGTTACGCATAATTCCAACCATTGGACACACCTTTAAACGTTGACTTACTAATTAATATACTGAATTTATGTATTGTTTAACGTTTGAATTAAAATGGGTGTGGCCAGTTAACTATCTTTTTTAGGAATAGCCCCGCAAACTTCGTTTCGCCTATGTTAGTTCCATTATATGGAATAGACTGTTCGCTATTCTGGAATAAAATCTAAGTACTAAATAAAAGTTATTTTTCTCTCCATAAAAACCTTCCCCAGAGTTCAAGGCATAAATATAACTGACTCAAATTGGTCCAGCCGTCTTCGAGTTTTCCTTAGCAACATATTTTATAAAAAAAAATTTAAGCACTTACGTTACGAGAGCTTAGCACTGCTGGTCAATTTTTTTTAATAATAATTATAGCCTATGTTACTCAGGAATTCACTCATGGTATAATAATTGGTCTTCAGATTGGCAAATGATGATGAAACAGATACAGAAATCTGAGGCCCAGACCTAAAAAGGTTGCAGGGCCACTGATTTATTTTAATTTTTTGTCGTCAGGAAACGATTTTGACGTACCTAGCTAACAGTAGAATACAGATTAAACTTGCATAGCAAATGTTTTCAGAATTATCAGTTAGTTCACGGATTTGTCGTTAGGTATGTTATATATAGCCTGTGATTACATAATAAACATTTAAGTAAATAGATATAAGTAATAAAATCACGTTATTGACCTTCTCACTATGTATCAAGGTACATAATGATTAATTAGTATTAACTTAGTACTATATTTAAAATAGGTATATATATATATATATATATATATAGTATATATATTAATATATAATACTTAATATATATAAATCTCGTGTCACAATTTTTGTCCTCAATGGACTCCTAAACTACCGAACCGATATCAATCAAATTTGCACACCATGTGCAGTTCGATCCAACTTGAGAGATAGGATAGTTTAAATCTCAAATTATAGTCGCAATTTTAATTTATTGCTAATTATTTGTCTGTTATTATTTGACAGTCACAAATCACAATTCTAACAGATGGCGCCGCGCTGTGTTGAAAGTACCAACGTTTCACATAAGATACTATTTAACATCTGTAACAAAAACCTTAGCCACAGCAACGCTTGGCCGAGTCTACTAGTATATAGTACATACATATTTTATGTCTTCAAAACCTATGGAAGCATTAAAGAAACCCTTAATTTTAATAAATGTAGCCTGAGTACAGCCTCGTTGTATTATATATTCCGGAAAAAAACTATTAAAGATCGAATTTCCGAATACAATAATTTCCCGTTAGATTTCTAGTTTCTTCTGTATAGACTATAGAGGCTGTAAAATCTTGTGAAAGGTACCTATTGTTGGCCGTTCGGTCACATTCACGATTCAAGGTTAAACGTTTATTTGCAATGCTGATTTGAACTTTTTGCGCGGTCCAACATAATGTTTTATACATAATATGGACCCGTTCGTGCCGACAACCTCACATGCAAACATCTAAATGTCTTTAAGATAAAGTCGTCTCACCACAAATAGTTAAACGAAGATTAAGTTTTCGTCAAATAGGTGAATTTCTAATTAAGTCTGGCATAGCTTCATAAAAGTAAAACAGTTTGTACCAAGCACAAACTTTATGGTAGTTTGAAGATTCGATGTCAGTTTGACAGGTCGAAAGCGCGCCATTATCTTTGCATCATAATGTAAAGTTATTTTTAACCAATTTTACATAATATTGTTTGTAATAAACATTTATATAAAACAGACGTTACGACGGCGCGTTACGTTTGACAGTGATTGGTCACCATCTGTAGTCAAACAATAGACACGCAACACGATTTCATCTCACATTCTAAAAGGCAGGAAATCACGTTAATCTTAATAATGCTTTTAATTTAATTGAAAACAAACCTATAACACGAGCTTTCAAAGCAAAAATTAATCTTGTCGTATGAATTTATATAACACTGGATGAACTTTTTTTTTTATGGCTCTGACACGATTTGTGCATTACTGGATGAACTTCCAATCACCTACATATTATGTTTCTGTCAAAACTTGACAAACGTCTGTTTAAAAGAAAAGGTTTAATATGTTTTGGACAATGACCAGAGATCGGACCTCATACTACTTCTATGAAACATTGAATTTTTGAAGACAAAAGACATCAAAAATTTCCCAGCTAGAAAAGTTTTGATTGAAAAATTCAATTGTCAAACTCTTCGGACAGGAGGATCATCTAATATTGAGTACCCATGGACACTCACAGGCCTTTCAACGTTTTAAGAATTGAAAAGAATTCACATAATGGTGGTACGCGGCAAAAACTGCCATAAATAACGCTCAGTTGTAGAACGAAGGACGTCAATAGTATTCACAAATTGTTCAATTGTAGATTATTGAAGTACCAAACTCTATATGTCAAACCCACTGAACAGCATTCCTTAATTCTGACAATCTATCAAGAACACTGAAATGACACCATTAGATGTAAATGCGAAAAATAATGTCTTGACTTCATTTGCCTTGGATAAAACCTTGGAAAATAACCATAGGAAAATCAATAGCTACTTTTCAGGGTATTACAATTTACCTGTAATTTTTTTATAGATCAAATGGGCAATAGGCAAATGGGTGGGACGTTCACCTCATGAACATCAGATGAACCTCCTTTTGGCCCCCGTGACTCTAGAATCGTTAATTCCTGGGTTACCGTTCATATTTTTCATATTATTCACACAAAATCATAATACATCTAGTACTATTGCTACTACTTATTATTACCGAAAGAGTAGTGGTACAAGTCACTATATATATAACAGAAGTACAGAAGTCAGTCACAACGCTCTGTCAAATATGTCAAACTTCATACAGAAACAATAGTTTGACAGCTTGTGAAAGTATATTTAAGTTTAATTGACGTTCTAGAATACGTGTCAATACGTTTTAGAATAAGCGCCAATATCTTCGTGACTTATCTCTATTAAAACAAATGAAATATTTTTTAATCCTAAATACACACGCATCAGGATTGGTAGTGTATTTACTAAATAATAATAATATACATTGAGAACTATGAAATCTAAACACGTATACAAATTATATTTTTCGCGAATTTATGACAGAAACATAATATGGATTAAATTTAACTGCGAAGTTTATAATAGGGCCATGTGGTTAACCGCAGCAGTTAATAATTAACATGTGATAAGTATAATCCTTGCGGTTATAAATAGTGGCCATATTAATAGGTATTTGTTCCCCTCGACTTCATATATGTCCCACGGTCCCGTGTATATCTTACAAATTATAGCATATCTATAAAATCACATACAAAACATTAATAAAGAACCCACAGATAAAACAATCCAACACAAAGGAATCCAAGTATGACGGAAATGACCATAAACAAGTCAGAAATTGAATGTTGTCTATGATGACATCGACTCTATTTTTCACCTGTAATCTTCCCGATCTGCGGTCAAGGACATATTTGATTTGAATTTCGAATTTGGAAGTTGGGGGAATCTAAATGCAGTTGATCGACCGAAAAACAAATTCGTACAGTTTGATAACATCTTCGTCTTGCACGTGTCAATTGTTATTGATAGAACACATTTATACACTGTCCATCATTGATTCATTGTCGATTTGTCCTTATTTGTCGATTTTCTGATATTCTGACACAGCTACTCACTATCACAAAACGATGAATATAAAGAATTACATTCCAAAGATCCTCTATGCGTAAAAGCAGGTGTTTCCTAGTTCAGCTTAAATCAAGGCCCAAAAAAGGTTAATCCGATTAAAGACACACACTCACCGTGTTTTAACACACACTTATATGGCGTATTAAATATCTATTCCTTTTAGAGTTATTTTTTTATTGATAATCCACAGACACTTTAAAAAAGAAGATAATATTGAAATTGATTAAATTAAAAATATAGCTACAAAGGATTACTTACACCATATAACGACGAACATTATGTATTTTTTAACAACAATGTTCTAATAATTTTCTTATTGAAGTGTGTGTAGGAATATGAAATGTGTGAGGGGGTGTGAGTGTGTGTGTTTTTCGGTGATCTTAAATATCGTTTTTTCCCTTCGAAAACATTATGATAACATGCCATGGTATACTTATACCTGTAAGTATTATTTATATTATATTACTTTGAGCAAAGTTTGCACCAAAATATCTATGAAACAGCTCACTATGACGAGTTCCTTAATCTAAATTATTTAAAACGACTCGTCGTAATTACGACTGATAAGTTTAAAATGCATTGAATGCATTTTACCTCAGTTAAAAGCCTAGAAGTCTAATAGTCTGGCCATCGTTACGAACCTAGGTCGTTATAATGAAACTCATTTTTATATTTATAATCTTCTATATAATTGTGTATTTTAGTTCTTCATCAACTATCTTAAGTTTATGCCTATTTATCAGCTGCTTCTAATCTTTATGTATAATTCTACTGTACGTGTGTATGTCACTGAACTCCTCTTAAACGGCTTTGACTGATTTGAATGATTTTTTTGAATGCGTTTTGGTGCCGCCCTGGATGGTTTAGATTCACAAATCAACTCGGCAAATGGAGCGCCAGTCGGTACTTTCATACTTTGTTTAATATCCTAATCCAAGCGATTAGGATATGTAGGACAAAGTCTGTCGGGTCCACTAGTTATGTATATAAATAATCAAGTATTTCATATTATATACGGTATTAATATTCTTAATAATAATAGGTGTAAAAATGGAAGGCCATTACTCTCTTCTTGGCTTTTTGGTTTATGATGTCTTTCAATAAGGTTCACATCACAATACTTAATTTTTGTAATTTTGAATTAATAAATAATAATAATATATCGTTTATTTGCCAAGATAGTGGTATAATTAGATCGATCAACTACAAAAATCCGCACAGCCAGCCAAATAGGCATGCAAATGTCGTATTAATTTTTACAATGTCATATAAGAACATATGTATATGTATATAATAACATAATGTTACGTACATTATGTATACGTACAGTACAGATATTAGTGTTAAGAAATTAACAAATACTCCAGTTCAAATCTCGAACGACCAAGTTATTAGCGAAAAATGGTAATAATTTCAAATCAAGATGGCGAGTTTGCTTGTCATATTGCATTTTAAGTAATACCGACACCCATGGACACTCAATGTCACAGGGTTCGCAAGTGCGTTGCCTTTAAGAATTGATACGCTCTTGAAGCACTCAAGCCGAATTGGTTCGGAAATACTTCAGTGAGCTGGTTGCAGTGTTTCCAGGTGACATTTAGAAGTGAGGCGTATTATACTCCAGTATGACAGAATCCAATACATTTTTGACGTCGCTGTCTCGTTTCTGAATCGTACTTGCCTCACTGCAATAGGCTATGGGGCGTTTCATTTTTTTCTGATGTCTTAAAAAATTTACTGGAATCACTTATTTTTATTAGAGTGTAGAGATTACTTGTGATGTCATCGGTCATTACGCAAATAAAACATATAAACAAAGAGAATCTTGCGTTTTGTCTGAATTTTTTTCAGACAAAACGCAAGGTTTTGTGAAAATTTGTCTGTATTCTTAGCGCTGTGGTGGAGAGAGATAGATGTTACTTAAATTAAGATGGTACATTAGTCGAAATTTATTAATATGTAATGAAAGTTGTCTGTGGACAATAAAATACGATTCTCTAGTAAGATTTTTTTGAAGAATCGTCGAATTGCTTTGGAAATAATTCAAATATAGTTAGTGAATTAACACTTTTTGTATTGTTATCAAAATACTTGGCGGAAATGGAATTTATTGCTTGAACGAAATCAATTTGTAGGTTTTAATTATATGTTAACTTTTTCCACATTTGAGTCAAATAAGTTCACCCAATTGAGGTTGATAATATCATTTTTCAAAAACAAATCGTCTGCTAGTAGGAATTAAAAACAAAAAAAAATGTCTAAAAAAATATTTTTTTGGGGTCGACACCCCTTATCACTTAGGGGTTTGAAAGATAGATAGTAGTCGATTCTCAGACTTCCTAAATATGCATAAAAAAGCTTCATAAGAATCGGTGGTTTCGAAGGAGTATGGGAACGATCATTGTGACACGAGAATTTTATATAGTAGTATAAAATGTGTTAATAGTTAAATAAGATTTTTGGGGACAACCTTGATTTTTATCATTACTGACTAGCCAAAGTATATATTGGTATTAAACGAAAAATAACATAAGATAAGCTGTTTATTTACAACCAGAGAGACAAGATAAAAGAAAATTAAAACGTAATATAGGTTATCAGAATAAAAAATATGTTCTAAAGAATCAAGAAGAATAAGGGAAGGTTCAGAGTCGACAGTCCCGAGTGTGACCTCCGAAAACGTATTGAATTTTGACAAATGGGTGTTTGTACATTCGTACGCATGTTTCTAATAACTTAAATACGGAGGCTCCATTGAGTTTGTCTTATAGACTTGTATGTTTCTCCAGTAGAACGCCTTGCTTGGCGTGTAATTTTTTTTATTTCATATTGAATGGATCTTGGGTTTCTTTATCTAGCTATAATGACATCACCAATATTTAAAATAGGTAATATAGTAATCAGTAGGTTCGATGCCTAGCAGTAATTTTCGTGTCACACGCGAACACTTTAGCTTATTCGGCAGATGCATCTTAGTAACTTTAATGAATTCTCGGACTCGGCAACGATGACGCTTTGCGCTGTACTGTTTGGAAAGACTGACAAACGAATTTAAGATATTTTTGAAGTGAAACTTCTTTAGGCGCATGAGGGTACATTTTTACGGAAACGTCACGAAGATGTGCAGCGTTTTTGTCGAAGAAAAGGGAGAGAGCGATTGAGACCGATTGAGAGAGGGTGAGAAGGGCGAATTACCTTATAGAAATTCTATTTTTTAAATTATAATTTCGTAAAGAGAATTTATAAAATATTAGTATTTTTTTATGACAATTAAATTCATTAAATTCCTAACATATCTTCCTTTTTCCTTTCCTCTAAGTCTAGATCTAAAGTTTTAGATTTGTATAAATTAGTTACACTTCTGACATGTGTACTTTATACGCACGCACTTTTTTTTAAAGTACTTATCTAGTATTAAATTATATTAAAATCATATTTTGTATTTTGCTGTAAAAAAATTGCAGTTAAATACGGTTCAGGAATGAACAGGAAGAAATTTAAGAACTTATTAAAACTCTTGAACTTCGCTATGCACTTCTGCTTCCAAATATGACTTCAAAATTGGATTTGGCATTGACGTCTGACAGTTCTTCTATCCATGATGACATCCGATGTAAGAGGCTGTTGACCTTAGGGCTAATCTCAATATTGTTCCAGCTCTATTCCACTACAAAGACAATTGATATTCAATCAGCACGAGTAACTACTAGTAAGAATCTAAATTTTAAAAAGGAATGCTTCTGTAACTTTCCATTGGTGATGTATAAATCAACATCTGTTTTATTTGCATACAGAAGGTGGTCACAACAGAGAATAGCTTTAAATATATTTTGAATTATAAAGAGAAAACCCTTTTATAAATTAAGTCTCATATCACCGTAAATGCACCGTGCACCGCATTTTATTGGTTAAGCAATTTCACAAAACATATTTGCCATAATCTGTATTCTTCATATGTAACATTATAATCGTTCAAAAACGTGTTTTTTCACTCTCTCTTAGCATTTTTAATATACGTTCTTGGTTGTGTTATTAACATTAACTAAGATTTATTTTAATTTTTTTTTAAATATTGTTTTTGGAAGGATTGGAAAATGGAGGAAGCCTTCACTCCGGAGGTCGTGTACTAATGTTAAATGAATGATATGGACGTAATGGAATCCTAATTATGTAGTACTCGAATACAGGCTGTTTTTATTTTACTATATTTTTTTAACAAAGAACAAATATACTATTTAGAAAATGGGTTGACTTAAATGTCTCTAGACTTTCCCACAAGCTAGAGACGTTTTCAGTAGGCTGAAATGTGATTTATAACCGTTTCAAGAGAGCATTTCAGAGATTTTAAAAATAAACCCTTGAAGAGATTTACGGCGTTTACTATCCGATCCCTAGCTCGTAACAATACTAAGCAGTAACATATGACTTATCATTAAATGTAAACCAGTTGTTTCAACCTCCCTTTAAGAAAAAATTATGCTTCTGTTGAGAGATCAAACAACACGCTTGCCTTCGGACTTTTTTTTTAGTTTATATTTTTTTTAAATGTTGTATGAGCAATGAGTTTTGAGCTTTTAAGTAGTTCTGAAATAAAAAAGTGTTGTCGAAGTGGCTTAGGCGTGCAACTCTCATCACTGAGGTCGGTAGGTTCGAACCTGTACTAATGACTATCTACGCATTGAACACTTGTTCGTACTCTGAAGGAAAACATCGTAATGAAACCATGCCTTAGACCCAAAAGTCGACGTGTGTCAGGCACAGAGGGCTGATCACCTACTTGCCTATTAAACGATATCGAAGCTGATACAGAATTCTGAGGCCAGACCTAAAAGGTTCTGGCGCCATTTTTATTAAAGAAATCAGGTTTTTAAATGTGTGTAAACAGAGCTTATATAACTGTTTTCATTGGTTTCGCTGTGACCGTTGAAATTGTTTGTTGTTGCCTTTGTATATCGTTTCTTTTCAAACAACCGCTAGTCACAAGAAACCACGGGAAGAAACAATACTCATTTTTCGCATACCTTTGCGATTTGGGAATTTTTATAGTTGCATTTGTCTTCCAACGGCACAATTTGGTCGGTAATGATGAGGATACGTTCTGTAACTTCCTATTTATTTATACACACTAATACATTGGTACAAGAAAATAAAATACAATTTTTAATGTGACAAGCACTTATAGGCAAACATAACATACACGAAGGGATAATTAAAAAAATTAAACTAAAATATTAACCTAATTATAAGGTCCTATAGGTCCACTTGTACTTGTCTGCAATGGAATTCTATATTATTTTATATTTCTATTATATAAAAGGCTAAACCTTTATAATTGGACATTATATAAATAAGTAAATATAACTTCCCCAACTCAAAATAATTTTTCAACCATTGAAGAAAGAAAAAAAAACTGGGTCAACCTTAACGATAAACTAAAATATATTTATGCGTCAAAGGACCGGTCGGTCGGCCTTTAAAACATTGGCTTAAACGAGAGTGTCGCGAAAATACATCAATTCGGCAGCAAAGTTTACTAAACACATTTACCTTCATGCTTACAAGATTCAGCTAGACTTAGGAGCTCAAACCTGGACCAAAGAAAGAGGCAATTTGCTTATGTAATGGAGCAAAGGGCTGCCAGATGCTTTTTCGAACAAACATTTTCTCCGATAAATATGAACACATTATCTCAGGAAATTCTGATGTCAATTTTTCATCAAGCTCGTACGATTTAAAGCGGATTTTTTTTAGTAGTAGTAGTCAGTTAATAAACCTGTAACCTTCTTGAGGTCAAATCGGAAATCAAACGCATCATCGGTTGAGATAAAGCCACATTCATGTAAAGTACATGGATCAGACCTTACTGTAATGTTATGCAGGCCCTGACCCGAGCGTTGAGATGTTGTTCAGTTGTTCCATTTTCACATGGGTTCTTTATTATACTAGTAAAAATATCAGTACTCTGTCAAAAATTTGTCTTATTAAGTTAACTTTGACTCCCGTTATAACCCTATAGTCTATACCCTATGTGATTGATTATACTGCTATAGTTCGATATTATCCGATCCGTAGAGAGAAATATATATTTCGCATACTACATTGTATAATAGTAAATATAATGCCTTAGTAAAACATAGACAACCTCGACATAGACTATCTATTAAGAGAAAGTCCCTTTAGGCAAGGGTCCGAATATAATGCCATCCATGAATGAGATAATTTTTTATCCGAGGTGCTGCCAGATCTTCGTACATTATGTGACTATAAATAGAACTTCTAAAATATAACCAAAAAGCAGTTTTAGCAGAGTAGTAGTAATATGTACTTCGAGGCAAACCAAAAACAATTTAAATTAAACGACAAGACGATAAGATAGATGAGACACGACAGACCCTGAAACCCCTACACGTTTGTCTTGTTCTGTGATCTATCATATGGATTAATATATCTCCCAAAAAGAGAAAGTTTAGAGAAGTTATTTAATGGCTATATATGTATGAATATATGCTTATAGTATGGCTTATATGTCAATTTATATTGTCTTTGCTTATAGTATGGCTTATGAAACACATGTTAAAATATAATAATACAAAGTTATAATGGCTTATACATACATGGAAGATTTGTGGCTATATATTTATTATAAGAAATATGGTGTAGAAAAGGGGCAGAAGTAGCAATACAGACAGCCATTGAAAAATTGCACATTGAATATGCCTATAGGAATTGGTTCTCTCTTTTTCTAAAACCCGGTTCTGTAACTCACTTGGTTCGCAACCATACTGCGGTTTTCGCATCGGCGGTCTCTAATCAGTCGTGGTGCAGTGATTTCAAGATTTGCCATTCTGATAAACAATAAACATAAGCTCCCACCTTTTCAGTTGTGAAACGACTTCGAGGTGATAGGGGTGGTAGTTCATATCTATCGATATACGATGATGAAACTGAACTGCGGGTATTAATCTGAACAACTATACGGGAGTTGGCTTGAGACAAAATCACTTTTCGACAGTCTTCACCAAATAAATTTGTATGAGGTCACGTGAAAAGCATGGGCTAATGTCATTCCCATACAAATTCGTTTCGCGTTAATGGGTCACGCCTAACGAAAAGTGTTGATTGATATAATGTATGTCAATATGGCATATGTCAATTGTCAAATTACAGTGCGCTACCCTTAAGGTCTTAAGGTGTGTTTCAACCTTTTTGGTGCCATGCCCACCTTAGCCTTTATAAAATTCTTATGCCCTATGTAACATAAATAATTTTAAGTATTAAAAAATTGAATTAATAGACTTAAATTTAAAGGAAGAAATTACTAGGAAATTCTTAACGAAACGCAGTAAGTAAATTTACAAGTTCAAATTTCAAATCATTCTCGACTCCCCCCATAACAATCCAATTTCCCCCTGTGGGGCGTGGGCCCCGCGTTGGGAAGCACTGGTAAACATCGTTTTTATCGCCTCACAACGCTTTGCTACAACTACACGGAGAAAAAATTATAGCAGTTATCAGTGAAGAATATATGTAAAAATTACTAAATTTCCATTATAACATCGAATCGCGATATTCTGAAAGTTCATAATCATTAATGTATAATTAGTAAAGCGTTTAGGAATTGTTTATGCAGAGGTGTTGAAATATTTATTAATTAGCACTGTATATGAGAATATTTAATTTTTTTAAATATTTTAATTTCTCTCCAATTTTCGAAATTTTATTATGTGTGTGTATAATAATTTTTTTTAAATTTAAACCAAATAAAAATTTATAACTAAATTTGAAAATTTATTATATTGCCACTTGCTACGGTCGCAAGTAGTCACGATTATATGATGCATGATATCTTAACAAACGTGATCATTTCTTGCTATAAATTTTAACGTTCTGACTAACACTGATAACACACTGTAAACAACAACCGGTAATAATATCCAAGTATCTGAAATTGTTATCGGGACGGCCTTGTAAAATGTTATTTGTTATGTTATATAATTTCTAATTATATTTCAAACACATTTAAATTAAACTTATTACCATGCGATTGCGTTTTTATCGACATCTGAATAGTCTTATTATTCGGTAATTTTATATTATAACTATAATGTAGTGATTTAAATTAATCTGTTAAACGAATAATAATTTCTGCTTCGCACTGGAGAGCGTTATGCGTTGAGTGTTATCATCAAACTTTTTAAATATATTTTCGCTAGAACTATGAAATAAAAATAAAAAATATGTTTATTATGGAACATAAGGTACAGTATCACTCATCGGCGAAGAAGACAGAGGGTGTAGGACGAGAGAAAAAGCCGGCGTAAAAAACTCTCGGTAGGTACTCTTTTAAAATAGCAAATCATCAAACAACACTTATTTTAAAACAAATATCGCAAATTAATTAGAGGTAGCCTGTCTAGCACTAGTCCCAGGCCCTTTTGTCAACTAGATAATCGTTAACTTTATAGTAAGCCTTTTTACACATCTTTTCCATAATACATTTCTTAAATTTATTAAAAGGCAGAGATAAAAGAGCCTCTGGGATTTTATTAAAAAAGAGTATTCCATTTCCCAAAAAAGAATTACTAACTTTAGATAGTCTAGTACGGGGAAATTGCAGCCTGTGTTTGTTCCGAGTGTCAACTATATGTTGTCCGACTATGTTGTCGTCGGAGGTAATAAAAAACTTACGTATATGTACAACTTAAGTAAATGGTAACCCGGATGATTAAGCACTACTACCTATTTCTTTTAACAATTTTTTTTAAATTCCAGAAAGATGCCTTTTAACCTATTGTTGAACATTATTTCTATTAAGTTCGTCTATGTTACTTTTAAACCCATAGCTTGCACAGTGAGTATCATCAAATTAGGAGACTCTTAACGAAGGGGCCTATTTATTTGTTGGAAAGTTGACATTATTTCCATGATATAATAAAAATAAAATTAAAACAAATTTAAAAAGTTTGCTCCTTGTGGCAGAGTACCTATAATGATAGCAGCATTTCCTCGCTGTATTGCGATACTTATTCGAGCGAGGAAAGCACCAGCTCTGGGGTCACCGGTACTATCTACCGGGCGCCAACTTTAATCTTGAATAAGTGCCTGTGCACTTGAACCCCACGGCCCAAGAGCCTCTAATTAATAATAATTTCCTTTTAATTATTTTTATTATTAGTGTGTAGGTTAAGAAAATTGTGAATACTTTCAATGATTTTAATACAAACATGTTCTGTGCTGCCTTATGAAACGTTTAGGATTACGATATCATTGGGATTGTGTTTTGTTTGACAAAAAAATCCCGAATAAAATTGTATCTTACGAGACATAAACTTCACGAAGAATCTTTTTGAGAAGTTAACATTAAATTTTGTTTGTTATAGAGCTAGTAATAATAGTCTGGATTGATAAGATAAAACATGTTTTGCAAAGCTGTTTTTATATTTGGGTATTGATAAGAGAACATGGGCCGAGGCTCAAAAATTTAAATTTTGTTATACCTACTATACAATCAGTGTAAATGTCATTTTGCATTGGCCATATTTTACGTGGCATTTTCGCCCAAGTATTTAATACTTGTGGTCAATAGTTCTTTTCACGGCTAGAAATTTGTTTTATAATATATATTCCATATGCTATATAACATAGGCTATGTTTATCAGTGTAATGTAGGTAAAATAATTTAAACAAAAAGCTATGTTGCTAAGCACACTCGAAGACCGCTGGATCAATACGAGTAATTTTTAATAATTCCTTAATCGTTGAGGAAGGTTTTTATGGAGAGAAAATTGGATTAAAAATAATTGAAAATTTAGTTCAATTTAGGACTTAGGTTTTTGTGAAAATGTTCAAATGTGCAAAATGTTCCATATGTACTAAAAATTTAGACTAGATAAAAAAATCATATTAAGGCGAGACAAAGTTCGCGGGGGCAGCTAGTATTTAATATTAGTAGCCATTATTAGAAGTTGACTGTTGTGTAAGTTCAACCACAGATGTATGTAAACTTATCATTTATAAAAAAAATGGTACTGGCATGGCACTTAAAACCAACTAAGGTTAAGAAATTAAAATATATCCTGCTCCGGGGCAACGGACCTCTACCCATTAAAACCCAATAGTCCCATCTCCTCGCTACGGACGGGAGGCACGGTGACAGTTTCCCTTAATCCGTATCCCCGTCAAGAGCCCAACTACTACGAGCTACTACTACGGGCTACTGCGAGCCCAACTTCCTAGATGTCGAATCCGGTGCGAGGGTACGTGCAACATCGCGTTTTTGCGTTGGCCGGCGTCTGGGTTACACTCCTGAATCCACTCCGCGTTCTCTATAAGCGTTACGAAGGCCTTCCGGCTGTTTCCAATGCTTCACAAAGTAAAATAAAACCAAAAAATTTACACACACATAGTACGCGACATTTCGTGTAGGTACCTTAATCATGTGTGGATAAATATATATAGAAAGAATCGACTAAGTAATAGACTAGACGTACTAAGTAAAATACTCAAGCAGATGTAACAAGCCACTCAACATTCCCGTAACGTGTCTTTTAAGAACAAAGGAAACGATTTTATGAGTTTTTGGAGCACTTATGAAGATTATGCTGATATTGAAGTTTCTAAAACAGGTCAAAAGAGCCAAAAGAGCAGTTTTGGCCTAGTGGCTTCAGCGTGCGACTGTCATCCCTGAGGTCGTAGTTCGATCGCCGGCTGTGCACCAGCTGACTGTCAATGCGCATTTAACATTCGCTTGAACGGTGAAGGAAAACATCGTGAGGAAACCGGCTTGCCTTAGACCCAAAAAGCCGACGGCTTGTGTCAAGCACAGAAGGCGGATCACCTATTAGATTGACAAATGATCGTGAAACAGGTACATACATCTGAGACCCAGACCTAGGGCTACTGATTTATTTTTAATTTTTAAAACAGGTCAAAAAGTTAAAATACATGTTACAATATAATAATAATATTTCCTTCTTTTCTCCCATATAACTTTTGACACAAACAATACGATTACAATTAAAAAGGTATTTCGAGACTGGTTTCCAAGCTAGGTAAGAACCTGTGATATGGATAACCAGATTAACCAGGCTTCCATTCCACAGCCAAGTCATACTGAGTCAAAATATGCTATTTGTATGTATGTTTGTAATTTAAAAACCTATAAAAAAGCTATGAATTATTTCAATATTCTATCACCAATAATCAATCCCATAGCCTTTGTAAGCATTGTTTCAATGTTACTTTGAATTCTCGTTTTATGTCGCTGTGGAGGTAAAAAGTAATGTTTGCATAACTCTAGCTTACGGTCGTGGTAAATATCAAATGCTGTAAAGCAATTTTACAGTTGTATTAAACATTTGTTGATAATTAAATGCGTAATGTAATTAAATGTATTTAAATGTGTGTTACGATGAAATAACATTTAGAAATTACTGAAAAACAACTTTAATGACGTATTAGTATAAAAACAGTGTTTACAACGATTATTATCAATTGATTTCCGTAACATAATTACAATTTATAGATAATCTTAGTTATAACCTAAATGGTATCTAAACGTAAATAATTTTAATTAATATGACAATCTTTAATTTTGATAGCACGAATTTAAACACACGTTATTTAATTTAAATATCTGTGTAATGTACTTTAAAATACATGTCTACAAACATATTTCCAATACTACAAAACACCTTCAAGCAAATTCTACAAAAACAAAGTACGCTAATGAGCGAAACACTTATGTAACTGTGTGCGAAGTAGGTCATTTGTAGTTGTGTGCAACAGCTGACAGCTCTCGGTCGTTGACCTCGAGGCCAGCCAACGACCCTTCGCGATAAGGGCTAGATGATTCTCGCATCCAGAATCAATACTTTTTTATTAAAAACTTCTTGCTGTCCATCGAGTTCCAATTTTATTTTTTTTTTATTAAAAACTTCTTGACGTCCATTCTGTTCCAATTTTAAAAACTTAGAATTTCTGTATGCTATGTTACTATCCATAGAAGAGATATTAAAAAAATATAACCTTTTAGTAACGGGATAATTTAAGCCAATGGTGGCTAATTAGCGAGTATATTTTAAGCTTCAGTCAGGGTACAAGGCAAGCCGGTACTAACACAATGCGACGTAAACAAGGCCGTGCGTACGTGCTCCTGGTAACGCAGAAGGGACTCTGTAGTGTCACCATGCTTTTATAATTTAATATGGGACGAGATAAAAAACATTATTTAAAATAACTGTGTTGTATTTAAATAACGTAAGTTATAACGTAAATATAACACAGTTTGTGACAGTGTGTACCTTAACTCTGGCAGAATTTCCTCGCTGAATTGGGGTACTTATTCGTTGAGCGAGGAAAGCACCACTGCACACGTTATTTTAAACATTGTAAATATCAAACTAGAACCTACATATTTAAAACAACAATTCTCGTGCAAATTTTCTACAAAACCGAGTAGCGTGGTTGTGAGATCCATGTCGGTCAATTTATTCAGTCCCTACGTAAGACACCGTCTGTCTTTAGTTATTGCATAATTAGCTAACCTAAAGATATCTTATAGGTACCATATTACAAATCTTTTTTGTTTTAAATACATACATTTACTTAACTTTCAGGTAAAATTCAGGCTCCTAGTTTTATCCATAACGACGTAGGTGGTCGAAAATGGCGTGAACTGCTTCGAGAAAAAGATAATATGACGTGCCCCCAGATAATAGTTAAACCTAATTAGTAGTAATTTAATCTAGTTAAGTTTATCCTGTAAAATTCCTTTCGCACACACAACACGACATTATCATAACAAAACTATTTTGTTTTGTTAAGTTTGTGCGTTTATGTCGTTCTATGCGTTAAATGTGTAATTTATAAAAATACCTTAGTAATCGATGACTGTTAGACACAAAGTAGGCTTTATAATTATTCCATAATTAACATGCTTGCATATGCCTTCGATTGGCTTAAATCGTACTAAGATATGTAACATAGGAAAAGGTTGTGGAATACGTTTTTTCACGATTAACAAATAAAATAATTCAGTGGCGCTACAACCTTTTTCGGTACGGGCCTCAGATTTCTGTATCTGCTTCATGAGGCTATCTAATATTGCCTGACACACGCCGTCGCCGTGTATCTTGTATGTGTCTCACGATGTATTCCTTCACCGTTCGAGCGAATATTAAATGCGCATTGACAGTCAGTTGGTGCACAGCCGGGGATTGAACCTAAGACTTCACGATGAGAGTCGCACGCTGAAGCCACTAGGCCAACACTGGTCATTCACGATTAGCTAACTGATAAATTAACTGTTGAAATCGTGTTCCCAACGATACTTCATTTGACTAATTTCAATTTTAATTGCAAATAATATTTCTATTTTAGTCGTTGCATGAATCATGGTTCACCTATGACCCGATATGATGGCTCGATCTACTAATTGCTTTTGTAATCAGACAACAAGTCAATCGTATTTTTATGACAACATTTTTATGATATTATGAAAATTTTAAAATGTTTTCATCTGACAATCAGATAAGGGATAAGACACAATGATAGATGGCTTAATACTTAATCACTCAAAACACGGTGTTAGAACGACCTACATAATAGTTAATCGTTCATTTATACGATAAGTGTCGTTTATAATCACTTGAAAAGTAACTAGATTATTTAAGTACTTATTTTTGTCTCTCAAACATCACACATTAACAAGGAGGACAATCAGATACTTATGAATATACGTTATTGAATGGATATACATGTGTGAACCCACAACTGCCCCTTCCATTACCACTTCATAGCGATCACGACCGCTCTGTCAAGAGTGCACCGGATAGGAAGAACATGTGTGAAAATTACATGACAACTTAAGATGGCGCAGCGCTAACCAGATCCATGCAACTACCTCACAATCGAGTAGCCCGCAATATCGCAGCACATTCACGAGGTGACTCTTTGTATTGAAGAAGTCGCATGTCCAAGCAGCCGCGAAAATACACTGTAAATATATAATTATGTAGGAATAAAGAAAACAATAATATTACCAAATAAATAGCACAGCAAGGATTCTAAAACGACGGGGAAAAGTCTCCATGGAGCTGCTGAAAATTTCCACCGAGTCATTTTTCATCGCCGTTTTGATTGAAATAATACTACGTTTTAATTCATTACAACTGTCGTCAGAGAGACTCACTATTCTATACATAACTGGAGCCACACCTGATGTGAAGTGAGATGCATTATGTTGGAAAGCCCATCTAGGGAGTGCCAACACAAGGAGTTCCACTCTTTCGCTGTTTCAACAAGAAAGGATCAATATGAAACTCCACCTTCTAGGCAAGTTTAAAACGACTCCGCGAAAGGTCTTCATGGCGTTGTTGATCACAGTTTTATTGTAATTCCGACAGAATCTGTTAACAGGACCATTAAACGATGCGCACAAATATGAGACAGGCGTACAAAATGGATATTTGTTGCCAGTCAAGTCAACTTTAGTAACTCAAAGGAGTAATAATAAGTGACCCGTTAACAAAGACATTGGGTCTCTTGTCTTCGACCATAACCAACATCTTCACGTCCGTGCAACGACATTAGCGACATTATATATCCTATGTAATTAATATTATATGTATTAGTCTGTAAGGCAGTGGCGCAACAATAGAGTGGCAGGGCTGGCAAAATGCCACGGGCCCCCGACCCAAGAGAGCCCCTGCCCAAGAGATATTATGTTCTATGGATGAATGTGAAGTCTCCAATACGCATTGGGCTAGCGTGGGGACTACAGACCATTCCCTCTCGCCTAAGAGAGGAGGCCTATGGCCATTAGTGGGACATTACAACGTGTAATTGAGTACGCTGAAATCTCGAAGTTTATTAAAATTAAACTGAGTATGTGACGTGACGATTTTTACTGATAGGGCCCCATCAAAAGAATTTGCCACGGGCCCCAGATGGTATAGTTACGCCACTGCTATAAGGATAGTGTGCATATATTTTATGAATAAATAACTAGTGTAATGGTGGGTTTTAATCTGTGCAATAATCAGGCTTATCTGGCTATCTTCGTCATCTGTTTTTTAATTAACTACATGAAAGTAGTTATTTGATAAGTAATTAATTACGGTATTTGAAGCCCTCGGAATTGCTTAGGTGGGAAGGCTTGCTACAGGAAGATTGGAAGGACCATTGATTTTGTAAAGAACAAAAACCTGCCTATGATTGTTGTGTCTTGGCGTTTGTCATTATTATTATCCGAAAAACAAGTTGAAACAGAGCAGACATGTTGCGTCAGCCCAGATAAAAATTGGTTAAATTGAGATAATTATTAATAACACATTAACATTCGCCCGAACGGTGAAGGAAAACATCGTGAGGAAACCGGCTTGCCTTAGACCCAAAAAGTCGACGGCGTGTGTCAGGCACAGTAGGCAAATCACCTACTTGCCTGTTACAAATGATCACAAAACATTTACAAAAATCTGAGACTTGCGAAGCTTGACTTGAAAAAGCTTGTAGCGCCACTGATTTTATTAATAACACATCGGAACAAATATTTAAACCTGACCATTAAAAATGATACTCCTTAAGACTCTGAATGTTAGGGTGAGATTCAGAAAAAGGACAGATCCAAGTCTGACTCCTATACTTCAAAAATAGATTTTGACATACGGGTATCATAGCTCGTTTCTGAATCTCCCCTTACTCTTGTCTAGAAGCTGGAGTTTCATTTTGATTTCTTGTTAAAACAGTGAAAGAGTGGAACTCCCTGCTTAGGCTCTTGGCGGCTAAATACTCACTCCTTCGATGTGGTTTCCAATAGACTGCATCTCACTCTCGCTGACGACAGTTGGGACATTTAAAACGTTGTATTATTTACAACAAAACGGTGATGATAAATGACTCGACGGACATTTCCAGCAGCTCCATGGAGTTCGCCGAGTCGTTTTGGAAGCCCTTTTTTTTTTTTTTTTTTTCGTTATCCGAGGTGGAAATGCATTTGCGCATCCCCTGAACAGGGGTATGTGGGACTCAACCCACGCCAAAATCTCTGCTATTCAGAGACTGGGTGAGCAATACCCACTAAAACCACCTCGAGTAGTTCCGACAAAGCCGCGTTACAGAGGCTCCGGGGTCGCTGTCGCATTCTACCGGGACCCGTTTTGGAAGCCCTGCTGTGTTAATTGCTTGCATATATTATTATTTTCTTTTTTCCTACTTAATTATGTATTAACAGTGTATTTTCGCGGATGTCTGGACATGCGACTTCTTTAATACAAAGAGTCCCCTCGTGTGAGGAAGTTTCATGGATCTGGTTAGCTCTACGCCTTCTAAGTTCTCTTGTTATTTTCACACATGTATATCCTTTTTATAACATATTAATAAGTATCTGATTGTCGTCCTCGTTACATGTGTGACGTTTGCGAGGGAAAAATAAAATAAACGTAAAAAGTTGTATGTACCTGGTCAAGACATTTTATAAATTTATTTTTTGTTTAAACAAGCAACTGTGTCAGCTGTACAAAAGGTGTACATTTTCCTGTTTGTATCAAAACTTGAACGAAATAAAGAAATTATTATATTCGTAATTAATGTACAGAGTTCAAATTATTACAAGGTTGAATAAATTAGCGTAAAATTGGCCACCAGGCCTTTTAAATTTTCTATCTGTTCAAATTGTTATTATATTTGAAATTTTTTACACGATTCTAAAATGAATGCAAATCTTGAGTAATTCGTTTCAAAATCAATATTTAACATACTGTTACCTCGATTTGTTGATCGAATATTGGTTTAAAAAGCGTTATGGAATAAAAAACTTTATGTACTGGTTTATCAAAAAATCGATGATTAAAAATAATGTCACGTTACACAAAATACTTAGATTTGTCGACCAGACTATGACGTAATTTAATATACGTCTAATAATATAATATCTTCGCCTATCTAATCCCTACCTCTTGGAATTTCATTTCGTCGGAGACTGTTTTGATCGAAAAACAATGTATTTGTGTAATTTAAAAATAGTTCACTTAAAAACCTTGACGTTTGTTTACAGAATGATAATTAACACGCAAAAAACTTTTCGTTTGTTTACTGACATAATATATAGGGACTGGTGCGACGCCATCTTGACTAGAGAATCGTTATGGCGGGTTTTTGTAAATTACGAATTATTAATATAAGTAGACCAACAAAATGAAATGGAGATGGACGGGTCATATACGGAGTCCCCAACCCTAGAGATGGAAGACGAAGAAGATTCCGACAACGCAAAAGATGGGAGGACGAAGTCAAATTAAAAGTACAACTGAACAATGCAAAGGATAGAGAACAGTGGAAAGGATTAGAGGAGACCTTTGCCAAGAAGCACACCGAACTCCGAGATACACTGTAGTGAAAATAAATTATATTATTATTATATAATTAGAAATAACAATTTGTATAGATTAGGTCACTAATAAATCTGAAATGTTATTTTACAATCTTGTCAAATTGCCTTACGCACCCCATCGAAGTAAAAAAACTCAAAAAACAACGTATGTCAATTCGCACTATTAAATTGCTAACATACTACTTCTAACAAAAATGATAATAAACATGATGTGATAATTGAAATGTTTTTCTCAGATTTGAGGCTATGTGAATGGATCGTTTTGGTGGAATTGCGACTTTCCATAAACGACATACGACACCACATACAATTGTGTAGTACCTACACAATTAAGTGAAACAGAACAGGTATCCCTGTATCTTATGTTCCATAATAAACATATTTTAAACTAATAACAAGAAATCCAATAGATTTTTGACGTATGGGAGTGAAATTGAAGTTAAGTTAATTTTACCCTCATTGCAGTCATTTAACTATTGTACTCTTTTTGTGAAAGAGTCTGCGTTGTATAGACTAATAATATACATACGCAGAGCATGTACTTACGTATTTTCTCCGCGGGTGCACATAATCTGAGAAACTTTTTGAAGTGGAACTTCTTTAGGCGCATGAGGGTAAAATTTTTACGGAACGTCACGAAGATGTGCAGCGTTTTTGTCGAAGAAAAGGGAGAGAGCGATTGAGAGAGAGTGAGAAGGGTGAATAACCTTATAGAAATTCTATTTTTAAAATTAAAATTTCGTAAAGAGAATTTATGAAAATTTAGTATAATTATATTTGAAATCTCATATGACGAATTGTAAATTAAAATGCCACGTGTTTATATATTAAAAAATTAAATTTATTATTTGTAATATTTTAATGACAATTAAATTCATTAACTTCCTAACATATCTTTTTCCCTCCCTCTAAGTCTCGGAAATCGAAAGTTTTAGATTTGTATAAATATGAACAAGAGTTAAAAATTAATTTGCCAAAGAAGTTTCAGTTTTGACATGTATACTTTGTACGCACGCACTTTTTTAAATAGATGGCTTCTTTTCATATAAATTGTATGCCTGAAAGAAAACACTTATACTCGCTAATAATAAAATTCTTTATTTATAAAACTGGCCCTCGACGTTCTGCGTTATATCATGCATGGTCATGGGTTAACTGACCAACTTTCCAATACGTTAATACAGGTTTTGACATTTCAATTTGTTCACACTGAAATCATATGAAATACATATATCATCCATTATGAAAATTATTTAATCATTGGTATTAATTTCTTGTAAGTAGGTAACAACTGGTAGACGATAATACTGTCCTCATTACGAACAAAAGTTTAATAAATCATGCCATTATTAATTCGAATAGCTGTCCCACATACCAAAAACAATATTTACTTATAAACTATTATTCAAAATGGTAAATTTACAAGTTTATTTTTATATATAACAGGTCGCAAAACCTGATGTTAAGCCGCCGCCCTTGGATACTCTCAATGCCAGAGGGCTCGCCAGTGCGATTTTTTAAGAATTGGTACGCTCTTTTCTTGAAGGACCCTAAGTCGAATTGGTTCGGAAATATTTGTGGGCAGTTGGTTTCACATAGTGGTGGTGCGCGGGAGAAACTGCCTTAAACGTATATTAAATATTTATTAATTAAAATATTCTTACATTAGGGTGCGACACCAAAACGCATTGACGGCGAAGGCGTGGCGAAATTTCTTCCGAATAGTTTCGTATTTAAAATAATATGTATCGCAGATTAAATTTCGATCACATTAAAAATATTGAGATTCATGATTCGTTTGGTATGAAAGACAACGTGTGATGAGTACTATTGCGGTCGTGGGCTAAAATCCCGCTATGCTCCAATTTTTCTTCTATATTATTAACACTTTTTCATACGGTAAAGGTAGACATCGTGAGAAAACATATCTACTTACACCTAAGCAACTGTGTGTAAGCCGCAGCAGGCTGATCACCAAGTGGGTGGGTGGGATCCATTATGGTTTAGAGCCGCGAATTTAGTTTACCATGGTGTTTCAACTAGAATGTATGAGTATGTAGTAGCGTTGACTTAGTTTCCGCACTTAGACGCACATTTGGTCAGTGGTGCGCTAATTCCTTGCCAATTAAACCAGCTTTGCTTCTACGAGAAGTTCAGAAGTTTCCTAGGCATTTCGCAGGCTTCACGGATCGACATTACTGCTCCGAGGATTTCTGTTCGTTGGGAAGCCACAGCCACGTATTCCAGGACTACGTGGGTGACTGATTACTCTACGCTAAAACAGCCTTTGTACAAGGGTCTATCCCTCGCGTCTTATTTAGGAGACTGATTTCACTAGGAAAGAAAATTCTGATTAGACGATACAAAAGATTTTGCATCGTAAAGTTAAAGCTTCTTATATATTCCTGAAATAGTTTGAAGACATTATTGAAAAAGGATCAAAGCATCGATGAAAGTGTATGGCAAATGATTTGTCATAATAATAAAAATATAACCCTTTATTCAGACAGAAATTTTACATAATTTTAATCTTAAACTAGTATAGTGTCTCTAGTGAGTCGGTGACACCGACAACCCATCTGTTTGCCCAACTTTGGCAAAGGCCTCCTCTATTTCTTTCCACTCTGCTCTGTTCTGAGCTTTCCTTGTCCATTTTTTCCCAGTTACGGTTTTTATTTCGTCTTCCCACCTTCGACCTTTCTTATTTCTTGGTTACCAATATATGATCATTTTCTTCCACATTTCTATACCTCTTATTATAATATAAGCCAAGACAATGACAAATCTAAATGAATGAAGGCGATCAGATAAAACAAGCATGAAAAAACTAGAGAACGAAAGGAGTGATAAATTACACCTTACCAAGTGAACGTTTTCAGAAGTTAACGACTTTTCAGCATACTTTTTGCCAACCACCTGTACCTGTACAAACAAAACATAAATATGTTCATTCATCTGTTTTGTTCATAACAACAGCATGACTCATGATTTTTACTTAAATTTAGTCATAATTATTATACTTAATTTAAATACAATGTATTTTTACAATTCAATACAATTTCTGCTTTAAATAGCACTACCTTAGAACACAGTTGGAATGTCACGTAATCTATACTAATATTATAAAGAGGAAATATTTGTAAAGTAATGTTTGTAACGAATTGGCTGAAAAAGTATACCACCGATATTCAAAATTCTTTCACCATTTCAATGTTCTCTGATTATTATAGTAGTATAAGATCCCGCTATACAACGACCTTCACCGAGATGCTTATTTAATGAAACTTATTTTATATTTAATTTAATATGTCAATAAATATAATCCATATGTTGCCTAGCAAATTTCATCCAAAGTAAAAATTTAAAAAAATTTTTTTTATAATTAGCATTATAAATTTTGAACTTTTTTCAATAATATTTTTAATAGGGTAGTATTATATATGTATCACTAAAACCTTCTTTTATACTAGATTAATATACTTTATGTCACATAAATATACACATAATAAGTATTGATTAAAAACAACCTACTTTTGCATATTCTTGGTTCATCTTTATTGTTAGAATTTATTAATAATCATCCGGTGAAATGTTTAAATTTTTTTTTTTTTAAATTAATTAAAAATACTTGACTGAAATTTGCTAGGCACCCATATGGATTATATTTATTGACATATTAAATTATATATAAAATAAGTTTCATTAAATAAGCATCTCGGTGAAGGTCGTTGTATAGCGGGATCTTAGACCATAGGCTATTTTAATTGCAACAAAATTGTAAAAAACAAGTTGTAAAAAAAATGTCAATACAATAAAAAAATGTCATCGCATACGCTGCGGAAACTATTGCTGATAGAACATAAAAATGTTCCACAATGATAAAGAACATATCAATAAATGTCCACCCGTGAGAAGCCGGAACGGGCCGCTAGTTTAATATAAAATAATGTTGGAGAAGGAAGGCTCTTTCTTCAACCTATAGGTTCCTGGACCAGTCTTATCTGACTGGCTCCGAAGACCCTTCAGACTTCGGAATTTGTTAGTGCATTTCAGTCATGTCATCGTGCTGTTTCTAGGCGAGTATTATAAGTGTCGTAAGATAAACAATCGTTTCAGTGGTATTGAGCTTAAGCAGTCCAGAAAGAAAAGAAAAGAGATATCTTTTTTCAGGCTGAAGATGTAACAAATGAAACACTGGAAATGTCTCAAAAGAGCAAATTAATTGTTCAAAAAGTTGAGGTTAGATATAAAAGCGAAAGCAAAATCTGCTATAGCCATTTCGGTCCATTTCACTTATAATTCTTCTTATCAGAGCAACGGGTCAATGCCCTTTAGATAGCTAGGGAGCTGCTAAGCAAAATATCTGATTCTTCTCCTTCTATATTATGATTTGCTCATGTGGCAGACTGTTTCAATAGCGATCATTATACGATAAGGAACATCAAAAACCTTGCTACCAACATGGTAGCGCTGCATTGTCAATTAAAATGAAATAAAAATACTTTTCAACCCCAAACATTTGTTATTATTTACGGAGAATTCAGGATCTGGCTAAATGTGCCTCCGGATTAAACCCATTCAACTGAACAACGATGGCGATTAAATTTTGATAGGTTTCCCATTATTGTAGAAACGTTTTTTTTTTAATTTTTAACCGATGAAAATTGGTTTTTTGTTTTTTTTACTAACTTAGCTTTTTTTGTTAGTATGTTTTTTTTACATTAAATTTTAAAAAATTAAATTAAATTTTGTTTTTATGTACTTATGTATCAGTGCCTAGCGTTGGCAGGCTTTTGCAAATAAAATAAAATAATATTGTCGAATTCTTAAATTATGTAGATTCTATTAAGATGGACGGAAAATTCTAAATGGATTTTTTACACGGTTTAATTTCGTAAATATATATAAGAAATCATTCGGGCATATCTTTTGTACTAGTAGGTACACTTCTTTTTTTCAATCAATACAAAATGTATATTAACAAAAAAAATATGTATATTTCGATATTGCGATACTTATTCGTTGAGCGAGACCACCAGGTCACCGACTATCTACCAGGCGCCAACCTAAACATTTAAGCAGACCCTGTGCACTTGCCTCACGGCCTAAGGCCGTTTCTCCACTGCTCCGGTCCGGCAAACGTTAATTACCGATCCGATTTAGAAACTCACAACAGTACTTACGTGCTTCTCCACTACTCCGGCATCCGGTTTTTAACTATCCGATAACTTGCTAGATCGGAACCCGACGTTTTATCGGTCCAAGTATATCCAAGTATCCAAGAGGTTATAAATTATTATTCACAGGTTTATTTTTATAGTTTGTTTAATTTGAAAGAATCTGGATAATCTTGACCAAATCAAATTATGTTGCTATTTATTTATATTTTTATACCATAGTATTACTGAACTATTTATTAAGTAGATTATAATATTTTAAGATAGACAATATAAAAAAGTAATAAACTTGTCAGAGCAATAAAATATTCAGAATTTAGAACGTTTTATTAATAAAATAAAGTATATGGGTTTTGGTTAATATAGGTGTTGCATGATAAATATATACAAGTATCGATTATTGTCGGATCGGATATAGTGGAGAAGCGCAATCCGGCCTTCCGATATTTTTCTCATGGCTCATTCCGGTATCCGACGCCGGACCGGAGCAGTGGAGAAAGGGCCTAAGAATCTTTATAATCTCTAGAATAGTCACTAACATTGTTGAGAGATGGATCCAGCTGTGGTTGTATACAATAAATACAATGGAATTAGGCAACCTATTAAAAGATTAAAAAGATAAACAAGAGACAATTCTATATTATTCATGAATTTTTAATAAATTATTTCAATTCATATATCAATTCGTAAAAGGCCGGCAACGAAATCGCGAGCCCTCTGGTATTCAGTGTCCATTTTCGACAGTATCACCTAATATCAGGTGGCCCAGTATTAAAAAAATTCAATACATTACTAAATACCCAAAATATATTATGTAAATAACTAACCAATTAAACGAAATGCACTTAAAAAATACCAAATATCTATTCGGGTAATATTCGTGAAGTAAAACTTTGTCAAAATGGCAGCTGAACAACATTTCTAACTATAAAAAAATATCTATCAGTCACGTGATATTAATCACAATTAATACAGAAATCCATTTATCGTCAACCAAACTGTTGTCTAGCTTTACATAACAGGTATTTGAAGGCCATATTTGATGATTTAAATAATATTGAGTAGTTTCCGGCGATAGTTCAACAGAGTTAGTTCTTATTTAAAAAGACACCAATTATTTCCTAGCAACAGTTTTTGTTAGACAATTCAATTGTAGTTTTTAGTATTTTTCTTCGATCTATATGTTTCCCACCGTTTATACCACACAAACTTCCACAGAATTAGCCAAATACAGTCAAACCTGGATAAGCGAGAGTTCAAGGGAGCACAATCTCATTCTCGCTTATAAAGGTTTCTCACTAAACCGAGTTTCTCGCTAAGGCAGGTACATGGGTAGCGTTTCTCTCTTATACGCAGCAATAACAAGTCACAGCAAGTGCGACCGTCTCTAACGCATCTAAAGTACATATTATAAATTAAGCCCGACTGTCGCTTATAGAGGTAAAGATAAGTAGCAGTCTCACTTACGGAGGTGCATGAGGGAAAAACTCTCTCATACAGAGGTTTCTGTTTCTCGCAAATAGAGATTTTGGGAGCTTAAAATGACGGGTCCCGGTTATTACTCTCACTTATAGAGTTTTCTCACTTATCCAGTTCTCACTTACCCAGGTTTGACTGTAGTTTTTTTTGTTACAGGAGGCAAACGGGCAGGAGGCTCATCTGAAGTGATACCGTCACCCATGGACACTCACATAGCCAGAAGGCTCGCAAGCGCGCTGTTGGCCTTTTAAGAATTGGTACGCTCTTTTCTTGAAGGACCCTAAGTCGAATTGGTTCGGAAATACTTCAGTAGGCAGCTGGTTCCACATAGTGGCGGTCCAGTCAATCTCGAGTTATCGCGAGACAAACGAACAGCAATTCATATCTATATAATATTCTCATATATATAATATCTAATTATATATATTAATTCTAGTTTTATGTTGCTTTTAGTCTGAGTTTGGCCATGCATGGGCTGTAAATAAATAAATCTTATCTAATATATTGTGAGGTGTGATGATATAATCGAATTATTAAATAGAAATAAATGATACACAAATAATAATGTTATAGGTATGTGAAACGAAATTGAATTTATAGAACGAGGACACGTTAAATATTAAACAATACATCGTTTGCAGTAGTTTTCCACTCAAATTGTTTGAATTACACGATAACTTCTTTACAAACTATTATATTTAAATATCTACATTCTTATGTATTTATTAGTAAGACGCCTTCAATATCGTCATGTCTTGAAAAGCTCTATAAAATTATCGTGATTCATGTGTCCTTTTTAAGTGAAACTTTTTTAGGCGCATGAGGATACAATTTTTTTACGAAATGTCACGAAGATGTGCAGCGTTTTTGTCGAAGAAAAGGGAGAAAGCGATTGAGACCGATTGAGAAAGAATTTGAATTACCTTATAGAAATTCTATTTTTAAAATTAAAATTTCGTAAAGAGAATTTATGAAATATTAGTATTTAATATTTTATGCAAAATAATTTATTGAAATCTCAATACGTGTTTTTATTATCGAAGAAATAAATTAAAAAATTTAAATGTATTATTAGTATTAATTTTCGACACTTTTAATATTTTAATGACAATTAAATTCATTAAATTCCTAACATATCTTCCTTTTTCCCCATCTAAGTCTTGGAAATCTGAAGTTTTAGATTTGTATAAATATGAACTAGACTTAAAAATTAGTTTGCCAAAGAAATTTCACTTTTGACATGTGTACTTTGTACGCATGCACTTTTTTAATTGTTCATGTGTCCTTTCTTTTATTACACTTACATACGTTTTAATTGTTTTATTTCGTTCCATTAGTTTTGTCTAAATAACTATATTTTGTCTTATGTATTTTTGCACTTCTTGCTTACCTTATCTAATTTAATTTGATTTATCTCTTTGAGTCTGATTTTTGTCAGAGATCGCTCGAAACCGATAAGGCCGCCTTTTCCCTCCTTTTCATTTAATTATGTCAATTATATTGTATTTCTGCAACGAAGTGTTAATAAATATATAAATAGCTCTAAGGTTAAGGTTAAGGTTGGTTGTTGGACTCAGTTTCCGCACTTAGACTCATAATCGGTCCATTGTGCCAGCCAGCTCATTCTGCTTATTTCTGCACGTTGTTTAGCCACATAAATAGCACTAACCGATACTTCGAGTTGCTGCCTTCATACCACTCTATCCTCAACTTGTCTGAGTGCATTAGGAAGAGACTCATAATTGTCTTTATTTGGTCAGATCAGCGGGTTGGCGATCGAATGGACTAATTGGTTCTTTTTGCAGTCCATTGTATTCGCAACATTCTTCTCCAGACTTACTAGGCCAGATTTAAGAATGTTTTAATTAGCCAAATGTTAAAATGAGTCACCCAGAATAAGCCACTATGCATAAATATGAAATTAAAATTAATAATTATTTTTCTTTACGTCTCTGAGTATGGTTTTAAGATACAGTGAAAGTTTAGTAATGTAAAGGTTGATGGTACTTAAATGATAAATCAAATAAAACGACATTAGGATACGAGTATCGCAATACAGCCAGGAAATGCTGGTAGCATTAAAGGTACACTGCCACAGGGTCTAAAACTTTTTAAATTTGATTTAATTTTCTATTTATACATTTAATTGTTATTAATACCACTATGTAGGTTAACAATATTGTAATTACTGTATATTTGTGTGTTGGAAAAATAAATTTAACATGAGTTTATATACTTGTAGAGCAGTGGCTTCTGCGAGCGACTCTCATCGCTGAGGTCCCCGGCTGTGCACCAATGGACTTTCTTTCTATGTGCGTATTTAACATTCGTTTAAACGGTGAAGTAAAACATCGTGAAAGGCAAGGCAAGGCAAAGGCAAGCAGGGAAACCGGCTTGCCTTAGACCCAAAAAGTCAACGGCGTGCGTCAGGCACAGAAGGCTGATCACCTACTTGCCTATTAGATTAACAAATGATCATGAAACAGTAACAGAAATCTGCGGCGCAGACCTAAAAAGGTTGTAGCGCCATTGATTTTTTTTATATACTTGTAACGATTATTTCTTGGTTAAGCTAGAATTTTATTTACTTCATTTCTGTTATATATGTGATGTGTGCCAATAAATATATAGGAAGAAAGAAACATTTTATATTAAAACTAGCTGATCCGGCAAACGTCGTTTTGCCATGTATATCATTTATAATAAAACATAGGGGGTTGTATGTATTTTTTAATGCTGTATCATAAAAAAATTAAAGAAATTTTGTATCTAAAAATTAAAAAAATAATAATTTAGGGGTGGACTACCCTTAACATTTAGGGGGATGAAAAATAGATGTTGTCCGATTCTCAAACATACCCAATATGCACACAAAATTTCATGAGAATCTGTCAAGCCGTTTCAGCGGAGTTTTACTACAAACACCGCGACACGAGAATTTTATATATTAGATAATCAACTCACAAAGTCACCAGCAATTTCAAAGGGCCCGTACATTCATTAATTAACTGTTCATATTCCATTACATTTTAGGTTAGGGGCGCATCGTAACCAAACTTATCCAAACTTATAAATAACGCATCCCTCAAGTACGCCGTGTTGTGATTTGTATTAACAGCTCTAGAGTGGTCGCACTGTTGGTGACGTACTCGAACGTAATTTTGTACGTATTACGGAAACATGTTATTTAGTTTGTCGATTATTTCAGAAATGAGCAGTCTGGTCGCTCCGTGGCCTGCGAAGTGACCAGGAGACTTCTGTAATTGGAAGATCTAGGAACTTCCTTGGTTAGGCAGGCCTTAACAAATAAGCGTCTAGTTTCGGAAACTGTGTCCACAAACCGTACAAATGTTTGTTGTGTGGCGTAACAATGGGGCTTCAAATGACACGGCCCGTTGCCAATATATTATTATGTTGCAAGGAAAATACGTTCTCCAATACGCTAGTTAAGCGATATTCTGCATAACGTGGGGACTTCTTAGTACCATTCTCTGACGGCTAAGATTCCCATAAGGGATCAAAATTAGTCGGACATCACTTAGGTAAACGTTACAATTTTCTTGATAATTGGCCCCAAATGCATTTTAACATGGGCTAAATGGTCCATATTTTCGCCATCTGGTATGTTCTTAACCCATTCATGTCAACTTTTATACACATAAGATTCAACTTAACTAACCTTAGTACCATCAACATACAAACAAAAGCGATAAATTAGACATGAAATAAGCCTACGCCTTTATATCCTGTAACGGTATATAGACATAGCAAGTATACCTTTTCGACCGGACACTTTTTTGTTACAAAGAATTCCACGTTCTCTATTATTCCCTACAAAATTATAACTAAACCGCAAAAAAACTTTTAGATTATGTTAAGCTTTATCTCAGGAAAGCAAAAGCGACATTTTTAACCGGCAGTAATCAGTAACTGAAATTTTTAAAATATCAGGTTAAGTAGGTGTAATCAGTGTGGTGTGTTGTGTTAAACAGATGCGTTGATCGGGTTCAGGAACCTATTGTTGCGTGGATTCCAGAAATGTTCAATTATGAACTGTACGTAGTCGGTCCTAAGTCTGTCATAAATGGAATTAATCATAAAAACAAAAGTACTGATTCAGTTTTTAACTGTGTGATATTCCATTACATAGTACATGATTAAGGAATAGCAACTAGCATAAACTTATTCGAAAACCTCCCTTATAAATAATGCAGGCCCTTACAGTCACGCCGGTGTTGTGCATCTCGCACTAATAACTCTATGTGGATTTCAGGACTGAGTATTTTAAAGACGAAACTGAAGACTCTCCAAATTTTGTACGTATTACTCAAACATGTTCTCTCGTTCCTGCTCAAATTTATAGTCAAAGGATTAGGTCCGGACTGGAGGACGGCCAGTGCCGCCTGTCTAAGTAAATCCATGATTTTGACGTCTCGAACCAGGATTTAGGGCTTGGCTTTGTATGAGGCTAGAGTACCTGCGCACACGGAGTGAGTCCCGTCATAGGGTGCTGGACAGGTCTTTGACCAAGGCCATCCAAACCGTTTGTGCTCTGCGTACACATTGGGGCTGGCTTAATGACCCTGGCCCCAAAGTGAACCTCAGTTAGTCCAATGGATAATGTGACACTCTCCAATACGACCATTCCTAAGGGATGATTGATGCTAGTCCATGGTGTACTTCACTTGGAACTTTCCCTTTCGCTTCTTCAGAACTCCTATGCGCACACTGGGACATATACAATCGTGTAATTGTACTTCTCTTCAATATCTCAAATTTTTTTAAAGTTGTAACAGAGTACAACGGTGACGGTTTTTGATTGTACCGCTTAAACAGCACCCACAAGCTCTTAAGCCTATTGGCCTTAAATGGTATTAAGTAGCGCCACTGGTTTTTGTCTCCTTGTGACAAGCATCTTCATTTAAGACACAACTTTTTTAATTTTTGTACCACTCACACCATCTGCAAACCATAAACTAAAGTTTTAACGGAAATAAGTTCCTACGCCTATACCGCCTGGAAGGTTTATTACTGCTGGTGCTCTATGGACCGTGCGAGACAGTTCTTTTCTTGTCCTACAACACTGAGACTTTCTTTATTGTTCACTAACATATAGTAAACCGTACACAAAAAATCGTTATATTAAAATTTTGACTAACGCAAATGGTATATGCGAGTAAACCACAGCGGTGCTTTAACAGGCAATAATAACTATTCGGTCATATTTTTAATGTCCACTCGGTCGTAAGAACTTGGTGTAACGTGTGTGGTGTTTTTATTTTAAAACAGATGCGTTGATCGGGCATTCAAGTTGAACCTAACTTTTTATAATGCCGAAATTTGGATTAAATGTGCCAGTGACAGAATTTGGACCAACTATGTATTATTCTGAAGGTTTGAGCCTATACCAAACAAGTTATTCGAGAATAACACCTATTATGAATAAACTCCCTTGAACGCAAACACTAAATAAGTGGAATTCTAGATAAAGTTTTACATTTACATGTGTCATTATAAATCGCAGCTTCTCATGTTATGGCTGATGGGACTAATTGGTTATCTTTAACATCGAATAAATATAAAAAAATAACCTGTATTCGAATACTTTAATCAGGATTACATATTATGTTATTAAATTTAATATTAGTACACGACCCCCGACGGAGTGAAGACTCCTTCAAATTCTTCCTATTGTGTTACTACTATTTTTCTATCTTTGATTGAGATTGGAAACATCGAATTTTCAGTATTATTGTAACTATTTTAAGATAATTATATCTTATTAAGATTACGCATTGGTAATTAACTGTTTTGATAGGTGTGTAGAGTAAAATAAAATAAATAAATCTTTGTCCTCAAAACTGGGAGCTGGTCATGGAAACTTCGCAGCCGCTAATATATAGAACCGAGTGACAGTTGTCGTGAAACCCCGATTAGCCAGCAGATCAAACGACGCAAGTGGAAATGGATCGGCCATAGACTCCGAAGAAATTCCAATTATATTCCGCTTGATTGGAACTCGCAAAGAAAGCGGAAGCGTTCCAAGCAAACCTGGCGTCGTACAGATGAGGCAAAGAGAGCCGGAAAGACTTGGAGCGAGGCTCAAGAACAAACACCATGGAGACTCACTTTGCACGCCCTCTGCCCCATCTGTGGGTTATAGGATATAAAGTGAAGTTAGTTAACAGTTTTCCGAGTATAATACTTCCATGAAATGACTCACTTACACTGCTTGTATAAAAGTCGAAGAGTTTTCATGACAACATTAAAAACATTAAAGTTAATCAACACGTAGGAATTCTTAAGAATTCAAATATCTGGTCTGGATATTAATAGTTGCTCACACTTTAAAATCAATTTTCCTTTATTTTTTATAATTTATGAAACGATATCTTTTTTTCTCTTCGGGTATGTTATGTTTGCCTATAAGTGCTTGTCTCATTAAATCTTGTATTTTATGTTTCTTTATTTTTATACGTCTCTTTATCTACCAATGTAGGTATCAGTGTGACTAGCGTTGGCAAGCTTTTGGTCAAAAAAACTAAAGAGAATATTATGTCTATGCGAGCTCTCCCATTAATATAATGTGCACAAAATTGCATACAAGAATTGCGGCATCGGTATTGATAACAGAAAAATCACATTTAATCACATAATTCTAAAACTTAAACAACTATTATTTGTTACACGTCACAATATATAAACGTTTTCATTACATACGTTTCATTCAAACGTATCACGAAAACATTTAAATAAATTGATAATTACTAGACAATTGCGCATTAAATATTGTTTAGTTATCATTTTATAATCCACTTTAATTATTTTCTTTATTTGGTGGATTTAATTCTTAATCTTATAAGTAATATAACATATATTCCTTATTAGGATTTTTAGTTACTAAAGTACTAAAGGTACAATAAAACAACTAATTTCCTTCTGGGAGCAGACTCGATTCAATTATAACACGTAATTATATCAAAAAACGCTGGTAAACATAAAACGGCGGTTTTTCTGCGTAGGCTTAAAATAAAAGACCCTATAGGCTCACCGGATGTTAAGTGACACCACCGCCCATGGACACTCACGTTGCCAGAAGGCTCGCAAGTGCGGATGCTCAGGTTTGCAAGAACAGCGAAATGAACGAATTTATTTTATTTATTTACACTTCGTTGCAAATAAAAGAAACACAATACATAAAAATAAATTGTTAAGTCTGATGCTGAATTTGTGATTCAAGAATCCTGAGCTCCTTTGGACATATAGCACGCAGACGCCCCGATAACTTGGAGAAGCTTGCGATGACTGGAAGTCAAGAAATTCCGGTCTCCGAGCACTATCCCCTACTATGGACCGGCCAAGTGAACGGCCCTTACAGGCCCAAGTATTATACACAGACGAGGTTTGCCGAAGACAGGGGCATGGAGGAAGCTGTGCATCACCATCACGACCTTAATAAGTGAAGAACGCGACTAGACAAAAAACATTCATAAATTATTTTATGCAATTCTAGTGGAGATCTAGAAACAAGTGCAGGTTGCAAGCGTGCCCAAATCCAAATGTAACACTTATAACGGAAAATATGTTTATTACCGATGGTATTTTTCGATGCTTATGTTGCGGGTTGGTGTGTAGCTCGCGCCCTGCTAATACGGGGCGGTACTGTTGCGGGCTTCTAGCCCTTGATGAGGGCTGCGGCGCGCAGCCGTCCCGAAGGTTTAATAGTTGTTTAAGTTTTAGAATTATGTGATTAAATGTGATTTTTCTGTTTTCAATACCGATGCCGCAATTCTTGTATGCAATTTTGTACACATTTTATTAAAATTATATATTTTAAATAAAAACGATTATTAGTATTAGCAATCAAATATACAGTATTTCAATTTGCTTAACCTACATAGTTATAATAAAACTAATTAAAAATTAATTAACATTTTGAATACAATTTGTCTTACGTAACTATGTATGTGGCGAAAACTATGAAAAAAGGTGAAGAAAATCGATTTTAGGCTGTATTTATAATCGTATTATGTTCCAAATGAATAATTGCTATTTCAAAAAATTACACAGTTCTTGCATTGTTATAAGTGACTCAAACACTGAAATGAAATTTTTGACACCCATGAGTCAGTGGCAAAAAATGTACGTGACACGCTCTATTAAATGTTATAGTATGACAAACCTTTAATTTGCAGATTTTACAGTTTTAAATATAAAAGGTGTTTCGTATGAACCACTTAACAATTGTCAGGGAACGGTGGCTGTAAGACGTTTAAGGAATTAAATATGACACTATTAGGTCAATATATTCTTGAAGCCTGGTTGTATGTACAAAAAATTATAAACGATTTTAAAACAAATGGTGACTTTCACATGTATATACTCGAAACAGAACTAATCTAAGCGTGCGACCAACCAGGCTCCAGAAGATAAACCACTCCTTATATGGAAACTGTATTCGTTTCTATAGCAAACTCCCAAGCGAAATTAGAGAATTATCATTAAATAAATTCAAAGCTCTCGTTAAACGTAAATTAATCAATAAAGCTTTTTATAAATTTGACGAATATTTAAATGATCCTAATCGTTGGGATTGATTTGCTCCAGTTCAAACAATTTGTACGACTCAAAACTTAGCGATTAAAAGAGTGGCGGAGAGTTTCTTGCCAGTTCTTCTTGCCCGCTCTACGAACTTGATTTGCGAACTGGTAGTAAATGTAAATTTAGAATTAATTTTACTTCTTTTCTGACATTCATAAGTGTACTTAAATTTTTTTTCAAATAAAAGAATATCAGAGAAGCAAATGAAGTCCATGAGCGAATCCAGAGGGTCATGGAATATATAGAATCAAAGCGTATACGTTTTACATAATTTTCATTTAAATTATTTGTTATATACAGTAGCGGAAGTGTAAGACGGAAGTGTGACCATTACAAGTTACACATCAAAGGGGTGCATATTAAAAAGATCATGGAAACCGTTTCAGTTAAACCCTAACGATTCTAATTATGGCTTCGAAGTAAGCTTAATACTGTCAGCTGTTTTTATAATTTGTCATTAAACAAGTTCCTAACCGGAAACCGAACGGCAGCGAATACTTGGTACTGAGAAGCCAATCAGACGCGTGGTAGGTCGAGGCGAGGTGGTCAGGTCGAGTGGGTTGCGGGATAAATGTATCAAATTATCATAGGCACTGAGGTACCTGTTAAATAAATCTCCCACTATGTGTATGGATTGTGTGACAGCCAAACTATCCAGATATAAACTCACAAAATGCCACACATTATGTTACAGGAAGCAAACGGGCAGGAGGCTCTTCTGATGTTAAGTGATACCGCCGCCCATGGACACTCACACTGCCAGAAGGCTCACAAGCGCGATGCCAGCCTTTTAAGAGTTGGTACGCTCTTTTCTTGAAGGACCCTAAGTCGAATACTTCAGTGGCCAGCTGATTCCACATAGTGGTGGTGCGCGGCAAAAACTGCCTTAAAAAATGTTTTGTTTAATTTTTTTTTGCCGTTTTACGCGACGGACTTTACATTAATATTGAAGTCCCAAATTAGAAATAGTTTAATGATCTTTCTTAGAAATTTCGTAGTAGAAGTGTGATGACTCTTCGCCCACGGGCATGTCTGGCGTGAGTCGTGGCCAATAGCGAGCCACGTCATACACCATATTTTTCCTTCCGTGATTTTATTTACACTTACAAACCATAAGGTAAACTTGTTTCTGGAATATAAAATAAATATTCATCATTTCTGAAAATTTTAGTTATCCAAGAAAGCATACAAAATATTTGTGCTTCAAAGGGCAACAACGTTTACTAACATTAGGGACATCTCAAGCAAGTACAACGCATTGGTTAGAACAGTGTTATCCCAACCTTTTTCGTGCTATGCCCCATCTGAGTCTTGCTAAAATTCTTATGCCCACCAATATGTAACATATATAATTATTAATATTAAACATTGAATTGATAGGTTTTCGTAAGAAATCTCTAGGAAACTATTAACGAAAAACACAGGAAGTAAATTTTCAAAACATCTAATGAACAACTAAAATTTAAATTCCAAATAATTTTAATACATTTTCAAATAGCCCCCTTAATAATCATATTGCCCCTTGTGGGGCGTAGGGGCCCACGTTGGGAAACACTGGGTTAGAGTGTAATATGCTAGTATGCTAGACTCCTCTGTTTGGGCTCCGCATGAAACTAACTTATGTTGGAGCACATACAGAATTATTTTACTCGTTTCGTTAAGTACAGACTGTATGGCATCTATCAGGAGTATTTGTCTTAGGGTGGGGTACAATTAATGAGAAACAAGACGCGACTTACACGGCCTACTATCTACTTAAAGTCTTGCAGCCTACTATCTACTAAAGCAACTCAAGTGTTCTTCAAGAACTTGGTTTCATTGTACTTGCCGTCGTATATATCCCATATACGACGGCGATTCTTTGCGATACCAAGAGCCAGAATCAATCTGTTGCAGAGATCCCCGTTAACAAAGTCGTTGCGCTTACTGAATTGTGTCTTCGACACTATCGACATCTTTATACGTTCGCAGTTTGAGTTCACAGTATATATTATTTTTAATTTGGACATTAAACAAAATTAATTAGCCTTGCGATTCTGTAACTCACTTTTCGAACTCTTTGCGCTCGTTGCGCTTAAATCAGTCGTAAAGCAGTCATTTTATGATTTGGCATTCTGATAAACAATAAACTACAAGGAGGGAGCCTTATTTTCGAGTTCGAAAAGTGAGTTACAGAATCTCAAGGCTGTAAGGTAAGTGTATTTATTATTGTGAATAATTAAATAAATATAAGAAGTTATTTCATCACTACAGTAACATTATGTCTGAGTGATAATATATTAGTTCTACTGAATTTGTCAATCAAGTTTGTACATAACGTATCGGCTATAAATCGCTATGTTTTCTATAGAACCGATGCTTATAGATCGAAACAATTAAGAAATAATTTTTGAGTAAAACTTTCGGTTCCCGCTTTTTAGATATTTCCACCTATAATAGTGTACCAAGCGCACAGCGTGGCAATTGGTACACTATTACGCTTTTAATTGAGCTTCTAAAGAAAGAAAGAAAAAAAATCAATATATACAATAAACAGGATATTTAGGTAAAAAGAAAGTGCAATAGGATTCACTGTGTCGTGGGCAGATAGTATCTTCCTTTTCACATTCTAAAAATTGATAAATATAAAATTCTGTTTGTGCTATAACGATTGTCAGATTTATTTACATACTACTACTAATGGTTCCGTCCGCATTTAAACGGAAGCCATGTACTTCAGTATAAAAATCAGACATCCGATAGTGAAGTTGACGTCTAAACAGTTCTTTGACCGATGTCTTGCGTCAGCGCAGCCGCAAATAGTCGTGTGTGACTTTGGCAACCATTTTCGTTGCAGGAGAGGTAACTTTCATTTTAGGTACTAAATTTATTTATATGCTTGCCTGTTACACGATTTTAGTAAGTGAGTATATTAGTCTACGTCTCAAATTCCATTGTGAGAGAGAAAAATAGATTTATAGTTGATGTAATGTATTCACTAAATAGCTCGACTGCTTTCGCACATACATTATGTGTAGTACCTACACTCTAAGAGATAGTAGAGTTGGCATCGCAAGTTCAAACCGCCAATGGACTTGCAGTCTGTGCGCATTAAACACTCGCTTGTGATTAACTTGACTTAAAGTCCAAGTGTGGCAGATGGCATCCAGCGTAGAAATCCAGCCTGATCGGTCCTCAGCAGCTCTCTTAAGGAAACATCGTGAGGAATGTCATGCCTTTGACGTCGTCGTGTGTCAGACACAGGCTCATCAGCTAAGAAAGAGAAAGAAAGAAACAAATTATCACGAAACAGATACAGAAATCTGTCATAGTTTTACGATAATTTTATTAACTGTAATAATATTTACAATTTTCTTAACCTACAATGTAATAAGAAAATCAAAACAAATTTAAAAAAATTTTCCCTGTGGCAGTGTTCTTCTGATAAGGTGGGAGCTTGTAGTTTATTGTTTATTAAAATGCCAAATCATAAAATGAATGCTTCACGACTGATTTCAGAGCGACCGCCGATGCGAAAACCGCTGTGTGAGTTCGAAAAGTGAGTTACAGAATCGCAGGGCCGGATATGTGAGAAAACTCTATAAGAGTAATAACCGGGACCCGTCATTTTAAACTCCCAAAATCTCTATTAGCGAGAAACAGAAACCTCTGTAAGAGAGAGTCGTTTTTCCCTCATGCACCTCCGTAAGTGAGACTGCTACTTATCTTTACCTCTATAAGCGACAGTCGGGCTTTATTTATTTATATTATGTACTTTAAATGCGTTGGAGACGGTCCATCAGTACTTTGAATACGCGGCGCGGCGGTTGTTGATCAAGCAATATTCGACAAAATTTATGAGTTAGAGAGATAAACATTCAAAATACAAAAACAGAAACCCAAATGAAATTGACGGTTTTTTTAAGTGTAAATTAGTTCTAAGTAAAATATATATGTGTGTTATGCACATAATTTAATCATATTACATATTTACTACATTCGTACTTGCTGTGACTTGTTATTGCTGCGTACCTCTATAAGAGAGAAACGCTACCCATGTACCTGCATTAGCGAGAAACTGTGGTTAGTGAGAAACCTCCATAAGCGAGAATGAGATTGTGCTCCCTTGAACTCTCGCTTATCCAGGTTTGACTGTATTCTAAAGTCTTATATGAATGTGAGCAGAGCCACAGATTAAAGATAGTGATTTACAAAACTACTGAAAGTAAACGACATAACTGATAAACCATAATCCTTTCTCTTGACCCAGATTCGGTAATAAAACCAATATCAGTTTTATATTTTTTTTTGAACATGGCAACATCTGATTCAATTATGATGTCGTTGATCCAGTGGCTGTTTGCCAAACGTTACTGGAAATCGCAGGAAATAGTTGCGGTCTAACATGTGCGTATGCAATCTATCATTTTGAGATTTTGGCAAAGATTTTTAAAAAAAACATTGTTCGCCAGATTGGCTGTTTTCGTATTCTACAATAATTATACGTTAGGTGCTTCAAACGAGATCTCTTAAATACATTTATGCTTTTTATTAGTGTTGCCAGTAATGATGTGTCTTTAAATTAGTGACGTTTATCATGTTCCAGCATACTTAAGATTTTTAATATTGTCATTTTAGAAAATATATACTATAATTTATTTCAAACGACATAGTATTATAATAAAATTAAAACAAATTTGAAAAGTTTATTTCCCGGTGGTAGAAACCAAACCTTTAATAGCAACATTTCCTCGCTGTATTGCAATACTTATTCGTTGAGCGAGAATCAATCTGTTAATATAAATAATATACGTAATTCTATATGTAAATAATCTAGATGTATATATTTATAAATGTAGAATGTTAATAGGATTGACGTAAAATCCACTATTTTTAAACAGTTTCTGTAAGCTGTTCGCTTTCTTCTTCAAATTCACTAAAAACCACGTGGCTCAATAAACACGGCAAATCGATAATTTGGATGAATCCCAACGAATAGATCTAAAAATATTATTCTTCGCCGAATCCGTGGGTATTCAAAACAAGATATAAACACTATTTTTACAAACAGTCTGCTTGGAAACTAATACAAACTTTAAACAGTATCCTTTAAGATTTCTATATACCATTTGAAATAGCTAACAACAAACTTGAGAGTATACTCATTATATATATATGGACATTTCTATATATATATATATATAGTGTGTATACATAGAATTACAATCTACCGAATAATAATACGTTAAATTGTAAGCAGTGCATTGAGGTTCACAATCTTTGGACAGTTACAATCTCGCGAGATAGATTACAATCTAACGGTATTTACAACTTTACGGTGACATGTACATAACATCTTCTGATACTCTTGCCCCTTCAGTCTTATTATTTAAAACTCAGAGAAACTTATCAATGAGGGGTTCGTAAGTCGTAAGTTAAAGACATATGGAACAAGAATATCATTTAAATGTATGAAAGGATGAAAATCCTTAAAGTAACAAATAGAATAATCTATAAGTAAACTATAAAATGATGATATATAAGTTTTAGATTTTTACACAAAAACGTAACAAAATTATCTTTCAATAGATTGATGAATAAGCAAACTTCAAAGTAGGTTTTTGTCAAACAAAACGTACATTTCTAGTCTAAACTAGGTATGGCCTCTGTGTTCCAAATTTAATACATACATACATAAATATATCAATTAATTGATTACATAATAATACCTATTAACTACTAATAGTCTTTCCGCCAACTTCGATTTTGTTCCCTTTGGAGTAGAGACTCGTGTCGTGGGGTTCAAGTGCACAGGCGCTTATTAAAGATTTCAGTTGGCGCCTGGTAGATAGTACCGGTGACCCCAGAGCTGGTGCTTGGCTCAACGAATAAGTATCGCAATACAGCGAGGAAATGCTGCCAGCGTTAAAGGTACACTGCCACAGGGATGAAACTTTTTAAATTTGTTTATATTTCTATTTATTAATTTTTAATTATTTTTATTATTAGTATGTAGGTTAAGAAAATTGTAAATAATTTATACATATTTGATTTTATGATTACTTATAAAAACATAATATATTCACACCGAATTATATATTCAATAAACAAGGGTTTTTGACATATTTTGTAAATACAACTGCAAAAAGTAACAACAAAATGGCCGACTGTACCACCATTTTGTTGACAGGTGGCGTAGACAGTTCTTATGGAAATAAATCTTATTTATTTTTGTGACCCGACGGGAGTTATATCGCATCCGTATACAAATATTGTATTTGACGCAATTCATGATTACTTGGGCACAAATCCAAGCTGGGAAAAGCGTATTCGTACGATAGGCGTCTGGATAAATATCAATTTATTAATTGCTTTTCGCGCCTGCACACAGAAACATTAGAAGGCTAAAAGTTTCTCCCATTACCGTCATATAGTTTCTTCTTATATAAACTAATTACTATATTTTCGAAGGCCAAGCCCTGACTATCGGGGTGAGTCGTTTTTGATTTTTGAATGCCAGTATACAAATGAAATAATGAACAATAAAGGTTGATTAAATGGTATAAGTTTATCTAATTCACCTAAACGTTTTGTTTCTGTATATAGAGTATTTAACACATTTTAATTCTTTTTTTAACTAAACAGGATTTTTTGTTAGTTAGCATTATCTAAAACGTTAACTTTATAACTATACTAACTGTCAATAACGATATCGAAGGGACTACTCATATTTGGTCGTAAAAACCGATAGTCGTAACAGCCGATGACGTTGTTATTAAGTACCTAATACAATAGAATTCACCCGGGACCTTTGATTTTGGTCAATATAACCGGTACGTTGATCTAAACGATGTCGTGGTAAACGAATTTGACTCAATATGCAAAGTGAAAACTTAAAGCAAAGTTAAAGACAATTCCGAATCTCCAAGTCTTGAGCGTTGTCAAAATAAAATAAAAATTGTGTGGCAAATCGGAGACTTCGATATAATCTTTCTTTAAACACACTTATTTATTACGAGGCATACGCAATAGCAAGAGACATAAAATAAATTTCGATTTTGGCAAGAACATTGTGTTGTCGTCACTGAATCCGTAAACAATCGTGTTCTGAATTCCAGACCTTGTGTTGCTGAAAGACGAAGCCAAAAAGGTTGCATTTATGTTTATTTTGTTCCTTAGAATTATCTAACCGCACAGGAAACATCTCAACACTTAACGTAAAATATTATATATTGAAAACTGAAAATATTTCTGAAAGGAACTCTTTTCTTTTTTTATTATTTCCCGTGTAGTGATATTCAATTATTATAATGTGTTTATTATTATTACTCTCTCTCTTCGGTCGGTAGCTCATGTCTGCGCGTCGTGGTCAGCAACGAAACATCTATCGATCAATATGTTTCCACCGGTTTCTGTCCAGCGCCACTCTTATTACAGCGTACAATTTTGAGGACGATGAGTCCACTTGATCGGTCCATCTGGTCGGTGAACAGTCACGTGATCTAGTCTTCTTTTGTTTTATCATTCACTATCAGTTTATTATGTAGTAGATTGTAATTTGGTTCCTGAGCGATAACAATACGTAAACGGTACAAAACACAGCACAGCCTCGCGTGGACTTTTTGTAAGTAAAAGACCGTTCGCCGAAGGAAGGAGTGTTAAGTGCGCACATAGTAAGTCCATTGTTGCACTGCTGAGGATCAAACCTGCGACATCACACCTCATAAATAGTATAATTGATACAAATACTGAAAAGCATGTCCGGAAAGAATGTCACGAAAAGTTGTAACGTGTTCATGGTGTTTAATACAAATCATATCATACTTACTCTCATCTTGTTCCTCGTGTGTTTTTGTGTTTTGTAAATGTGGACTTTTAATAAATAACCTATCCTGTACCCGTTTGGCACATTTAGTAGTAAGTAGTATAACAAAGCGTTTGCCAACTGAACATAAAGATCATTACAACTTAATTGTGTTCGCGATACAACAGTCTTTCTTTTTGCTTTGTACCAGTTTGTCGAAGCACGCAGTTCGTCGTACGAATACATAATAAAAATCACAAACCATAACAATGAAACCCCACTACAAAATTAATTAAATTTTGCTTCAGTAACCTATAATTATTATATTAAACAGTTCTTAAAGTAGCATGATTACATTTTAACATCTTTGGCAAGAAATCAACTACGTATTTTACACTCGTTTTAGGGAAAGGCGTGTGATGTATTTCTAAATATAGAGTTACACCTTCCTAGAATGTGTACGAACATAGTTTCCATAGCTATATTTAAATAAAATCGTCAGTGGCGTAACTATACCATCTGGGGCCCGAGGCAAATTCTTCTGATGGGGCCCTAACAGTAAAAATCTACTCGTTGTACTCAGTTTAATTTTAATAAACTTCGAGATTTTCAGCGTACTCAATTACACGTTGTATATGTCCCACTAATGGCCTCCTCTCTTAGGCGAGAGGGAATGATCTGTAGTCCTCATGCTAGCCCAATACGTATTGGAGACTTCATATTCATCCATAGAACATAATATCTCTTGGACAGGGGCCCTCTTGGGTCTGGGACTGAAAATCGTTAATAGTATGGGAAGTTTAAAGTGAAAAAGTAAAATCCGAAAGTGGATGTTCACCTGGGGGGTAAGAAAGGATGGTGAAAAGCATCTCGAGCCGAAAAGGCACGATGATGCTTCATAACGTCCCTGTCGCCATCAAGACTCAATCAGTATTGCCCAAATTTAGGGGGAATCAAGATGTCTCGGGGTATTTTTATAGGGTTATTTAGGGGGTACTATATTCAAGAAATTGATTTTTTTTATATATATTTGAGCAGTATTAGCATAGTGGCTTCAGCGTGCGACTCTCATCCCTGAGGTCGTAGGTTCGATCCCCGGCTGTGCACCAATCGACTTTCTTTCTATGTGCGCATTTCACATTCGCTCGAACTGTGAGGGAAAGCATCGTGAGGAAACCGGCTTACCTTAGACCAAAAAAGTCGAGGGCGTGCGTCGGGCACAGAAGGCTGATCACCTACTTGCCTATTAAATTAATGAAATATGATCATGAAACAGATACAGAAATCTTAGGCCCAGACCTAAAAAGGTTGTAGCGCCATTTTTTAAATATATTTATTTAGCGTGTACTATACAAGAAATTATTATTTTTTCTCTCGGTCTCAATCGCTCTCTCCCTTTTCTTCGACAAAAACGCTGCACATCTTCGTGACGCTTATATTATTATTATTGCGTTTCATCCGTAAAAAATTTACCCTCATGCGCCTAAAGAAGTTTCACTTCAATCAGACTTAAACAATTGATAATATTAATACAATTTTCGATTATTATCGTTATTAAGATTTATCAATACGCACGGCCATTCTGGGACAATGCCAGGCATGTAAAGGATATAAATCAAACCCTAACTCGTGTTTCCAAAGCCAATCGTAACAAAATATACACAGATAACCTGAATCACCTCTAATGCTCTGTTTTGCAATAACGTCCTGAATTTAAATAAAATTAACATTTGTTTACGTGAAGTTTCGCTCCCCGCACTTAAAAGAAGAATAATAAAACTGATTTTACATATAGTGTATATGTGTTCAAGTTCAATGTCAGAAGCTGGTAAGTCCAGCTATTGTCATATATGTACATACACATATACACTGTAAGTTTATAAGTTTACTCAGTGGCGGATTTACCAGCAGGCTGAGTAGGCTGGAGCCTAGGGCGGCAAATTTTAAGGGGCGGCAAATTTAGTTCATAAATTTTTTATTTCGGTTTACAAATTTAAAAAAAAATATTATACACACACAATACGAATTTCGAAAATTGGAGAGAAATTAAAATATTTAACAAAAATCGAAATATTCTCATATACAGTGCTAATTTATAAATATTTCAACATCTCTGCATGAACAATTTCTAAACGCTTTACTAATTATACATTAATGATTATGAACTTTTAGAATATCGCGAATCGCGATTCGATATTATAATCGAAATTTAGTAATTTTTACATATATTCTTCACTGATAAGTTGATAACTGCTATAATTTTTTCTCCGTGTACCTAATAATTATGAGATCTGCTTACCCAATTAAATTGATATAATATCGATGGTCTAATAAATTACTGACTAAAATTGACTAATTTTTATTAAATAAAAAACTAGTTCTTATAGAAATCATATTAATCAAATAACTGACAGTTGTACGACTGTGACTTGACAATAAAAAAATTCCCTCCACAAAATATGAAGTGAGACAATTTGCTCATTAGAAAATTGATACATTTTATCAGTTAATTATTTTGTTTGCAGTAAGAAAAAGTTTGGAAAATCCAAATGGCCTGCTCATTCGTACACGAATTATTTAAATTAAATGTTTACATCAGTAGATTTGATAACTTTTTCGCAAAGCCAACTTTTTCAGAAAATGCCAATCGGAATGAATTAATTATAATAAGATAAAACAATACTCAGCTGCAATTTTTTATTCAACGGCTTCTCTCCAGTTAAACAAGTATATTAAAAAAAAAATTGAAGTGAAAAAAATTTTTTTTCGAAAGTTATCGTGTTTATTGTGAACACGATCATCCAAAATCCATACGATATGGCATTAAAATTACTTCCTTTTAAATAAAAAATAATTAATCATAACCGAAAAAATAATTTTTATAAGCTCAGCGATCATTTTTCTTGCCGATAAGTTGCTTTTTAAATAATATTCATGTACATCATATTTGTTAGGTACGGTTTAATGTGAGAAAACATCGGATTTAGATTTTTAGGCAAGAGTAGAGCATACCTACTATGCGCTTCGCACTTAGGCATGCAATTGCGTAGTCGTATTTGTAGTGTCTGGCTGAATGGATAGCACAAGTGCAGCGCGATAGGGTTACTACGTGAGCCGAAGCGGGCTCCTGATGTATAAAAAAGTTATAAAGTTGGAATTTTATTGATAGAAAATTTATATGATTGTGGACTAAGATATCAAAATTTAGAGGCGGCAAAAATTGAATAGCCTACGGGCGGCAAATCTATAAATCCGCCACTGAGTTTACTAGGATGTTGAAGCCGCCTTGGTCTATAAAGCTCAGAAGCTTAGTACAAATAGCGTATAGCCTGGAGTTCCTGAGTTCGATCTCTGACGACACAGTAATTTTCTGCAGTTAGACTGCAGTGTTTCCCAGCCTTTTCTGTGCCATGTCCCGTCTTACTTAAGAAGCCGAAGTGATAGGCTTTAGGAAGAAATCACTATTAACGGAATACAGTATGTTTTCAAAACATATATTCCAAATATTTTATATATAATTTATTATTTTAATTAGTGAGATCCATGCGCTTGACGCTTGCTGCACAGAGATATTATCCAATTTGGTCAGCTTCAGTCTCAAGTTCTCTTAATAATCAAATTGTCCCCCTGTAGGGCGTGGGCCCCACGTTGGGAAACAAGGAGCTGAACTCTATACACACTTGTCTTATAAAACAAACAGACGCAGAAGTATCAGTAAGGTTTTAAAATTAATGAAAAATAAATCTTTTTTATCGTATTTCCATATATTTATCCAAGGCATTACAAATGAATGTTATGACAACTTGGTACGCCGCTCTTGGCAACCATGATTATTATTCTGCCTAGCTTTCTCTTAAATTATATACTTAGTTTTAAACGACATAATGTAGATATGTCGCAGCCAAGTAGTTTAATTAGCCATTCAATTAATAGCCCAGCCTTTTAACTAAACAGCGCCTTTTAAATAGCAGCCTGAAAGATATTCAGCCGTAGAGTTTGTAACATATAATGAACTGGCTGGGTAATGCTTAGGCTATTCGTACGATAGAGTGACATGTGACAGAAATAAAAAAGATGCAACATCTGACATAAAAAATATTTCTTTAAAAACTATACTCTTCCATTGTACTTGTTATTCATTAAACTTTGTAAAACACCGTCAAAGTTGTGGTTTGCCGACGCTATATAATATATTGAAGTTTGAAGAGATTCGACGCTAGCCGCTAAGTGGCAGAAAGTGGAACTAAATTTAAATTAACAGTCAACAAGGCTAGGCAAGTCATAAAACGTCTTAGATCCAAATTCATTTGACTAGCTGTTTGATCAACTGGCTCAATATCTTTCAAGCCGATAGTTAATCGGCGCTGTTTAGTTAAGAGGCTAGGCTGTTGATTGAACGGCTAAATAAAGCTAGTTGGCTGCGGCAGATACATCGCTACATTTGTCTTCGTTATAGCTCAACGATGTCCAGCTTGGACTTCGGACTCTAAAACCTAACTGTCAAACTGGTGCGGATTTGATATTAATGAAAAAAATCTACATTAAAACGTGCAAATAGCAGACATAAACATTGCAAAAAACGAGGGAACACGCGATCTCTATCACGTATATAAAATTCGAAATAGAATTGGCTAGGCGCCGTGTGCGTTTAGACAATGTTTGAAATTAGGTCGTACATGTGTTACTGTGTCAAAAATGTGAGCACACCACTTTGAATCGTCCATTCTTAATTCTTAGGTCACCATTCAACAATTTTTGTTTGAAGATTCTATGACCTGGTAACGAGTAAGCTTATGTTTAAAGGAATTAAATCTCATAGCAAAATTGAAATTCAAAAATCATTTAATCATATAGGTAACATTGTTCACTTATGATTGTCAAAAAAAAAGAAATGTATATGAAATATAGCAACAACTAGTAGCAAACTGTCTTCTAAAATTTTTAAGTTAATGAATTTATGAGTTCAGATAATGAATATTTTAATTAAAGTATTCATTATCTTAACTCATAGAATATGAAAGTAAATACATGTCCATAATAAAGTCTCTTTCGTGTGAAGAAGTATAATAAAATTGATCAAAAATTAAAATTTAAATTGGACTAAAAAATGGAGG